>JAFIRS010000477.1:0-702425 GCA_018342105.1 Gonioctena quinquepunctata
CCTCCGACACTTTATTATTAGTGGGGAATAATGCAGATGTCACGGCCCATGCAAAGCAGCATTGGTCTTCATTTTTTATGTTGACAACACCTTTTCTTCTCTCAATGAATTCGGAAGTTTCATGTATGATGATCCGCCAAGTGGACTGTATTTGTTTATGTTCACCTCAAGGAACATAATTTTCTCACAACTCCATCCTGAAAAAATTACTTTCATTAAACCTTTCATCATTTGCACAATTATAACTACAAACCTGAATCACGCTCCTCAAACTCCGTACTTTGGGCAATTATAATGTCACGAAGAGCATCAATAATCCATTCAAATCAGTTGATCGATCTGCTATAGATTGGGAGAATTGAACGATTTGATGTCTGTCAATTCCTGTGTTTGAATGACCTTCCAAACACTTCCATGTTGACCTTGATGGGTTGTGAGGTTTATTTTTTCCAATAGCTCGAAGTACTTTATGCTTGATATCATTGAAAAAGGTGTGTCTCAGTATACATATTCTCACTAGATACTCTGTAGCTAGAAATGCGACATTTGAATGCATTTTTTAATGAGGTGTACACCACCACCCAAGTGAACACATGAATTCGTCCTATGTGCGAGTGTTCTATTGTGAGAGTTGACTTGACAATATGGGATTATCACATTACAACAATTACATGTATAGAGTGGTCCAGGTGGTGAGTCATCGCCATACTTGAATTTAACTCCTTTCACTAAAGGACCTCCTGGCAAGTTTCCCGTTGATGCCGACGTAGATTATCACTACGAACGAAATCTCTACCACACATCCCACGAATACATTTCAGCAACTTGTTTCAATAGCTCACTGGAGGAGACACTGATTCGAAATACTCTTCTCCTGGAATATTTCAGTGAAATACCCCCACCATACAACAAGTCCGATGCGATGCGCAATCTGTATGGATTTGAGGGGATTCTCTTGACATTCAGCGCACTCATCAATAATCGCAGTTCATTCTTAGCTCTCTCACAGGCCAAACGCCCTCCTCGCTTGGAGAGTACAAGGATTCATGAAGGTCATGACTGCACAGAATATGTATGCCTACACCACAACTTTAGTCAAGATCAAACAAAAATCGAGATTAAATCTTGAGGTTGCCGAAACAATCCCAACATCAATAAAGGAGAACAAAACTCAAAGTCAAAACTCAATGTTATGAAACTCAAGGTCATATTCAAGGTCAAAACTGAAGTCGAATCTCAAAGTCGACCAAACCCAATATCAAAACTCAATGACAAATCTCAAAGTCAAATCTCAAGGTCAAACACACACACACTGCACACCTGCAACTATTCAAGGTCACACGTGACGTCATAGTGGTGGGGGGAGACCCAGAACCGGCTTAAATCTCCTACTTTGTTTATTTAATCATATATTTTCTTAAAACTCCCTATTTTTCTGCGAAACAAGTGTTCTACACTTATCGTTATAATTACTTTATTCATTGTAACCATCTAAAATTGTATTTATATTGCCATAAGTTTATTATTATTATCATTATTATATTGAGGGGGTTGTGAACAAATATGTTATCCTCCATTTTGTGGCGGCGGACATATTGGATTAACAATGATACTGAATACACATAATTATATTGTCATCAGAACTAAAGATGTGTATCGAATTTCAGATCAATCAGTGAACAGGAAGGGAAAAATACAATATTTACTTACCGGCGGGAGGGTTCAAAACGACCCAGTGAGAAAAAATAACTCTCATGCTCATTTAATTCCTTATTCATAACAATAATTAATTTTCTCTAACTATTCTATCAAAAAAAGTATTTCGTAACACATCATTTGCATACATGACAATGAATTAACTAAATCTCTTATTTTTGTCGGTGAACAAAAATAA
This sequence comes from Gonioctena quinquepunctata, assembly GCA_018342105.1. Taxonomy (NCBI): domain Eukaryota; kingdom Metazoa; phylum Arthropoda; class Insecta; order Coleoptera; family Chrysomelidae; genus Gonioctena; species Gonioctena quinquepunctata. The sequence goes on from JAFIRS010000477.1 coordinate 1,895, forward strand.
GTGTTTGTGCGGTATTTTATCCTATTTTGATTGTACTACGAGAAAAAAAATTAACCGCCACATTTCGAACAGATAGAGAGTGACAATTGGGCCAAGTGTTCTACAGATGAAACACTTTGCTAAATTCGACAGGAAGACGCTCGTACATTCCCAATAATATGATTTTCAGAAAGGTCACTTGTTTGGATCTATTTGAACAAAAGTTACATTTTCTTTGTAAACCGTGAATTCCAGAAAATATTCAGAACGAAATATCTTTGTTCAAAGTAGATATTATCGTTTTTGCTACAAAACTTCCTAGAAACTCTGCGTTTGTTTAAAACTACTTTGAACTTGCTCCTGTCAAATACGATTCTCATTTGGGGAATGTTGAAATACAAAGGACACAACTATTCAAAATATGATAGATGGCGCGCATTCGCAAAATTATTCTTGTGTAATTTTGAAATCGTTATGCCTGTAATACTCGCTATAGTTTTCTCATAAACGTGTGAAACTGCTGGAGAGGAAAGTATGCATTTTTATGCAAATTATCAGGATCACCTGCAGAACGGTCAATCAAAAAAAATCCTAACTAGCCCTATCAATCAAAAATAAACAAATCGTGTACCAAACTTTTTTCCATTATAATTTCTAGATCATAATTTTTCAGTTCCAACTATCGAGAACTATGTGGATCAGTAAGTTTCATTGGCATGCCAAATCTCAACTTTCTACGTCAAACAGTCCTCGAGAAAAACAGTCATGTCAGACAAATAGACAGGGGGTGGATAAACACACAGACACCTGGATGATCTCATGAGAGTTCCGGTTTTCTTAATTGATATACGAAACCCTGAGAAAGCTTTAATTCGCCTGGTCTAATGCATTCATTGGTAACTCAGCTATGTCAATCGATTTCTCCGTGACACTGCACTAAAAAAATGCAATTTCCTTATTCCAATGTCTTTTCCTTGTAAAAAGTTGTTCAACAATTTCTAACGCGTGCTGAAATGGATAATCGTCTTTGATTTATTCACTTTTATTCAACCTCAATCCAAGGCTGACTAGACATCTAGCTGTTGGAATAAAAATGGTCATTAACGAACTGTATCAATATCAGCATCGTGTAATTCGCGAAAAGGAGCAAATACAAATACAAAGTGTTTTCAATGTAGGCGCCAAATTTAAAAAAATCATGACACGAAAAGTCATTGACAATGTTTATTCTATTTTCTAATTACATATGGCTCTCCATCGGGATTCAGATTGGAAAAAATGTGAAACTTCGATTCTCAAGAAAACATCAAAGGAGCCTTGAAGAATTCTTGAAATCGATTATTGAAAGAATCTGACAAATTCAAATTGAATCAAGAAATAAATAAATTATGACTTTGCTATAATAGGTAACTGGCTAGCAGAAATATTCTATCAACCAGTTATTTCATATTCTGAATTTCAGAAGAAATGGAATTGAAATGACATTTGCTTGAGAATCAAAACTGTTTAAATTTTTCGACAGACACCAAATTGTAGAAGGTAGAAATCATGTTTTTTTGGGGCGATTTCCTTACCATCATGAAAGAATTCTTCCAATAAGGGTGCCAATCAGTAGCATCTTCGTATTTTGCTTCCTCAAACAGTTTTGAATTAGGTTAGGCGTAAAATGATGGCAGCGAGATGCACGGCTGCGTTCTGATTACTTCTTTCAAAGTAATATAATGATCTTCGATAATTGTTTGTTGTATTCAGATCAGTTTAGGAGCTCAATTATCATGTAGACTAAGAATGTTTATTTTATTTTTTGCTTTTCAGTTGATTTTTCCGTCGGTCTTATTTTTTGTTAAAAAGTTCTTATGTTTATGTTGGGATTGACTCCGTCGTGTTGTTTGTGTTCTGCCTTTCTATACTTCTTCAGATGATTTCCATTATCTGGATTTTTAATGATTGTGATTGCAACAAAAGCATCCCTTAATGAATAATTTTCGACCACTATCACTCCCAAGAAGTTTGATAACTGGGGAAACACCCTATTAGGCAATACTATAATAATAATAATGTTTATTTAGTTTGAACAACACAATAATTATATAAGACAGTCTAGATATAAAGAGGAAACTTAACTGAACACACCGAAAGGGTAGGATTACATTAAACTTGTCTGGAACACCGTAGAAAAGTTGGCGATTTGTCTCTATTTTATAGATATTTTCATGGGCGATGCTCTTCTGAAATATCAACAGTCGTTCCTGCTTTGGCAGTCTCTTCGAGACTAACCCGTCAAGTTCAGTCATCACACCCCTTCGTGGTCACTTTGGAGACCTGCAGAACATCACTTTCCAAAGACTCGTTCATCCAACGAACAGCGAGGCTTTGGAACTCCTTACCTAGGGAGGTGTTCCCCGAGGCATACAACCTCCAGAAATTTAAGAAGAACACCAACTCCTACCTTCTTTCCCTTGGTTCCTACGATGTTCTCTGAACATTACAGGATATCCCTTTTCGTGGGAACCAGAACATAAAAAAAAAAAAAAAAACTAAGTGTATATACATATAATTTGATCAGTGCAATCCATTAAGACCGTCAATGTTGAGCTTGGGGTACACTGACCAGTCGAGAGGTCGAAATATAATACACATCTTTTATTTCTATCGTGTATATACCTTTTTTTAATTGATTTTTTTTTATTCGAAAATTTTATCAATGTCTTTGCCATCAAAAGTTTAATTTTCTTATATAGGTTTTATACATTTCTGGAAGAAAGTTGAATAAACGTGGTGCTTTAAATTGAAAATATCTTGTTCCTATAGATTTTTTAGCTGCGTTTGTTTATACAAAGTCTTTAGACTTATTTCTAGTTTGGTAATGATGGTCAAGTGTTTGCAAATCAGAACGGTTATCAAATAGGTAAATTACCAAACTGAAGAAATACAGTTGCCCCAAACTCATAACATTTGCTTCTTTGAACAATAGCTCTTGCTGTATTTGATATTTTTGAAATGATTTTTTTTTATTTATTCAACCTGTTCCAAATGGTTTCTCCCCAGCTGGAAATACCGTCTCTTAAACGAGATTTAACAAATGCGTAGTATACTGTATAAAGATTTGGTAAATACAGTATTTTCTCAGTTTTTTTTTATTATATAATATAATAATCTTAAGTCTGACAATTGAGAGTCCATCTTGAGTAAAATCTAGTTTTATCCCAAGATATTTTATTTTTTTTTCAGAATATCAATGTTATTACAGTTATTTTTCAAAGGTGGGTAAATTATTTTTATAACTAGTAAGAAGGACAATGTATGTTTTGTTTTGATTACCTGTTGATATCTTGTGATTAAAAATTTCGAATATATTTTTCAAATCTTTCCATGTTATAGCATCATATATTACGGCCGTGTCATCTGCAATTCCAATTAATTTGCATATAAAAATGTAAGGGAATATATCATTTGAATAATATTGGCCCCAAAACAGTTCCTTGTGGAACCCCAAATGACATCGGTTTTTGAGTACTGAATTCCTTTTCTATCCTACCACCTTCTTTCTATGTGACAAGTAACTCTCGTATACGTGCATCATCCAAAATATACAACTGTGGATGGTTCACAGAATCAAACGCCTTTGCCAAATCAAGAATTACTATTGCTACGGACTTATCAATAGATTCATAGAGTGAAGAAACCATGCACTGAAGGACCTCATTAGTTGACAGTCTCTCTTGAAAACCGAATTGCCGCTCCGAAATGACACTAGATTTATCTATAAATTTGATAAGCCTCCTCTTCACTGCCTTTTACATTAATTTTGACAGAGTAGGAATTAAGGATATTGGTCTTTTATTACACAGATTCTTTTTTTGGTCTTTTTTATAGATTGGAGAAATTATAGCTGTTTTTAAGTGAGAAGGACATATTCCACTAGAGAAAATTAAGTTTATTAGACTAGCAATGGGTGGACATAATTGACTTTAATTTTTCGGCTGTTAAATTATCTATCCCAGGTGCTCTATTCAACTTCAGTGATCTCACATAGTCTCTAATTTATTCTACAGACGCAGGTATCCAATAAAAGTGTGAGGAGGATTAGTTGGTTGTGATATCTTGCGAGCTAGGTTTCCTCCTATCTGAGTGAAATAGTTGTTAAATTCTTCTGCAATTTATTTTCAACCCGTAATCTTATTTCCTGATTCTGAAGTTATTTCATTTATGTTATGATTGGTTTTATCTTTGTGATTTACTAAATTACACATATTTTTTGCATTATTTAAATTTTTTTCTATTTCCGCTTAATAAAACTTTCGTTTAGTAATTTCAATAAGGTCATTTATATGTTTACGGTAATTGATGTATTTTTTTTTTATTTCATCATTCAAGTAACTTTGCCATTCTTTATATAAATCGTTTTTACGATTTATTGAGTCTACTATAGCCGCGGTAATCATTTATTTAACCGACGAAACCAAAAAGGGGAGGTTCTCTAGTCGACGCGTATATTTTTTTTTATGTATGATGACGCATAACTTTTTACTGAGACGTCCAATTCCGATAATCCTTCTTTCAGTGGATAGGGTGTGCTTCGAAGTAGGTCTCATTTGAATTCAAAAGATGAAATCCGCCACTAAGGGTAGCAAAATGAAGGATATTAATCACTCACCCTCTGAATTCTGGTCCGTTAACCGATTCTATCAGGCATAACTTTGTACTGGGATCTTCGATTTGAATGATTATTTTTTTGTCAGATAGGGTATACCTCATAGTTGATCATATTTGGATTTCGAATGTAATTATCCACCCTTACGTGTAGAAAAATAGGGGTTAATTGATTTTTCACTTGTGAACATTGGCACACATATGTAATTTACAATGTCAGATCGCTAGAGTTATTATTTTTGTTCTCCTACATCAGTCAAAATCATTATGTTCTATGAAAGGATGGAATGATATACGGAGTAATGAAATAAACTAACCAGAACAACAAAAATAATTTATATTACAACAAATAGTAAAAGTATATAATCATATTATTTAACTGGTAATAGTTGAAGTTAGGTGGGTAAGTAAGTATTTTGGAAGTAATCAAAAAACAAGTAGTTAGTAATTAGTAGATTTCAACCACAAAAAATTGAAAAATAAAAACTTTTTAACAAAAAATTAAACCGACGAAATACGGAACTGAAAAGTACAAACTAAAATAAACCTTCTTAGTCCCAATAAATAAGCTCCTAAACTAATGTAGGTAACTAATTTTGAGTCGGCGCCAAATGAACAATCAACGAAGACCATTAAATTACTTTAAAAAAATTATCAGAATGTCACCGCCCAACTCGATGCCATCATTTTACGCCTTACCTAATTCATTTGCTTGTTTGTTTGGCGCCGACTCAAAATTAGTTACTTACATTAGTTTAGGAGCTTAGTTATTGAGACTAAAAAGGTTTATTTTATTTTTTACTTTTCAGTTCCGTATTTCGTCGGTTTAGTTTTTTGTTGAAAAATTTTTGAGGTTTTATTTTAGTTTTATGATTTTTGTATTTTCGTTGATACAATTATTTGGAATATTTAGTAATTCTTGCGTTTTCACGTTTGCATCATTTATATTACAGTAGTTTTCCCAGTTATAATTATCTAATTCGTTTTTTATCTCGACATAATTTATGTACTTGTCAACTTTAGAATTTCTGGTGATATTTTTTACTTGAAAACTCATTAGTGTAGCTCGATGATCTGTTATATTCTTTTCATAAACAGCAGCAATAGCTACATCAACAGAAGACTGTGCCACTGCCTTGAAGAATATATGGTCTAGGCAACTTCGAGAATATTTCTGTACACGTGTATATTTGTTAATCATGGATTGCAAATTATATTCTTATAATAAATTTAGTTGCGATTATGTTGCGATTATGTTGCGATTCCTCAAATCATTCACACATTCAATGGGTGTCGTATGAACCAAAGCCTTCAGGGGACCCCAGATGCAGAAGTTTGAGGGGCTCAGATCTGTAAATCTGGGGGCCACGGTTGACGTTCTACTCTGCCTATCCAACAAGTTGGATACACGTCGTCCAAGTACTGACGGGCAATTATGCTGGAATGGACAGGCGCACCATCGTGCATAAACCACGTTCGTGGTCGAATAGCTAGTGGAACATTTTCAAGTAAAATGGGAAGCTGCTCCCGGAGGAAATTTGTATAGGTTGCACCAGTTAGCCTTAACGGTAGAAAATACGGTCCATTAATATTTTTGCCAATAATTCTGAACCACACGTTAAGTGAAAATTCGTATTGATACCGACCTTTTTGAATTGCACGTGGGTTATCTTCGGCCCACAGGTGATTGTTATGGAAATTTGTAATCCCTTGCCTTAAAAAGTTGGATTCGTCAGTGAATATTACGTTTCCTGAAAATTGAGCATTTTGGGTAATCATTTGAAGACTCCATTGATAAAAGTCTACACGATGGGAAAAATTTTGCGGCAAAAGTGCCTGTACTCGTTGAATATAGTAATTGGTTATCCTTTGAAATTTTCCAGATTAGTTTATTGATAACATTAAGTCAATTTGTCTAGTACTTGATTCCGGACGATCTTCAATCATATTGAGAACCTCTTCTTCCAGTGCCACCGTTCTCATTACTCGTGGACTACCACAATCAGTTGTTCGTTTTTGAAAAGTCCCTCTCTCACAGAGACGATGGTGAAGATGTGCAAAAATTGTGTGATGAGGTATTACGCGCTGAGGATACATCTCTGTATAGAGCCGTCTAGCTTTCAAAGAATTTCCATTGGTACGTCCATACATAAAATGCATATCGGCGATTTCAGCGTTAGTGACATCATTCATATTGAAGATTCAAAAGACACAATTGAACTTTCAACCGCCACATAGAAATCAAGGCTACTTGACAGCCACCTACTAGATTTTTTCGATTTTAAAATACTACGATTGAAGTCACAAGCTGTTCAAACAAAACGTGACAGCTACCTACTAGATTTTTTCGATTCCATTCACAGAGGATCCGTTCATGCACAATGTTTTATTTTATTTCTTTATTAGAAAGCTATTGCACAAGAGTTAAACAAGTTTTGCAATAATTCGTTTTTTTTTAACACATATTTTCAAATTGAGAAATTTTGTTTCGTTAAAAAGTTCTGGTAAGAAATGGAATAGGGGTTGCATGTTTCACCCCTTTAAATGATCACCACAAAATTGAAAAAAATTGGTAGAACATGGTCACAAAATGCCATTTCTTCAAGAAAAAAAAACATTTTTTTTCTCATTTTTGGAAGCGTGTAACTTGAAAGACCCCCTTTAATTTTCGACAAGGAATCGCCCGTGAAAGTTTTCGCACTTATTTGGTAACACCCTGTATCTATCAAAATTCGTCAGTTTCATGTCTATTGAGTATGTATTCCTATGTATTTCTCCTTAGTTGATTGAGAAATTCTCTTTTCTTTGATATTTGATCCAAGCATGACTCAAAACTCAGGCTAGAATGAACCAAAATATTCTTATTGTATCGACTAAAATTATAAGGGCGTTTTTGAACTTAGTGGGTCGAGTTACATATGAGTTGATGTTTCTTAGGTTCAACAGGGAGAAGATTGGGCAAATGTAGCTGAACATTTCCGAAATATCTTCAGTCACTCACCATCATCCCGCAACATGCGATTCCAATTTTCCGTCCAGTGAAAGGAGGAGAGGTAGGGAAAAGTTGGGGAAAGAGATAAAGATCAGACAAATCAAATTACAAAAGTACCAAATTATTCAATACTTATCTTAGAGCAAAGGTTCCTCAACTAGAATAATCTTCCACGCTCATTTCATGTAGACCTTCATCCTCCTACATTGCCAATAGGCAGAGCCGGCCCAAGATATAAGCGAAATACGCGGCCGCGGGTGACGCCTGGCCGGCAAGGGGCGCCCCGCTCTTGCCCTCCACAATGAGGGACTCCCTAAACACAGTTCATAGCTAAAGAATCAGTTCGCTCACTTGGCCCAAATGCATGTTCCAAGGTAACATCCACTCCAGGAAAACAATTCAGGATGCGCAGAAGACTGTACGTGGTTATAGCTCTTCGAAGTATCCGAAAAATTTCTGTATTAGTAACACAATAACACGCGGTGTGCGCGAGGAAAACGAATCAGAATTGCGCAGTGTACAAACGAAAACATAAAGATCAACGTGCCGACGCCAAGTGAGCGAACTGATTCTTCAGCTATAAACTGTGCCCTAAACATCAAGTCGTCCACCGTCTCAGAAAGCAGTGAGCAGACTCAGAGTCAGCTACTACGAGTACTATCAGCGCACCCTGCACCTGTTAGTTGTTGGCTTGACACAGTTAGGCTTGCTTCGCGCCCGCTCTGTCATGTGGTTTTCTTTTTTGTTATTTTCAACAGCTTCCGAGACAGTACTGCAATAGATTGTTTCAGCACCATACAAGAAATCTATAACTTTTTTTCTCAAGTTCTAGTCAAAGATGGAGTATTTTGCTGAGACACATCTCAACTCTCACTGTAAAACCACTCTGCATTACTAGGTGAAAAAGCCGAATCAAGGCATTGTTGCTTTTGAGGTGCCACATTGAATTTTATGATGCCTTATATGAAGCTTCTCAAAATCAGAAACTTGATGCATTTGGTAGGAACTCTGCCTTAGGACTTCAAGAAAAAACTGCAAAGCTTCAACTTTATGTGCTGTTAAGTGGCGTGGCATGATATCCTCCATAAAACAAATATGGTTAGTAAACTGTTGCAAGAAATCACAAACGACTTGCAAGGGATCTTATTGAAAGTGTATAGTCATTTCTAGAAAAGATGATATCTGATCAGGGACCAGACATCATAGACGCAAAGGAACATGCAGAAAAAATCATTGTTACGGCTGACTTTGAAAAAGAAATTTTAGTTCGACCAAGAAAAGTGAAAAAGGTTTTTTTCATGAGAGTGGAGATAAAGCTGTACATTTTGATAAAGAATAATTCAAAGTCAACTGCTCCTTTGTCATGCTTGACAGGGCAATCGCCTCACTAAAGGAGAGATTTGACATCATTTTCCAAATTTCTTATATACTCAGTTCATCGATGAATTAGCTGATTCTTCTATATCAGAAAGCATATCTACATCAGAATCATCTATTTTTAGCTTACTCGCTGTGTGCATTAGGCTGGAGGGGATAGATGAAACTACGACAGCGCCCATGGTGGCAGAAGTAGGTAATGATCCTGGTAATGACAAGCACAAGCTGAAACCTCTCAGTTTCTGAGTGAGGTCTCCCCATTTATTCACAAATCACTTAAAAATATTATACCAGACTTCAGATGAATAAACATTATTATTATCGTAGTGGCAACGGTCACGGTTGGGTGGTATAATAACAACATACATCTCTACATGTGAACTAATGTTAAATGTAATGCAGTTCAAGTACTAATAGTAAACATACTTGTACTGTATAAGCAATACCCAATATTTTGTTGACAATTATACATGGAGAGTGTTGAACCTATTTGTATTATTTAGGGACCGTTCAACGTTCTTACTTACTTGCAAGGGTAAAAGTGTGATCCCATATCCAGGGACAATTGTGTACCTCATTCCTTTTCTGATTATTATATTATTTGAGAATTTCATTAAATAGTTTTGCGTTGAATCTGATGGTTTCCCGTCAGGTCAAAGCTAGCCAGGGTTATATGGGCACTTTTTTTAATTTGTTAAACTACTTGGCTCCCTCACTTTTTTATGTTTTCAAGGCCTTGTGAACCTGCGACCTTAATAAGCTAACGAGCAAGCACTTGCCGCACCTAAAAGTACACAGAAGTGACATTACTTTGTGATATTCAAAATATCATAAATTTACATGGAGGTGAACTATCTTATCAATACACATATTTTTTATCATTTACTTACTTTTTTATTTGACAGAAAAAAAACTTCGATTCATCTGGAACTAGTTGTGAGCACAAAATTGTTACATCGTGGTAGATTATTTAGAAATTCTTAAAAAAGTTAAAATTGTTACACAGTGAGTATTGGAAATAAAACAGGAAAACTTCAGCTATAGAGTCACTAGAGGGCATTGCCAGTCTTGCACACAGCGAATATTGCAATGAAGAATCCACCAGACAAATATCCTTCATTTAGTATCCACAGAAATGCCCAAGTAAAGTGATGTTGAATTCATTTGTACGGATTCAAGCGTTGTTAAATTTGAGAATGCACTTTTTTACATTTTGGAGCCGGGCTAGATATTTTTGTTAGAAAAAAAAACAAAATGGCGGCTCCAAAATTGGTTTGTGGAGGTTTTTGGTGTCGGAGATTATGAATTATCTGTCAAAATACATAAATTCATAATGGCGGCTCCAAGATGGTGGACGAGGTTTGTGATAGGGTCCAAGTCGATTCAAAATTGGTATGCATGAGATTTCGGGGTCGGAGATTATGAATTTTTTGTCGAGATTCATAAATTCAAGATGGTGGCCCCAATGGAGGACGAGTTCTGTATTATGGTTCGATTCATTCAAAATGGTATGGGGGTTTTCGGTGGATATTGATTTTTTTGTAAAAATTCATAAATTCAAGATAATGGAGCACGAGTTTTCTGATTATGGTCATATTTCATTCAAAATTGGTATGTGGGGGTTTTCAGGTTAGGAAATTATGAATTTTTTGTTAAAATCAATAAATTTAAAATGGCGACTTCAGGATGGCGGGCGGGTTTTGTGATTATGGTCAGTTCTATTCAAAATTGGTGTGCAGGAAGTTTTGGGGTCGGAGATCATGATTTCTTCCAGCTCAAAACCTACAGGGAAGAGACCTTGTAATAACGATGCTCTATTAGAAATGTACAGATTGGGGCGAACTAACTAAAAAGCAAAAAAATAAAATAAAAATAAAACTTTTCAAAGACATGCTTCTATTTGAGCCGTATACTAATATGTATAAAATGAATTATTTGGTTTAAAAACACTTGTCGCGCGAATTGTAAGAAAATCAATACTTCGACAAGTTGTTACTTACCAACCAATCATTGTCCAATTAAATTAATTGGTACCTACTTTTATGAATATTTTGTGAAAATTAAATTCTTTGACAAGTTCTCACTTACCAACCAATCACTGCCCAGTCAAATTTTTATGAACACTTCGCGCGACAAGCTTCTTGAAACCAAATAATTCAACAAAAAATATTTAAATCATTGTCAGCTATGTTTTAAACTCATTTTATAAGTTTGAGTAACGGCTCAAATGAAAGCTTGTCTTCAAAAAGTGTTTCAATTAGTTATTTTATTCATTTAATGATGGCCCTTTCTCATAAATGAAAACATGAACGCATATATGGAACTTAATGTGATTGTCAGTGATTCCATGAACTCATCTAAGAAAATTATACAATTGAAAAATTGACGACCCTTTTCTTGAGTAAAACTCCAGAGAAATTAATATACTGGTTTAATACCGCTATGCTCGTCATCGTTTTAATTGTAATTTTTCGCCTGATTCATCTCCGTGACGATTATTATATTAGGACATCCGCTCAATTTCAGTGTAAAGCCACAGACGTAAAAAACAAAGACCAAAATCCACCAATACTAAGACGACTATTTCACCAGGATTTAGAATAGTTTGGATAATTTTCAAATAATCCTTTCAATAGAATATCTCTAATCGATAATAATTGAACACAAAACGCAATTGACTTCCAATTCAATTGTTTGTCAATTGATATATCTTGAAGGCCGCGTTCTGATGAATATTTGGGATCATTTGACTAATTGGAATTTGAATTGCAATATTTTCCACATAACAACGATGTGATTACTTTCGAAGGCTATACTGAGAAAGGGATATTTGAAAAAAAAAAAAGATCTGATCAGTATGATGACGTAATTTGATATTTTATTTCATAAAACAAACAAAAATATTAGTGGAAAACAACCGTAAATATTAACATAGTAACATTAAGTTTGGTAAAATAAATATATATATATATATATATATATATATATATATATATATATATATATATATATATATATTGAAAACTGAAATTTATTCGTCTAACAAAAAACAATGAAAAGTAACTAATAAGATGAATTCTGTCTGAACCATGATTTCAAATATTACCTGAATACAATTTTCTATTGAAAATTGAAACTCGAGATCAATCTATAATCACGCCTTTTCGTCCGCACAAATGACTTTCTAGAAAGTATTTATAGATTGAATGTTTCAAGTTGAACTATTTATGAAGTTTTTGGCTATTTCGAATAAGTACGATGAATTATTCAGATCTGATTAGTGCTGTGTATACAAATTATGTGTACCCAATGTTGGGGATAAACTTCTGATAGCTCGAAGGAATTTCCATAGATATTGTGAAATTTCTAAAAATGAATATACCGGGTGTTTCTCAAAAGTGCCCCCCCCCTATAACTTTTTTGTTTCTACATATAAACTAATGAAATTTGGTGTAAAGGTATAGTAAATAAATATGCGTTTTTCGACGTTCTCAATTTCTTTTTTATCTCTTCAGATTTGACGGGAAACTACCCTTACCTTCTCATTTCAAATTGGACGCCCGGCTTGTTTTTACTTATTTCAATACAAAATCACATTGTAAGTACAATGACAACCCATATTCGTCACTTTTAGGCATTTATTATACTAAAATTTTCAATCTAGAGTGTCATGAATGTGTTAAAACGGTTGATTTTGGATCAAGGTGCCAGAAAAAAATAGTTTCGATCTAGTTTTATTTTTCATTTGTTTTACTGGTTCATTTAAAGTTTACAAAATCGTTATCATGATGTTGACTCAGTTTTTTCAATAATTGAATTTGAATCAACCAATAACGACCATAATGATATTGCATACTTGCATAATGATGTCAAATTGTTTGGACAAAGTGACATAATAAATCATAAGGTACCTCATGTAATTATCATTAAGAACTTAATTTTACCTTGGAGGCCATCTAATCGGTATATTAGTACCAATTCAATTTTTCGAAACCTGCCATCTGAATATTCCCTAACCAATCTTGAATTATGTGGAGAAGCCCCATCTTGCTGGAAGAAAACACCAACAGCGTTTGCTGAGGGTACATTACCCAATAAATTTTCAATTTCATTTCGTAAAAAGTTCAAGTACCTTTCACCATTTAGATGCCATTAAAGAATATTGGTCCCAACATTATTTCACTCAGTATTCCCATTCAACAGTTAAAACCAAATCATGAAAATTTCCTACTACCATGCCCAAATTTGTAAATCGGGTTTTATCTGAATAAAAATTCTGAAAGGAAATCTAGGATAGTTGGTGTAATGGATATTCAAATGAACTGTACCTGTATTTTTTTGGGATTCTCCATACGGATAAATCACTGATTTCACTTCGCAGAGCAATTTCTCTCATGGATGTGGTGTTCTCTACTTGAACTAATAACAGAACGTCAATTTCTTTGTCCTCACAATGAATTGGTTTCGGTTACCACCTTCGGCCTCATTCCGGAGTTTTCGTTCCATTTTTCGAAAATAATGACGAGTGAGATGTCGTCTGTTGGGATATCTTTCCGCATAATGCCGCGCTGTAACAACGCCATTTTTTTTTGCTTCACCTTAAATTGATTGCATGTAAATTTTTCCATTTCGACTGTTATTTTTCATTTCCTGATTTGTTATAACGAACTGTTCATAAAAATAGGCACTGTTTCATAAGAATTAATGCCAAAATTGACAAATTCATTCAAATGTCATATGGTAATGAGCCACCTTCTTGTTATATTTGAAAAAATTGAACAAACATCATAATTACGATTTTGTAAGCTTTAAATGAACCAGTAAAACAAATGAAAAGTAAAACCCGATCGAAGCAATTTTTCTTTGGAAACTTGATCCAAAATAAACTGTTTTGACTCACTCTGGACACTAGATAAAAAATAAAAAATTGAAAATTTCTGGATGATAAATGACAATAAAAACTTCTTAACAAAAAATTAAACCGACGAATAAATCAACTGAAAAGCAAAAAATAAAATAAACCTTCTTAGTCTGAATGATAATTGAGCTCCTAAACTAATGTAACTGATTTTGAGTCGGCGCCAAACACACAATTATCGAAGATCATTATCTATGAAAGAAGTCATCAAAACGCAGCCGTGCATCTCGCTGCCATCATTTTCCGCTTCACCTAATTCAATTGCTAGTTTGTTTGGCGCCGACTCAAAATCAGTTACTTACATTAGTTAAGGAGCTCAATTATCATTTAGACTGAGAAGGTTCATTTTATTTTTTGCTTTTCAGTTGATTCTTTTGTCGGTTTGATTTTTTGTTAAAAAGTTTTTATTTTTTACTTTTCAGTTCCGTATTTCGTCGGTTTAATTTTTTGTTAAAAAGTTTTTATTTTTCATTTTTTTGTGGCTAAAATCTACCAATTACTACCTACTTGTTTTTTTATTACTTCCAAAATACTTACTTACCCACCTTACTTCAACTAGTACCAGTTAAATAATATGATTATCTACTTTTACTTTTTGTTGTAATATAAATTATTTTCGTTGTTCTGGTTAGCTTATTTCATTACTTTGTATATCATTCCATCCTCTCATAAAATATACTGATTTTGACGGAACAAGAATAATGTCAGTAGCGATCTGTCATTGTCAACTACGTATGTGTGTGCCAATGTTCACTAGTGAAAAATCAATTATCCCCTATTTTTCCACCCGTAAGGGTGGCAAATTCCTTTCGAAATCCAAATATAAGGTATACCCTATCTATTAAAAAAAGAATCATCCAAATCGAAGAACCCAGTACAAAGTAATGCCTGATAGAATCAATATCCTTCATTTCGCTACCCTTAGAGGTGGATTTCATTTTTTAAATTCAAATCGGACCAAATTCGAAGAACACCCTATCCACTGAAAAAAGAATTATCGGAATCGCACTTCTCAGTAAAAAGTTATGCGTGATCATACATAAAAAGAAGGATGGAAAACATAAAATATACGGGTCGAATAGAGAACCTCCTCCTTTTTGGTTTCGTCGGTTAAAAAGTGATAAATGGGGTGACTTGTACTCACAATGTAATTTTCTATTGAAATAAATATCGATGAACCGGGTGTCCCATTTAAAATAAGAAAGTAATGTTAATTCCCAGTCAAACCTAGAGTAATAGAAAACAATTGAATATGTCAAAAAATGCATATTCATGTACTATACCTACACAAGAAATTCCATTTTTTTATTTGTAGAAACAAAAAGTTATAGGGGTGAGCCACTTTTGAGAAACACCCGGTATATAAAATATTTTGAAGTTTGTCTCTCATGACGTATCAGGAAAAAAAAACAATGTGTTTTATTATGCTCATTATATTAAAAAAAAAATTATTCTATAACAAAATATCATGATGACATATCTAAATAGCCTGAATCTGTATAATATCGGCACACTAAAAGTTTGTTGAAATCGAAAATATCTCGAATACTCTATTCTTTTGAGTGGCACGGAAAAAAAAAATGAAAAATACAAATGAAATCTTATATGCGATGTGGTTCAGCTTACCAACAAACCAGTCACAGTAAAATTCGATTTTCGGAAGAGTTCACTTGCCTTTATTAATTTTTTTACCGGGAATTTTTGTCACTAGCCACTGGTTGTATGGTAAACTACTGATAATTGAGTTGCCATTTTTGTCATAATGATGTAACGAAAGGTTAGTTTTTATTGAAATACTCAAGTAATTTATTGTTCGTTCATTACACTTCAAAATAAAACAAAACACAATAATGCACTCTGGCAATAATACACTCAATCACAGTTCACTACTAAAATGTACCGCTTGCCGCACTGCACTAAATTAATCTTGAACTCGCTGATTACTACGTCTTGAATGAATTGACTGATAGTACGCGCGACCTCATAGATCTTCGTTCTTGGCCTCCAGAATCTTCGAGCAGTTCGTGGAAACATCTAGATGATTCTATATCTGTCATCGAAAATTGCCGACCGTTACATCGTCGGGCTTATGATAAACACACAGGAACGTACTTTACCTATTTTTCCAACAATAATTGTTTAGGTGACAGCAATCTTACCAAAAATTATATATTCAGCTCGAATTGACCCGGTTTTAAGCTACTTTTGTGAATTAATTAAGATGACAGTTTTTCAGAATGTGTATTCAAAATCTGACATTCAATCAAAAACATTCTTCAATTCAACTGTTTTCTTCTACAGCATGATGAATATTGAACAAATAAAAAAACCAGCATCATAAATATGAAAACTCAACAATAATATTGATATACCATGATTATCAACCAGTTACAGTGGTAACAGAGATATGACAGACTCATTATTCATTACCGATAAGGGTCAGCAGGTGACCGATCGTAGATAGACGAACTCGTACTTTACTTTTCCAGTATCCCCACAAAAAGTAATCAAGGGGTGTCAAATCTGGAGATCTAGATGGCCACTCAATCGGTCCCCTTCTTCCTATCCAACGATTCGGAAACACCACATCTTAATAGTCGCGGACAGCTGTTGCATAATGGGGAGATGCACCACCTCGTTGGAAGAAAAAATCGGTTCTCGGAAGATCAGGTTCCTCTAGATCTGGATATAAAGCTATTGATGCAGGAATGAGGTCGAATCGAAGAAAATCCAAATATATTGCACCAGTCAGGTTCACGTCGAAGAAATAGGGCCCCAGAATGCTTCCGTCGACTATGCCACACCATACATTCACTTTCTGTGGATTTTGAGTGTGATCCTCCATCATCCATCGGGATTTTTGGTAGCCCAATAACGGCACTTTTGCCTATTGACGTGGCCGTTTGAAACAAACGTAGCCTTATCAGAAAAAAATACATAAAAAAAATTATTATCATGATTGCATAGCTGTTGCACTTTTTCGCGCAGAATTGATTTCGCCGATAAAAGTCGTCTTCATTCAGCTCATGGATGAGGCGTACCTTATAAGGATAGAGCTTTGCTTTTCTCAGAATTTTGTGGACTGTAGATGCTGCCATATTGAAATCCGAAGTCAATTGGTTGAGTATTGTGTGATGATTTTCATGCACTGACAACCCAACATTAAGCTGATCGTCTTCTGGTGGTGAGGGTCGACCAGATTTGGGAAGATCACGGACATGCCCAAATTCACGGTATTTGAACTCAACTTTGCTCACCATGCTTTGGTTGATAGGTTGCCGAACAGGATGAGTTGCATTGAACAACTCAACTACTTCTCTTTGGGTGCGCCTTCTATCTCCAAATCCTGTCAAGAAAATAATTTCAATTCTTCCTCGATCATTCAATTTAATCATTTTCCATGGAATTACAAAGTTACTGCTTAATAATGTATCGACAAACGATGAGATATGTTATTCTCTGGAGAAATAACTTAACAAAATCTATTCAGCAATAAAAGCAAAATTCTGGTCGCTATGGCTACTGTCAAGTAATGGAAATAGTCAGATAGCAAACGGTGCACAATTCGAACATTTAATTTGATCGTAGTTTGAAGCTATCATTGCCATTAAATTCAGTATTTCCATATTTCTAAATAGTTTTTCTTATTTTATTTTCATTCCACCCATACTCATAATCACTTCTCCACATTCCGTAATGAAAAGTGGAGTTGCCATTGAAAAAATACTGATGACGTCATTTGTCCTACACGAATCATTCTGTATGTA
The DNA here is from genome assembly GCA_018342105.1 of Gonioctena quinquepunctata. Classification (NCBI taxonomy): domain Eukaryota; kingdom Metazoa; phylum Arthropoda; class Insecta; order Coleoptera; family Chrysomelidae; genus Gonioctena; species Gonioctena quinquepunctata. The sequence goes on from JAFIRS010000477.1 coordinate 19,581, forward strand.
TTAATTAAATTTGAAAGAGTGCCTAACTAAAAATAAAATTCGACGGCTTCAAGCGTTCTTTTCAAAAAATATTCCTTTAATTTTTTACGAATTTATCCACTACTTTACGAGAGCACTGAATTTAACGGACCCACTGTATACAAACCCTATATGTAATATATCTTTGAAATCAGTTTTCCATGGAGATTCCAAGAATTGATTAATATATAGGATGTATCATTTGTGAGAATTGTCGCGTACGTCATCTGTCAAACGTGGATCACCCTGTATATTTCATTTTTCCATATAAATGTGGCAAATTGAGATTAAAAATCGACCTATTTCTGGAGATTCCTCAGAAATGGATAGTTTGCCTAAAAATGAATTCATTCAATTCTTTACGAAAGGACTGTATAATACATTTTTCCAATGACAATTTTCCCCTCCTACATTTCACCAGACGAATAAATGTTTGCACTTTGTTCTTCCTGTAACAGAAAAAGTGTGTATATGAAAATGACTTACATATATTGAGCAGATCTCCGAGTAGTCGTAGAAAAAATTGTAATTGAAGAATGCTATTATTTGAATTAATCTCTATACAGGGTGTCTCAGGACCTTTTTGTTTCCCTTCCAAATATCATTACTCCATTTAACTTTTTTCCCAAATTCCATCGTAACTAAGTAACGGGGCTTCGAAGTTACAGAATCAAAAATGTTTTAGTTTGATAATGAGTGAAAATTGAAAATCAACCAAATTTTGAGAAAACAAATGAATTCCTTAGATGAGGTTTCATGCGGGAGTCACTTTGTTTGCTACAAAGTTGGGAACGGACTGCCCTCGATGGTCCACACCCCAAAACTTTGGAATGACTCAGATTTTTCAACAAAACAAGAATTCGTGGACAACTTTTACAATAGAAGTATTCGTAAGTTGAGTTGATCAGAGCAACGATTTTTGATAAAAATGAAATTTTATTCGACGACATCCAACCTGAGACGTCCGCCATTATTTGAAAAGATTTATTCTCAATGACAATGAAAATAATAGGTTAAATAGGCGAGATCACTTATTTCTGGAAAAAATGCCACAATTTCCAGAGCGATGGAAAAGTGGTTAGTTTCTTTTCAAATTTTTTTTTCGAAGTAGTTTTTCCAAAAATAATTCCCAAAGAAATGCTCCTGTTTGAACACTGCGAAAATCGCGCCAGGATGTGACGTTACAAGTTCAGATCTATCGTCGACTGCCGAGAGCGGAAGATAATTACAGAGTTGCCAAGCGTTATTCATAATATTTCTTTACAATATCAGCAGGCCGAAGAAATAATGACATAGCACTCGGTATACATACATATCATTCAAGAATAACTGAATCAAGAGCAGCTAGCAAATGAGGAGTCTTTATTTCAATATAACACATGCTGACACCAGTTCTGTTTCATTCATAGGATGAACCAGAATAACATTTCCTCAGAAGTTTCGCAGAATAGAGACACTGGCAACTCGCCGATATCGAAGAGTGGCAGGAATTACATCGTTGCCAAGTGTTATTCATAATATTGCTTTACAATAAGAGCAGGCCAAAAAAATTATGACAGAACACTCGGTATACAAACATATTATTCAAGAATAACTAAATCAATCACAGCTATCAAATACGAAGTCTTCATTTCAATATAACACATGCTGACATGAGTTCTGATTTATTCATAGGATGAAAGAGAATAACGTTTCCTCAGAAGTTCCGCAAAATTGTGATACTGGCAATTCAGAAAGATGCCGAATCGATGAACTTATGACGTCAAAATAAGCAGCAATAACCCAATGCACTTCTTGCACCCCTTCTGAGAATTATGAGTACCCCCTCAAAAAATTTAAATGAGAAGGAGGGTCGTGTGGCACATTGTTCGAAAAGGATTTTCATTCTCTGTTCATCAATATTAAGTTTTTCTAATTTGGTGCAATCATAACTGAGAAAATTTATTTAAAAAATGTGAAATTTTGATACTTTACGTAGAATGGAGAAAATAATGTCACATAATGTTCAGGAAGTAGTTTTCAATTTATTTTACGATCAAATTAAAGGTTCAAAATGATCACCATTCACTTCTTGACAATAAGCAAGTCGATACTGGAATTCTTGTACAACATTCTGTAGGGGTTATGTTGTTAATTTCTTCGGTTATCCTAACTTCTGAATCTGCAATATTGTGTGGCCTATTGAAATATACTTTTGATTTTAAATAACCCCATAAGAAATATTCAGGTATTTCCTCATAAGTAATGCTAAACGCCAGGAAAAAGTCATTCAAGACACCACAAAATTATTCATAATGTCTATATAGTAGACTACTGTTATTTTGATATTTATAAGTTGCTGACACAGGTCAGGGTATTGAAAAATATGTGTGTGCGTATTTGATTCAACTATGGCTCATTCATCCGAAACTCAAAGAATAGGCATTTCAATGATTGGATGCGGTAATAAAACAAGAACTCAAAAGGAAGTTTGTAAAATGTTTGATAATAAATACTCTGGTTAACACGTCTCACAGTCTACAGTTACAAAATAGAAACAAAATTTCGTGAATCTGGACATGTAAAAACTATTCAAAAATCTGGTAGAAATGTTAAATTGGATGGGAAAAAAAGTAAGATGTACTGTTAGCGATTGAGGAAAATCCGCATATGATAAGTAGACAACTTGCCGCCGACAATGATTTGAGTGAATCATCGATATTGAGAGCTTTACATGAAGAAAAATCCCATCCTTATAAAGTTCAGTTGGTTCAGGAGTTAAATGAGGATGATCCTGATAGAAGGCAACAATTCTGTGAACTGATGATGAACAGAATGAAAGCAGATTTGCAGTTCATAAACAAAATTGTTTTTTCTGATGGAGATACTTTTAATTCAAATGGGACGTTTAATAGACAAAACTGTAGATATTGGAACAGAGAAAATCATCATTGGATGTGTGAGGCTCACACACAATATACTAAAAAAGTTATCGTTTGGGCTGGTATCATTAACAACACAATTAATAGCCCCTATTTTTTTGAAGGCACAGTTAATGGTGAGGTTTATCTAGATTTTTTGATGAAATTTTTACAGACTACATTAAATAGATAGATCTTTCTGGTACCAATAAGACGGAGCTCCACCGCATTACAAACGTATTGTTAGAGATCATTTGAACGAAGTTTTTCCCAATAGGTGGATTGGAAGACGTCGAACGATTGAATGGCCCCCTAGATCCCCAGATTAGACTCCTTTCGAAAACTTCTCATGGGGATATTTGAAATCGAAAGTATATTCAAATAGACCAGATGAAATTGCAGATTTAAAAGTTAGGATAACGAAAGAAATTAACAACATAACCTATGAGGTCCTACAAAATGTTGTACGAAAATTCCAAGATCGACTGGCTCATTGTCAAGAAGTGAATGGTGGTTATTTTGAACGTTGAATTCAATTGTGAAATAAATTGAAAAATTCTTCCTAAACATTATGTTACATTATTTCCTTCGTTCAACGTAAAGTATCAATATTTTGCATTTTCAAAATAAATTTTCTTAGTTATGATTGCATCAAATTTGAAAAACCTAATATTGCTGAACAGAGAATGCAAATCCTCTTCGAACAAGAGGCCACACGAACCCCCTTCTCATTGGAAATTTTTGAGGGGTTGCTCATAATTCAGAGGGAGTGCAAAAAGGGGGTAATATTTTCATACTGTAAATTGTCAAATTGACAATAGAAATCTACCTGTTTCAGGTTTTTTTATACAAATACATGATAACGCTAAAAATTCTATACCTATGGACCGCACTGTATGATATTTTATCACTATATTTCAACTTCAAGCACATATGAAGCCAATTTATCAGTTTGTGATCTCGCCTATTAGTAGGCATTACAAATTTTAATAATGCAAACACTTTTACCTAACAAAACTCATAGCGAAAATATCAATCGCAATCCTCAAGAGCAAACAGTAATGAAAAATCCACTACAAAAACTGCTCAATATGACCCCCTTCTCTCTCTCAATACATTTTTGAAGATAGCAAGGACCTCTCTGTACTTTCCAGGATCGTTTCGTATGGCTCCACAATATAATTCCATTATATTCAACAAGTAATCTCTTGTTTGCAAAATATGGACTGAAATCTATATTCCATAATGGAGTATCTTGTCAGTTCAGAAACACCACGAATCTGCAGAACTCAAAATTTCGTTGGTACTGTACTTTTTGTGTAGGCCTTTTTTTCGTCATATCTTTCGTCATTATCCCTATTACAAATGTTGTTGAATTAACGTTATGATTATTATTATGACTTTGAAAATTTTCCATTTCAGATACTGTTGGACGCTCAGGTTGGGTGTGATCGAATAAAAGTGTATTTCTATCAAAAATCGTTGCTTCGATCCACCTTACACACGAGTACTTTCATTTGGAAAATTGTCCAGGTCACCTTGTTTTGTTGAACAATATTGAAAAACATCAGTCATTTCAATGTTTTGTAGTGTGGACTATCGGGGGCAGTCAGTGCCTGACTTTGTAGCAAACTGACTCATACATGAAACCTCATCGAAGTAATTCTTTATTACGTCAATTGGTTGATTTTTAATATTTACTTGAAAAGTTATCAAAGAAAAACATTTTTCATTTTGTAATTTCGAAGCCTTGAAGGATTTTAGGAAATAAAGTTATATGAAGTACTGGCGATATTTTGACCCCATCTATACATTCTCGAGAGGAAAAGAGGAAGTCCTGGGACACTCTGTATAAACATCCGATATCTTCTATCGGGAGTGCCCCATAACCATTACCGAATAGTCAGCGTAAACAATGTTATGAAATATTCGAATTAACCCATAAACTGCCACGTTAGCCTCTACTCTCTTTTTAGGAACGATAATTATATTTACATTCATATTCTCTACGAAATGACCTTGGGTAATATTGTATCAACAGCTGCTGATGTACAAGTGATAATTGCCCTGAAATTCATGGCTAACTCGGACATAAGCATTGAAGTTTCAATTCGGTGTTTCGTATACTGGAATACTTCTTTCAAGAGGTTCAGTTCAGAGTGTCCTTCCCCTTGACAACATTTACGGCTTTCATTCTGATCAATGGAAAATATGTTCTTGACATATAGCCCAAATCATAGGTACATGAGCTTGGAAAGTGTATGTTTAATGTTCAGAAGTTTTTGCCGAAAACGTTTACGTGTTGCGGGGCCTTGCCAATTATAGTGTGATCCAAAACCACCCTCGAGGCTTTGAAAAAAAATCACATTCTGTGAATCTTGAACCCACGTCGGGGGAGTAGAATACCGCTAATAAAAGTCGGACACTTCTTCCACTGAGCCATAGACCACCACATTAATATTTAAAACTGGTAAAGGGACTGCTCACCGGACATTTTTTTCCAAAGGGATAGATAAGACAGTGATCTGTGCCGTTTCTGCGAGAACTTCGTTGAAACTGCAGAACCTGATTTACGACTGTCAAGCCCTGTTTTGCAAAAGGCTCAAGTTCTTCAAAGGGGGTTTCATCACCGCCCTCAGACATCAGGAACTTAGCTCCCAGGAAACTGATAAACTTCGCAAGGAGTCTCCGAATCCTGGGCCTTGAATAGATGAAGGGTAATGTACAAAAGATCTCATAGGTCGAAGTACGGAGAGGCTGGAGAGCCATATCGAACATTCTACAATCTACTGCCGTTCATACAACCACCAATGCCATTGCAATATACTCATTTTCTATTTTTCTACGCTTTTTCCCCTTCCTTTCGGTTTATTTCTTCCAATGTCCAATTTATCAATATCTGAATCCATGTATATCTTCTCCTGGTACCTCCTCAAGATGATTTCTGTTTCTTTTGAATATTTTATCATTGGGTGTTTTTATTATATATGATAACGGTTCATCAGCGGGTTCGACCGTCATCTACCACAAGCAAGAAATTGGCCCTTTGTTGATCAACTCTTCTATTCGAGAGTTATATTCCTTTCTCATTATAGACTGGTTCACAAGTGCCATTTTGTTCCAAACCTGGAGGTCACTACCAAAAATCATGATTTAGGGCGCATTCGATTCGAAATGGCATCTAAAAATAATGTTCAGCTGGAAAATTGGGGCCGGCAAAAATTGCAAAAGTTATAAACAATTAAGTAAAAAACAAATATATGTTTCGGTATTTGAAAATATCTCAAAAACTTTTTGAGATATCCGGAATTTGAAAAAAAAACATAAAGAACAGGAAATCTGACATCAGAAAATAAAATTAACCGAGTAAATATTAATATTAAGGAATAAAAAAATGCAGATATTATCTAGATATATCAATCAACAATAATCCGTCGGAAAAAAACTATTTACCTCCATTCTTTATGACTTATTGTTAATGAAAAAAGTTTACTTGTTGAAAGTTATTATAAAAAACCCTGATAATTGTTGAACTGAAAACCTAGTTTTTTTTTTACTTCTTGAGCTGTTCCTCAAAAGCTTTAAAAAAGATCCCTGTTGGAAAAATCGAAAAATTTGGATTTTTCAATTTGTTATTAACAATCAAAGGTATACAGAATTTAAAACGTATATAAAACAATTAAAAGTTTTTTTTATGATCTCTAAAAATGTGTTTCATTATTGCTGAAAAAAAATTGTTATCAACAATTCATTGATTATTAGATTTAAACAAAATTTTTCTTGGAAATCTGGTCATTGATTGAAATAATGACTTTTAGAAAAAAATCATTTCCCAAAAAAAAAGAATGTATTGCTAAAAAACGCACATGTTAATTAACAAATCATTGTTGTTGTTAAATATGAATATTAAGAAACAAGTTTTTTTAATCATTATTTGTCACATTCTCTCATATTATGAAAAAAATAATTTTATTTACTTTTCATTTGTTTATTGAACGAATAATTTTTTATAAATAAATGAATTTTTGCGCTATATTTTTTTTTAAATACTGAAAAAAAATACTGAAAACAACCATGGGAAACATTTTTTTTTTCTATTCTATATATTATTTCGAAAAACAGTAAAGAATAAAAAAAATCTAATTTCGGGGACTCTATGGATGAAGTTATAGAATACGTCATTGCACAAAATACCATTGACTTCGAAGAATAAATTTCAGAAGGAGGCACATCAGTGGCCAATGCAATAAATGCAGCTATTGTCTGGGGCCCAGTCAACGGTGATAATTTACATAAATTCACATTTGAGGACAAGGATTCTGCAGGTTTCAGTGGGTACTTATAAAAACTTCTACAACAAATCTCCCTTAGAATTTTATGAATATTTTGTAGACGATGATATTTTATCCATGATGGTAAGTAGGTACCTCTATTTTATTTTCACCAACTCAGATTTCTGTACAATTTTATGTCGAAGAGACTAATTGTTACGCAGGACAAAGAGAAAAATGAGAAGAAAAGCGCACGTATTGCCACCTGGCGCAACACTGATGTCGCCGAAATGAAACGATTCTTTGGTATAGTTATCTGGATGGGATTATGCCGTTTTCCATCTTTGCAGTCATACTGGTCAAAGAATACCCTTCATCTAAACCATATCAAAAAGATAATGCCAAGGAACCGCTTCCAGATATAGAAAAAAAATGTTCCCCATAAAAAACGACACATGGTTGTTTTCAGTATTGTTTTTAGTATAAAAAAAATATAGTATAAAAAAAATATAGCGCAAAAATTCATTTGTTTATAAAAAATTATCTGTTTAATAAACAAATGAATAAATAAAAAAATGTTTTTTCATAATATGATAGAACGTGATAAATAATGATTGAAAAAATGGTTTTTTAATATTCATATTCAACAAAAAAAAATTGTTAACTAGCAAGTGCGTTTTTTAGCAATAAAAAAAATTATTTAAGAAATGTTTTTTTTAAATCATTATTTTTATCAATGACTAGATTCCCAAATATAAATTTGTATAAATCTAATAATCAATGCATTTGTTAATAACATTTTTTTAGATAAGATAGAGTAAAAAATTTCAAAAAATTATTTTTATATTGCTTTTAGCAGTAAGGGAACAAATTAATAGAGATTATAAAAAAAACTTTCCCTAATTGTTTTCTATAATTTTTTAATTTTTTTATACCTTTGATTGTTAATAAAAAAGTGAAAAATCGAAATTTTTCGATTTTCCCAACGGGAATCTTTCTAAAAGACTTCGTGGAACAGCTCCAAGGAGTAAAAAAATTATAGATTTTTAGTTCAACAATTATCAGTATTTTTATAATAACTTTTTCAATTAACAAAGGCATAATTAATTGAAAAAGATTGTTGTTTATTGATATGTCCAGATAGTAGCTGGATATTTTTATTCCTTAATATTGATAATTACTTGGTTAAATTTTTTATTTTTTTTTCAGGTGTCAGATTCGGTCGGTGCACACGGGAGCTGAGCCGCGCGTTTTCAGCCTTTTTTTCGCCGTTAAATTAAAATTATAAATGCTGCCGGAACAGTTCTTTTAGGAAATTTCCTGCTCTTTGAGGATCTTTTTTCAAATTTCGAATATCTCGAATAGTTTTGAGATATTTTCCAAAAACCGAACCATATATTTGTTTTTTACTTAATTATTTATAACTTTTGCAATTTTTGCCGGCTCCAATTTTCCAGCTAAACATTTCTTTTCGATGCCATTCCGAATCGAATGCGTCTCAAATCATAATTTTCGGTAATGACCTCCAGGTTTGGAACAAAATGGCAGTCTATTAGCTTATAGATAGATTTAATCTAGGAATCAATTGAATGAGTACCTTCAATGCGGTCATCTTTGTCCAATAAAGTTCCCTTTCGCTCATATTGAATATCTGTTACAGTAGTATTTATTCTACCAATAGACATTTGAAAAAGTCTTCATTTCAACTGAACAAAGGATCATCCCTGCTAAGCTGATAATACTGAATGTTATAAGAATAAGTACATAGCAGTTTCTACGTAATATTTTCTACCACAAAAAACAGGTCTGTAGTCCATGGCCACATGTGTCAATATTTAAACAGACATATGTTTCATCCCAACATAACTTCAGTAATACAAAAATCTAATTTATTTTAACGCTCATATACATGTATACCGAACTTGCCCCCCAATAATTTTCAGGAAGATTATTTTTGAGTTATATGTGTGAGCATATCATCATGACAAATTTCAACTCTCTTCGACGAATTCAATTTATTTCCATTGTTTCCATTCCCCCGACTCACGTATCATTATTTTCTCTCACTCAGCGGGTTATTAACTCCTTCATCTTCAAATTAGCATACTGGAAATGTTTGATTTCAGCAACTGAACAAATACAATGAACAAATAATATATCGGTGTAGACGATGCGAGTGACCATAATGAATCGAAAATCATAATATATACAGTGTTGCTTTTTATAGTCCCCCCCCCACTCTTTACTTTCGAACGGTTCGACGTAGAACAATGAAAAAAAAGAGAATTGTATGATATCACGGATACTACTTTTTGAAATAAAAGACATTGTGATTGCCCGATAGATGGCGCGGAGGGCACATCAACCTCAAAATGTTAAATTGCATGGGGGGTCATGTGGAACATTGTTGAAAATATAATTCAATTCTCTTTCCAAACATCTTTTTTTTTTCTTTTCGTTGATATGTGACTTTGATTATTTTTGTGCCCCCTCCCCCCCCCCCCTTATAACTTTTGAACGGTTTGATGTAGAACAATGAAGAAGAAAAGTTATTGTATGATATCCCCGATACTACTTTTCGAAATAGAAGACATTGTGATTGCCCGATAGATGGCGAGGGGGGGGGGGCACATCAACTTAAAAAATTCAAATAGCATGAGGGGACATGTGGCACATAATTAAAAAGATAGTTCAATTATCTTTCCAACCATCTAATTGTTTTAATCATTTCGTTGATTTGTTTTTTAACAATGTGCTTTTGAAATGTCAAGCATAACTGTTAACCTTTGAATAGTTCGACGTAGAACAATGGAAAAAAAGGTATAGAATGATATCACCGATGCTACTTTTTGAAATGAAAGGCATCGCCCGATAGATGGCGCGGGGGGGCATCAATTCGAAAATATCACATAGCATGGGGGACTTCCGTCTCCAACGTGGCAGTGCGATCACACGTTGAAAGTTTGTTTCGTGAAGATGGAACGTGGATGCCACGTAGGAGATAGGAAGTGGGCCGTTCGTTACAACGTGGATTTACCGAAATTTGTTTATGTGTGTGATAAAGTCCGCCGTTCTTTGTGACGTGTAAATACAGAAATTTGTTTATGTGAGTGAATCCGCCGTTCCCCCCAACTTGCATATATCTATTTTTTTATGTATGTGAAGTCCGCCGTTCGCTGTAACGCAAGTGAAAAGAAAAATAAATATAGTTGAATACAGAATTGCTTTAGGCAAGACGCCTGTATTCAAAGGTTATGAGGGTCTTGAATTGGGATAGCGCACAAGTGCAATCATGTGTGATATCAGCAAGGCTTTTCACTGTGTCTCGCATGATATCTTACTATGCAAACTTGAATATTACGAGGTTAGAGGAATAGCACAAAATCTCTCAAAATATTATTTAGGCCAACGGAATCAAACTGTGTTTTTAAAGGAAGTACATCCTCACCAAAACTACTCAATTACGGAGTCCCGCAGGGTTCGGTGCTTGGGCCCCTTTTATTCATTATCTATATAAATGATATATTTGTTAATATGAACCCCTCGAGGTGCATATTATTCGCTGACGATGCAACAATCTATCACTCATGTAAAGATATCCAAAATCTTAGTACAGAAGACAACACATCGCTTATCAAAATAGATGAGTGGCTAGTTAGTAATATGCTCGAACAAAATGAAAGCAAGTCACAGAAACTACTGTTTTCCTCAAATAATAATATAACACCAGGTGATACTGCTAAATTACTTGGGATAACACTCGATGATAGATTGAAGTGGTCTCCCCACGTCAACTCTTTGTGCAAAAAACTATCAAGCCAAATTTTCCTCTTACGATGATTGAAAAAATCAGTAAGCCCCGATGTATTGAAAGTGTCATATTCTGCACTATTCCACTCCCATATGAGTTATGGAGCTTCATTATGGGGTAACTCAACCTACGCTTCACGTGTTTTCATAATACAAAAAAAGCAGTTAGGATAACTGCAGGTGCAGGACTCAGGGACTCTTGCAAAACAATATTCATTAATCTAAGAATAATGACCCTATCGACAGTATTTATATATCAACACCTCCTTTATATACATAAAAACTTAGTAACTCACACGGTTCATAATAACATACATCATTACAATACCAGAAATAATAATCATCTGTTGAATCCTAGATGTCGCATAGCGGTAACTGCAAGGAACTCTCCCAACCTACGACTCTACAATAAATTACCAGACCATTTAAAAAAAAATATGTTTGAGCAATTCAAAACAGCTATTAAAAACCTGTTAGTGAGATATGGTTTTTACACAATCGAGGAATACCTAACTACTGACTTCAGTTCATGATACCTTATTTTGACTACATAGCTACATGATTCATCTCACAATTTGTTCCCACTCCTGACAGCTTGTTTGTGTATACTAACAAACAATTATCTGGTTTATATGAAATCACATGTTGATGAAAATATTATATTACTCTATGTGAACTGGTTTATGACCTGCTATTTTACGCTTGTGTTCCCGTTTTATATACGGATGATATTTCCTTACGTATTATTCATTGTCTTTATAATTGTTTTTCTAGACATTATTCTTTTATCTTTACATTTTCAACCGTACATCACCGTTATATCTACACCTTATTTAGCTGTCACTCATTTATTATATTTACTAAAAATTGTATATCACTTGGACTTGTCATAAATGTATTGCATACATAACATGATAAAATAAAAAATAAAAATCTATATCTCCTAGCTTGAATGCACCAAGATGAGGCAAATAGCCATAAAATTTTTGAAGAGGAAGAAGAAGAAATAGCATGGGGGATTTGTGGCTCATCGTTGAAAAGACAATTCAATTTCCTTTCTAACCATTTTTTTTTATTTCGTTCATACGTTTTTTCACAATATCCATTTGAAATGTCAAGTATAACAAAAAATACAACTGTTATGTAGGATTTTTATATATGGAGAATAAGAGGCAAAACTGTTGTGAATTAACGAATAATGTGTTCGAAATGTCCGCTTAATGCTTCTTGAAAATGAAAGATTCGATTCGAAAATTATTCCCGAACATTTGCAGATATACCAGCACACACCCGTGTTATTCGTTGTTTCAGTTCTTCCAAAGAGTCGGATTGTAGTTCATATACTTTTGATTTGATGAAAGAAGTCACAAGGTGTGAGGTCTGGTGATCCTGCCGGCCATATGATTGGTCCACGACGTCCAATCCATTTCATAGGGTATCTTACATCCAGATACTCTCGAACTTGACGTTGGAAGTGAGGAGAGGCCCCGTCTTGATGGAAAGTAATATGTTCCTGAAATTCGTTCTCGGTTTTTTCTAGTATTTGGAGTATTAGTGGGTCGATAGTTTCTTGTAGCATCTCTAGATATAAAGTACCGTTCAAGTTTTCTTCCAGAAATGAAGGACCTTCATGGTTTCCCAGGATTCCTTCCCACACATTCAGTTTCTGTGGGAACTATGTGTGACCTTTTCGAAAGATATGGGGGTTCGTGTCATTGCAGTACCGCACATTTCGTGTCTTCATGTTTCCGTTAAAAAAAAGGACTTTCACCTGAAAAACTTATATTTTTAATGTAGTTGTGGTTTCCAGCTATGTTTTCCATCATAATTTCACAGAATTCCATCCTTCGGTCTGGGCCATCTTCTGTGAGTTGGATGGATGAAATTTGTGTTTTTTCAAATATATTTTTACTGTCGATGTTAATACGTCAATCGTATTTGCTGCAAGTGAGGTACTTTGTTGAGTATTAACCACCAATTCGGCTATTACCGAAACTTCCGTCTCCTCCGAAATTGATTCTGAGCCAGCTCCACTGGCCCTATGAACAGTGCCAGTTCTATTGAATTTTTCAACAATTTCTTCCAATTAATTTCGTATTATTGGATAATCAGGGAATTTTTCATTAAAAATTCTCTCTGCTGCATGGTACTTCACCAATGTAGATTGCTTCAGTTTTCTCTTCGATAGGACGTACACGAACAATGATAATGTTTCAAATTCAAAATAATACTAGTAGAAGTAGATAGATAGATAGATAATTTTATTGAATTAATGTTACATTACAGGGTAAATGCTATACTTTAACAGAATGATATTGCACCTAACTTCTGGAGAAGTTGTAGTGTGCCTGACTGGTAGATTTGAGTAGCAAGTAGATTAACTAATCAGTATTTTTTTTTTACATGAACATACCTATCTTGAGTTAACAGTAATAGTAATAGTAAAGAGAGGGCAAAATATAGAAAAGGATGTACATAGTGATAATAATAATAAAGAGATAGTAAATTATAGGAAAGAATGTACATGATAATAATAACCTATCTTCATAATATACAAATTAAAAATATAAAGTGAACAGATCAATGAGTAAGAAGATTCCAACAGGGTGTTTTTGGCGCGCATGACATTTTGTTTTTTGTGAGTTTGTTATAAATTTTCCGTCATAGAATGAACTTAAAGGTTTCTATGTTTACGAGTATAAATTTTTTCACTTTATTGCAAAATGATTTGAAATTTTTTTACATTTTTTTTGTGTCTGTTATTGAGTGTTTTAGTTTGGGGTTTTTAATGTGTCTCTTCTTCTTGTGTTGTAATCGTGTTTATTTATGCTTTTCTCAATTTTATTTTTGTACATAAATTTGGAGGCGCTAAGAACATAAAGTTGGTGTATGTCCATGAATCTTGTATCTGAAAAGAGCAGTGTTGTTGAAAATATTTTTGGTTTCGATAGTATGACTTTCAAGATCCATTTTTGTGTTAATATGAGTGTTTTTATCTGGCTATGATAAGTCCCACCCCATATGATGATACCGTAAGACAAAATAGATTCAGCCAGTGATCTGTATGCTATTGTAAGTATGTTTATTGGGAGGAATTTTCGTAGCTCATAGAACGTGTATACCAGTTTTCTCAGTCTTTTTGTGGCTATCCCATTTTAGTGTATTATTTATTATTATGCCTAGATATTTCATATTTTCAGTTTTTCCTATAGTTCTCTGACATATACAAGGATTCACTGCACAGTTGAAGTGATATTTCAAGGTGGGGAAGTCAGGCTGATTTACGATACTATTTGAGAAGGTCATAAATTTGGTTTTGTTGAAGTTCAAGCTGAGTAGATTACTGTCTAACCAGCACTTGATTTTGTATAGGCCTGCTTCTGCCTGTTTTTCTGTTGTTTCCCAGGTGTGACTTGTGAAGAGTAGCACAGTATCATCGGCGTATGATATGATATCGCCCGGAATATTTAATTTCAACATATCGTTTATATAAAGTAGGAATAGCTGGGGACCAAGAACTGTTCCTTGGGGAATACCAAATTCAATTTGCTGATTTTCACTGAAATAGTCATTTATTTTGACCATTTGCGTACGGTCAGTTAGATAGTTCTTGAAAAGCTCATATACAATCCCGCGAATACCATAAGATTCAAGTTTTTCCAAAAGCATTTCATGAGATATGCTGTCGAAGGCTTTCGCCAAATCTATGAATATTCCTATAACTTTTTTATTATTTTCAAGATATTCATGGATTTTTTTTGTGAAATTAAAGTAAAGTAAAGTAGAATGAAACTTTCCTTCAAATACGAATGCGATAATATAAAGAACAGGTGAGTAATGACATAATCATTGTTACCTACATTAGAAATTTTTAAACATCGACAAAATAGTCCAATTTCATAATGGGCATTTCTAGGTTACTGCTTGATTATCAGTTCACTAAATCCGACAAATGATACCTTCTATAATTATGGCCATTAAAAATAAATGAGTTGGGTATTATTCCAGAGTGCTATAAAAAGCTATCGAATAGCGAAAAACGTGTCGTGGTTTTGTAAATCCAGTTCAGTAAAATCATTCAGTGAATTGAATGTCTTTTGTTTACTTCAATATAGATATTCCTCAACTATCGGCCGCATCAATTAAAAAACTTGGATTACTGTATAGATTCAAAATTTCTACCTACTTAAGCTTTGAAACGAATTCTCGAAAAAAAAACTCAGATGTGCCACATGACCCCGCATGCTAATTAAAATTTTGAAGTTGATGTGCCCCCCAGCGCCAACCATTCTGCAATCTTTTACTTCAAAAAGTAGTATTGGTGATATCATACAATACCTTTTTCTTTCATCATTCTACGTCGAACAGTTAAAAGTTATCAGGGAGGGGGGGGACTATTAAAAGCCGCACTGTATATTACTCGATGAGACAAAGAACTTGATTTGTTTTTTTAAGTGACATCAATACGAACGTGATCAAGAAATGATACTTCTAGAGACAAGATCGGAAATTATAATCTCATCGAGAGACATTCATGCTGGCAAATCCGCTAATAAAATCACTTTTCATATCAATGTCAATTACCATTTCTCTTTTCCTACACATATAAGAATAAAAGCTTCGATTACAAAACCTTGTAGCACAGTTTCATCTGTCTATGTCGATCTGCACCTTTCTATCTGGTAGTAGAGTTCGTCCAGTATTGAAACGACCTCTTTGGCCTTCCCCCACCTAACAACCAATTTTTCTCGAAGATACCCGAGCCATTGTCTAACTGTGGCTATAAATAGAAATTCCATAGGCGTACCAAATTGTTTGGTATAGGCGAAACACGAGACGTAGTTTTTGGCGGACGAGTTTTGTGATTATGGTGGCGGCTTCAAAATGGAGGACAAACATTGTGATTATGGTTCAATTCGATACAAAATTGGTATGTGGGGGTTTTCGGAATCGAAGATTATGAAATTTTTGTCAAAATTCAAGAATTCAAGATGGCGGACGAGTTTTCTGATTATGGTCCGATTCGATTCAAAATTGGTATATGGGGGTTTTCAGAGTCGAAGATTATGAAATTTTTGTCAAAATTCATGAGTTCAAGATGGCGGCTTCAAGATGAAGGACAAACATTGTGATTATGGTTCAAATCGATTCAAAATTGGTATGTGGGGGTTTTCGGAGTCGAAGATTATGAAATTTTTGTCAGAATTCATGAATTCAAGATGACGGACGAGTTTTGTGATTATGATCCGAATCGATTCAAAATTGGTATGTGGGGGTTTTTAGGGTCGGATATTATGAATGTTTTGTCAAAATCTATAAATTCGAGAAGGCGGCACCAAGATGAAGGACGAGTTTTCTGATTATGGTCATATTTCATTCAAAATTGGTATGTGTGTTGTAATAAAATTAATACTTCGACAAGTTGTTTACTTTCATGAGTACTTTGTAAAAATCAAATACTTTGACAAGTTCTTACTTACTAACTAATCACTGCCCAATCAAATTAATTGGTACCTACTTTCATGAACACTTCGCGCGACAAGCTTTTTGAAACCAAATAATTCAACAAAAAATAATTAAATCATTGTCAGCGATGACTTAAATTTATTTTATACGTTTTAGTACACGGCTTCTATAACGTATACGTTTTACTACACGGCTTCTATGAAATCAAAATTAAAGAACTAAAAATGTCGGACAAATAACTATTGTGGTGTATATTTCGATTAGATTTAATATTGTGCCTACGGTCGGAGATTATGAACCTATATATATATTTATCTATATATATATATATATATATATATATATAGTAAATATATATATATATATAAATAAAAAATATATATATATATATATATATATATATATATATATATATATATAATGGACCGTGGGGGTTTTTGGGGTCGGAAATTAGTTTTTTTTGTTAAAATTCAATACCTAGATATAAAAATAGACAGATAGACCGGGACGGTACCGGAAACGTGACCGGAATGAAACAGACAGACAGATATTTTATTTGCGTGGCATTGCAATGCTAGTTTTTTCATAAAAATTCCAAACGGTCACTCCAAGATGGGGACAAGTTTTGAGATTTATAGATTGTTTTATTAAAAATATACGAATATACAAGAGGGCTAACTAGTTTTTTATCATGAATGACTTGAATGTTCCTCTGCCCTATGTAAAAATATGGTGATATACTTTTGCTGCAAACCATAAAAAACTACACATTGAAATTTTCTACTCGGTTCTGCCAATAACAATTTAAAATCTCGACATTGATTTTTCAACATTGAATTGCTGATAAAAAACTAGCTGAATAAATAATCAAAACATTTCAAATTGTTACTGCCCAGCAAAGTTGAATAAATAACTGCACTACCTATTTATTAATCAAACAAACCTAACCTTCCAAACGCTGCATGTCAAGACACTGGTGAATATTCGCCGTAGTATGAGCAGTCACATCAAATCGTGTCCACTCGTGTTTTCCCCCTCTCTACCTACCAACAGGTCGTTTCAATACTGGATGAGCTCTACTGGATCATGAGTTCAAAACTGAATCTTAAAATTATGATAGTTCAAATCAATAAACAAAAATTTTTTGTATGACTTGGAATTTAGGAACCTAAATATACATCTGATAGTAATCTATGAAATCGCAGTAATATATTTTCAATAATTTTGAGGGTATGATGGTATGTATGTATTGTACATTGGATTTATTCAAAATGCGAACAGGTGAATATTCGTAGTATGTTGGACCAGTAATCAACAGAGCTATAGTTAAAAATAAGAACCTAGGATTTCTAGATGGTTTACAGTTATCAGATTTCTTCATGGTTATGGTGAAATAGTCGATGAGGTGGTTAACAGCACTGTTTTTCAAACAAACCCATATTAGAGAAATGGAAGTGCAGGGTCTCGAAGAGCTCTACCAATTAAAAACAATGTAGGTCATCAATAAACTTCTATCAAAGTACAGCTGTAGAAGAAATGTTAAATGTACATGACAAAGGAATCAGTTCCTGTCCGTGAAAAGGACCCTGTGAAATAGGTATTAATACAACCCATTCTGTCACGTGTTTGAATAAACTCAAAATGTTAGAAATTCAGAACATTGATATAATCAAAATACATACCTCTGCAATACAAACTGTGAACAGTTAACATTTTTATGGACTGCATGTTATAAAAATGATAGGGATGATAGGGATGACTTCCCAAAATAGATTGAATTTATGCGAGGGACGACTGATCCCCTCGATGTTTAAAATCGAACTTTCATAAACCCGATATAACTATCCTAGGACCTCTTTCTTCCATTCAAGTAACATCCAAGGATAGAATGAGATGACATGAAGTTTCATACTGGCAGTCGAAGTTTCCAAACAAGATAGGTCAGATCATTTGGGGTGTCAACAAAAGTAATTGATGTAAGACAAATCGAACGAATCAAAACGCATCGACTGTAGAAATCGAATTTGACGATTTGGTTCGCTGCTCTATATATATATATATATATATATATATATATATATATATATATATATATATATATATATATATATATATATATATATATATATATATTTATATATATATATATATATGTTTGAAGGTACGGCATTAGCATTTTTAATAACCGTAATTATTATTTGTTTTTAATTTGTACAATTTTACTTACTCATTGTTTTTACCTTGTAGAGTTGTAATGTTTGAATTCTGATGAAGACAGGATCCTCCCGTCGAAAAGTATGAATTACACGTGTTATACCGAAACAAAGTTGTAATTGTTTTAAACAGACACAACCAAAACCCAAAAAAAAAATATATATATATATATATATATATATATATATATATATATATATATATATATATATATATATATAGATTCGTCCTCCCATCCTTGTGACATCCAAATACAAAAATTTCACCCACATTGTGACATCCTGCGACGTTGTGTAATCCAAATTTGGATGTCACAACGTTTTCTATGTTTTTAAGTCCATTGGGCGATGAAGGGTGCAGGGGGTACCTATTTTAAGAGGATGTCACAAAGTATGGAATCTATGATAGAAGAAGTTCACATACATTCTCGGATGTTGTTTATTTGTATACAATGAGAACGTATTTCTAGTGAACATATACTACTCTGTGACATCCTGCAGGTATACAGTGAAATCAGTCCGTGATGAGTTGTGACATCCAACAATTGGCAACACCTGAAAAACATTTCTTGGAATATTCTATTTTTAGAATATGTATATTGTTATTTTTCTCCACTGTCAGTGCATTGTGTGACTTCCAGGAAGCCATAGAGTGTCGTTCATTTTGATGACTTAGTAAATGCCACCAACGAAATGTCTGGTTATGATCCATATTTAGATACATTCAAAAGTCCTTCACTGGCTCTAAGATGGGCGACTGTCCTGAAACAGCTGTGTGATATAGCTATGTTCATATCCTCAAAGAAAAATGAGATCGCCCAAAATGAAGAATTTGCAACATTGAAACAAATGATAGATACTCGTTTTGATTTTATGTTTCAACCAACGCGAATAAGGATTTATCTTCAAAAAAATGGAAAAAGGGAAGTATGTTACCTTGACAGAAGATGTTATCAAGATCAGTAAATTCATTGCCAAAGAGGAGCAGAAGTGTGCTGAGGAATTGAAATGTGATCCAAGAGATATATCGAAATTGCGCCATTTAACTGAGCTTTTACTAGCTCATGTCATTCTTCTTAATAGAAAGCGTTCAGGGGAGGCTCAAAGAATCACAATAAATGATTATCTGAGGAAGGAGGAAGACATGGCAGTCCAAGATATTTATGAATCGCTCACAGTAACTGAAAAAGTGTTAGTGCAGAATATTAAAAGATTCACTATTCGTGAAAAGAAAGGTAGAGCTGTTCCTGTTATATTCACCAAGGAGATGCAAAGAAATACTGAAGTGCTGTTAGAATCCAGAAAATTAATTGCATCCTCAAATTCCTACCTATTTGCTAACCCAAGCACTGAAAATAGTTTTTTGTGGTCCAATAAAGTATTGAAAATAATGGCTATGGCCTGTAATATTGAAAATATTGAGGCTATAACTGCTACGTGTTTGAGAAAACACATAGCCACCATTGCACAATTAATTTCTATGGGGGACAACGACTTATAACAGTTATCAAACCATTTGGGTCATGAAAAAGCATTTTTTCATGAATTTTTATAGAAAGACTGATGATAAACTTCAAATTGCTAAGGTATCCAAGCTTCTATTATTAATGGAGAACAAGTCAGTAGGAGAATACCGTGGTAAATCTTTGGAAGAAATTGATCTTGATATTCCGGAATTTCTGAGCGCAAAAGACCACCCATCTTGTAGCGAAAAGAAAGTAGAGAACATATCAAAGAGTACAAAATCAAATGTAAATAGTGGCATGGAAAAAGAACCTGTCGACGACGAAAGTGACGATATCTTGCAGGTAAAAAAATATATTAAAAATGAATGACTAATTTACAAGATCTTTTAGCTTTCAGGAAATTCCCAAAATGAAGGAAAGAAAAAGGCCAAGAATGAAAAGACAAAACACAAGGAACTATATGGTTATATTGATCAAGAAAATGGAGAAAACAAGGGACCATGTGTTTCTATCGATAAAAGAGAAGTAAGGCAGAATATAAAGAAACTATGCTTGGGATATTAATTTGTTTTAAATATTCTCCATCAATTTTACTGTATAAAATCCAATTTCATTGGGGGTCTTGCACTTTTGATTTTGAAGTACATTTTACATGATCAATTAGCTTGGAAGGGTTCAACACAATATATTTTCCTAATGTCGGTGAAGTTTAGTCACATATCGAATATCGAGAGAACCGATGAGTGGTTGAGGGCCTTGTAAAATATTAAAACTATAATAGTTTCCAATTACAATTTCATATTTTTTTTTGCAAATTAAAAAAACTTGTCTGGTGATTCCTTGGACAAGTGTTCAGAAAAAAATTAATACATAAACAATAAATATGTTTCATTGACGTTTGTTTTTCATTTCAATTGTACAGATATTCATTTCAATTGTATAAATATTAAAACTATAATAGTTTCCAATTACAATTTCATATTTTTTTTAAATTTATATTCAAATCATTCATACATGAATGATTTGAATTAGAAGTTTTGACCAATCAAAACATTATCATAGTGGGAATATTATACCTAGAAAATTGCCGCGGAAGTAATTTGAGGTATTTTGTTTTTATTGTCTAACAACGTACATTTCTAATTTGACGTCTGTCATCAATTCGCATGAAAAGTGAGAAATGAATCAAAACTGGTTCAGTGCATTGTATCACTGTGCGAGGAAATGTGTTTATGATCGTAACATAATAAAATAATCTATTGAATACCACACAAGAGTTCGATAAAGCATCTCGAGCCCGTTGTGCTCTCAATTCAATTCAGTTTATTTCCTTCAAATGACAAATGACAAATTTGTATAGGAATTATCAAGAAAATACTTAATGCTAGGGGGACAATGACAAACGTATAAGACACAATGTAAAATGAAAATATACCTAAGAGATACAAGGAAATAAAATACAGTTCATTCTGTGAGTTCACAGTGGATCATATAAAAACTCATCAAGTGTATAAAAACATTTACTGTGGACTTTTTTTCTTGATAACATTCCTCTTTGCCTCATTCATCAATATGAGTTCTCAATTGAGACTGGAATAGAAAATGAAATAACTATCTGAATGAAAATGCAAATTTTCACTTTCAGATTTTTTCTTCTATGTTAGGGTCTTTTCTCAGTATCTATCAGAATATTCGTTAGATATTATAAAATAACTTCATTAGTGTCGTGGATTTTTCAATTTTCTGAAAAATCCTTCTATTCAATTGAGAATATTTCCCTTTTCAACATGAATACCCCCAAGGGGTTATCTTGAACGAAGGAAGATAGCGACTAAAGTTTATCTCTCAGTAGCAGATGATTCCACATCTGATTTTATGAACATCCTGCTCATAATTTCTAACAAATCAATCTTCTTGATTTAAATATTTATATCTTTTTAATTCATAAAAAATTCAAATTTTGCTATTTCATATCCTAACCAAATCCCAATGGTTATATCAATTAATTATTTAAATTTATATATTTATTTGATATTTTATATTTCCATTGGATTAGTATCAAGGGTTGATTTAGTTATTGATCATGAGTTCTCACTATTTTTCACTCACTCATTCATATTTATTTTACGTTTCTAATGATATAAAATTTGGATATTTTGATGTACTTCAAATCAATGAAGACGACGAGAGCAATGTACAACCAACTCTCCAATTCGTCTATTCATGTCAAAAAGAAATGCGACTCATGGAAACAAACAATGACTGAATTAATAACAATTTCAAAACATCCAGAGTGAAGAGCTCTGGGAAACAAGAAATATAGTTTTTCTACTACTAGTTCTAAAATACACCATTATGTATTATATCTTCGACCTGGGAAATCGTTTTTTCCCACTTTGGATAATAAAACAAATGAGAGTCTACAAGTTGATTTCGGAACGAACCACTCATGAATTTTCGTCTCATTTGGAATGTTATTCCCATGAGAGCTATAAGTGACATTCATACTTATTAACATTTGAATGGGGATTAGCGCAGTTGGTTAGTGTTTGAAGTTGTGATCGAAGGATCCCAGGTTCGATCCCTGGCCGTCGCGTGTGAAGTGAGCTTCGTCGGTAAAAAGGATACAAGATCAAAATGCAGGATCTCTAGTACAGTTGCGCAGTATTCATCGGAAGAACTGCAAGCGCCGTGGAAAATCTCGCGGAAGCAAACCTTGGACGCGCTAGATATGATATGGGTATGGCATGTTTTCGTGTAAAACCCTTCAGGTAGTTGAATGAGAAATATCACAATCCCGTGCTATTTGTCGAGTACTCATACCAGGATTTTCCTCGATAATTTTCAAAATCTCTTCATCTCTCACTGGGTCTGAAATCTGACGTATTACCGAAGGTACTGATGGGAATTTATAAAAGTTTTATAGTTGGGAAGCCGGCGATTAGAAAATCTTAGCGCGTACAACCTCTGAGCTTTAAGTCCGTTATCATTAGCCATACCATAAACAAAATATATGTCAGCCAGATGTTCAAATGAATATGGTTCATTTTCCATTTTAATGTTAAACAAATACACGATGAGATATCCACCAACTTTCAAATAATGTGAAAATGCTTCAAAACCTAAATGAAAATATTAGTCAAAGCCCACTAACCCTTTTTCATTGTTTCGTTGAAAAATTCAAACCCAATTACAAAAAAAAAGATAAAAATTAAACAACGAATTCATTTCATCTGTTAGAATCCTCCAGCGGCGCACTACAAAAAATTTCATGAGGTGAAAAACTTGATCGACCCCTGAAAAAATATCTACCTGTAGATTCTTACAATCACTAGGCATACTGGATGATGTAAACCCTAAAACGTAACATATATTTGAAATTTGATCTTAATATCGCAGAAACTGAAAGAACTATGAAGACAAAAACTAGAAACTTTAATGCTCTGTAGATCGGTAACAATGCGTTTGCAGACACATGTTTATGGAAAACAAAGTCTAACTTTGACCTGGAAAATATGCTTCCGAAATTTTCATACTGAATTTTGAAACACCCTATATAGATAATGATGTGCTAGTAGTGGATAGAGTATATATATACACTGCATCTTTTAATGGTCCCCTCCTGTTAACTTTTCAATGGTTTGACGTAAAACAATGAAAAAAGAAGATTTACCTCGCTTCCTTCATTCCCTCGATGAATGCTCCTCGGAAACTGCTAGAACTAGACTGAAAAAAAAAAATCGGAACATTTGCGTGTTACTACTATTATTGCCTAGGAATGTGTTTTTTTCAACCCCAAGTTGACTATTTTATTTGAATCGTGGCAACATTCTGAGGATGTCACAATATGCTAATTTGTTTTGAGGATGCTTCTAAGTAGACTGTGTGTGATTGTATATTAGATATATACTGGATGTCACAAAGAAATCCTCCTTATAGCACCCCTCTCTTCCCCGTGGATGTCATAACGTCAATATTTTTACCGGATGTCACAAGCTACGCTAGACTAGTATATATATATATATATATATATATTTGTATATATATATGTATATATATATATAGAGGTATATATTTGAATTTGAATCCTCCTGTATATTTTTTTTCCGTAGTTTCTTGGGTTATTGGATTCCACAATTTCAAACTGAAGAAGTCCCAGGCCCGGGACGAAACGTCTTTAACAATATAAATGTATCAATAATTGTGGAATCCAATAACCCAAGAAACTAGGGAAATATATATATATATATATATATATATATATATATATATATATATATATATATATATCTTTTTGGTTTCTCAGCTCGTAACTGATACGCTTTGGATATATACCGGATGATTCTCTAAGGTGGCTCACCCCTACAACTTTTTTATTATTGAAGATAGAGAAACGAAATTTGAGGGTTGTGTATTATAGTTCAATTCACATATTTTGACATATTTACTTGCTTTGCCGTACTTCCGGTTTGACCGGAAATGACCCCAACTTTCGATTTTTAAAAGGGACATCCTCTATATTTTTACTTATTCCGATCGAAAATGACATTCTCAATTCAACAACACCTCACTTGTCAATATTTGACAAATAAAGTCATTTTCATTCCAATTTCTATTTTTCGATCTAGAATGCCATGGATCGTGTAAATCGCTTCATTCTTGATCAAGTAACATGGGAATGATACGACTTTGAGACTTATGACTTCACCGTCATTTCAAAAATTATTTATAAGTCGCAAATATGAATTTTTCCAGTTATCTTGATTTTTTCATATGGAAAGGAGGTGGTTCGTCGGCTTTCTGTTGAAGATCATTTTCTTACGAATAATTTGATACCACACACTTTCACTTTATTTTCACTATTTTTCTGAATAACTGCAAAAAGCGATCATACCTAATAACAAATAATACTCATTCGGTATACTTATGCACTAAGTCCTGTTATTCTATTTATCCGTGACAAACAATTGAAGCTGTTGATAGGACTACCTGAACAAATGGGCTACTGAATTTGCTGTCAGTTTTAAAAATTGATTTGCTGCGTAGTTTATAATTTGATATGGAAAATTATACTAGAAACGAGAAAATTGACATGTTGCTAATTTACGGGGGAGCAAAAAAGAATGCAACTGATGCAGCTCGAATTTATGCTAAGAGACACCCCAATCGTCGCCATCCCACTCGGAATTATTTTCCATAACTGGAAAGGAAAATGCGAAATGAACCAGAAGAAAATGCCAATAACTTCATCATCAGTGGAGAAATAGAAAGAGACGTGTTGGCCTATGTTGGAGTGAATTGAACGGCGTCAATTCGCCAAATTGTTTCTTAGTGTGATATGAGCTATTCATCCGTTTGGAGAATAAAATTATCGATCATTCAAGTACCAACTATACCAACATCTTCACGATAACGTCCACAACCGACGATTAACTTATTGCAACTGGTTTTTGACTAAATACAGAGCAGATGTACGTTTTCCATCTAAAATTATTTATTCACATGAAACTCGATTCACCAACTTGGGTCTGTTCAATCGGAATAATAAAAGGTACTGGTCTCGAACAAATTTACATCTTATGCAAGGAGGAAATTGTCAAGAGCAATTTGGTTCCAATTGCTGGATGGGTATTATCAGAGGTAAACTTTTGGGGCCAATAATTTTCCACAGACAACTTACTGCGAAAAGATATCCACAATTCCTTAGAAATCAAATTAATGATTTCATTGAAAATTTGCCACTGGCTTACCAAGTTGAAATATATTTTCAACAAGATGGAGCGCCACCTCACAATTTTCGAGAGAACATCTGAATGACACCTTCCCAGAAAAGTGGATTGGCACTTATGGATCTATTCAGTGGCCTGCGAGGTACATTCTTAAGTTGTCATCTTTTTTAATAATGTATTATTTCTTTTTCATATTCTAGATCACCAGATCTTACTCCGATATATTTTTTTCTCTGGGGAACAATTGAAAATCAGGTGTTGAAAACAGCATCAGCTACTAGTGAAGAACTGGAGTATAAAGTAAGGGTGGCATTCTACAACATCACTGCAGAACAGCTAATCAATGTGGTGCGCGGAACAATTGAAAGAGTTGAACTTTGCCGTGATCAAGGAGGAGGTCATTTTGAAAATTAAGAATCTCAATGAACTAATTTGCGACTTTTAAATAATTCCTAAAACGACTGTGAAGTCATGAGCCTCAAAGTCGTATTTTCCCATGTTACTTGATCAAGAATGAAGCAATTTACACCATCCATGGCATTCTAGATCAAAATTTTTTAATAGGAATGAAAATGACTTCATTTGTCAAATATTGACAAGTGAGGTGTTGTTGGATTTAGAATATCATTCTCGATCGAAATAAGTGAAAATATATAGGATATCCCATTCGAAAATCGAAAGTTTGGGTAATTTCCGGTCAAACCGGAAGTTCGGCAGAGCAAGTAAACATGTCAAAAAATTTAAATTGAACTATAATACACAACCCCCAAATTTTGTTTTTCTATCTTCAATAATAAAAAAGTAATAGGGGTGAGCCACCTTGGAGAATCACCCGGTATATATATATATATATATATATATTCATATATCCAAAACCGAAAAAATCAAATATTTCACTACAACATGAATTAAATTGGCAAAAGGTGTTTGAAGTGCAGTGATTTCGACCCATCCAAGGCACTCCAAATATGATGAAATTGACAAAAACATGTTATGAGCCTAGTGAACACTTTTGGAATTTACTGAATGATCCAAAAATTCAAAAATGCCGTTTGAAATTTGAAACATCCGATGGAACCGAAAGGGTTAAAACTATAACAGATGTGTCAGAATTTTCGATAGCTCCAGAAAAAAGGGTTGAAAAAAGGGTTCTATCAAATCAGTTCACACTGTGTATATATATATAAATGAAATGCACAAAATTATAGAGGTAACACCTATAATTTGTGGGGTGAAGCTTGGATCTTATGACGTGGAATTTTGATGACACAAAATTTCGTGCACATCAATAGGTCACCAACAGATGTCAGTATAGGCCAATCCAAGACACCAAAAGTCATACTCCTCGTGCGTTCAGAGTAACGCAAAACAAATAACGAAAGAAGAGAGATTTGTTACAGATGGATAGTGGCTTTCTTGGATTCGTAACAAATCTCTCTCCTTTCTAAATATATATATATATATATATATATATATATATATATATATATATGTCAAGACTTGACATTTCTTCCCTAATGGGGAAATGACATTCACCTACAAAAAATGATATAATCCTTATTTTAATACTTAACTAGTTATTTTAAATTGTATTATATCATCATTCATCCTTCATAATGTGTCAACCATCATATTTGAACACCTTCATAATCATTCTCAACAAAGATTCTTCCTGATGATGGAAACAATTGATGAAATTTCCGAAAGCTTGGACAACCTTCAAAGAGTTATCTTTTATTTGCTGCATAACCCCACTATTTACTGGTTCCTATATATATATATATATATATATATATTCTAAAGAGATGACCTCTGCAGTCGGTAGTAAAAATCGTTTTTAATGATAATGCTAATGGAAATAGATAATTATAGATATCTTCATTTTATAATTATAGATACTTTCATTTTGTCATACATTGAGTTATCAATTTTGGTTTCATGTATAAATGGAAAAATTTTGAGCAATTCAACTTCAGTTCGACTTTTTGCGTAGAGGATAGGGGAACTAAATCTTTCCATCCTAGTCAACAACAGTTGGTTTTGATGGAATGAATTCTCACCACAAAAGTAACTAAAGTGACTATTATCGACAAACGGTGGAATTACGTAACCAATTAGTGAAAATAAAATTTTTGTATCGGATTCACTAAAATATATTGTGTCTGATTTTTTATTTTCTGCTGATTATGACTCGAATTCAATTTTGAAATTATAGGAATAAAAAACTACCCTGTTGCTATAGGCGTAGTCTACCGACCACCAAATTCAAACATTTCATTATTCTTTGAAATCGAAGAAATCTTAACGTATATTTCCTCCAATCACAATGATATCATCATCATGGGTGACTTCAACATAAATATGCTGGACTTTAATACAAACAACACGGATAGGTTTTCCTCTATTTTGGAAATTTTCAATTTTAGGCAAATTGTCACAGAACCTTTACGAATAACTCTTACAAGCTCCTCATAATTAGACTTAATTATTACGAATTGTGAAGATATCTCTGAAGTGAAAGTTTGTGAATGTGATATATCGGATCATGCACTGATACAGACCAAATTCCACATTGCTGAAGGTAGACACCCACAAAATCAAATAGTAAAATATAGAAATATTAAGAATATAAATATTGATAGATTCAGAAGCGATTTGGCAGATCTACCTTGGTACTTAATTTATAACACGGTCAATATTGATCACAAAATAGCTCAGTTAAATGGATTTATTCTTCAGATTCTTGATCATCATAATCCAGAAATAAAATATTCACCAAAAAATTGTAAGAACACTTTTTGGATTACATCAAATTGATGCAAAAACTAAGAAAAAAAGCACTAGCTCCCTCAGCACTGGACATACTATAAGGAATTTATAAATCTGACCAACGAAGCTATGAAAGCTGAGAAAAAAAGCATACTTGAATTCCAAACTGAATAACACAAATAACAAGGGTAAATGGAATGAACTCAAGAAACTGAATGTCACTAAAAGTGGAAACAAAGAACTGCCAAAGCAACTAAAAAACGCCGAAGCGAATTTTTTTCTGAGTTCTTGTACTAAGGGGGTCAACCGAATTATATATTAACGAATTGATGACAATTAACTTTTATAATTCCAACCGAAAAGAAGGATTAAATGAACAGTTTACTTTTTCATTGTATTTGTATAAGTAGATCCCGAATTTTTCCCAAACCAACAGATTTGAAGTGGCTCAACATGAGCAACCGCAGACATCTACATAAAGCCTGCACTTTCTTTAAAATCATCAAGTATAAAAACCCTCCCTACTTACATGATCATTCAACTTATAGAACTGACGTACACAACTTGAATTTACGAAGAAAATTCCCACTCACAAAAAAGAATTTTATAAGCGCTCATTCTCACATAATATATCTGATACAATTAATTATATAAACACCTGGAACCCCAACTGTTCCGACCTTACAATCAATACCTTCAAAAAAACATTAAAAAATCATTTATTTCATGCTTAGCACAGCTTGAGTGATACAAACGAACGGAGTTGCCCATAGAGACTCTGATGAAATCTCAAACTTGTGCACTTTCTCAACCCTCCTTCTCTTTCTCTCTCTCTCTCTCTCTCTTTCTCTCTCTCTCTTTTCCACCATTACTTCGCTGCTATCATCCTTCGTCTCAGCCCTATAAACATGACTTCTCTCAACTGAAGGCCTTGGTGGAAGATCAGATGCGAGGTAACTTAGCAATCTGAACCAAAGGCCAATTGCTCATCACATGGGTACCTACAAGATTCACATATATACAGTGTGGCCCATTTAAAATGGAACCACCCCTATAGAATACGCATTTTTCAATCAATCAATCTCAAACTGTACCTTGACACAAATTTTCATAACTTCAGTTTTTTTTCCAAGGCACACTATGGTTTTTTTTCTCTGTCAAAAACGGCAAAAGTTTATTAGGCAATTTTTGTTTTCAAGTTTGACTACACCACTAGATTCGTAGTCGTTATAAATAGAAACCATCAAAATTAAATAAAAAAATATTGGTTAACAACGAAGTTACAACAACTTCAATTTTGGAAACAAAGTATTTGATTATAATTTTTATTTAGATTATAGACATATTTAAAATCTGGCAACACCGTCGATACAAAGTAGAACACCAGTGAACTTGTACAGTGAAAATCCGAAGTCAATAGCTCATTCCGTTCTACACTTATAAGAATGGTAATGTGAGCATTTGTGGTGCAAGCGATTTTGTAATAAAAATCTGACTAGGCCAATGGATTTGTAAATTATATTCCCTTAAAATCATTAATTTAAGTGTAGGTTATAAGTATATTCGAAAAAAACAGAAAATTTTAAATTTATTTTCAAGTTAGGTACTTCGACAGTAGTACATTCTTCCATAGCCGATAAAAACGAAATGAACAGAAACAAGTTTTGAAGTATTTATACAACAATAAAACGTCATTAAGCAAAAACTAAAACTAAAATAAACATAACTGTAAAATTTAATATTCGAATTTTTGTGGCTTCTACCAAACCTCCATTCAGCTCGACACATTTATCGTATCTCTTCCGAATATTTTTCACCTTATTTCTTTTTTGTTGAGGTGTAATTTCGGCACAAATCCAGTGGCGTAGTCAGATTTTTATTACAAAATCGCTTCAACCTCAAATCGCTCACATTACCATACTTTCAGGAGTTATAACTGTAGAACGGAATGAGGTATTCACCTCGGATTTTCACTGTACAAGTTCACTGGTGATCTACTTTGTATCGGCAGTGTTGCCAGATTCTTAATGTGTCTACAATCTAAATAAAAATTATAATCAACTACTTTGTTTCAAAAATTAAAGTTGTTGTAACTTTGTTGTTAACCAATATTTTTGTATGAAATTCTGATGGATTTTATTTATAGAGACTACAAATCCAGTGGTGTAGTCAAATTTGAAAACAAAAATTGCCTAATAAACTTTTGCCGCTTTTGACAAAGAAAAAAAAACCATAGAGTGCCTTAGAAATGAAACTGAAGTTACGAAATTTTTTTTTGAAATTGATTGGAAAATGCGTATTCTACGTGCGTATATACATATATATTTCAATTTTTGAAATGTTATAAAATGTGGTATGCAATAAATGTATTAGAATTCTTATTATCATTATTATATTCTACTAGCTGACCCGACAGACGTTGTCCTGTCCAAATTTCTATGTTCCCTGAAATGTTTTTCCCTAAAATCTCGTCCGCGTAGAATTTCTGTTTTTCTATGTTTTCCTTTATGTTGTTCCATCTAGACTATGTTTTTGACTCCTTCCGCTTCCTGTTGTCCCGTTATCCCTTTTTCCTGTTATCCCGTTTTTTCTTCATCCCCTTATCCCGTTTTCCCGTTATCCCCTTATCCTGTCATCCCATTATCCCGTTTTTTTGTTATCCCGTTATTCCCGTTATCAGATTTTCCTGTTATCCCGTTTTTCATTTATCCCGTTATCCCGTTTTCCCGTCATCCCCTTATCCTGTCATCCCTTTTTTTTTCGTTATTCCGTTATTCCCATTTTCCCGTTTTTCTGTTATCCCATTTTTTCATTATCCCGTTTTCCCTTTTTCTCCTTATCCTTTCATCCCGTTTTTTTGTTATCCCGTTATTCGCGTTATTCCGTTTCCCTGTTATCCCGTTTTTTATTCATCCAGTTATTCCGTTTTCCCGTTATTTCCTCACCCTGTCATCCTGTTATACCGTTTTTTCGTTATCCTGTTATTCCCGTTATCCCGTTGTCCTGTTATCCCGTTTTTTCTTTATCCCGTTATCAATTTATCGTACTACAATTATTATATTCGATTGCCATCTTGCAACCCTATTGCGGATCTGTGGATAAAATAAAATATAAATCGCGATGGAAAAATAGGGGTTGATCGTAGAAGGGTGAAAATTTAGGGTTGTATGTATTTTTGAATGCTGTATCATAAAAAAATAAAAACAAAAAATTTTGTCCAAAAATTAAAAAAAAATGTTAAGGGTGAACAACCCTTATCACTTAGGGGTAGTAGCCGATTCTCAGACCTACTGAATATGCATATGAAATTTGGTAAAAATCAGTAGAGCTATTTCGGAGGAGTAAGGTTACTAACATTGTGACACGAGAATTTTATATATTAGATTTGATTTTCCTATTGTAGAATTCATATAATAGCGACGCGATGCATTCACTTTTTCCAATAAATTTGAATATGACATTAATTCATTGCACCAGAAAATTATTTACGTATCGATTTAAATTAACAGAAACATGGTGCGATTTTGAACACCACACCTCACTTTTAACCTCTGTGTATGTTCCTATATCAAATTGGACCTTGGCCTCATTGCAGGAATATTGAAAACAAAATAATCAGTTCAGCAATCAATATAATCATTTCAATAATTTTCCACATCGATGCAATAATTAGGTAAGAAGAAAATTAATTTCGTGACTAAGTTAGCAAAGTTTCCATGAATTGTCTATCTGGAAAACAGCTAGGTAATTTCTGTTAAAAATAGGAACATATATATTTCAATACAAGGTGTGAACAGATGAATTGTAAATTACCAGGTGATAGTATAAATATAGAGTAAGCAGTTTTTGCCTGAAGTTGATATCAACCGAGATATTTCAAAACAATATTTGAAAAATGTTGTTTGACAACGTCGCTCTGTTCGTTAATTTATAAATTCACTTGGTTTTCCAAAAGGGAAATGGGTTATGTGATTTGTTAGTGAATACAAAAACTTTCATTGAATAAGAAATATACATGCTGACAGCAAATTCAGGGCTTCACTGACATAACTCAATTAACCTTTCAACTGTTGATTGAAACATGAGTTCGTCATTCGATTGTGTCGTGACCCAGACGAAAAGCTACCCGCCGTTCTCTTGGTCACTGGTTCGGAAGTAAACTACGCCAAAACTTCACAATACGTAATTTATTCCGTAAGGAAACGCCCAAGTACAATATTTTCGGAAGTATGTACAATACTAATATTCTTGTCTAACTGACATCAAGTGACATATCTTTTTCTTCTCTGTACTGAGTGCTTCTAAAATAAAATTGATACAGAGATAACGTAAACTTGTTAAAATGAAAATATTCAAAATTACTGTGTGTCTCTGACATACTCCCATCTGAGGAACGTTATAATAATCATTAGTGACTCACAAATGAGAAGAGACACACTATTAAATAATATTAGAACATCAATTCGATCTAAATCTGATAGGTAACTTAGATTCACGACCACTACGCGTAAAAACTGCTGATTCGGGTGCTCTGCTTTTGATACCAAAATTGATATCAGACACTCCCGCACTATTATCGGTGAACTCATTTTCATGGGAATCTTCTCCTGGAGTCGATTCTAATGAATTTTCGTTGGTTCGTCTATCTGGCATCTTCTTCACACTGGGAAGAGTGATTCCATCATCGCATGTGTTAACATTAACACACTCCAATGGGTAAATTCTCTGCAGAGGTCTCAGTAACTGTCCTCTTGCGGTTTTAACTCGTACCAAACGTACTCGTTGGTCATTACCAGGTATCAGCTCAACAACTCGTCCAAGCGGCCAATCCATACGTTTATCGTTATCGTTGCCAATAAGAACTATATCACCGACTGAAACTGGCTTCAGAGGCATACTTTTCTTCTGCGTCATTTTCAGTTGAGCTAAATATTCATTGCGAAATCTTCTACGCATGTCCTCTCTCAATTTTTGTTTATGACGTATTTTACGACAGAGAGACTCACTGTCGACGGTGTCACAATCGGGCATTCCATATTCTGCTTGATCCCGTAAAAACATTGAGGGGGTCAAAGCAACCAAGTCCCTTGGATCACTTGATATATAAGTGAGAGGGCGAGAATTGATTATTGACTCACATTCGCATATTAGAGTCAAGAGTTCTTCATAACATAGCGAGGCACGACCCAAAACTCTACGCAAAAGTCCTTTTAAAATACCGATAAGTCGCTCCCAAAATCCGCCCCACCACGCAGCCGTAGGGGGATTAAAACGCCATTTAATCCTCTGCACTGTACTATATTCGGTAATTGTCTCCCAATTCAGTTTACTGAACGCATTTTCGGTTCCGACAAAGTTTTTCCGTTATCACTATATATTGTCTTTGGTCGTCCACGTCGCGCGACAAATCGTCGAAGAGTCTGTATAAAATTCGGTGTAGACAGTGAAATAGAAAGTTCTAGATGCACAGCGCGATACACGGCACATGTGAACAAACAAACCCAAACTTTTTCCCCAGTCTTTAGGAATAAGGGTCCAGCAAAATCCACTCCAGTGACCTCGAATGCCACGGCGTCACGAACCCGATCCACTGGTAAAGGTGGTGTGTTTTCATCTAAATGTTTGACACTATGTCTTTTACAAATGACACATTTTGATATTACCGACCGAATAGAACGACGTCCACCTAATATCCAATATTTTTGCCTGAGTAAACTCAGTAGTCCCTGGGTGCCTATATGACATGAGTTTTCATGAAATTTCAAAATTAACTTATTCACAACCGGATGTTTGCCTGGCAACACAATAGGGAAGCAAAAGTCTATAACATCGTTCCGCCTGGAGATCGGAGATCTCAATCGAATGAGTCCAGTTTCATCACGAAAGGCGTTCAAACTACTTATCCTCTTGTCATTTTCGTTCTGAAATGTTTCATGCTGAACAACTTTGAAAATAAACACTTCGGCTTGATCGATTTCTTCAACAGTCAACTGGCCTTGAATCTTTTTATTTCCATATCTTGTGTTCCATATAAATCGAAATATCCATGCTATTGTTCTCAAAGCTTTGTCATATTTTGAAAAAGTAAAAATTCCAATCATCAGAACTCAAATTGAGCAAAGTTGTGACTGACATTTTCTTTCTTTCCTTTTCAATCTCCTCCTCATTACATTCCATAACTTCTCGTGGCCATAAACAGGGTTCGGCATATAGCCATTTAGGCCCCTCCCACCATCTGGATTCAAGTAATTGTTTAGCTGAACAACCACGGGAAGGTAGATCGGCTGGGTTTAGGAAGCCTGGTACATGTCTCCATGTCTTAATCGATGTCAACGTGCGAATTTCCGCAACTCGATTCCAAACGAAGGTAGCCCATTCTTCAGTACGACGAATCCATGAAACCACAGTCGATGAGTCGCTCCAGAAGAAACAGTCGATATTCCTGCTGAAATTTCCTTGAACCGAAGCATACAACCTGGCACCGATCGTTGCAGCCATCAACTCCAATCGTGGTATGGATATAATCTTCAATGGTGCTACTCTCGTTTTAGCAGCGACTAAAAATATAAATACTTGGCTTTGTTGTGCTACCCTCAAAAAAATAACGGTAGAACAGGCTTTTTTACTCGCATCGCAAAATGTATGTATGCTCCAATTATCGGCCTCATTTGATCCGACATGCATCCATCTGGGAATCTCCAGTAGATATGGAAGCTCCTTAGCCCACTTACAGAAATTATCGGCAATATTTACCTCCACGGGTATATCCCATGCCAGTTTTCTCTCCCATAGTTGTTGAAGTAACAATTTTGGACCAATCGAAACTGGACAAGTAAACCCAATAGGATCAAATATACGCTGAGCCATAGAAAGTATGAGCCTTTTCGTAATAATCTCATCTTGAATACTATCGACACCTTTGAGACATTCTTCATTGATATTTAATGTGTCTTTACTTTTATTCCATTCAAGACCAAGTACAGGAACAAGTAATGTATCATTTTGAGTGTTCTGTGTAAACTCCCACCCTCGTAAATCAAATTTAGCCTCGGCCATAAGGAGACTTGCCTCTTTAATGAATTTACTTAGAGTTTTTTCATCAGGAACACTCGTTACACAATTATCTACATAAAAACTCCTGGATAGTTTCTCAATAGTGTCACTGGAATATAAGACATCAGTCCCCGTACATTTACTTCGAATCTTTGATATATGATACTCGATTGTAGCGCCAAGCAAAAATGGACTACTGTTCACGCCAAATACAACTCTTCTGTGACGATAAATTGTTTCATTTCCATCTTGATCATCCACAAGAATCGTAGAAAATTTCTATCTGCTTCATGAACACTTATCTGTAGGAAGGCTTTTCGAATATCCGATACGACACCGATTTTTTGTTGCCGAAACCTGAGCAAAATAGTAGGTATCAGTTCTATTAAGTTCAAGCCTTTTTCTAGACAGTGGTTTAGTGCGGGCTTATCGTTTTCATGTGATGAAGCGTCGAATACTGGTCTAATTTTTGTCGTTGAACTACTTTCTTTGATCACCGGCCTGTGAGGTAAATAATGAACAGGGACGTCAATCTCAGATTCGGTGACCTGTTCAATAATTTCCTCTTGAAGCCACTCCTTGAAGACTTGATCATAAGATGCGATTAGCTGTGCATTCTTCAGTTTCTTCAAAGTGGATTCAAGTCTTTTTTTCGCCAGAGCATAATTATCCGGAAGTGGAGGATGTCCATCCTGCCATGGCAACCTAATCTTGTAACGACCCTCGTAATCAACCGTGATCGTTTTTAGGAAGAGTTCTTTTGCTTCATTTGCCAGATCTTGACGAGATTTTCTGTCGGATGGCTCTTCAATCCCTAATACGTCTAATTCCCATAGTTTGGTAATGGTAGCATCTTTCACAAAGAGTGAGTGAACTGTCAAAGTCGTACTGAAGTTTGGCAGATCCGATGGAATTTTTCCCATAAGTGTCCATCCCAACAAAGTCTCAACTGCTACTAAACCACATGTCAAAATATGTCTCCGCCCTGTATACAACTTTCCAGCGACATCAGCACCAATTAGAATTTCAATTGGATCTGAACCTAGAGTATCATGTAGATCAATATGCAATGTTTTCAATTCTTCATCCATGCACCATAAAATATGGAAGGTATTTCATTACATATCTTCGGTTGATCTAGAGCCTCGAGGGTACATGAATAATCATCCTGTGTTAATTTTATATCATAACAATTATGTCGCTGTTCTGAAGTTTGTGTACCCCCAAATAAGCAGTGTCTAATACATTCTGTCCGTTTGGGTACATATCCCATTTGAAGTACAGTCGATTTCAAAACGTAAGAACGTTGCGAACCACTATCAATGAGAACACGTACTTCGCGAGTTCGATTTCCGGAACTGATTTTTACACGAAGTGTTTGCAAAAATACATGTCCGCTAGTGTGGTTCGCCAATACTTGATTTTCAGTTTTTGTGCCCTCTTTTTCTCTACTTCCAGAAAATTTATCAGCAGGAGTTATTTTATTCGAAGGTAAATCAGCACACATTAAAGTTACGTGAGATTTGCCGCATATAACACATTTCAGACGACTACGACACCTCCTAGATATATGGCCTATTTTAAGACAACGAAAACACGCTTTTTTATCTGATAGTGTGTTTTTCTTCTGAACAAAACTCAATTTCTGAGCCTTGAAACATCCTTCACTATCGTGGATCCCCCCACAAAAAACACATTTGGCAACGTCGCAATTTATCAAGCCAGCCGCAGTAGATAATGTCGCAGTAGGTTTTGAATTATCTTTTTTGTGACGATCATTCGTAGAAACATTATTTGAACAAAGTCCGAACCCTTCAGATGCTAAAGAAATGCGTTGTTCGTTTTCAATTTCATTTTTCAAAAACCTCATAAGACCCTTCAAACGAGAGTCCAATGTGGAATCTTCAGGAACGATAGAGTCTACATCATCACTTCTACGGCCACTTGAAAACTCTGTTGATCTTTGCCAAACTCTCAGTAGATCTTCTGGTAAACAAGATTCAATCAATGGATATAGCATTGCTGCACATTTTGCCGAAGTTATTCCTAAAGTTTCAAGTGCCCGCAACTGTGTTTCAATTCTGTCATATAGAGTGGAGAGATCCGATTTTATTTGTGACACGGCATTATTCAAAATGAGTTTCAGTAACTCTCTGATATAGACTTCAATTTGTAAATCGTCCCTGCCAAAACGAGATTTGAGGCTTTGAATGATTTTTTCATAATTTTCATTCATGGCAGGATAACTTTCTACCAATTGTCTTGCTCTACTACAAGGAACTGTGGCTTGAATCAAATATTCAATTTCATCAGTTGTAACAATGTCAGGATCCTCGTGAATTTTTCTAAATTGAGCCCAAAATGAAAGCCATTCTCGAATATCTCCACTGAATTTTTTGAATTCGATGGTAGGAAGTTTAAATTTACGCTTACCTGTCTGATATCTTGTAGATAGTTGTTCAGACTGAATTACTGACCTGATTTCTTCGTCATGAGCTCCCTTCTTGAAACGTAGTTTCATCGTAGTAAATCTTACCCTATAGACATCGCTAGACTCCATTTCGAGTTCCAGATCCTCCTCGCTCGCATCTTGCGCTAGGAGGGATTCATAAACTTCGCTTTCAGATACAACTAGAGCATCATATTTCTGCTGTAAAATCTCCCAAGCTACCTGAATCTGCTGCATGTCCTTGACTTCGGCTGTAATCAGTTGCTCCAACTCATTTACCTTCTTCGTGAAGGCGGAACGAAGTACGGACCTATGCTTTTTAGTTTGCTCCATCTCGCGCTCCCTAACAATGACAAACTTGGTCAAAACCACGCGTGATGTGTATTTGAAACCTTCGTATACTAAATCACCGTAAAAGTTTGTCTAAATATAAAACACGAGATGTCCGTGAAACTCCCGAAAACTATACGTCCCCTATGTCCTGTCACGGTCGCCAAAATATGTCGTGACCCAGACGAAAAGCTACCCGCCGTTCTCTTGGTCACTGGTTCGGAAGTAAACTACGCCAAAACTTCACAATACGTAATTTATTCCGTAAGGAAACGCCCAAGTACAATATTTTCGGAAGTATGTACAATACTAATATTCTTGTCTAACTGACATCAAGTGACATATCTTTTTCTTCTCTGTACTGAGTGCTCCTAAAATAAAATTGATACAGAGATAACGTAAACTTGTTAAAATGAAAATATTCAAAATTACTGTGTGTCTCTGACAGATTGAATTCTTAACGTCCAATCGTTCATTCGGCAAAATCTGTGGGCAACACATATGTCTGTCCCGTGAATACAATTCGTTACTTTAAAATTTTCAATAACCTAAGTGGAACTGGGGCTTCTTGGGGTCGGACATTATGATGTTTTTGTCAAAATTCATGAAATCAAGGTGGCGGCTCCAAGATGACGACGTGTTTTGTTATTATGGCCCATTCCATTCAAAATTGGTAAGTGGGTTTTTGGAGTCGGAGATTATGATGTTTTCGTCAAAATTCATGAAATCAAGATGGCCCATTCCATTCAAAATTGGTATGTGGGTTTTTTTTGGCGTCCGAGATTATCAATGTTTGTCAGAATTCAATAAGATGACGGATTTCATGAATGACTAAAAAGAATTGAATGAAAATGATTTGAATAAGCTTTTATACAAATGTACTGGAAAAGAAAGAATAATTTCTCAAATTGTTTGACATAGGTTATTCTGTGAGTAGCAGATTCAAAAACTTGCCGCGAATATAATAAACTAAGTATTCTTGCACGGCAAGATTTTGGATCTGCTAGGTTAAACAATTAATTAATTACTTTTTCCTTTTTAATGCATTAATGAAAGCTTGACTTGATTTTTTTGTATCATTTTTATTACCACCGTTGAATTGAAAATAGTATGGAGCGAATAACTACGTTGTATCCTGTCGAACGATCGAACTGGTGTTGTTATCGAAAATGCTTCCAAATAAATGCGTGTTCTTTATCTTTCGTGAATAACTTCATTGATGACTTCTGAATGATTCAATTTTTTTTTTCAGGAGCCAGCATCAGAAGGCAGAAAGAGATATACAGGGTGCAGGTGGAGGTGGTACGCCTGGTACTTATCTATCCCTATCATATG
Source organism: Gonioctena quinquepunctata (assembly GCA_018342105.1). Lineage (NCBI taxonomy): Eukaryota > Metazoa > Arthropoda > Insecta > Coleoptera > Chrysomelidae > Gonioctena > Gonioctena quinquepunctata. The sequence continues at coordinate 59,390 of JAFIRS010000477.1, forward strand.
ACAATCCAGCTCTCAGTGCTTCATCAGACACCATTAGTTTTAGACATAGAAACGATTCAACATACTTAGGCAGTAATGACTTCATTGGTGAGTTGCACTACCGATTATACAGGAATATTTTTCATTTTCTCAAAGCGATTGCTCTCCGGTTAAGTTTTCACGGTCGAAATTTTAGGTATTGTAGGAGAACATGAAACACAGTTCTCAGAGTTTTTTACACAATGGCCATATCAAGGGCCAATTTCTTGATAAAAAATCTGTAATATCGATTCCTCTGACAATATGAATATGGAATATAAGGGATCATCTGCGACTGGAAGATAAACTCAAGTCCCTATCTTCCATCGTTCAAGATAACCTCCTGGGAGGTATTCATGATGAGAAGGAACACATTTTCAATCCAATATTAGAAAGATTCTCCTGGAAATTGAAAAGTCTACTAAAAACAAATCGTAATATCTAACGAAAAACAACTTCTTTCCTGAGTAAGGCACATGCTGAACTACATCTCATAAATGTTGTTGAATGACCCTGACTCAAAAGGGAAATATGCATTTTCATTCTAATAGATTTCAATTCTGTTTTTGATGGATGAGGCAGAAAAGAATATTCTCAAAAATAGAAATACTCACTAGAAATCACTTTCACATTCATGCAATAGTGGCATCGCATTCATTATGCCATCAATACAAGTTTAGTGATTAAAAAAAAGGAATCGAGTCGGCCGCTGTCATAAAATTCGACACAAACATACTATTTCCAACAAAATATGTTTCAACAAAATGAAATTGTGATAGAAACAGGAGTGCATCATGGAGAGAATAATTCTAGTAATCTTTACAAGAACAGGAAACAATTTAAAAATTTTGAGGAAAGACTTTTATTTTATTTTGAAATCAATTAGAATTGATATTGGTACAGAATATATATATATATATATATATATATATATATATATATATATATATATCAATATCGATATATCGATACGTGCATCAAAAGAAACCCCAGAAGACGTTGTAAAGTGCCGTTCTTCTTTTCGTGTTTGGCAAAAAATTCAAAAAAACTAAAAATTATGTCTCAGAACACACTTATTCGAAAAAAATATAGAAAAATGTTATTCGGAAAAGTTGTTCAGAATGACATTTTATAGCTAAGCACATGTTTTAAAGAAAATCTGAGTTAAAGAAATAAAAATAAATTTTTGTCAATAGTAATATTCTAAATGATATTTTGTGAAGATTCGCAAAACTATTTCTATTTTATTCGGAGAAAATTTTAAATTTGTTAATTTGTAATGTGCTCAGCTGCTTCATAAGAGGTCACTGAAATATCTCCAGGACATTATAATCCCGATAATATTTATTAGAACAAAAAATTGATTTAATTTTTGACATAACAAGAACTCACAAATTTCAATCTTTTTATTTTCCAAAGATTCAAAATAAAGTAAGAAACTGAAATAATTATAAACCAAACAATTTCATATATACTGGAAACTTTGTAATTGTCCATTTCTCGACATGTCTACCCTGACGATCAATACATGTAGTTGTTCGGGATTTCATTTCTCTGGACACATTTCGCAGCATTTGTGGTGTAATGTTATTAATACATTGTCGTATTACTTCTTCTAAATGGTCGATATTATGGAATGGCCGATGTTTATAAACCTTACTTTCGAAGTACCCCCATAAAAAGAAATCCGAGGGCGTCGAATCTGGGGATCTTGCAGGCCACGGTTTTTCTGAATATCATCCTATCCACTCATTAGGAAAGTGTTCGTTAAGCCACGCTCTGATTCCAAGGGTACTATGTATTGTCGCTCCGTTTCGTTGGAAAAAAATCATTTCTTCTTTCCAGCGGTAATCCATGTAAGAAATATAAAAACTCGTTATTTAAAAAATAATTTCGTGAATTAAAGTTGCCCCTCAAAAAGTAAGGCCCATGTATCTAATATGCCGCACCAAACATTACTTTTGAAGAAAAATTCACTTTTTGCCTCCATAGTCCAATTTGGGTTCTTATCAGCCCAACATCTACAGTTCTGGGAACTGACAGTACCGTTTGATGTAAACGTCGCCTCATCAGTGAATAAAACTTTTGTAGGGAAATTTTGGCATTCTTCAATCATGCCTTGGAACCAAAATGAAAAATCTAAGTGGGCATCGAAATCTCTATCAAGTAAGTTGTGGATGAATTTTGGTTTGTATGCACGAAATTTATTATACTTCAGAATTCTACTTCTAATGGATTTTTCAGATATACCAGTTTGTTCCTGCCTCTCTGATAGTGCCATCTGTGGATTTTATGTTACCGATAACAAAACATTAAATGTACCTTTTCCATTAGTGACGGGCTTAATATGTGGAATTTTGTAAGGATTTTCTACACTGCCTGTAGCTTTAAATTTGTTTAAAGTACTCAACGCAGTAGATCCATGGATATTCTTATTTGTATATCTAGCATTGAATATACAGTATCGGAAAGTATTTATCTTGGGAACGGTGGTTTCATGAGAGCGTAAAGAATTGCTTGCTTTATGTTGAGAGAGCATTACAATTCCTCGTCGACTCGCTCGGATATTTACGTCACGACACAGAGATAGGAGAATCAGGGTGGTCCCGGCGGTCAGCTCAGGACGTCAGCAGCAGTCGGGAGAATGTGCAATGAAGAAGAATTATTGACGATAATTTCACTTCAGATAATTTGAACAAATTGAACTGAATCATTGATTCAATTCAATCTGTCGGACGACAGGTAGATCAAAATATCTTTAGTGACGTGGTGGCCGCGAAAACAAAAGAAAATCCTCAAACATAAACAAAAGCAAACGATATTTCTGTAAGACAATAAAAACAAAAACTTATTTCTAACAGAAAAACAATTATTTCCTGAATGGAGAGAAAAAAAATATTTTCAAGAAAAGATAAACCAAATTAAATATTTTGTGTACGGAATTATTTTATTAAATGTTCGAACAGACCACCATTTTGGGCCAAACAATAGCCGAATCTATTGTACTTTCTCTGCGGTTGTGTAAATAGGCGGCATGTTTCAAAAGGTAATAATTGTCACGATCTTGTGTTTTCGCAACCACGGCTCGGCAAGCTGTGCGCTGTGTCGCATTGCCACGTGGTCAGCTAATGCGTCGGGTGGGGTAACAGGAGGGGCGCACAGCAGTGCGTCTCTCTTGTTTATGTGGTTTTATCATATCATTACGTTCCTTGTTGCTCGTGTAGATTTCTGTCTATACCCCAGATAAAATGTTTCCGATACTGTATCTGCTGCTTCTCTGCAACTATGAAAACTCTTGTCACATATCAAGACGAGCTCAATTTTTTCTTGCAAACTCAGCTTTTCTTGGGGTATCTCTAGTTTTTGTTAACGCACAACGAAATGTAAAATAACTTTTACAATAAAAAAAACTATACAAGGAAGACGATAAAAATACCTGAATACATAATAACACTACTAAATCGTTTGACAACTCTTAATGACATATTAGCATTATTAGTCATGAAGTCTTCGATGCACGCAACAATGATAATATTATAGGTATGTATAATTCCAACAATTTGCCAAAAATCAATTTATTTTTCGTTCGAATAATTTTTTTTATCAAAATTGTGTTGATACAACGGCATTTATTAATAATGAACAGCATCAGGTTTATAATGTCCTGGCGATATTTCAGTGACCTCTTATGAAGCAGCTGAACACATGGCAAATTCACATATTTCAAATTTTCTCCGAATAAAATAGAAATATCTTGCAAATCTTTACAGAATATCATTTTCTATATAACTGTTCACTAATTCACTAATGAGTTTCTTTGTCAGAAATGAAGTTTTCCAAATTGATTTTTTTTAATGGAAAAATTTTATGTTTATTTTTTAACTTATTTTCTTTTTTAAATATGTACATAGCTATAAAATGTCATTTTTAACAACTTTTCCGAATAAAATGATATTTTTTCGAATAATTGTGTTTTAAGACATATTTTATTTTTAATTTCCCGTCATCTATCGATATTTGTCAAAATTTATTAATAAAAGAATTTTCCAAACGGAACATTGCACTTACTAGCATGTCATTCCTACCTTATGGGTAGGAATGTCGTTTGGGGCCAATCAACGGATGTTTCTAGAGTCTTCACTATGCAAAAAGAATAATAAGAATAATTTTCAACATGGGCTACAGAGATTCATGCAGAGCAGTCCTGAAAAAAAAAAAACTTTCCCTAACAAGCATCTACCTATTCAAAATATCATGTTATATGTACACAAATGAAAATAACTTCCTTAAGAACAGCAACGTGCATAATTATAAAACTAGAAATGCTGAAAAGCTACATCTCACTAAATGCAACGTCAGTAAATTAAAAAAATCACCAAACTATGCAGGTCCCGAAGTTTTCAATAAACTTCCGGAAAATATAAAGAGTTTGAAATCATATCAAGCATTCAGAAAAGCATTAAAAGAATAATGTTTTTATAATCTTGCAGAATTCATGCAATAAATTAGCTACTAAGGGTACTGTCATTTCCAACCTAGGATTAGATAACAAATAACAAATGATTGGCAGTTAATCAAGATACTTCACACCACTTATTCGATCCAAGTGGATATCCATAGCTTTAATCTACTCTCTATCTTAACAAGTATATATGCAATATTATATGAAAAAGCAAACATACTCATTTATACATGAACGTGTACTAACTGTATTTGACGAAACCTACTTTAAGTGTTCTTGGTAAATAAAGATTTATTATTATTATGTATTGAACTATAAAAATGAACACTTTGATGATCCCAGAAGCATAGCAAATGCGTTTGCTGATTTCACAAGCCAACGATGAAAAAATTTTAGCTAATTCCTGCTTTATTTGGTGTGTTGATTCGCAAAATAATAATGAAAAAGTCGATTTCTCGCATTTTAACATATTAAATAAATATAAATTATTTGAAAAAATTGATACCAAAAATATTTTCATTCATTAAAATATTATTAAGTTGGCAATGATTTTCAGTGTTATGAGGTTGGGAATCAATGATCTTCAACTAAATTCATAATATCCGACCCCAAAAACCCCGACATACCAATTTTGAATAGAAACGACCCATTGTCACAAAACTTGTACACCATATTAGAGCCGCCATCTTAAATTTATGAATTTTGACAATAAATCATAATATCTGACCCCGAAAACTTCCACATACCAATTTTGAATGAAATCGGACCTTAATCACAAAGATCGTCCACCATCTTAGAGCCGCCATTTTAATTCATGAATTTTGACAAAAAATCATAATTTTCGACCCCAAAGACCCATACATACCAATTTTGAATAGAATCGAACCATAATTACAAAACTCGTCCGCCATCTTGAATTTATAAATTTTGAAAAAAATTCATAATCTTCGACCCAGAAAACCTCCACATATCAATTTTGGAAAGAATCGAACTATAATCACAAAACTCGCCCGCCATTTTAAATTTATGAATTCTGAAAGAAAACACTTTTTAACAAAAAATTAAACCGACGAAAAAATCAACTGAAAAGCAAAAAATTAAATAAATCTTCTTAGTCTAAATGATAATTGAGCTCCTCAACTAATGTAAGTAACTGATTTTGAGTCGGCGCCAAACAAACATTTATCGAAAATCCATTATATTACTTCGAAAGAAGTAATCAAAACGCAGCCGTGCATCTCGCTGCCATCATTTCACGCTTTACGTAATTCAATTGCTAGTTCATTTGGCGCCGACTCAAAATCAGTTACTCACATTAGTTTAGGAGCTCAATTATCATTTAGACTAAGAAGGTTTATTTTATATTTTGCTTTTCAGTTGATTTTTTCGTGGGTTTAATTTTTTGGTAAAAAGTTTTTATTTTTCAATTTTTTGTTGCTGAGACCTACTAATTACTACTTACTCAATTTTTGATTACTTTCAAAATACCTACTTACCTAGCTTACTTCAACTATTAACTATCAAATAATATGATTTTCTATATTAACTATGTATTGTTATATAATATAAATTAATTTGTTGAAAATATAAACAGGATGTTCATAAAATCAGATGTGGAATCATCTGCGACTGAAAGATAAACTTTAGTCACTATCTTCCATCGTCAAGATAACCTCTTGTGGGGTATTCATGTTGAAAAGGGAAACATTCTCAATTGAATATTGATAGAAAGATTTTTCTGTGAATTGAAAAATCCACGATTAAAATGAAGTTATTTTTTGTGAATGTCTAACAGAAAACAACTACTTCCCCGGCTAAAGCCACGCTGGACATTGAACTACATCTGATAGATATTCTGAAAAGGCCCTAACCCAAAAGAAAAAATCTGAAATTGAAAATTTGCATTTTCATTCAGATAGTTATTTGATTTTCTATTCCAGTCTTGATTAGGAACTCATAAAGATGAATAAGGCAAAGAAGAATGTTTTCCAGAAGAGAGTACTTACCAGAAATCATTCGTAACATTCCACGATCGAGGAAGCGTGAAATAGATTTTCGTCGACAAAAATGTATTGAAGACCTAGTGAATTCGATGTCTCTCCTGCGTCAATGTTACGAATGATTTCTGGTGAGTACTCTCTTTTGGAAAACATTCTTCTTTGCCTCATTCATCTTTATGAGTTCCTAATCAAGACTGGAATAGAAAATCAAATAACTATCTGAATAAAAATGCAAATTTTCAATTTCAGATTTTTTTTTGAGTAGGCCTTTCAGAATATCTATCAGATGTAGTTCAATGTCCAGCGTGGCTTCAGCCAGGGAAGTAGTTGTTTTCTGTTAGACATTCACGAAAAATAACTTCATTTTAATCGTGGATTTTTCAATTCACAGAAAAATCTTTCTATCAATATTCAATTGAGAATGTTTCCCTTTTCAATAATAATTAATTTTGAAAGTTCTGGTTAGTTGATTCCATCACTTTGTATATAATTCCATCCTTTCATAGAATGTTATCATTTTGACGGATGTAGGAGGGTATGTCAATGTCAACTACATATGTCTGCCAAAGTTCACAAGTGAAAAATCAATCATCCCCTATTTTTCTACCCATAGGGGTGGATCATTTCCTTCCAGATTGGAATATAATCAACTAATAAAAAAAGAATCATCCAAATCGAAAAACCCACTACAAAGTTATGCCTGATAGAATCGGTTAACAAACCAAAATTCAGAGGGTGAACGATCAATATCCTTCATTTTGCTACCCTTAGGGATGGATTTCGTTGTTCAATTCGAAAAGGGACCAACTTCGGAGTACACCCTATCGAATGAAAAAAAAATCATCGGAATCGAACCACTCTGTGAAAAATTGTGCGTGATCATACATAAAAAAAATCTACGCGTCGAATAGAGAACCTTCTCCTTTTTGGTTTCGTCGGTTGAAAATTCATGATCTCCGACCCCGAAAACCTTTACATTCCAATTTTGAATAGAATCAGACCATAATCACATAGATCATCCGCCACCTTTAAACCGCCATGTTGTTTTTTTCTCTAACAAAAATTCCATAATGCATTGTCACGGGAACTATGAACAACTGCCAAATTTCACGTTAATCGGGCAATTAGATGGGGGTAAAATTCAACTTGCAAGATTTGATTACAGACATACACCGGACACGTGAAACTAAATAAAAGCTTGTAAAAAGAATCATACCGAAAAACCTTTAGAATAGAGAACCATAAGTTTTTGACCCAAATTGTATATACTTACTTTAGAAAATATATAGTGCATTGAAAAGTTACATTTGGGGTTGCGTTTTTTAGAGGACGCAATTTTATTTTTTTGATGTGTAGGGGGGGTCAGTGTAAAGCTAAAACCAAGTTTGTGGGGTCGCCACCCTTGTCCCACGGCCGCCATCTTGAAAATAGGGGTTGAAATGGTTTTTACGATATATCTCTTAAACTATTCATTTGATTCATTTTTTGTTGCAAATTGAATTCTCTACAACTTTGGTCCAGTAACTATTTGACGTAGAACTATAAATAAAAAAGTTATAAGCGAAAATCTTCAGAAATTAGAGAAAAAAAAATATATTTTTCGATATAACTTTTTTTTCATCATTTGACGAAAAAATGATATCCAACCATTTTTGTAGATCGTTTTTTTGGGGAACAACTTTTATTCGCATCATTTTTTCATTAAGTCAATAGCTAAGGTTTTACAGCTCTCCGAAGTGAGTACTATTTTTCAATATTCTTAACTATACCTATATTTTTTTTTTTTTTTTTTTTAAATTATACATTTTATATTATAGAAAACAATTCAAATTATAATAAAGCTAATCTAAGTTAGTGTCCTCTTGCTCGTAGAAAAGGACGAATGCTTCTTCACTTATAATGGATTGAGATGATATCGGTGATATTCTGGAGTCATTGTACTCGTGCCATATGCCTGCGTAAGGGTGCTTACAGTAAGCCGTGTAGTGTCCGCTATAAGTTGTTCCACTATGGTTGGATACAGCATACAAGTTGTATTGACATGGAGCTACATTATCTGCTGCATAATTACTCATATCCAATCCTTTGAGAGGAAAGTCAATGTTGACATTTAATTTTCCCATAAATCTTCCCAAAGGCGAAAATCGTTTCAAGTGAATTACTAATATTTTGGGGAATTTATATATACATAATGACTTTGTACATTTTATTCTTTCCTTACATTTACAACAAGTTTTGGTTTCTCTTCGCCATCTAAAATTTCTTCTCTGATAAACAAGTCTAAACATTGCGACAGACTCAGCTGACCAGGTATCTGTGGAATATCAAGTGAAAGGTCCCAGAAAGGGTCAAAAGAGACAGAACAATGGCCACAAGAAGAACATAACAACGATGATTTTAGTTGACCAACAAAGTTATCAACCATTTTTGAGTTGTCCATTCTTAGATATCTTGTCCAAGACTCCTGTGCCTTTTCAAGATTCCTCAGTTTTTCATCAATTTCTATCAAAATAGGTTTGGGCTTTTCAATCACTCTGTTTATATCTTCACCTTCACCTTCCAATAAATATCTGAGAAATTCTTGGGCGTCCTGTTGAGCGTGCCCCATGAAGCGAGGTGCGAATATTTGTATCTGGCATTTCAAAGAAACAGTATTTACCACCCTATCAGACAAATCTTCTGACCAAAGTTCTTTTATCACAATCGCAAATGCTTTTATCAGAGCACCTTTCATGCTTGATATGCTTGTGTTGATATCCCTCATATGCTCGTCTTTTCTCAGATACTCGAGCAACCATCTGGTGTTCGATAAACATTGTATTATACTATTCATGAAGCAGGTGTTGCCAATGTTCTTCAACCCATTGAGTCCGAGTGGTCTAATGGTATTGTAGTTACTTGAGTTGGATTGAGATATGTCAGAACAAGTTATTTTTTGGGAGGAGAAAAACAAATCATTTTTCTCCAAAGTTTTTCTTCTAGATGTGTCTTCCATTTCGTCAGAGTTCACTTCTTCTATTTGCCTTGATGGTGAAGAAGTAAGAAGTGGGACTGTAGAAATAATTGAGGAATTGCCCAAAATTCTCAATCCTGGAGGACGAATAAAAATTTCATCCAAACTTTTAGAAGTAGGTATAGAACCCAGGACAGATGCAGCGTTTCCTCTCTGGATTGCAATACTTATACGTTGGAACAGGAAAGTCCTCGCTCTAGGATCATGAGTTTTATCAATGAGTTTACGACCGATAATTTTGAAAAATTCCAATGCATATCTACCAAAAGAACCGTAGGTTTCGATAGCTATTGGATAAAAATTATATTGATCAATCAAACTGGAATATTTTTTAATCTTCAATTTTTCAGCAGAATTTGCAGCACCACCAACAGTCTTTGATGTTAAATTAATATGTGAAGGAGCAACAGTGTCTGCACAGGTGAAGTCCCAAACTAGTGGTTTTCCATGGCTCCAAGGAATGAGAGACATCCCATCTGGACGTTTACCATCGTCACGAATTATTCCTAAAGGTTCCAAAACAGAAGGAATGTCAGCAGTTGACAAAGCACGTTTAATTAAATCATTAATAATGTGTCATCAGTTTTTTTATTTTTTTTATTTTGTTATTATAACTTTTTTAATTACAAATTTTGCAATATTATTAATAGTTAATTATTGACTCTTTTCCTCACCACCCACGAGGTAGAGTCTAGAGTTGCGAACCAATTATCTATTTTTTCAAGATCTTCGTTGTCACGTTTTATGCGTGAATCTCGGTAATCAATATGTTGTTCTGAAATATCCATTGAAAGGTTGCAGTATTCTGTTACTTGCTCACAAACATCTTGTAGACGTATCATTCCAAGGGTCCACGATGCCAGCGTACTCTCAGTAATACCACGGCCGTGCGTTGATCCTCCAGATGATTTAAACATTCTCATAAGAGTCTGCTCAATAGTTTGATCAGACATGATCCCACTCCAAAATTTATCCGGTTCGTCTAATAGTAAAATAGCCTAAGGCTGTGAAAGAGTTAAATTCTTCAGGAGTCATTATTTTCTCAAGATTCAGCATATCTTGCAAATATAGATGACTCGACTTGGCATACAAGAAATGCCCACTTGAGTGGTCATGGTCACTTGGGTATTTTCTACCTGAACAGTATTCTCGGTAACGGCCATCAGATTTAAAATTATTTTAAATATCAATAATTGTTAAATCCTGTTATGGAGTGAAAAAGAGTCAATAATTAATTTTTAATAATATTGTAAAATTTGTAATGAAAAAAGTTATAATACCAAAATGAAAAAAAAAACCCATAACTGATGACACATTATTAATACACACGTATAATATAGGTATAGTTGACTTAATGAAAAAATGTTGCGAATAAAAGTTGTTCCCCAAAAAACGATCCACAAATCAGATATCATTTTTTCGTAAAATGATGAAAAAAAAAGTTACATCGAAAAATATAAATTTTTTTCTCGAATTTCTGAAGATTTTCGCTTATAACTTTTATGTTTATAGTTCTACGATAAAAAGTTACTGGACCAAAATTGTAGAATATTCAATATGCAACAAAAAAATTCAACAATTTTTTTTTTTATCAAATAAATAGTTCAAGAGATATATCGTAAAAACCATTTCAACCCCTATTTTCAAGATGACGGCCGTGGGACAAGGGTGGCGACCCCACAAACTTGTTTTTAGCTTTTCACTGACCCCCCCTACACATCAAAAAAATAAAATTGCGTCCTCTAAAAAACGCAAGGTAAGGCCTAAAAAATGTAACATTTCAATGGACTAATACGTTAATTTCACCACCTTGTCTCATTTTATATCAATTCCTATTTTCTGCTGAAAAATTTATATCAGAATCTGAACACGCAAATAAGCCGCACGCCCATGGGATATCTAGCTCTGGCAAACAGGGATGCATCTCTGCATGCGAAAGGTTAGGTGAATAAGAGGGCGACACTAATCGGGTGTCTTTTAATGCATTTTGTATTTTTCTTTTCCTAGGCTCAATTTTCAATATTTCGAAATGAAAAAACACTTGCGGGAAAAATATACTTTTTTCTGAACTGAACAGTGAAAGTTGCATCGAAATTGGGTACCTACTGTGGACACTAGAATGAAAGTCGTTTCAAGTGGGTATGGAGCCCTCTTAATGACAAAATAATAATGGTAATGGGAGTTTCTCAGAACTAGTTCCGTACTTTGCGGCATTATAATCCTGTCAGTTGTGGATTATTGGACTTCTTAGTAAATTACACGAATTTCCCCAGGTTCCTCTGAATTCATGGATTGCAGGTACATTATTTTCAATTAGTTCTGTGGTAAATATCGAAGGAGGTTGTTGGGGTGGCATCAATTTTCACACCTAAAGAAGGAATTGTTCTAGAGTGAATTACATCAGCTGCAGTTACTAATATTCGAATTTTTGGGTTAGTTTTTTTAATTCGTGGTGTTTCGAAGTGTTGTGAATGTGAATGGTGATGAATAATTGAAAAAGTTTTCAAACCGACGCTCTAATTCAAAAGGAAAGAAAGGAATATTAGAGATCCACGATTTGTTCAGGAGCTCCTTTCCAGACTCAAGTAAATATATTAGATATAGTAGAAATCCACCACTGTATTTTGATAACACTTTTATTTTTTGTGAATCTATCAAATCATTGATAACTATTTCGGAGGACGTATGATATTTCTTATACAAGAATGTACAATATTTCTGAACTGTTTCTTTCCCTAACACGTTTATCTCAAATATATCAGGAATCATCATGTTAATAAGATTTATTATCGAGCAGTCGAGTTTAATATTTTTTTTCTCAAATGGAACTTGAAAGAAAAATAGTATGTTTTATTTTTCTCGTCAGATGTTTCTTCAAGCCGGAGTACATGGAATATTGGACATTGCTTCTCTCATTTCCTAAGATAATCGAATTATTTCAACATTTTTGTAATAAATGTTGTGGAATATAACAATATTTATTGACGTTGGGAAACTTTTGCGAGTGCTGTAGAAAAGATGAATATAACGATAGAAATATATTATATATGCCATATATCATTTAAAGCAGATAGTTCTATTTTATAATATATATTACTTTCCATAATTCCAATTCACTATACAGTGCTCGTCTAAAGTCCGTTCCCCCCTATTAATTTTTGAACCACCGGGTATATCGCAACCAAATTTGAAGGACCCAAATAGGAGATGAAAACCTACTTTTTCATGAAAAAATCACAGCTAAAAGTTTCAAAATGGCGGCTGAGCACCATCTTCAATATATTTTTTAAATAGAACACCCCATATATTATTCCATTTTCGAAATCTGCTCATAATTCCAAACAGTTTTCTCCAATACACTTCACTCCTAAATTCAATTGTTTTCGAAATATTAATGTTTGAAAAGTGACATTCTGGTTTAAAATGAAGTATGGATTTTGGTCACTTCCGGTAAAATATTTTGATAACTAATTTTGTAGTTAAGTCTCTTGATGAATTCGACTAATTAGAGGCGTAAAGAGAGTTTATTAAGGATAAACAGTACCGCTTACCGGAAAATCTCGAAGGCTACGAATGTGTTCTGTAAATTCACAATCAAAACAAATTAGTTAGCTAAAAAATTATAATTTATTCTTGAATAACATTTTCATTTGACCCCAACAATTATTTCATCAAGTGTTCAATGTGCCCCCCTCCTAAATTTCGACAATAAAGTACCCTATTATAAATAGCTTCTCTCACGTTGATGAAAGTCTGTTAATCTATTTCTTCACATGTATCTATTATTCTGCGTTCTAACTCTTCTATTGTTTGGCATTCAGTGGCGTATATTTTTGACTCCAGATACCCCCAAAGGAAAAAATCCAGAGATCTTTGTGGCCATTCTGTACTTCCCCTGCGACCTATCCATCGCCCAGGAAAGTATGTATCGAGGAACTCTCTAGCCATGCGATCGAAATGGGGAGGTGCACCATCCTGCTGAAATATGAACTCGCAATTTTCAAACTCTTCCTGATTGTTTGATACAATTTGTCTTATTCGAGGTTCAATTTCAGTTTCTAAAAGATTTCTGTAAAGAACCCCTGTAAGATTGTCTCTTATGAAAATCGGTCCAACAACTCGATTGCCCAAAATCTCCGCCCAAACATTCACTTTTTTAGGAAACTGGGTATGTCCCTCTCTAAGAATATGCGGATTAGTATCGCTCCAGTATCGTACATTCTGTTTGTTGATTTTTCCATTGAGAAAAAACATGCATTCGTCTGCGAAGAATACACGTTTTAGGAAGCCCCGTTCTACTTCAATTGTTCTTGTGAACCACTCACAAAATTCAACCCTCCGGTCTGGATCATCCTCCGTGAGAGCATGCAGGATTTTCATTTTATAGGGATGAAACTTTTCTTTTTTCATGACTCTTTGGACACTTTTTGAACTTAATCCACAGGATTCAGCAACTGCAGACGTCGAGAGAGTCGGATTGATTATCATTTCAGAAACAATTTCTATCTTTTTTTCTTCTGAAAGGGGCGGTCTTCCTGATTTTGGAGCATCTTTCAGCGTACCAGTTGCTTGGAGCTTATTTAAAAGTTTGCGCAAATATAACCTCGGAATAGGAATCTCGGGAATCTACCATTTAATATACGGACTGCTAGATGATAATTTCTTCCAGCTTCTCCAAATATCAAAACTGCTTCAAATTTATCGTCCAAACTACGAGCCATGATCACACTTTTCATCAAAGGATTTAGGCGCTCAATGGACTATTTGACAGTTAGCAGTTCAGTTTGACAGTATAACAAGATTACCGCGACAACGATTCCAATGCAAACATGATTGAAAGCAACATTAGGGTTTTTGGTTAGGTATTAAATGACAAAAATGTCACTTTTCAAACATTAATATTTCAAAAACAATTGAATTCAGGGGTAAAGTGTATGAGAGAAAACTAATATACGTGGTGTTCTATTTAAAAAAATATTGAAGATGGCGCTCAGCCGCCATTTTGAAACTTTTAGCTGTGATTCTACGAAAATGCAGGTTTTTATCTCCTATTTGAGCCCTTCAAATTTCGTTGCGATATACCGGGTGGTTCAAAAATTAGTAGGGGGCGAACGGACTTTAGACGAGCACTGTATAAATATGTGAAGATAACATTGTTATTGAAATTTCTATATTCATTTGAAAATACCTGAGTTTTGGTTTAAGTTTTGAGAAAAAATATCAATAGAAATTCGGGCGATACGAATTTGGTCATATCAGGTAATAAGAATTTTGAGATAGGAAACTGATCACAGGTCCAAGAAGCTACAACAATACACATAATGAAAGTGGACTCATTTTATTACCGTACAGAAACGTATCGTAGTAGTAGTAGTGGTAAGAAAAAAAAATACCTTATTTCATTGCAGCACAATAGAGTATGCACATTTCTTGATTTTGAAGGTGTATTGATACTCATATAGGTAAACCAGAAATCCCTGCAACACGATATATCGCATTTGCGATTTCTAAGGAAAAATAAATGGAGGATTTCCAATTTGAATTACATAATTCTACAAAATCTCATATGTATGAGCTTCTGCGTTTGAGGGTGATGAAAAACATGAATGATGTATATTTCTGTGATTTTCGTTTTTCCAATTTTTTACGGGGAAATGAGAAGATGAACTGCGGAGTGCTCTACATAGTCTTATTTGGTGATGCTTAACCAGACTTCCTTGAGAAAATTAACTATCTGCGTTCATGCGCTTAATAGTTATGAGGAAAAAATTGGAGAAGAACAATAAATTTGTTTTTCACATTTAGAAAATAATTCATATACTTGCGGAATTCAATGCGAATTGGTTATTGTCACATTGACGTTTTGTTCATTGGAAATTGAGGAGAGAAACCGAAATATGAATCACCTAGTCTCCTTAATTTCACACATTCTGAGAAAATTTCATGTGCTTGGGTGTTATGAAGAAAAAATTGCGGAATTCAATGCAAATTGGTTATTGTCGCATTCACGATTTTTTCATTGGAAATTGAGAAGAGGAACCAAAACATTATTTACCCAGTGTCTTTCAGTAATATTTCTGCTAACATTCTGAGACAATTTCACATACCTGTTCATGTGCGTGGGCGTTATGAAGAAAAAACTGCCGAATTCAATGCGAATTTGTTATCACATTTACGATTTTTTCATTGGAAACTGAGAAGAGGAACCGAAAAATGATTCACCCAGTCTCATTCAGTAACATTTCTGCTCTCATTCTGAGGAAATTGCATTAATCTGGGTTCGTGCGAGTGGGAGTTATAAAGAAAAAAATTTCAATTTTCATATATCTGAGTTCATGTGTTGAAGAGATATGAAGAAAACAATAGTAGGAAACATTATGAATTGACTATAAATCTATTCATATATATCAATGATAATGAAACAAATAGATGAATTATTTTTAAATGAGCGAATGATCCGAATGGATGTAATATGTGCCGGTCCGTATTGAGTACAGTCCCCGTCAAAAACTGCGGCTTTCGCCGACAAGTGGTCTGCGGTCTGCTAGCTTCAGTGGCCACGTTTATACCGTGTCTTCGTATGCTGACTAATGATTATATTCCAACCAAATTATGTTAGTCAGTGTGGTATAAACGGTGCACTTGGTCAAGTAACTAGTTTGGTTTGGTACCGAAATTTGTTGTTTACCAGACTATAATACTAAGTTGACTAAGATGGTGTAAACAGTATGATGAGTTTTACCAACCGTGACTGTAAATTTTGGTTTGAAAGATTGCTAAGCGTTCTGTTGTGGTTATCGCACTGACAGAATGAACCAAATGGAAACAATAGCCATAAAAAATAGAGTGAGAGGGAGAGTGAAAAATATGTTTTGTGATTCCAAACCTTAGTTTCCGCATCATCACCTCCGAAATTGTTTTATATATTTTTGTTAGTATTCCTCATATAAAATGAGTTGCTGCAGTTCAAAACCTCCTATAAAAAAGTCCAAAGGTATTAATTGGACAGATGAAGAAACCAGTGCGTTTAAACACCTAGACATTTACGGAAGCCTTGAAGAAGACATGTTGAGTAGGGGCTTTACAAAAACTGCTGAACAAATGAAATTTAAAATGACTGAGCCTGAGCTCACTGACATCTAGACATTGTCATTGACAGATGACACAATTCCGAATTAGATAGCAGAGTTTCAAACCTTTCTCTTGGTTACATGACTAAATAAATACCAAACCAGAACCAAGTTGGTTAATTAATCATTTGACAGAACACGATGTAAATAAACGATTACTTAAACATTTGGTTTGAATTTGGTCATATACACTTGGTAAGGTTACCAAATTCACATACGGTATAAACGTGGCCAGTGTCATAAGTTCAAGTCATCGCTGACAATGATTAAATTATTTTTTTGTGAATTATTTGGCTTCAAAAAATTTGTAATTAAATATAATACTTCTACAAGTTGTTACTTACCAAACAATCATTATACAATGAAATTAATTTGTACCTATTTTTATGAATACTTGTGAAAATCTAATACTTTGACAAGAACTTACCTACCAACCAATCATTGCCCAATCAAATCAACTGGTATAGTTTTTCCAATATCAATTGCAGAAGCATAAAAAAGTCTTGCGGTGAAATCCTGTGAGCAGCAGTGGCGGAGATAACTAATTTTATTTAGATATTTTAAGATTTTTATAAATACTTCATAACTAATGAAAAATGAAAAAAAAGTTAAAGACAAGCTTTTATTTATACAAATACATTAAGAAAGAAAAATCATTTCTTTCATTGTTTGATGTAGGTTATTATTATATCCTGAAACGTATTTCGATCGGCACACACCAAGAACATAGACGCTACTGGTTTTTAATCTTTCAGAGCTATTAAAACACAAATATAACGCGTGATTTATGAACTTCCGTCGTATAGACACACCTGCCAGCATTGATGTCCGACTCGATTGGCCCAGACGAATCGGTTGTAGAACAGACAACTGTCACTCAAGTCCACGTTGACTATCAGCTCTTTTGATCTACCGTTTGCCGACGGCGAATGTTTACGAGTAGTTCAGATTATTTTTCGTTCCGTTTTCTCACATATACGCTCGTGTTAGCGAAGTGAGTTTTCATTTGCTCCCTATAGAAACAGCTTCTGCAATTGATATTGGATGGACTATACTTACTTCAATGGACACTTCGCGCGACAAGCTTTTTGAAACCAAATAATTCAACAAAAAATGATCAGCGATGACTGAAACTTATTTTATACGTTTTAGTACACGTCTTAAAAACAAGCTTTAAAAAGTTTTTTTTATTAGTTATTTGTTTCTACTGAACATTCGTACTTGGTAGCAAGTATGTAGTTCTTATTTGTCACTTTCCACATTCCTGTCTCAATGTGAATCACTTTTGTTGTTCCACAACTCTGGTAGTCTTCAATAAATAAGGTTATTTTCTGTATATTCCACTCCATATCATCCGTTCTGTGCCGCACCCATCCACTGCCACTTGGATACTTGCAACATCGTACGGCACGCTGTATCATTGTCGCACAGTGGCACATGCATTTGTCAACACGACCCATGTAGCAAGCGTCTTTGTTATTTGCTACATGTCGCAGCCTGTTGCTCCGCTTGTAATACTCCTTGACGCATGCGTCAGTACCGCATGCCACATGTTGCCCAGAAGTTGCCTCAGTGGAAACCATAGACAAATTAAAAATAAAGAGACTGTTTGAAACATCGGCGACATTGACCACCAAGTTTTTGATACGGCCAGTCGCGCATGGAGGCGCTGCCCGCAATCGACAGACGACTGATGACATGATAATTTTTCAATTCCGACATTTGTCAGAAAATAGAAGTTAATTGTTCACAAATGTATTTTTTATTATGATAAACCACGCAATAATTCCAGAATAATTCTGGTCATCGAAAAATCAATGTCATCAAAAAATTAATGACAGAAATTAGGAACCCAACGTCGAAAATATAATGTTTTGTTATTCAAGTTGACGCTGAAATTCCTGGAAATATTCTCCTACAAGGTAAAATATAAGCTGCTTGCACAAACTGATACTTATTTCCATCCATCAGTTGCAGAAATGTTTTCACAGACTGATACTTAGTTCCATCTTATCACCATTTGAGGCAGTACGAAGGTAATCATCAAACCGGAGTATTTCTTATACCTACTCGTACTCCTTTGTGCTAATAAATGAGCAAAATTATTGTAGGTTCGTTGTAAATGTAATTTGTTTTTATTTTGGTTGATTTGATGATAAGACTGAAGAAAATTTTTAATTTTTTGTTGTTTTTCATAGTTTTATTATGGTTTTGTCTGTAGTCTACAAAACTTGCTACTTGTGGTCACAGCGACTACATTACAACTTTTTTATGTAAGATATTGCGATGTCTTTGAGACACTCGTATGATAGTACATACCGGATTTATTATAACTTTTCGACACTAGAAGGACGGCATCTATGTTTTTCGATTGATTGATAACATCATTATGGTATCCATATTAGAACAACAATATTTAAAATAAAAAATATGGGACCCTGGGTGTTATATCAATTTAAAAATCATTGGAGATGTGCTAATCAAGTATCTTCCGTAATATGGTCTACATATTTCAACGTTTAATGAGAAAAATTGATAACATATATTTTTTCTGAAGTGAAAATGAATATTTCTCTTTCTACATTTTCGAGGCGCATGAATTTTAAGTGAGTAGAATTGGATTTTGATCGTAAAAATGGATTTGCTTGGTCACTAGAGTTTCAGAACAATTCTTAAAGACACATAAATGAAAATCATTTTTATCTCGATAACTATCACGGTCACAGAGTATCATGAACATGTAAAGGAAGGATGACTCATATATTATATTGATATTATATAAAATCTTTTGATATGGTATACATATTGTAATACTACATTAGAAAGATTATGACCTCCATGCATAATGATATAATGACTACACTAAGACCACAGAACGACCCCTTTGCGACTGGCTTATCTTATAAGTCTATATTGGCAAGTCATTACCACTACTTCATAACGTCGATGTGACGTCGCAAGAGTGTGCCTTTTTGTCGTATTGGCATACATAGCGACGTCTCAGCATTTACAAGACATAAGTCATGGACTTTTGCGAAAGGTCTAATAGACGTCTGTTCAACCGAATTATGACCTCTTTGTGCTACTTGGGTACGTTATTGCTGATTTCACCACCATGTTGTATAGCTAGTGTGCCATGAGTGGCTTGAGCTCCCATTTCTTCCCAAAAGAGCGCCTTGTCACAATTAGTGTGGTCTCCGCTTCTCTGGTCACTTTCATCAGATGTTTTCCATTTCAGTTTCGAGTCCAGTATCACCCTGAGATATTAGACCTCTCCTGTTCTCTTAAGAGTTTCTCCTCGAAGTTTTATGACTCCTAGTCCCTCCGGTTTCGTCTTCGATTGAATGTTATTATGGTGGCTTTTCAAGTGTTGATGTTCAATCCCTCCAAGTCCGTCCAACCCCTCCTGGTTAGCAAGTTTATAGCCTCTTGCATGCGATCCCTAACCGTTGTGTTGAATTTTCCCTATACTAGAACAGTTATGTGTAAGCGTAGGGTTAACCGGGGTCGAAAGAAACATTTTAAATTCAAACACCAATTAATGGCTGGAGAACTGATATCAAATATCTTTCTACACGCTTCATTAGCTTCACCTGTATGTATGAATGAGGTGATGGAATGTTTGAAATTAATTTTCACCCTCTTCCAGTTGTCTGAAGTATTTGAAATTTTGCACACTTATTAAGACCCAATGACAATGGTCATTCATAAAGAAACATGAAATGAATCTGGAAACTAATGCCCAATGGCATAGATATCCAACGAGAAATGGAAATATGTTAAGAACAAAAACACATAAAACTAAACTCTACGAAATGGCGCCAATCTATAGTGGATCTAAATTCTTCAATTGCCTGCCTGCTGAGCTGAAGTCAATCAATAACATGAGTATATTCAAACGTAAATTAAATTTTTTTATATCCACTGAAGGATTTTATTCAGGAGATAAATTCCTGAATTATAATGAAAAACTCAACAATAAACAAATTACAACATAAATTATGAAACCCTACAAACCAATACTGCTAGATTTATTGATTGGTACATACATTTTATACTACTATATCTATATTTTATCTATATTCCCTTCTCTATTTTATACAGACAACTATGTTAAAACCTTTATGTTTATTATCAAAAATATGTGATATTTTGCAAGATAAGTGTTTCTACAGCGGTTCAAAAGTCAAGTGTTATTTTAACTATGCCTGTGTGATATCTGTATTTTGTAATTTGATTTTGTATTTACCATTTTGTATATCTCATTGATTGTATATCTCATTGATTATGTGTCAGAGGTGGGAATCAATGAAGATAATCATAGTGACGACCTTGACTTATCGTTTGGAAGTGCAATCGACAATTCGAGTGACTTTTTCAAAAAAGAGATTCACTATCTCAAAATAATCATTAGGCAAAAAGATGAGTTAATCGAGAACCAAAATTTCACTCTGAAAGCATTGTGTGATCAAATTGATTTGTTGAAACGATCCACCAACAACAACAACCATTTCAATCAACTATCAGCGCAGCAGTTGATATCTCAAGGCGAAAAGCGCAACCTAGTCGACATACCTGAATCCATAGGTGAGTGCCCTGCATCTTCGACGAAACCAGCGCACTCTGCGATTCTGAAAAATCCCATTATCTCTGATAGAGGGAAGACTATTGCCGTCTCTAGTACACCTGTTGTGACAACGTTGCCAAACTGCTCGTCTCTGCCCAGAAACTCGAGGATTTCTAAAAAAGATGTGTCAGCTGCTATCCACCAGGCTTATTCTGAGTCTAAGTGTAGGAAGATCATCCAAATGGGTAGCAAAGAGGACGCTGGTAAATCAGGGTTCACTCTCGTGTCGCAGAGAAAGAAGAACAAGCCCCGGAATAATCCTGCAATAGTTGGGCAATTGGATCTTTCCTGTGGTTCTAGGATCAAGTATGCTCTCAAAATGTCATTTCTGCATGTTCACAAAATGCATCCTGAAACTATTCCAGACGACCTCATTTCCATTTTGAGTCCGTTGTTTCCAGAAGTAAAGTGTGAAAAACGTAATTCAATGTACCCTTATTTGTATTCGTCCTTTAAAGTTACTATTCTCGAATGTAATGTAGAGAAGGCATTGAATCCTTCTATTTGGGCGAAAGGATCCTGGGTATAAAAAATTTTTCACAGGAGACCAGTCGACAACTCTATAAAATTAACCACTCTGAGGTGAGCGAGAAAGAGGTGAGTGTTTTCCACATTAATATACAGTGTCTTTCGAACAAAGTGGATGAATTAATACTTTTTGTGAAAAATAATCTTTTTGACATTGTATGTCCGAACATTGGTTGAGTGATGATACCATCAAATCCATCAATTTACCGGGATACTACTTAGCTAGTCATTTTTGTAGACGCATTTGTGCACATGGCGGTGTAGCAATTTTTGTTAGCAACTCGATTTCTTCAAAACCACTACATTTCAGTGAATTCTCCTGTGAAATGGACCTTGAAATTTGTGGAATTGAAATTTCAGGTGTAACAATTGTTTCCCTTTACAGATCATGCTCTGGCAATCTCGAGAGCTGCGAGAGTTCCCTGAGCTTGTTTGGCTTCTTTCTCGATAACGTGTTGAAAAACAATAGAAAAATGATCATAGCCGGTGATTTTCATGTGTATTTTATCGCCCCTTCAGCCCATTCAACAACTTTAACAAACTTACTCACTTCGTTTGATCTACTCATCACAATCTCTGATGTCACGAGAATCGGTACAGTTAGCTCCACTTGCATTGATAACATTATCACCAATTTGGACGTTGATCAATTTGATACTCAGGTACTGGACCCTGCTTATCAGATCACCTGGGACAAGTGATGTATTATAATTCCGTTATAGAACTCGTGGAAAGAATTATTTGTAAGAGAAAAATCAGCCTCTCTGGCATCGAAAAGTTACGGTTTGATCTCGAAAACCTTTGTTGGGATATTTTTCTGATCAAGGATCCTAACACCGTGACTGATTACTTCATTAATTCTTTAAATCTCCATACAAAAAAGATATTTCCTCTGAAAATAACCAGGGATTACAATGTACAAAAATCGCCTGTTTGTTGGTTCAATGAAGAATTAGTTAACAAACGTCAAACACTCTCTAACGTGAAACTGATTCACAATGTCAACAAAGATCAGGTGACCTGGGATGCATACACTTTCTCACGTAAGGATTACAGGAATTCCATCATCGAAACAAAAAGGTTAGCGTATGAAACCATAACGGAATCTGGATTCAATGATTATTTCAGCAATATTGCTAAAAAATTGATCTCGTCTCTACCTGAGACGAATCACGAACCTACGGAATTCTTGAAAAAGCTCAGATCACCTGTAAATTCTTTCTGTTTTTTTCCTGTAACTCCCGAAGAAGTGATGGACACAATTGAATCTTTGAAGGATTCAACTTGTCTGGATTTCTATGAACTGAACAGCGCGGTGATTGAAGCTATAGCCGATATTATTGCTTCTCCACTTTCAATTTTGATTAATGATTGCTCATTTCTAGGAGTTCATCCAGATGCACTGAAGATTTCAGTTGTTTTGCCATTGCTAAAAAAAATTGATCCCCATCTAGCAGAAAATTTTCGCCCCATTTCCATAATTCCAGTTATTGCGAAAATCATAGAGGCGCTAGTCGAAACAAGGTTGATATCCTACCTGGAAACAAACTCCTTACTGTGTCCTGAGCAATTTGGCTTTAGAAAAAATGAATCAACTACGAGAGCTATTCTGAGCGTTATTTCGAATGTAGATGATGGACTCGAGAAGGAGGAGCATTCTTTTTCAACGCTTCGTGATCTGACTAAAGCTTTTGATTGTGTATTCCATGATATATTACTTCAGAAACTTTTCTGTTATGGAATTCGTGGACTTCCATTGGAATTTTTTAGGTCTTATTTGCATGGGCGATCTCAGTGTGTTTTGGTTGAAGGCGCCAAATCAGCATTAATGCAAATCGTCCATGGGGTTCCACAAGGCTCTATTTTGGGACCAACCCTATTTATTTTGTATACCAATTATTTGTATTATCATATATCACCGAAAAAATGCATTCTGTTTGCTGACGACACCACACTGATAGATCGTAATAGTAAATTAGAGGAACTGATTGACTCTTCCAAACTCACCTTGCGAATGACAAATGAGTGGTTCTGTTCAAATAGGCTTATGCTCAATTCTGCTAAAAATCAGGATCTTATTATATCTTCTAAGTCCTCCTAGGCCCCTTGATATTTATATTTTTTTTGAACGACCTTGCATCACTTACCGACCAAAATAATACTATAATTAACTATGCTGATGACAGCACACTCTTTCTCACAGCACCTGTCTATCCAGAACTCATTTCTAATGCGAATTCTCTAATGACAGCTGCAGAAAACTGGTTCTCCAACTGGTGATGAATCCAGGTAAAACTAACATTGTCATGTTCAAAGTAAATCAGTATTGGCCTACACCTGATGACATAGTTCTGAACGGACACAAAATCACATTTTCAAAAAGTATCAGAACGTTAGGTATTATCATAGATGAAACCCTAAAGTTCAACTACCATATGGACCACCTATGCTCAAAGCTGAGTCAGACTTGCTATGGCTTCAGGGTGTTAGTTTAAAATGCAAATAGCAACATTGTCAAATCTTTCTATTACTCCAATTTTTATTCTCTTGCTCGCTATGGTATCATTCTATGGGGTGCCTGTAGTGATGCTGAGAGAGTTTTCAAAATCCAAAAAAGAGCAGTTCGCATAATACAAGAACTTGGACATCTAGTTTCCTGCAGAGGTCATTTCAAACAGTTAGAAATACTCACGGTACCTGCATTATATATATTTGAAAGTATTAAGTTTGTATTCTTGAATAAACACTATTTTGATGAATACAGAATACAGTACTCACACAACACAAGACACAACAATTATAACGTGCCTGCTCATAGGCTGTCCTGTGTTGAGAGGAGCGCTCTATACTGTTCTATCAAATTTTTCAACAATTTACCACCACCTATGAAAGAGGTGAATGACTTTAATTCATTAAAGAAGCCACTCCTGAAATTTCTCCTCGATTTGGAGCCATATTCAGTTGATGACTATCTAAACCGTCATACCCTTAAGTTGGTATACTTTCTTGTTCGTGACTAGCTTGTACATTTCTGCAATGTTGAAGTGCAATAAAATTATTTATTTATTTTAATTATTTATAACAGGTGGGGAAAGTGTCAAGTTACTTGGTTTATCCATTGATGACAAACTCAACTGGATGTGCCACGTGGAAAATCTGTCGAAAAAATTATCAAGCGTCACGTTCTTGATTCGCAGATTGAAAAACCTTGTTGGTGCAGATACTGTAAGAGCCAGCTATTTTGGACTTTTTCACAGTCATATGACTTATGGAATTGTCTTGTGGGGTAATTCGTCCCATTCAAACAAAATATTTGTTTTACAAAAAAAGGTTATTCGAATAATATCAGGGGCGGGCTACAGAGATCACTGCCATGCTCTATTTATTCATCACCAGATCATGCCCTTCCTACTGCTTTCATATATTCCACTCTGCTTGAAATACATAAAAAAATATCAGATTTGACTCTCTCAGCGGACACGCATCAGCACCAAACAAGGCCAGGAAACCTCTTGAGAACATCAAGATATAGACTCTCTGTATTACAGAAAAATTCATTGAATATATACCCTCATAATAAATTACCTTTGGAAATAAGAAATATGAACTTTCATAATTTCAAGAGATCAGTGAAATCTTGTCTACTGATGAACTGTTTTTACTCCGTAAAGGACTTTTCGAACTATAATTTTAACGTGGATGATCTAGGCTTTTAATGTGTTTGTCAATTCAACTTTTATACCCCTTTCTGTATTATTTACAATGACTGAGTTCTGAGTTAACCTCATTTTATTCCTGTGTTGTAATGTGATGTATAACCGTAGGAAATTTAGTCTTACTGTTTTAACTTGTAACTTTTAACTTTAAATTTTTATTTTTCTTTCTCAAGGACCTGCTACAAATGTATTTATATATATGGACGTAGTTGATAAATCTCTCTCTCTCTAAAAAAAAAAAAAAAAAAACAATTGAATACCTGACTTATCCTATATCATGTATATGATCTTATGGGACTAATAAATTATTATTATTACAATAATTTCAGAGCTATGACCTGGTATTCTGACCTAGATCTTCGGAAAAGAATAATGTATTTCAAAGATATGGCGGAAGCACTGATTTTTCACAGCATAAATTACATTTCAAAGATATGGCGAATACACCGATGTTTTTCAGCACATTCGCCAAAATTTCTGATAGGGCACTGAAAGAGAAAAAAAAGTTTCATCAGCTCCATTCTGAAAACATAGCGAGTTGTCATATATCAGTCATTGGTCTCATTAATTGTTTGATGTGTGATAATGTGATTTCGTGAAAGAAATACGTTCACGAAAAGACAATGCATAATGGAATATTTCCGAATCATTTCCAACGGTCCAGCATATTAGAATTACTATGACTGGATTTTCAGTCCACCCAATCCAATATATTGGTGAGAAACGTGCCGAGGGATGAATGGCAAGAGGGTGGCTAAAAATATCATGTCACTAGCGTCAACCTCGGAAAACCGGGCACAACCTGTTGACCGTTTAATTGTTCTTTACTCATGGTAATGAAAATAAAGAATGAAACTTCAACACAAAAAAAAAGATTAGCAAGAAAAATACAAAAATATGTCGAAATAAAATTATAGTTTGAAAAAACACGCCCATATAGCAATGGGGTCTAATGTTGGAAATAATAAGAATAAAGTCATTGAAAAAGCGTGGGGTGCTCTTTACTCACTTTTCATAATGATATTAAAATATCACCACCCCACGCTTTTTTTACATAAGAGAAACATTTTTGGTCAATGAATTTATTCTTAGTATGTCCAACTACCTTATTGATATATGTGCTTGTTGTTTTTTAGTTTTTTCAAACTATAATTTTTATATAGTTTAGGCTTTCACTTTATATCAAACCATGCCATTCAGTTTTTTGTATAAATATAGTTAATAGTTTTCAGTGAAAAATAAAAGTGGAGATTTTACTACCCCAACTCCGGGGCGAATGTAACACTATGCGGGGTCGACAGTAACATAGTGGTCAAAAGGTTAAACAAAGATTGTTTATTCAACGCAGGTACAAAAGTTGTCATACGATCGCATCTAAACTACAAAAATAAGATTGAAAAACATCTTGTACCGATATCAGGTAAAACAGTGTAATTAATCTTACGAATTATTATTATCAATCTGCATCACAATTGTGGAAAATGTATATATTTTTTTTGGGTATTTTTCATGTAACCAAGGTTTGCATTGAATGCATTTCAACCAACCTTCCCCTAGTTCACTTGAAGTGTATGAGTCAAAGCTGAATGCTTCATGTTTTTCAATAAATCATGTGTGATGATTTCGGTTCCCAACTTACAATACCGTGTCACATATTCAAATTGAGCTTCATTGAATTCATGTAAATTTTATCACGGTGACCTATAAATACCTGTTAAACCAGTGTCATTTGGACCAATTTTGAGAACGGCTCTAATCAAGGTGAGCAATTCATATTTTATGATTTTAATATTGCGTTTAGAATTATATCCAACAAAGTACACCATCATTGTTATCAATATTTCCATGATTGTGGTAGACTTTGTATCGATATATACCGAAATCATCATTATATGGAATGTTCTTGTCATAAATACCACATCGAAATTGTTTTCAATTCACAGAAAAATCTTTCTATCAATATTCAATTGAGAATGTTTCCCTTTTCTACATGAATACCTCACAAGAGGTTATCTTGACGATGGAAGATAGTGACTAAAGTTTATCTTTCAGTCGCAGATGATTCCACATCTGATTTTATGAACATCCTGTTTATATTTTCAACAAATCAGAAGCCCAAAGTTATCATAATTTTTTGATATTCTGATATTTGTACACATCTGTCGAGTTATTGGAAGAAGGAAGGAAAAACCAATTGAACCATATAATCAATAAACATTATTCGCGACAGTTGCTTCTTCTACAGTTAGTCAGGGCCGGTTTGATATTGAGCTCAATGAATTTTTCGAATATCGATTGGTATGACTCTGGAATCATCTGATTTCCTAATCAGAATTGTGTCCTTGCGGAGCCATACGTATTCATAGTTAGCCTCCTTCGCGATATGTTTGGTCATTATCAACACTTGTTTATAACATGGAGAATTAAACTAGGCAGCCGCATAGGGCGATAAAATTTAGGGTTGGCGCGGCCGCTTTTTTATATGATTTTTTGCGTTTTTCATAGTATGTCATTATCAGTTGAGAATATTCGAGGACAATGGCACAAATATGATAGGGAAAGACATTGGTGCTCAAAAAAGGATTATAGGCATTCTGTGTTCCATACTGCTTGCATACTTTGAACCTTGTGGTTAACGATGAAGCTTCATACTGCTTGCAAGTAACTAACTTTTATGATTTGGTCCAACAAACTTATGTATTCTTCTCAATATCGACACATCGATGGGAGGTTCTACACCAACATGTACCGTCTTCGATTGTAAAACCTCTGAGTGATACACGATGGTCCAGTCTAATTGATGTCAGTTATCAAGTATTTGTGATGCTTTGGAAGAAATCTCTGAGGATTGAAACTGAGGCAGAAGCTCTTGTGCTACTCAAACACATCTCAGAGCTCAAGTTTGTTGCCGCTTCTCTCACGTGGCACAAAGTTTTGCTCCAGGTGAATTGAACTAGTAAGATATTGCAAGAAAAAGATTTATCTATCGGCAGAACAGTATTCGAGCAATGCCAGAAGTGATTTGGAACTCAAAAG
The DNA here is from genome assembly GCA_018342105.1 of Gonioctena quinquepunctata. Lineage (NCBI taxonomy): Eukaryota > Metazoa > Arthropoda > Insecta > Coleoptera > Chrysomelidae > Gonioctena > Gonioctena quinquepunctata. The sequence goes on from JAFIRS010000477.1 coordinate 87,920, forward strand.
AGCGTTGGTCGATGCTAAGATGACCAAAAAGCGAATTGATCGATTATGGCAGTTTAAATTTGTTTCGGTTGTTAGTTTTGCCTGGTATTTGAGTTGTGTTTAAGCAATTGAGAGTTTTTTCAGTGGTGTGTGTAGGGACACTTAGTTTTTTGTGAAATGGATTCCTTTTGCATATTGTGTGAACATTCTGAAACTACACATCTGCATATTCATCTACATTCAATACCATAATGACAAGTAGATGCAGTTGGTCACAGTGAAAGCTCGTACAAACTCATCTGAATAAATGCATTTTTTGCGATCTGTAAATCGAAAAAGACCGCCACATATTCCTACGGCAAATTGCAATTGATTATGAATCATATCATATGCCATTTCTCAATATGTAATTTGACGTTTGAATTTTTTTTTTAATTTTTATTCAGTTTCATTTGTTAGTTTGTTATAGTTAGGGTCAAATCTTGCAAGTGAATTTCGACCGACTTCTAGTCGTCCGATTGATTTGAAATTTGGCAGGTGTTGAACATTCCGGTGACAATGCATTCTGGAATTTTCGTTAGAGGAAAAAACAAAATGGCGGCACAAAATGGCGGACGAGATTTGTAATTATGGACCAATTTGATTCAAAATTGGTATGTGGGGGTTTTCGAGGTAGGAGATTATGAAATTTCTGACAAAATTTATGAATTCAAGATGGCGGTCCCAAGATGGAAGATGAGTTTTGTGATTATGGTCCTCTTCGATTCAGAATTAGTGTGTGGGGGTTTTTGGAGCCGGAGAAAATTAATAATTTGAGATGGCGGCCCCAAGATGGCGGACGAGTTTTGTGATTATGGTCCGATTCGATTCAAAATTGGTATGCGGTGGTTTTCGCGGTCAAGAATTTAGAATTGTTTGTCAAAATTAATGAACTCGAGATGGCGGCTCCAAAATGGAGGACGAGTTTTCTGATTAATGTCATATTTCATTCAAATTGGTATGTGGGGGTTTTCAGGCTAGTTATTGTTAAAAAATTCAAGGCGACTTTAGGATGGCTGACGAGTTTTGTGATTATGGTCATATTTTATTCAAAATTGGTGTGTATGTGTGTGTGTGAGTTTTTGGGGTCGGAAAGGACCTTTTAATAACGATGCTCTATCACAAATGGACAGATCAAGACAAACTGAGTAGAAAGCAAAAAATTAAATCACTAGGTATTAAAGAATATTTTTGAAGACAAGCTTTTTATGTAAGCCGAGTATAAAATAAGTCATCGCTGACAATGATTTAATTATTTTTTGTTGTATTATTTGCTTTCAAAAATATTTTCGCGCGAATTGTCAATAAATTAATACTTCGACAAGTTGTTACTTACCAACCAATCATTGTCCAATGGAATTAATTGGTACCTACTTTTATTAACACTTCGCGTGACAAGCTTTTTGAAACCAAATAATAAAAAAAAAAACAAATCATTGTCAGCGATCATTTCATTCGTTTTGGTACACGGCTCACATAAAAGCTTGTCCTTAAACATATTCTTCATTAGTCATTTTATTTTGAAATATTCCAATCACTCAAACAGATTCAGAAGGGAAGCCGGTGATTAAACAAACAGCACTGAGCGAAATCACAGAACGGATCAGACACAGACAGAACTATACCCTGTGTGATCTGCAATTGCAATTTACTGAATTATAACGAAAAACAACGTCGGCCCCATCTGAAACTCTATATAACTCCCTTTATCAAGTGGGCTGGTTTTCCCCAGTTTGTCCCAATCTGTCACAGGTATAAGTGTATACACCATGGTTCTTAATGCAGAAGCAGCTGGAATAGAAACCAATTTTGAGAAAGAGAAAGACCGCGTTCGAAGAAAAGAAAGAATGCTCGACTATGAGTCGAAAGATGGGTTTGTAGCTGAGCCTTTGGATTCATTTTTACTTCTCTCTTTTGGACACAGCTATCAATGCTGTCAAGGAGAGATTTTCTCAAGTAAATGAAGTCTCTGGTATATTTGGATTTCTGTACAATATATATGAGCTCAAGAACAGAACTTCAAGGCAAAAATCAAACCGTTATGCCAGAACTTGGAAGAAGCCTTAACACTCAAGAATGAAGAGGAAGGTCAGTATCAATGTGATATTGACACTGGACCGTGTTCTGAGCTCAGTGGCATTTGTCATCACCTGGATGATAACCTTACCTTTGGTGCTTTTAGAATTCTACTCACTTTGCCATTGTCTATAGCTAGCATGAAAAGGATTTTTTTCGAAACAAAACTCATAAAAACTAAGGTACGTATTACAATGTGCCAGAAAAGACTTATGAGGAGTGACAGGGGAAGCCAATATATTTTTTGCCTAGGGTGGCCAAATACTCAAAACTGGCCCTGCTCGTTTAGCAGTACCTTTGAACACTACTCCGCGTTTTTTTGGAAAGGGTTTACTCTCGATTCAAACTGAACTATTATGTGGGATAATCTTGTCTTTTGCTGGTACTAGTTGAGCTACAATATTGCTCAATTTGTTTTTCTTTTTGAAATGTAGATCTTTAATTATCTTTTCTCTCTGTTGATTCCCTTTTCCGAAGTTCAAGACACTTTTTCCTAAATTTGTTGTTCACTGATTGGTTTCCCTCAATGAACCCTGGATATCATCGTATTGATTACTAATGAAGTTCGTGCTATTTTATAATTCCAATATTTCATCTTTTATAATTTTGAAATTCGTAGTTGATGGACAATGTCTTTTTCCGATGATGTCATCCATGTCATCAGGAACCCATTGTAGTTGTTGACATAATTCGATCTGGTAGAGTTAGCAGGTGTTTTGTTGCAGCTATTACATTTCCATTTTTTTTTCTATCCATTGAACACTTTTGAATACTGGTCAGTCAAAATTATATTTGCCGTGACATTCGCCTTGGCAGCATAATCTTCATTCAAAATAATTTCATCTTATCGTTAGGATTTGAGGAACATTATCAAAAGTACGGTCCTGGTACTTAAATTAGTGGGTTCGTTTATCAGAAATCTATTATAAGTGAAAGTAGAATGGAGCTTGTTTGTTTATTTTTTATGAACATCAACTTGCTCATTGATTTGTTGAAAATATAAACAGGATGTTCATAAAATCAGATGTGGAATCATCTGCGACTGAAAGATAAACTTTAGTCACTATCTTCCATCGTCAAGATAACCTCTTGTTGAAAAATGAAACATTCTCAATTGCATACACTCACTGGTTTATTTTATTTTCTTCAATTTTGAGCTCGAGCAACATGGCAGAACTATCTCCTACGTAGTCATGCCAACTTGTTATCCAGGGCAATTCAAAATACCTTTTATCGCTAAGGCACACACAGAATATATCAAGAAAGATGACAAAAATATAATTCAACCTGAAATAAAATATATTTACAAACAGAGCCTACCCAGTAACTAATCGATGTCGAATGAGGACAGTATGGAGGGAGATAAGAAATAAACTCAGGAAAAAAATGTATCAAAATCAAAATGTATTTTATGACGTTACTACAACATATATTTGTCTTTACTATAAAACAAACACAGAAACCAAATTTAATTTTCCACAACTGCAAAAATATACAATCAATAAGTGGAGACTAAATTCATTTTTATTATTCTGAACCATATATTGTGTTATTAGGAGTGGAAGTGAATCTTTTGTGGCAAGCGTGGAGATTATAAGAGAATAAAAAGAATAATAATAACTTTATTCAGGATAAAAAATATAGTTTACACCGATAGGAAAAAATGAATGAAGTGAATGAATAAAGTTTAGTGAGCGATAAGTGCTGGTGCACTTGTTTCTCATAAAAAAGTATTTTTATTTATTCACTTAGGAAAAGGATACAAAACTATGTAATAACAGATAAAGGTGAATAAATGAGTACTCGATAAGTGTTGTTCACACTTGTTTCGAGAAATACAATACAATAAAATACAATACGATTGAATTTATAAATGATGAACCTACTGACTAACAATTACGGAAATGTGAAAAAATCTATTGAATATCAGACTTATCTAAATGTAAAGACAAATTTTTACAATTTTACAATCACATTCGCACACCCCCATCTATGTGTAACTATAATTAATGTAAGGGTTGATGCATATCAATGCTTTAACATTGTTTGTATGCTCTTTGAATGACACAAATCTTATCAAAGATAAGCGGTATGGTAGAAGTTTTATTGAAAAAATAAAATAAAATGGACAATTAATATATGCTATAAGGTTATATGATAAAAGTAATAACAATTTTTTTTCTTTCACATATTGCTTACATTGATAGAAACTTAATTTAAAATATTTTTTTGTCAACAAAATTGGAAATCGTTTGTCTTGGCTGCCTACATATAAATTGTCTCAATTTCCTTTTGGAGTGGTGAAATTTGTCTATGTTTTTTATTGTATTCGGAAGAGTGTTGAATAATTTTGGGGCTAGATAGGTTTAGGTATGCTGTAAGAGTGATTTTTGTGTTAATGGAATGACATGATGATCTTTTTTTCGGGTGTTATAATTGTGTGACGGTAAGCGATAACTTTTTTTCTTGTGGTACGTTAAAATGATATTGAAATAAAACAGTTGATGAATATCAAAAACACCGGCTTCGCAAAATAAGTTGTCTGTTGGAAAGCGTGAATTTTTCGAATGTATCAATTTTAGAAACTTGTTTTGTAGTACTACAAGAGGACGAAGGTGTGTTCGAAAAGCCCCTCCCCAACATGCTATCCCATATCGGAGGTGACTTTCCACAAGTGAGGTAAAGGATTTTCAGATGGTGGGTGGAGAATATTTCTCTTAAGGTTTTGAATTTATATAGAATACTTCGCAACTTTTTGCAAATGAAGTTTATGTGTTCATTCCATTTGAGATGTGAATCAATAATTACCCCTAAATACTTCACCTTTTTTTCAGGAAGAATCAAGTGTTGATTGCCTAGGTCTATATGTAAAAAGGGTGGTTTGTTTGTGCTATTGCACTTGAATGGCATGTACTGGGTTTTTTTCCAAATTCATTGTTAATAGTTTATATTCAAGCCAGTTTTTTATTGTGTCAAAGTCTGATTCTACGGTATATTTTAATTCTTGCCAATTATTTGCCTTATAGAATATTGTAGTGTCGTCTGCAAAACCTAAAATTTTTCCTTTACTTTCTAGTGAGAATACTTCATTTATGTACAGATTGAATAAAGTTGGTCCAAGAACCGTACCTTGAGGTATCCCTTGACGGAAAGCCGTTGTAATTTCTCTATGTTTTACTTAATTTCTCAAGAAACTACCAATTTTACTTTTTTATTTTACTTAACAAACAACAACAACAAACTTTTTCCAAACAAAATTCACTCAGAAAAGTATATGCAGGTACATACAATAATAAAACAACTATGCAATAACTCATAACATCCTCCCCATCGTGAATTTTTTCAGGAATTTTCAGAATTTTATCTTACAAATTCTTGTCACGAGACGTTTGAAGATCCCTGTAGACGTTTATACTTCGATCATTCCGACGACTTTTCCTCTCCCGGTAAAAACAGCTGTGACTCAACCCAATGGCCAGGTTTCTATCCGCCAGAACGACTACATCGCCAATTGCCACGAGCTTGCCATCCTTATTCCACTTTGCTCGCCTTGACAATGTGGGTAGATACTTCTTGATCCATCGTAACCAAAATATGTCTGCCAATCTCTGGGATTTCTTTCAGTGCTTTCGGAAATCTTGATCTTTAAAGCTCACTAGAAATTAACTCTTTGAGGGTGAACCGATAAGAGGATGATTTGGCGTCAAACGACGAGGATCAGAAAGTTCTATTGAAATGTGAGTTAGTGGTCTGCTATTGACTACATGTTTGGCTTCTGAAGATAACGTTAACAAAGTTTCATCCTTCAGTCCTTCCCCTGTCAATGTAACCCCCAAATGTTTTTTGACCGACCCCATCAGACTTTCTCAGCATCCACCCATATTAGGACTACAGGGTGGATTGCCACTCAATTTCCATTTCTGTCATTCATCGAGTCATTTTCAGTTGATCAAGTTCCCTGTGAAATTTTGAGAGTTCTCCATCAGCCGCTTTGAAGTTTGTACCGTTGTCCGACTATGAGTGGTGATTGGATCCTCTGCGGGATATCATTATAGCCATGATTGTATCATGAGAGAGTGTGCAATTTTTAAATGTATTGCACGAATAGTCATACATGTAAACATAACTTCCCAACGCTTTCTTTCCTGTGTCCCAACCGTGAATTAGTCTATACCTGTGCGACTGAAAGATTTCATCACAAGTGCTGACGGATAATTGCTAGATCTTTCGTTTTAGGGACCTCCTTCAGTTCAATAGGAACATTGACGAAAAGAGTTGTTCCCAGCCCGTCTTTCTCTACTTACCAATACTCTTGGCGTATATCGTTCTAAATCAATTCATAACCTTGATGATGGTGTTTCTCGTAATGATACTGTGATATGAGACAGACAGTTGTATCATTAGGATCCCAGATAACTGATTTTTTCGCGGACTCCTCTAGTCAAAAAGCGTGGTTGAGTCTGGTTCACATTTTTAAAAGTCCATCATCATTATCAATTGAAGCTGAAAGATTGAACAGTCTACTATTCGTGTAGACCTGTTTATTTCCTTCTAATCGTTTTATTTCATCACCGAACCTCTCCTGTTGACTTGACCTTTCGTGGCCCGATTCCTTCGCGTCATCTATTCATAGTTCATTCTCCAGAGAAAATTTCTGTTTCTTCAGGAAATTTTTCGGGAAGACCAACAAGCTGTACTCCGTACAAGTTTTCGCTATACCGAAAATCCTTTTACCTCTGGCAGACGATCGATAGATGAGGCAACAGAACCGATGAGATGTTCCACCGCTTTTCATTCACTTCCATAATTTTCCTGAAATTTGGATGCATCGAATTCGGGTGGCCATTTATTCGAATTCTATAGAAAATCAGGTCCTCGGAACCAATGACTAGCGTTATTGGAGCCAATACCTTACGAACTCATTATCCTTGTTGACTCATCACCTACGTTGATATTAGTGGAAACATATCTCCATTGAGCTGCTACTGTCAGCTCCTGTATTTCACCAATTATGTGTGCAACAAATCGTTCATAATTCCTCCCATCACGTCTAATCCAGAACAAAACTACTTTAGAACCTGTCCATAAAATAGGATCGGTTACTGAAATATCGATACATTTCGAAATAGTAGGTACACAACAGTCGGTTCCCCATTACTGCAGCCTATAGCTCCAGCCTTGGAACTGAAATAGGCTTAAACGGACTCACTCTCGCCTTAGCTGCAGTAAAGAGAACTAGAATATTAGTTTCAAAAACATTTCTAAAGTTGGTCACTACTGCAAAAACTGCCTCACTAATCGAAATAGGCTCCCCATTACAACAATAGGCTCCCCATTACTGTAGCCTGTAGCTCCAGCTTTAGAACTGAAATAGGCTTCGCCTTAGCAGCAGTGAAGGAAACTACAATGTTAGTTTCAAAAACCGTTGTTGAGTTGGCCACTACTGCAAAAGCTTCCTCACCTGACAGCACACAATATTTTAATTAATAGCAACCGAGAATTCTAACAAAATGAATTGTCAGGCAGTTCAGTTGAAATGGCGTCATATCACCCAATGCTTCTTCGCCAGATTGCCTGCAGAATGATTCTACCCTTGATGGTCAAACATTGAAAATTCTAGGGGATCGAAACCAACTGCAAGACTTGTCGTTTGTTAGGAATATCTGAACCATCGACTATTTTCTCAAAGACTTCATGAAAAACCACTCTGAATCAGATTTCACATCCCACCAGACGATTCAATGACGACTTATTGAATTATTTGTCGATAACGAAGGGAAAGTTTGATGACCAATTATTAATATCGAAACCACAGTTTCAGTGGAGTTCGATTGTTCTATAATTTAAGTGAGTGCTTTTTGTTTTGTATCACAGTAATTGGTCGTGAACATAAAAAAATCCTTGATTTGTTGAAAATATGAACAGGATGTTCATAAAATCAGCTGTGGATTCATCTGCGACTGAAAAATAAACTTAAGTCACTATCTTCCATCGTCAAGATATCATCTTGTGGGGTATTCATGTCGAAAAGGAAAACATTCTCAATTGGATATTGATAAAAAGATTTTTCTGTGAATTGAAAAATCCACGATAAAAATGAAGTTATTTTTTGTGAATGTCTTGAAGAAAACAACTACTTCCCCGGCTAAAGTCACGCTGAACATTGAACTACATCTGATAGATATTCTGAAAAGATCCTAACTCAAAAGAAAAAAATCTGAAATTGAGAATTTGCATTTTCATTCAGATAGTTATTTGATTTTCTATTCCAGTCTTAATTAAGAACTCATGAAGATGAATGAGGCAAAGGAGAATGTTTTCCAAAAAAGAGTACTCACCAGAAATCATTCGTTACATTGACGCAAGAGAGACATCGCATTCACTAGGTCTTCAATGCATTTTTGTCGACGAAAATCTATTTCACGCTTCCACGATCATCAGGAAGACCGGAAGAAATGGGAAACACAGTTTCAAGAAGCAATCTCCCTTTGCAAGGATGGAAAAAGTTAGAATCATTTCTTTTGGAGAGACACTTTGAAATTAGTGTTTTCTGACAATAAAACCTGTCATGGGGTATGATAGATTGATTTGTTGAAAATATGAACAGGATGTTCATAAAATCAGATGTGGATTCATCTGCGACTGAGAAATAAACTTTAGTCACTATCTTCCATCGTCAAGATATCCTCTTGTGGAGTATTCATGTTGAAAAGGAAAACATTCCCAATTTGATATTGATAAAAAGATTTTTCTGTGAATTGAAAAATCTACGATAAAAATGAAGTTATTTTTCGTGAATGTCTGACAGAAAACAACTACTTCCCCGGCTAAAGCCACGCTGGACATTGAACTACATCTGCTAGATATTCTGAAAAGACCCCAACTCAAAAGAAAAAAAATCTTGAATTGATAATTTGCATTTTCATTCAGATAGTTATTTAATTTTCTATTCCAGTCTTAATTAAGAACTCATGAAGATGAATGAGGCAAAGGAGAATGTTTTCCAAAAAAGAGTACTCACCAGAAATCATTCGTAACATTGACGCAAGAGAGACATCGCATTCACTAGGTCTTCAATACATTTTTGTCGACGAAAATCTATTTCACGCTTCCACGATCATCAGGAAGACCGGAAAAAATGGGAAACACAGTTTTAAGAAGCGATCTTACTTTGCAAGGATGAAAAAAGTTAGAATCATTTCTTTTGGAGAGACACTTTGAAATTAGTGTTTTCTGACATTAAAACCTGTCATGGGGTATGATAGATTGATTTGTTGAAAATATGAACACGATGTTCATAAAATCAGATGTGGATTCATCTGCGACTGAAAAATAAACTTCAGTCACTATCTTCCATCGTCAAGATATCCTTTTGTGGGGTATTCATGTTGAAAAGGGAAAATAAAAAAATCCGTTTAACATCTTTGACCAAATCGGGGAATTCCCATTGTCTGGCATTCAAATTCTCAATATATTGTGTAGAACATGGAGAACAAGAGGCACCGAACATCATCACCTGTAACTCGTTTACATCATCATAAGTGATTGTGATGTCATGCCTATAATAAAGGACGCACTCAATACTGCCAAGGTGGGTACCAATGGGTTATATCAATTTGTTTTTCAAAAAAAAATATGTTATATAAATTAATGAACATGAAAAAGTATTTGGCTAAGGACGAAACGTTGCAATTGATGAACTGAGACATTAGATATATTCCATCAAGGATCCAATATTCTGGGAAATCTTCTAGAAACATACATATATCAGATTTCAAGACCACAATCCCCAGAGAAACAGAGTATAATTGTACCTCTTGCACAACAGCTAACAGCTGAAAAACGATTGACTATCTCAAAGCAGTTCAGCTATATAATACTGAATAACATGAACGTACTTCATATCGGTCAGTGGATATATGCCGAACAAAAATTATGGAATAAATTGAAGTAAAACAGTATTTTTTTCCATCTTTTATGGAAAAACTCCTCATTTATATCTCGTTTATATATGCAATTTCAGTGTAAAAGTTACTAATTGATTAGTTTCCCTATTAAAAAAAAAATTGGTACACGCTGCAAATCACATCTGCCCGTTCGGTTCGGTGCGCTTCCTCGATTTATTTTGTGTTTTTTTGAGTCAAAAACTTCTGCCGGATGTACAGATTATTCCGAAAGGTTGCCAACACAATTCTAATTATGCGAGATATAACAAATTATTCACAAATTATGCATTCATTTGCGTCGTTTCTGATAACATATTATCTGAAGTCATGAAGCATTTCAACAAGGAACTTTCAATATGATACGTGAGTTGGACAAAAGTAGTGCTGAAAATGACGTTAGTTAGTATCGGAAAAATACCCAGAATAATTGCGGCCATTCCGAATTATCCACGTTCATGCATAAAAACCCAATATCAATAGTAATCACAATCTCATTACTTCAGTAGAATAGAAAACGGTACCATCGTGAAATATGAGAATCTTGATAAAATCAACGAATGATATTGCAAACAATACGAATACACTACGCCACTCTATATTTCGTCACGCTTCTGGCTGGTGTGATAGCAAGGTTTCCGAAAGTGCTGCTAGTACGTCCTAGATGTGAAACGGAGTCTTGGGTGGATAGAGAAGCAATCGTCAAGAATTTTCTAGGTTCTCATGGCCTCACAAGGTGGGCGCTACGCTAGTAGATGCATTCAGATTGAAAGCAAGTTAGACTACAGCAACTGATGCCGATAGAGTGCTTGGTGAATTTCTATTGAGTTATTCAATTGTGAGAGTGTATTATTGTTTTGTGAAGTTGTGAAAAAACGAAGAATGATTGGTTAAGTATTTTTATAACCACGTACCCCAATTGGTAACTCTTGGTGGCAAAAGGGGAGATATTAGGCCGGCCCCAGACTGGATGTAACATTTGTTGTGAAACGAATCGTTCTTCAATGGGTGAAACATTTTGACTCGCAATATTTCATCTGCATTTTGCATCACATTTTCTGCAAGCAGTAGTGATCGTGAACTGAAGATGTGGGTTTTTGGGACATTCAATCCCTTTCACATGTCATTCCCTAATTCATTAATTTTGTATACATTGTGGTCGTTCTTCGAAGTTATGTCGTGAATTTCAGTACTAGCCTGTACTGATACTAATAATCAGGGTCCAATCGAAAATACTTCTGGTCTTGCCCTTCCATTCTCAACAGAAATTTGAATTAATTCGAAAATGAAAAAGTTATTTCTGCACACCAAATAAGAACTGCAATACACAGCTCACGATGATTTCAACATGTTCTGTGCTAACTAGTAAATGTCCGCGGACATGCTCAGGTAGTTATATGACAAGCGATGGATATTTTGGTGAGTATAATTTGACATTGTTGTGTCAATATTGTTTTGAAATTCAAGAGACCAAATTTCTTCAAAAATACCTCGACAGCAAAGCTGTCTTTTGGAAATCCCCAGAAAAATGAATCCATAGGGTCGAGTCCGGACTGTTAGAAGGCCATTTAATACTTCAAGTATTTCCATATCTATCCATATTGGGAATACATGATTCGGATAATACTGGCAAGTTCGGCTTCCGAAAAATTCTGTTGAAAAATATTTTCTACTTTTGGCTTGAGTATTTCGTGGTAGGTCACTCCTGTTAATATATAATCATGAAATATAGTGCTAACAATTTTATTACCAAAAATTCCTCACGAAACGCTAACAGTTTTTCTTCCTGTTCTCTCCATTTGTTTCACCAATCTTCTTCTGGTGTCCTTTTTACCCACGACCTTCGATTTTTCCTATTGAAAACTCATGCCGTAGAAAAAAATTACTCATCAGTCATGATATTTTAGTTGAATAATTGGGATCTTCATTCAAATTTCGAATCATCTGTTGGCAAAATTCCAGCCTTTTCCTTTTATGAGTCTCTGTTAAAACTTGTACGGATAAAATTTTATATGGTTTTCAGTTGTCATTCCATAAATTCAATAATTCGAGAAAGGTATCTATTTTCTTATTCCTCAAATCCGCACGATACTGTATTTGATAGTATTATATCAAAATTCAGTCATAAGCACACTACTTTTACATTTAACTTTTTTTTTCTATAGGCAATAATAACGATGATAAGGGGTGGATTATTTATAGTGAATAATCCAGTACCATATATTATGGATTTCAATTGGTAGTTGATACTTCTACCAATTATCTATTTGATTTATTTCAATTTTATGGTCACTTCTTCCTTGTATTTTCCCAAAAAAAGCACCGTAGAATATGGAAACATAAAGAAGACAGTAATAAATGTAATGTGATACAAAAGTCTATAACATATCGGTAGCCCAGCTATTATTTCATCAAAGTGAAAAATATCTTATTCCTCAAGACTACCAATATCTATACAATAAGTTTATTATGGTCGAATATCTATTTGAAAAAAAAATAGTTCTCTGGCTAATGCTTCGGCGATCAAAATCCATACATTTCGTTGAGACCGCATTGAAAGAATGGAAAACACCATTGGCCACGTTTATACCGTGTCTTGGTATGCTGACTAAGGATTATATTCCAATCAAATTCTGTTTGTCACTGTGGTATAAACTGTGCACTTGGTCGAGTAACTAGCTTGGTTTGGTACCGAAATTTGTTGTGTACCAGACTGAGTTGACTAAGATGGTGTAAACAGATGATAAGTTTTACCAACCGTGACTGTGAATTTTGGTTTGAAAGATTGCTAAGCGTTCTGTTGTGGTGTGGTTATCGTACTTGCTGAATGGAAGCAATAGCCATAAAAAAGGGAGCGAGAGAGAGAGTTAGTGAAATTTTTTTTGTGATTCCTAACCTTAGTTACCGCATCATTACCTCGGAAATTGTTTTATATATTTTTGTTAGTATTTTTTATATTGAATGAGTTGATGCAGTTCAGAACCTCCTAAAAAAAAAGTCTATAGGTATTAATTGGACAGATGAAGAAAGAGCCTTGAAGAAGACATGTTGAGTGGGGGCTTTACGAAAACTGCTGAACAAATGAAATTAATAATAACTGAGCCTGAGCTCACTGACTTCCAGACATTGACAGATGACACAATTCCGAATTAGATAGCAGAGTTTCAAACCTTTCTCTTGGTTACATGACTAAATAAATACCAAACCAGAACCAAGTTCGTTAATTAATCATTTGACAAAACACGATGTAAATAAACGATTACTAAAACATTTGGTTTGAATTTGGTCACATACACTTGGTTAGGTTATCAAATTCACATACGGTATAAACGTGGCCATTAGCTAACGCCATCTCGACTCGACTACTGCAATCAACATTACCAACTTTAACATATTATTCTGAATTTCAGCATAGAAATCTGTAATACGAGACAGAAGTCTGTAACATATCGGTAGCCAGCTAATATTTGATTGAAAATTAAAACCGTCTTATTCCTCAAGACAGCTGACTACATATACCTACAAATTAAGAATATCCATAAAATATAACTAGTTTCCTGGCTACTGCCTCGACCGGTTTTGAGGTATTTTCCCCTCATCAGTACAGGGAAGATCAAGCAGACAACAAACATTCGCAAAATAACCTTGTAGGTCTTGCCACGATTATCCATCGGATATAATTCAACGTCCGTCAAGGCATTAGCCAGGGAAGTAGTTGTTTTTTTATTAATATTTGAACAAAATACACCTATTGTATAGGTATTCGTAGTCAGCTGCCTTGAAGAATAAGGCGTATTTCGTTTTACTTGACCCTTCCCCCAGTGGTCAAATAATGTAATCGTGCGAAAAAATATATCGACGGAATAATCGGTTGAACGGCTGTTATCAGTTGAAGGACACTTATCTTGACTTGCAATCAAAATTATTTCTCTGTCAAAATAAAAAAAAGTCAAAGTTCTAAACTTTGCCATTAAAATTTTTAAAATCTATCGGATGGATTATTACTAAATTCGGCGGGAAGCAACACAACAGAATTATCAAGTTAAGTCCGCAATTGGAGTTTTCCACCGTTTTCCAGTCTGGCGCTAAAAATATTTACTTTCTCTCCGAGACGGCCGCTAACCCAGGCTTTGACTGGGACGACCCGCGTTTGGTGAAGGACCGCTCATACGCCAGTCAAATTAGACTGCCAATTCACAATAATTCCAAACATTTCTTCAGCACTGCCGGATGTTGAGGCATCCAGAAAAGACTAGATATAAAAATTTGCACACTTATCCGGTAACCGGAAATTACTCAAATTCGCATAAAATGTTAATTAGCAATATATCCTTGGACAAAATTGCAAACATTGTGCAAATTGCAGGTATATTTCCTAACTTGTTTTCTACATCCCTTGTGAAATTTGCACACGCAATTGTCAACCGGAAATACGAATAATCCTTGATTACGTTGTAATTAGCGCTAATTCTGGTTACAAAACTGCAAACATTGTGCAAATTCGTGATAAAATCATTTCCCCTAGAATGCTTTAGATTTGCAAACTTTTCATGTGTACGGAACATCCAAAAACTATGGATAACGCTCAAAACAGTGTCAGGGGCAACGTTTTAGGGGCATAATTTCAAGTCGCCAATTGAGTTTGCACCTTTTTCAGTATCGCGGAAGAGGCGGCAATAGAACATTATAGTTAGAAGCAATTTTTGCAAATGCCACAAAATTCCAAACTTGTTGCAATTTTTTCTTGAAGTTCTGATATGGCAAACAAGTCTATGTATAAATTTGCAACCCTATAAAATGTCGGGAAAACCGGGCAATAGAATATTATCAATTAGCGATTTTCGCGGATGACACAAAATTCCAAACTTTCTGCAATTTCTTCTCAAAGTTCTGAAATGGCAAACAAGTCTATCTATAAATATGCAACCCTATATAAATCGCCGGGAAAACAGGGCAATAGAATATTATCAATTTAGACGATTTTGGCGGATGAAACAAAATTCCAAACTTTGTGAAAAAATTTTCTTCAAGTTCTGGAATGGCAAATAAGTCTACCTATAAATTTCCAAAGGAATATTGTCAATTGGCTAAAAAATCCGGGCCCTGAGACCAGAGCAGCATATGTCGAGGCTAGAGGCATATGTAAAGAGACAATAGAAAGCTCAAAAGATGCCCACAAAGCCAAAATAAGATCAAAACTTGCTGAATGTCCTAACGGATCCCGTTCATTTTGGTCTTTCTAAAGCTGTGGAAGAAATTTCACTTCCAGCTCATTTCCTCCCTAACCAAAGAAGATGGAACACTAGCAACGACTGCCCAGGAAAAAGCCAATATCTTTGCGCACCTATTTGCTGGAAATTCCACTCTGGATTCATCAGGAAAACAACCCCCGAACATTACACCTATTGACAGTCACATGCGAGATCACCTTTCGCCAACGTACTATCAGAAAGATTTTGCTGGGTCTCAACACCAACAAAGCCTGTGGATCTGACGGAATCCCGCCGATTGTTCTCAAGAAATGTGCCCCCGAACTAACACCTGTTCTTTGCAAGTTGTTCAACCACTCTTACAATTTGGGGGTATTTCCGTCCAATTGGAAAATTGCAAGAGTACAGCCAGTCCCTGAAAAAGGCAAAGAGGCCCTACCTAGCAACTACAGACCTATCGCACTGCTATCTATTATTTCAAAGGTCATGGAAAAAGCCATCAACATCGAGCTCATGAAATATCTGGAAGACTCAGGAATTGTCAACGATAGGCAATATGGCTTCCGCCATCAGAGATCAACTGGTGACCTGCTCGCTTACGTCTCACATATATGGCAGCTATCTATTGAAAAGCATGGAGAAACTTTAGCTGTGGCTTAGATATCTCCAAGGCGTTCGATCGAGTTTGGCACCAGGGACTCCTCGCCAAGCCTCCGTCTTATGGCTTGCCCCCTTAGCTGCTGTTCTCTGCTTGCTAGTTTTCTCTCAAACAGGTCTCGCCATGTAGTGGTCGATGGAGTTTCATCTGACACTCTACTCATAAATGCTGGTGTTCCGCAAGGATCCATTCTCGCACCAACACTATTTCTACTTCACATCAACGACCTGTTGAAAGCAACTTCATGTCCAGTACACAGCTTTGCCGATGATAGTACCCTCCATACCGCTTTTCTTCCAGGGCCCCTATATCAGCCCGTGAAACCAGAAATGAACGAGGAAGAAATGTTAATAATATAAATATGGACTTGGCAACAATTCTCGAATGGGGATCTAATAACTTGGTAGAATTCAATGCAAACAAAACACAAGCATGTCTTTTCTCTAGAAAGCCGATCTCACTGTGCCTAACATAACTTTGTCAGGAGTAACCATACCACTGAAGCCATCCATATCGATGCTTGGTATTACTATCAGCAATAACCTTCCTGGGAAAATCACGTGAGGTCCATTGCCAAAAGTGCATCCCAAAACTTGGTTTCTGTTTCGTGCCAAGAGCTATTTCACCCCCAGTCAGCTGCTTATGATATATAAGGCACAGATCCGACCTGTCCTGGAATACTGTTCCCATATTTGGAGTGCGGCACCTAAACATATCCTGAGGCTATTGGATTCTGTCCAAAAAAGGGCAATTCGTCTCGTCGGTGATGCCTCGCTTACAAACTCGCTCACTTGTCTGGAACACCGTAGAAAAGTTGGCGATTTGTCTCTATTTTATAGATATTTTCATGGGCGATGCTCTTCTGAAATATCAACAATCGTTCCTGCTTTGGCAGTCTCTTCGAGATTAACCCGTCAAGTTCAGTCATCACACCCCTTCGTGGTCACTTTGGAAACCTGCAGAACATCACTTTCCAAAGACTCGTTCATCCAACGAACAGCGAGGCTTTGGAACTCATTGCCTAGGAGGTTTCCCCGAGGCATACAACCTTCAGAAATTTAAGAAGAACACCAACTCCTACCTTCTTTCCCTAGGTTCCCACGATGTTCTCTGAACATTACAGGATATCCCTTTTCGTGGGAACCAGAACATAAAAAAAAAAAAAAAAATTGAGTCGATTTCCGCGGATGACACAAAATTCCAAACTTTGTGTATTTTTTCTCAAAGTTCTGGAGAGGCGAACAAGTTGACGTATGAATTTGCAATCCCATAAAACGTCGGCAAAGCAGGGCAATGGAATATTATCAATCAAGGCGATTTTCGCGAAATGTTAATATTTTTGCAATTTTCGCTCAATAATTGAACCCGATCCGGTGGAATCGGCTTTTATTATCAGAGGATAATTATTCAAGGGCCAAATTACCGGAGCCGGTAATTTTTTCGTCATTTTAAGCGAATTGTCAAGTTATATCGTCATTTTCATGATACACGATAGTGAAATTAGACGATTTCACCGAATGGTTATATCAGATGATAACATTGTTTAGGTCCAATACATAGTTTTACTTGATGGTTTTCTAATTGAAAATACCACTTGATGAGACATCATTGTCTACTACTATTTAGTATTTGTACGTACATATAATCATTCAGTATATATTTCGTAATGAAATCATTCCGTACAATTCTTTGATATTACCATTTGGTAAAATCATGTAACATAGCCATCTGAATTACAATTTCACTGTACATTTGATCACAACGTCTGAATTACTATATGATTTACCAGATGGTAATGTAAAATTTGGATTTTTTTTCTAAGTGACACTGTTTTGGCATGTTTCGTACACACTTGTTAGTTTATTCCCATGAAGTCAAGTCTAGAACACTGAATTTTGATTGAAGTTACTCAAATTGAGTAATCAGCACTTACCAATAGTCTGAAACACTTAAATCAAGTCTTTATGTCAGTTTTTGCAAATCTTGACCTTGTTTTCAATGAAACCATGGAGTTTGGAATTTTGTAGCATTTGCGAAAATTGTTTCTAACAATAATGTTCATTTTCGCCATCTTCCGGGATACTGAAAAAGGTGCAAACTCAATTGGCGACATAAAATTATGCGACCAAAGTTTACAAAGTACGAAAACATTGTTTGCAATTTCGTGACCCCTAGAACTTTGCCCCTGAGACTGTTTTTAGCGTTATGCATAATTTTTTGATGTTCCGTACACAAGACGGAACCATGATTTCACCACAAATTTGCACAATGTTTGCAATTTTGTAACCAGAATTAGCGCCAATTACAAGTTATCAAGGATAATTCGTATTTCCGGTAGAAAATTGCGTGTGCAAATTTTACAAGGGATAAACGTTTCATGCGAATTTGAGTAATTTTTATATTTAGTCTTTACTGGATGCCTCAACATACGGCTGTGTTAAGGAAATGTTTGTAATTAATGTGAATTGACGGTCTATTTTGACTGGCCTATCAATTGACTGGGGTTGAATATCTCACTTGGTCAATTGACCGGTAAATTGACTGTTGAATTGAGCGATCAAATTGACTTCGTACAGCCCCAAAAATGCTTCATCAATATTTTATTTCAATATAACCCCATTTTCCCGAGGCTTGTGCCGGTCAAATTCTGGGATGTTAGTCAGCTGATTTTCAATGAGAGAATCATAATTGAACTCGTATATACCACATTTCAGGGCAGAATAGTATATTCTTCGAGGCATTTCCTTCATTTCAAAAAATATTCAAGTCTAATTTCACCCATGCATAATGATTTAATGACAAAAAGAATTAGTACTGCCATGAAATTTTCGTGATTGTTGGTATAAAATTAAATATTTACACTATATCACTTTGGTGGCTCTCTTTCAATTTCCATGATATTTAAATTAGTATAATAGGTACAGTTGTTGAAGATCTTGGGCATCGCACAATTGTAATTGTGCGAGTTAATTTATCCGACAGATTTCAGGGGTGTTTGGAAGTTGCCTCAAATAGAGTTCAAAATACATGTTTTCACTCCAAGATATGCACATAGTCGGCTTCTGATCGGTGCTTCATACCATGAAACAACCTACACAACTGCTGGTCGAAATAACAATGTGTTTCAGTCTATTGAAATTCAGTCACTAGAGATACTACAGATCCTATTAACATGAGAAATGAATGTTTTTTTTCTGCGATGCGATTATAAATAACTATATTCGGTCTTCAGATGCAAAATCATATTGAAAAAGTTGGGAAGTTGCAAATAATTTTTAGGTAGTGTTACGATTTCTTCATCTTCCTTTTTTTTTTCAGTGATAGATAATACTAAAAAACATTCCACGGCAGTCGAAGCCGTGAAATCAGTATTGCCATGGACGAGAAGGAAAGCGAGAAACGCTTGCACAAAGAAAATGCTCTGTAGGAGGCTACCAATTCTCGACTGGCTGCCTAGGTACGACTCTTCATGTGCTGTAGGAGATTTAGTAGCTGGAATCACAGTTGGTCTCACAGTTATTCCTCAAGCGTTAGCCTATTCTCATATTGCTGGTAAGTCGAATTGATTCATGCTTTGAAACTCTGTTGCAAACATTGAAATATAATGATTAAAAAAAATTGAACCTTTCTGGATCGCATAGGTTCTATAAACCTTAACAGAATTCCTGAAATCAAAATAAAACAAAATACACTTTTCACTGTCTGATTTTAGAAGAAATAGGTTCGCAAAACCACGATACGTGTTTCGCTGTACAATATATTCTTCAGGTGAAGATAATACTGGGTCAACAATTACTATGTTTCATGTTGAATAAGCAGGTATGAAAACTAGAAGGTAGTAGTAGTAGGTATGAAAATGTAATTAAAGAAATTCTCATAGGTGATTGAATGGAACATGGATCATATTCATTTACTGTTCAATCTTCAGTAAAACAAATTCAGCAAAGGAGAATTATTTGAATCAATCTGTCCATTAAGTAGGAATCGGGACTTTGTGTATGTAATGATTTTTAAACATTTCAGAAGGTCAAGTGCACAAACTTTTTTTTCTACATGTAGGTAATATTTTAAAATCGTTGGCTAAACAGTGTTTTCCAGTTGTTAGTTGCGAAAGTTGTTTTTTTTTTAAGTTTGACAAAACATTTCCTATGTTCGAATTTCAGATTTTTCAACATTATGCCTGTCTGGTCTCTGTAAAAGCTTAAGCATAATACTTCGTTCAACTAACGGAAAAAAATTGAATTATTATTTCAGTATGACATCAATATTGCATATAGAACTGATAATAATAAATATTAAACAGAGAAATCTGAAAAAATCGAAGTGTATAAATCAACTCGTGGTAATCGTGCATATGTTTACATAGGCCAAATAGGCAAATTTCCGAACATAGAAAATATTTCGTCAATGGTTTAACGAATTCAACTTTTGCTACTCAGCTCTTGACTGAGATACATTGTGATGCTATACAGCTTGAAATATCACATACCTGTAGAAAAAAAAATGTATAACCGACCTTATAGAAAGTTTGGAAATCAATAAATACAGACAGATTAATCCATATAATTATGCCCTGATGAATTTGTATTATTCAATATTTATCAATTGATATAATCCCCGTTCTATTTGATCACCTATGGGCATTACCTTGATTACGTGTTTTTATTTACTATTACTTGCTCTGTCCATTTAACATGAAATTCAAAAAATTCAAAATGAATGAATAAAGATGTACCTGAACTCCGAGAAGAATTTGCAGGGTTGTTCAAAATTATGATGAGTTCGATTAGTTACTATAAAATTTTCATGGAAAAAATAATTGTGAATTTTCCTGACAATTCACAATCTTTTTGAAATATTCAACTCAAGGCCATGTGTTTTATGAAATTTGTAAGCTACTCTTCTCAAATGTGTAGACTGCATCTGCATATTATTCTGACTCTTTCGGTAATGCTAGAGTATTTCGTGATTTCAAGTGATTCATCAAGATATCCAAAAGAAATACAAATGAAAATGCATATAGACCAATCAATACAGCAGAAAATGGCTGATTCTGTGACAAAAATAGTACCAGAAAAGCGACTGTACCATCATACGAGAAACGAGCCTTAGTTATAACCTGTTATATTTCCTACTCGCAACTATCATTCCTTAATTGGTTTATAAACATTTAAAAACGAAACATCTATTTTTTTTCTTCGTTTTTTGCCTGTTACATGAAAACTATCAAAGCAATATCGATGCTCTCTATGGACGAATTGTAGAAAATCAAAATGCATAAAATAACTAATAAAAAAGGTTTTTAAATAGGGGCTTTTATTTGAGTCGTGTACTTAAACGTATAAAATAAGTTTAAGTCGTCGCTGACAATGATTTCATTATTTATTGATGGATTATTTGGTTCAAAAAAGCTTGTCGTGCGAGGTGTTCATAAAAGTTGGTATCAATTAATTTGATTGGGCAGTGAGTAAGAACTTGTCAAAGTATTTAATTTTCACAAATCCTCCATAAAAGTAGGTACCAATTAATTTCATCGGTTGGTAAGTAACAACTTGTCGAAGTAATGATTCCTTACAATTCGCGCGACAAGCTTTTTTAAACCGAATAAATCAACAATAAATGAATAAATCATTGTCAGCGATCGCTCAAACTCATTTTATACGTTTGAGTACACGGCTTAAATGAAAGCTTGTCTTTAAAAAGTTTTTTAATAGGTATTTTATTTTTTGCTTTTTATTTAGTTTGCCTTAATCTGTTCATTTCTAATAGAGCATCGTTATTACAAGGTCCCTCCCCTGTGCGTTTTGAGCTGAAAGAAATCATGATCTCCGACCCCAAAAACTCCCACACACCAATATTGAATAGAATCTGACCATAATCACAGAACTCGTCCGCCATCCTGGAGTCGCCATCTTCAATTTGGAGATTTTGACAAAAAATTCATAATCTCCGAACCTGAAAACCTCGACATAGTAGTGATTGATCTGTACTTCGAGTGTAGGGAACACATTAGTTTTGCAAAATTGAAATTTGTTTTTTTATGTACTTTATTGGATCAAGCCTGGATGCGTCATAGGTGGTCCTATTTAAATTTTTCAAAAACTCAAGTATAGTACTATAAAATGTCTATTCTTATTTTGCGTTTAAATGCTGCGAAATAGGTGAGAAATACTTGCAAACGAAAACGGGCAAGCGCGTAAAGCAGCTGAGTAGTGGGGTACGGCAGCAACTGGAAAATGGTAAGGGAGTAAGTACTCTTATGAAATACATGAATTGGACAAATTCAACGAAGTAATCCATCTCCGGGTGCGAGGTTCGAGTAGAGGGGAACGAACAAGCGGATTCACTGGCCCGATAAGGAGAATCACTGATGGGGCCAGAGCCAATCTCCTGGAAATACGAGTGTCCGAGAGATATTTAATTCATTTTCTTATTTTCAATCCAATCGTAAATGAATTAGTATCGTTAGGTTCGTCGAAAAATCCTTCTTTCGGAAAGTGCTTGTCAAAAAATGGTCGCCATTTTAAAAATAATAGTTAGACACGAAAATGTAATTTTGCCAACTTGTCTCATTTCTATCTATCATACTAGTCAATAAAACTCTGCGATTGTACTTTTCTGGCATCACCTGACGTCCTCAGATTAGTTATCGTCCGATCATGGCCACCTAGATGCAATATTAAAAGTGACTCTAAAAAATTAAGTAGGC
Organism: Gonioctena quinquepunctata; assembly: GCA_018342105.1. Lineage (NCBI taxonomy): Eukaryota > Metazoa > Arthropoda > Insecta > Coleoptera > Chrysomelidae > Gonioctena > Gonioctena quinquepunctata. The sequence continues at coordinate 110,534 of JAFIRS010000477.1, forward strand.
GTAAAAACTTTTTAAAACGATACATTCTGATCCAGAATTGTCTCAGAAATCCAAAAGTGTTACAATATACAGGATTTGTAGGAGCTTTCTTAGGATATTGAATTTTCCATTGAATATATCTAATGTCTCAGTTCATTAATTGCAACGTTTTGGCCCTGGTACGGGAACTTCTTCAGGTTTAATTTTATCTTTTTTACATATTTCAAAAGATGAGTTATGTGATAAGAATGTTTTATTACAATTTTGTGAGAATTTTCGATATAACCAATTGGCATTTACCTTGGCAGTATTTAATGCGATCATCATCAAAGGACTTCTTTTTTCTGTTTTTTTTATCATTTCCCGGACATTTTAGTTTATATATTTTTGTTGTGACCTGTATGCAACGGTGTGGAAACGAAATTGTAGAGCTGGTCGTTTGATAAGGGATGAAAATTATTGGGAAGGAGCATGCGTGAAACCAATATTGTATTTGTTTCCTTCTTGGCATATCTCTAGGATAGGGGTAATGGAAATGTATTCTGATAGTTCTGTAGTTTGGGGATTTTTTATGTTTTTGTGTTCATAGCACAGATCACGATATTATAGGAATCGAAATTAATGTATGTCCAAAAAATAACATTAAAATTATCTACTCGAGATTCATCTCAAAAGAAAAAATGTACGGTATTAGTATGGACTTGATTCAAAAAAATTGGGATTATACTTCTACTGATGTCGACGTCTTATATAAAAACTTTATGATCAATATTGAATCAAGTGTAAATAAAATAGCGCCAAAAGAAATAAAAAAGTTCTCTAATTCAAGTGGGTGGATTGACAATGAAGTCAGAACTTTACAGAAAGAGAGAGATATGTGTTACAAAACGTTTCACTATACAAATAATCCATTAGATTTCGAAAAATATAGAAGGAAAAGAAATCAAGTTGTATCTTTAATTAGAGCTAAAGAGAGAGAATTTTATGAAAAAACTATTGATGAATGTAAAAATGATAGTAAAAAAATGTGGCATACACTAAAACAAATAGTAAATAGTAAAAACAGTAACTTCGACTTTAACTCGTTGGACCTAGGTGCAGGAAGTGTTAAGGAAGAATTAAATAAGTATTATTTTGATAGTATACAGGAAATTTCTGAAAGCATACCTAATCCCACAAACTTTGTGGAAATTAAAATTGTTGGGAATTCTAGTATTAACACGTTTCCTGTTATTTCTCTCAATAAATTGCAGAAAATAGTAAACAATTTGAAAAATAAAGCAACGGGTGATGATGTGCTTACAGTGTCATTATTAAAAAATGTATTCTCAGTGGTGGGGTATCCTTTATTGTATATCATAAATACGTGTTTGCAAACTGGTGTACTGCCAGCAATCCTGAAGTGCAGCACAATAATACCTGTACCAAAGACAAACAAACCTAGTAAGCCCGAAGAGCTAAGACCCATAAATTTACTGCCAGTATTGAAAAAATTATAGAAATTTTAGTGTATGAGCAGCAAGTGGAATACCTAAACGTAAATAATTTGCTGTTTGTTTGCCAATCTGGGTTCCGGCATAATCATTCTACTGAGTCAGCTTGCCAATTAATGTGTAATAAGTGGAAAAAGGACATTGATGATGGAAAAATTGTCGTTAGTGTATTTGTAGATTTAAAAAGAGCGTTCGAAACAATAGATAGAACAAAACTGTTATCAAAGTGCGAGGCATACGGTATAAGAGGCACAGTACTCATATGGCTAACAAATTATCTAACAAATAGGCAACATAAAACAAAAATTGATGGAAGTTGTTCTGACGAAATGGATAGTATCAACGGGGTTCCTCAGGGGAGTGTGCTTGGACCATTATTGTTTATACTTTATATAAATGATTTACATCTTTACCTCCAAAATTCATTTATTAATCTATTCGCAGATGACAGATTGATTTCCATATCTGGGGAAAACTATAACAACTGTGTTGAATCCATGAATAATGAGTTAGATATTTTGAATAGTTGGCTCAGGGCCAATAAACTTAAGATAAATGCCCAAAAAACTAAGTGTATGATATTAGGTAGCAAAATCAATTGTACTAGGTTCAATCAGGGAAATTTTGTGTTAAAAATTGATGATTCTGTAATTATGTTTGTTAATGAGATGAAGTACCTCGGTATTCTATTCGACCCTCAACTTAATTTTTCTAGGCATATTGATTTTTTATGTAAAAAAATAGGCAAAATTCGGCCACTTTTATAGAATTTGTATGAACCTTCCCCCTGGTGTAGAAAAATTGTATATAACACTATCATATACCCACATTTTAATTACTGCATGTCCATATTTCTCTGCTGTTCATCTGCGCAAATTCATCGTTTGCAGCTACTTCAGAATAAAGCAATGCGTATTTTATTACGTTGCAGCAGGTTAACAGCGATAAATGATATGTTAATGAAGCTTAAATTTTTAAATATTTCCCAACTGATTATAGAGTCTGCATTAGTATTAATTTTGAAAATTGTTAATAAGCAAACTCCTTCTTACTTGCAAGAATATATTATCAAAAGGGCAGATATGATACATTATAATTTAAGGTTCAATGACCAGTTCCACATACAAGGCTTCAATACAAATGCTTTGAAAAAAATCCTCTTCATCGAAGGTTTGAGAATATATAATGATCTACCTCTGTTGGTTAAGACATCAGCAAATGTAAAAAAATTTAAAACAAGGTTAAGAAAAATGTATTTCAATGTATAGGTTGTATTGTTTATGTGTAATGATATCAATTGTAACATTTATGGACTGTTATATAATAGCTATTGATGCTAAATAAAGTTATATTCTAGCAGTTCTGAGTAATCACAATGAGGTATAATGGTTTTGATTTGAATTGCTGTTCTGTTCTTCAACACATCTTGACTCTTTTCGAATGTATATGATTTCTTTTTTGCTTCGTTTTCCTGTGTCTTTCGCGAAAGCTAGAATTTTTTCGTCCCCAAACTTTGGATTGTGGTCATTTTGGATTATGTGTTTGTTCAAGGCTGTATTTGATTTTTTCATGATTTTGTGATCGTTGAGTCGGTTGTTCAATAGTTGTGATGTCATGCCTATGATAATGCACGCATTCAATACTGCCATGGAATGTAAGAAATTGGTTATTTTAAATTTATTCTCAGAAATATTCTCATAAATGTAATGAAATATCCTAATGACATGAGGCTTCCTTTGGAATATGTGAGAATAGCAAAAAAACCTGGAGAAGTCCCCGGCCAGTGACGAAACGTTGCATTCAATGAACTAAAACATAAGATATATTCAATCCAGGATCCAATATCATGAGAAGGCTCATTCAAACATACATATATCAGGATTCAAAAACCACAGTCTCCAGATATACAGGATGTGATCATATATCTTGCACAACCGCTAACATTTGATAGTCCATCAAAAATTAAACAATGTTTCCTTTGAAATTTTCGAATAACCCACAACAACAATAAATGAACAAACGACGCATAACTCCAAATCCAGTAATATATGATACAATCACAACGCGGTCCTAAAAAGAAAGAAAAAAAATGGTATCACACGATAAGGCAAGCCTGCGGAAATCATGGTTGATGAATTTATCATGTTATAATTCACAACTGTATACTTCATGCTGATGAAAACGAGGGGTTCCTGAGTGACCTAGTATATGAAGATTTAATTGAAAGTTTGCTCAACGTTCGATGAGCGGCCTCTAATCTTCTTCAGGAACATACACGGTAATGATAATTGATGATTTGTGATAGGGGACCTCTCATCGAAACGTTGAGCAAACTTTCAATTGAATCTTCACACCAGGCCACCATCTAGAGTCGTTTATTGAACCACATCCCAAGATTACCACAAATCTACAATATATACAAAGGTTCGTGACCTCCAAACAAATATATATGTATATATATATATATATATATATATATATATAAACTAGTTAATAGTGGGGAATGCAGCAATGTCAAAAAGAAACCTCTTGTAAGTTTGTCCAAGCTTTCGGAATTGGTTTATTCCATCATCAGGGAACTACAATTTATTAAAAAATATTACATATGGGAGATTATCATTAAGTGAATTGATAATACCTTCAACTTACGTGAGAATGGATGACACGATGTTCAGTAAAAAGATTTTTTGTCTTTTGACATTATGGTAATGAATGATGAGAAATGTAAAACAGAGAAATGAACTAATGTTCAACTACCACACTTATATGTTAAAAATTATAAATAACACATGCTAAAATCTCTTCAACCATGTAGTTGGAATCAAAACTGACAGGTCAGAAAATAAACTCACATTAGACAGCTGTATGTAACATTGACACTTGTCAAGTAATGTTTATGTCACCTAGGGTGCCAACTGCGACAGTGGTACCAACTAGTGTGGTTTACTATTTCCTGTGATTAGGTTCTGATGAATGATGGAACTTGAAAATTATGATATTTATATTGTTGTGGGGAAAATGAAGTTTAATAATGGATAAAATGTTCAGTTTATAATGTACTTGTGCCAGAGTTTGATCTAGTTGGGTTTATGTCTAGTGACAGTAAATAAGCATAAATCTCACTCAAGTGATTGATATCAGTTTTTTTGTTAATACAGTTGTTATCTTGAGCTATGAACGCCATTTCTAGGAAGACCCTCTTCGCCCAGTGGGACTCGCTTGCTAATACACTCACTGACCCATAGTCCATGTGATGATCGTGTGTGTTAACATGAAGTGCTAACGCACATCTTTCTGGATAAAGCCTGCTATCACTTTTGTGTGAGGTGATACGACTGTTTAATGTTCTTGAAGTATGGTCAATATACTGCCTATCACAATCTTGACACGGAATACTATATATAATTTTTGACATTGATGTGACTGGTGTCTTATCTTTAACTTTGGAGAAAATTGATTTTAGTGTTAAAATTGTTTTGTTGGCAATTTTACAATTGCTTACCGAGCAAAAAAGTCTAGTGAGTTTGGGAGTAATCTCCTTGATATACGGAAGTGAGGTGTAAACCGGTAGTATAGGGGTAGCATTAGATTCATTCACATTAATGGGTGGAGTGATAATATTGTTTGATGATTCTGAACTGGAAGGTGTGTTGTACAAAATACTTCTTATTAAACTTGGCGGGTGAGAATTGTCTAAAAAAAGATTAAGAAGGATATTTAAGTTTTTTTATGAAAAGTTTTATCCGAGATTCTGATTACTCTGTTCTTCATTTGTTTAATCAAGTTCACTTTCATGAAGCGTTTGTGATACGCCTCATAGTTGATGTACCTGCCCGAACTGCATGGCTTTCTGTACCAATCAACTAATATTGTATTCATAGGAGTACGTATGAGTTTGGTATCCAGAAATGGTACCGAATTATCGTTGGCTTCTAGCTCGATTGTGAACTGAATATGTGGGTCGAAGCTGTTAAGAGTATCTAGAGTCTCTGTGATATTATGATGTGGTAATATAACAATTATGTCATCCACATATTTTTTAATGAAATGAATATTAAATGATAGTACCGGAAGTACTGTGTCCAACACATCATCCATGACATACGCTGCCAGGATGGAGGTGCCAAAACTTTGTTTGTAAAATTTATTATTGAATGAAAAATATGTATTCTCAAAGAGGAATGTTAATAAAGTCATGAAAGTTACTTCATCAATGTTACAATGATAAAAATCATCGGCCCTCATCAGTACGGTGAAGAAGTGCAAGGATGAACAACACTCGGTAGTAAACAACAGTTCAATGGAGCAAATTAATATATATATATATATATATATATATATATATATATATATATATATATAGATATATATAGATGTATATTTTTATATATATATATATATATAGATATTCATACTGAGGTCTGCCAACTCCCCAATTGTAGTCACTTGAGAAAGAATGAAAGTCGGCAGATTGGGACCTTACAGAGAACTATTGAGTAGGCAGATTGAGACCTCAGTAAAATCACTTACTCTCTTTAGCGTTATTGATTATTTTTAATTTTTTCCACTTTCTTGAAAATGACTTCTGTCACGTTCTCTTTTTCTTAATGGAGCAGTAGGAAGCCCATAATCATTTTATGATATTCATATACCTTCATTGGAAATAGTTTACCCCTTACACTTTTCCGGAATTATTGAATTAGATTGAAGGAATAACCATTGCAAAGGCGGTTAACGTAAACAAATCAACTCCTGTATTAATTTGATGTCATGTTTCATCATATACAGGGTGTTAGTGAATAAGTGCGACAAACTTCAGGGGATGACTCTGCATGAAAAAATAATGTTTTATTTTATTGCATAAAAACGGCGCCCCATACGAAAAAAAGGCAAGCAGAATTTTTTGTCACAAATTGAACGAGCAATTCAAAAATGATTTTCAATTTGAAATATCTCAGTGGCGTACCATATTTTTCTTCAAAAAAATTGAGATCATTACCCGTATGCGCGCCAATGATGAACATAAAACTCACAATTGCATGTCAGAAAATGCGCAATAACAACCTCTCAAAACTCACCAAATTTCATTTGCATATCTCGACCGGTTTCAGAGCAATAAATAAATAGTCAGTTTTTAAGAAAAACTTCAACACCTGGTGTCTCGGAAAACGAGGCATTTGCGGACAAAGTTATATAGCAAACTGTCATTATTTCTCCATACAGAATCACCCCCTGGAATTTGTCGCACTTATTCACTTACAGCCTGTATATCTTGCATTCTATTGGGTAATGCATCAGTTCTAAATTTGGAGAAAACTAATGCAGTGTCATTGTGACACTGGTGCAAAAAATTCTTGTATTTTAAAAAAACATCTCGCCAGCCTTTTGTTAATCAATCAGAATATACACAATCTTCAAAATTAATTACCGTTATTAGACCATTGTGCCTGGAAAATAACTTTGATGGTTCAAACTGTTACCGAAAACCACTTTCGTTGGTTTTTCCCCTTTTTAAAATACATACATGCTGTTTTATCGCGAGGTCATGATTATATATCCAAGATTCATCACCCGTAACGAAATTGAGTACCTGATTTCTCTGAAGATAAGAACAGGATCTTCATAAAATTGAATGTGGAATCAACTGCGATCGAAAGGTAAACTAATCACTTTCCAATTGAGAATGTTTTCTCTTTTTACATCATTTTTAACCGACGCAACCAAAAAGTAGGAGTATCTCTATTCGACCCGTATATTTTATGTTTTTCCATCATATTTTTTTATGTATGATCACGCATAACTTTTTACTGAGGCGTCCGATTCCGATCATTCTTTTTTCAGTGGATAGGGTGTACTATTTTTGTTAACAAAGATCAACCAAAGGTTGGATGATTCTTTTTTTAATAGATAGGGTATACCTTATATTTGGATTTCGAAAAGGATCAGCCACCCTTACGGGTAGAAAAATAGTGGAGAATTGATTTTTCACCAGTGAACATTGGCACACACATACGTAGTTGACAATGACAGGTCGCTACTGACATTATTCTTGTTTCGTCAAAATCAGTATATTTTATCAGTTACTTACATTATTTTAGGAGCTCAATTATCATTTAGGCTAAGAAGGTTTATTTTATTTTTTGCTTTTCAGTTGATTTTTTCGTCGGTTTAATTTTTTGTTAAAAAGTTTTTATCCTTCTTTGATGACCATTCCGCAGTTGATCTCATCCTTGGTTGTTCTTGAAATGATATGCCCATTATCCTCAGTTAGTTTTTCTCCAGCAATAAGGTATTGGTTTATCCTCCTACACTTTCCATATTCAAATTCACAAAACCACTATGGCTGATGAACGACAAGTTCTGCTGATACCCGCCACTAAATTTTGATTCTAAAAAGGAGGGGAAAATATACTCAATTGTCTGAGAATACACTTTGGGTTGAAAAGTGAACAATTCAAACACAAAAAAGTATTCCGTTCGTCATCGTGTTTGTAAACAATCCAAACAACCTATATTCTTCAGTAGTAAATATTTGAGAGTTTTTCGATAGTTAATAACTAAACGTCATTTTACTTCTATAAATCAATCTTTAGTCAACGTTGATTCTAGTGAGAGGTATTTTTAACCGACGAAATCAAAAAGGAGGAGGTTCTCTAGTCGACGCGTATATTTTTTTTTATGTATGATCACGCATAACTATTTACAGAGCAGTTCGGTTTCGATGTTTTTTTTTGGATAGGGTATACTTTGAAGTTGGTCCCGTTCGAATTTGAAGAAAAACGTCTCCCTTAAGGGTAGAAAAATAGGGGATATTTATCGTTCATCCACTGAATTTTTACCCGTTAACCGATTCTACCACTCATAACTTTGTACTGGGTTATCCGATTCAGATGATTCTTTTTTTAATTGACAGGGTATACTTCAGAGTTGGTTATTGTTGGATTTGGAAAACAATAATACACCCCTAAGGGTAGAAAAATGGGGGATTATTAATTTTTCATCTGAACCGATTCTGTTGGAACTCTGCACACATATTCTGATGACACTTCAACATGATGGATACCTGGAGTCAATTGAGTAGATAGTTATCAGTGTATTTCAGCCACAAATAAGTGAAAAATAAAAACTTTTAATAAAAAGTTAAATCGACGAAGAAATCAACTGAAAAGCACAAAATAAAATAAACATTCTTAGTCTTAATGAGAATTGAGCTCCTAAACCAATGTGAGTAACTAATTTTGAGTCGGCGCCAAACAAACAATTACCGAAGATCATTATATTACTTCGAAGAAATAATCAGAATGCAGATATCATTTTACGCTTTACCTAATTCAGTTGCTAGTTTGTTTGGCGTCGACTCCAAATCAGTTACTCACATCAGTTTAGGAGCTAAATCATCATTAAGACTAAGAAGGTTCATTTTATTCTTTGCTTTTCAGTTGATTTTTTGTCGGTTTGATTTTTTGTTAAAAAGTTTTTTTGTTATTTTTTATTACCACCTGAAAAATATACCTTTTAAATCGCCCGGAAAGGACGGAATATTTTCCGCTTGACTACAGAATGGTTTTGAGATGATAAGGCCCTTTCAAGGCCAGTTTCATTCTCAAATACATACCAATAGCCTGGAGGTAGGGTGCCATGGTGTTCATACGTGACGTCCAGTGGATGAACCCAAGTCTTATCGCCCCATTAGTCTCACCTCCTTTCTGCAAAAAATAATGAAGAAAATTATAGACTCATATGAGGAGTGAAATCCTCTTGGACAGATAGCTTCCCAAAAAATAGTTTGCTCATCAAGTAGGCAAATCGACAATTAATCTACAATTCCTGGTTAAAAGCACTGAGAAGGAATACTTGGCCAATCCCTAAGACAACTGGCAATAAACAATCAGGTAACTCTGATGTGGGTGCCAGGTCACAAGGATCAAAAGCAATGAAGACGCTTGACCAAGGAAGGCACAAATACTCAATTTTCTGGCCCAGAACCCGTCTGTGGTCTTTCCAAAGGCCACATCAACGAAGCGTTTTGGCGCTGGGAAGCTGACCAAACTAAAACCCACTGGGATAAGTTTCCAGGGCAAAAACAAGCGAAAAGGCTTCTGAGCCCATCGCCAAAGAAAGGTAAACAGCTTCTCGAGTTGGACTGAAAAGACTTGGAAAAGAGTGCTCACGGGACATTGTCGTCTAAAAAAATGGATTGATCAGAGAGTGAACTATGCCGTTACTGCGAACGAAGCTGCAGAACACCTGCTTTGACACTGCCAAGCGCTGTTTTGCAAAAGAGTTCCTCGAAAGGGTTTCATTAACTTCCTCAGCCATCAGGAAAACTGATTCACTTTGCAAGAAGTCTCTGAATCTTGGGACTTGAAAAGATCTAGGGTAATGTACAAAAGACCCTATAGATCGAGGTACGGAGAGGATGAATAGCCATATCGACCTTCCACCTACCATACGATCTAGCATCTAGATCGATTATAGTATCCACGGAAGTATGGACAGTGATAAAGATTGAAATAAAAATTCCTAAAAATGGAAGACTGCTTTTTACCGAGGGCGTATAGGTCTCCATCAACTAACGTAGAGTTATTCGTTAGTTGGGATACCTCGATCGATGAAACACCATATTCAATAAGTAATTTTCATATTGATACATAATGGTCTCTCCGAAATCAATCAACACCTAGGAAAACTCAATAAAAAATATATTGTAAATCTCGTGAACAGGAACTAGTGAAAGCGCTCGTCTCCTTGGTTACCCGATTTATTGATTAGACCGAACTCTGCCTTTTGTTTTAAAAATGGCCTAAGAAATTATATTGATGCATAACTGCATATCAGAATAATAAAATCTATTATTTTCCTTATCATCAATATATTAGATACAGAAATCACTCGAACGAGCAGATGAAGAAACATGAAAAGAACTTGTGTATGATAAATATAAAAATTACAATTATTTAATCGAAGAACAATGAACAAGACGAAGATGAGAAAGAGTTATTGGGCATTTTCAACAATCTCTTCATCAATCTTAAGAAAACTTTTGCAAATAACATAATACCATCAATAGAACAAACCCCTCAAAGACAATCATCCTCACATTCATTTTTCCTAGCACTCTTCACAGAACAAGTAATTTCTCAAAGTGGAGTGGCTAATTTCTAACGTGAGAAAAACTCAAAGTCGTCTCCACGTCAATGTTTTATTTTGAAAAAGAAACATATTTCGGACCTCTATAGGTCCATCTTTAGTCTAACTGTAAGATATATTCAATGTAAAATATGTATAATGAGGTGTTATATAACTTACATGTGGAGAGGAAAAAACTACATAATGGGTGGAAGTTCAACCTTGGATGGTATGAACTGAAAGGGGAGAAGTTGCCCCTTATTAAAGGTGTGAACCATAATAAACTGTGCAAATAGATTATGTTAATGCGTAATTTGGCTTTCACAATCGCACAAATGGACTATAGAATTGAATTCATCATGGAAAAAAACATCATCTTCAACGTGGAGCGGGGACTGAGACATTTGACAGTGTCAAATAGCCCTCTATCATATAATGTTATTACTAGTATTACTTGAACTATAATATATAAAACTAGCGACCTCTGTGTTCAGATGTCGTTCTTCACCGTCCAACAAGTACGACATCATAACATATAGGTCGCTACTTTTATATATCATAGCGTGTCTCCTATTTGTACTAATTTCGATTATTTTTATTCCGCAAACCTGCTTGATATTTTTTTTGGGAATCGCCCGTTGGAATAAATTGATGAAAATGAACAGAAGAACTATGTTTCTCCTAGCGCTTTTTCATATCGGGAGTTCTCCAGAATCAATACCATGAGTCGAACTTCCGATGCCAATTATTCGATAACTACGTCTGAAATTATCAGTTGAATCACTTCCATCATGAGATACTTGTTTAAGCTACACTAAATGAACGATTTATTCCACAATGCTTTCCTTGTGTATATTTTGGCTTACCTCATTTTCCAATGAAATCCAATACTAATACATTGATTTCCTCTTTACAGGGTTGCCAACGGAATATGGTCTCTACAGCTCTTTTCTTGGTTCGTTTATATATATTTTCCTTGGTAGCTGCAAAGATGTTCCTATGGGTCCTTCCGCTGTCTCAGCTCTAATGACGTTCCAAGCTGTGCAGGGAAGGGGTCCAGAGTACGCCATATTACTTAGTTTTATTACTGGATTAGTTCTACTGATAATGGGAATGCTGGGTCTTGGTGAGTATCTTCGATATTGTTGCTACCCTGTATTTTACTCGATAGGAACTTTTTCATATTCAATATGCCTTTTCTTCCTTCTTTACAGTCATGATACTACTGATTCTGTCATTTATATTAATAAAACATAGTTCTCTATGTATTTAGCAACTTTGCCAATATCATTTCAATTGAGATCAGAGTGAAATATGTACCTGGGTTTGTCCAAAAGGACCCGAAATTTCAAAATATAATTACCCACTATAACATATAGAACTGAGATTCAGGAGTTTCATTTCACATATCTCCAAAAAATCAAAAACAAATTAATGCTTTGAGAACATCACATACAGATCAGTGAACCATAGCGAAGACAATCATAAGTATGGTTTTCGTTAATTTTGTTTTGGGGGTTCAATGGAATAAATTGTTTAAGTAGAATATTATCGGCATTATAACCAATCCAATCTAGGAGGGGACATATATTGATATTGTCACGCTCGTATAGTAAAAATAATTTGCAAACAGGGTGCAAGTCCATCCAAGCTATCGACTTGATTTCATTTTGAACAATGAGGCACATTCTAAAAATAGTTCTATTTATATACAGGATGTCTCAAGATAAAATACACTACTGAGTTCTGTTTTTTCAAGCAACACCTCTTTTTTGTTATATTTCTGTGTCAAAATAGAGCCGTTCATAGACCCACAGAAAAATTTATAACTTGAGAACTCAAGCAACTTTCCAGTCGATACCTTAGACTTCAGCATATTTTTTGAGATGAGGGCGAACTGTGGGTCGATGTTCCATTGCCTACTACGATTTTTTTTAAATGACAAATTACAAAATGGCAATGATTCTACTTTTTCAAACGCAACACCCTGAAATCCCCGCAAACCTTCATTTGAGGACCAAAAGGGCAGACTGGGAAGTGGCTAAACGGACGATAACTCACTCAAAAGTAGTGTGGGCAATAAACTACTTCATGCCCCACAAGTCTCGGGCCTAGATGGGGTATTTCCCATACTACTTCAGAGCGGAGTTGAATATCTAGCACCAGAGCTGTGCAGACTGTACAGGCTGAGCCTAGCTACCTCAAACCTGGAAAACTGTGAACGTGGTCTTTATTCCAAAACCTGGACGGAACTCATACGACTAGGCAAAGGCATACAGACCAATGAGCCTATCGTCATTTCTTCTGAAAGGCTTAGAAAAACTGATAGATAGAGACAAAAGGGAAACCGCTTTCGTAGAACGGCCTCTACATCAAAACCAACATGCCTATCTAACAGGAAAATCATGCGAGACAGCACTTCATCAGCTTGTTCCAAGGCTTGAAGAGTCTCTAGCAAACGAAGAAATTGCACTATGCACTTTCCTAGACATCGAAGGAGTCTTCGACAACACCTCCTTCGAAAGTATGGTCTCTGCGGTCACTCGAAGAGGCATTGACGAAATCACCTGCAATGCTCCACAATAGACTGGTCTAAGCCAACATGTTCGAGGACACAGAGCAGCTTGATATTTCCAGAGGTACCCCACAGTGGGGCATTCCTTCCCCCCCTTCTGTGGCTGTGGTTGTAAATTAACTGCTAATTTCTCTGAATAACCAAGGGTATTACTCTCAAGGGTATGCAGATGACTTGGTCATCCTCATCGAAGGAAAGAATACTCGAACAACCTCAGAGCTAATGCGAAATGCACTGAGGGCAGTAGAGGACAGTGAGAGCCTAAGGGCAAATCCGAACAAAACACCACTTATATCCTTCACCCGGAAAAGAAACATGGGAGATCTCATACCTCCCAGACTATTCGGTGAAACATTACAAGTAGTAGAGCAGGGCTGATTCTTAACAAGAAACTAACCTGGAACCCGCATCTTCAACATGGAACCAATAAAAGCAAGATAACTTTCATGATGTGCAGGAGAACTTTTGGAAAAACCTGGGGGCTCAAACCGAAAGCCATGCAATGGCTTCACACAGCGGTAATAAGACCAAGAGTCACTCTTATGGTGGCCAAAAACAAATCAAAGACAGGCAGAAACCAACGTTGGAAAAATCCAGAGGCTTGCCTGTCTCTGTATCACGGGTGCAATGAATAGCACTCCAACAGCTGCAATGGAAATCATCCTTTACTTCGAATCCCTTGACTTACATTGGAGAGGCCAGGATGAGTGCATACAGACTGAAACAAACAAAAAACTGGAGAATCCGAACAACTGAACATACCAGAATCACTCATGTTATCAATATCGAAGAACTCAAAATGCTTTCAGACTACATGCAACCCCTATACCCATTCGAAAAACCATTCGAAACACGAATTTTTATTATTTAAAAAAAAACTGTTTAAGTACCAAGTTAATATAAACTATGTATATATATATATATATATATATATATATATATATATATATATATATATATATATATGTTATGTGTGTGAATGACCTTTATTTATTAAGCTTTCAATTGCTAAATATGAGGATTTTTTATTAAGCAATTCATTACTCAACAGTTTTCAATCATTTCTTGTGAATGATCAATGGCTGTCTATATATGTATAAATGTTTGGTACATACTCACGTACAGGCTCAGCCTTTGTTGAGTCTCTCTATCTATTCCCCTGGATGTCATTCAAAAAATAGTAGAAATATAATAATAATAAATGAAGTACGCTGTATCTGCACGAATCGTGTCTGTTGTGTTTATGTCTTCGTCGCTCCTGCTTTGCATTTTGTTTATATTGAATTTTGTATTCATTATAAAATCAAGAAACACAATACAATAATCATTTAATTTATAATGAATTCCTGAATGCATACAAGAACAGCCACCTAACCCCCAATTGCCAATATCCAATGAGCCCTTAGTGAGGATATGTACTTTGTTATTGTTGATACCATCATATTTAGTTTTGTGAGTGCGTGATGATGAGGTATCTTGTCGAAGTGCATTGCGTATTTCTTCAACATAAATTAATACTTTTTTATTGTGGAGCAGACTTCTTCTTCCACTAAAAGTAACAATATTCCGAAATTCAGAAATAATTTAACTTTGATGTAATAAAAAATACACACTCCTTTCAGAACATGTTGCTTGAATATTTTTCATTATGATATCATATGTAATCTTTCACTGATTTCACATTTCAAGGAGAAAGTTTCTTGATTTATCTTCAAGCCTCAGCTCTGTGTTCCAAGTTCTAAAGAACGAAGAGAATATAATGGGATAAGAAAATATATAAAATTTATAGGGGTGGGTGGGGTGGTTTGGGTCAATCACAATATTACTTTCCTTCCAGGCAAGTGTGACTGCCTCCACTGAGGACGCCTACTACACCAACTTTAATTTATGTTTCAAGTACGGCCTCATGGTGAACGATCGAGATTTTATCAGAGAAAATCGATTGAGTTATTATTTCAGAAATTAGTTTTTTCATTTGTCGTTTCAAATATCTCCCAATGTATTTTCACATTGCAATTTGTGACAAACATTACATTGCTCGGGAAATCCAGGCACATTTTCATGATTTTGTATCAGTGGGAGGAATGGATCAGGAAAGTTCGGGATATTTGAATCAGGACACATACGTCCCGCTCGATACAGAAGGTTTGTATTTGCATTTCCCTCTTGCATCTCAGGCTGCGATGGTGCGGTTCAAACAAAATAGACTGAGAGATTACGGAAAACTCAAGAACAAATTAAACATGCAGTAAACTGCGTTCTTCAATATGTGTTAAAAATCATGCGAGTGACTGACGATCTGGGCTTCAGTGGGTCAACTATGAAGATGAAGCCAATAATACTTGTCGACAAGTTTTCAACAAGCAACGGGAGCAACTTCCTGTGAATACTTGAGAGTTGATGCAGCCAAATGCATTATGGCTTGGGTATTAAGCAAACAAAGGAGTTTGCGTACGAGTTTACCAAGCAGTGAAGAATACAATATCCACGAGAATGGGATGAACATAAATCAGCAGAGCAAGATTGGATGCTAAAATCAAATTTTTCTATCCATACATTTCAGCAAGCGTTACCTTTGAAATAACCAGAAGCCACTAGTTTGGGAAGGTCGAAAAGCTTCAACAAACACAATGTTGGCAATTTTTCTGAAAATCTGAAGTTCACATTAGATAAACATGCATTCCCAGCCAAAATAATATTCAACCTTGACGAAACAGGATGCACAACGGTCCATGAACCTCCAAGAGTTATTGCCACTAAAGGACAGAAACAAGTAAGGCACGTTCCAAGCGCAGAAAGAGGAAAACTCATTACCGTTTGCTTCTTCATTGATGCCGCAGGAAACACTTTGCTACCTGCCATAATTAAAAAATAAAAAATAAGAGATTGTTGAAGACCCGAAAAATTTGAGAAAGATGACGGAAACAAAACTGCTGACTTAGGCTAAAAGAAGATTTCACATGAATCCGAAAATGAAGATAGTGATGAAGATTCTATTATGAGCTCTGGCGAATCTACTTATGTCCATGAAGAGCTAGGCAAGGATTTTGACCGCTCTGTCATGGCACTCACAACTGGAGACTACGTTGTCGTCAGATTTTTGACAATCGAAGAATATCACCTGATATTCATTATATTGAACTAGTCGAGGAGAGATATATATATATATATATTAAATATTCGGTTAACTTCGTGGGGAAGAGAGGTAATTCACTCACTTTTTTTTTCCTGGAAAATAGGTATAAATTGAATGACATCGATTTTGCAAATGTAGTGTTGGGATTACCACCTCCAGTGTCAGCCGGTCGGTGGAAAATACAGCATTTGAAGTGAATCTAACAAACATAAAACATTTGGGTTGAAATTTTGTAATTGTTAATTTTATTTCCAATATAGGTATGCATTACCAAATACAGTTTTTCACTTAGATGATCAGATATCCAGACAACCCAAACTTCGACCCAAACCTCTGCCTATGCGGGACGAATGGTTCAACTGATTTTTGAAATACCTTTTTTTTTTATAATGAGCCTTCTTGAATTATTTGTACAGATTATGTGATACCTACTCTATACAATACAATTTTTTCACCCGTAAATTCGATTGCAAAAATAATTCGTAATTTAAAATTGACCCTTCCCTAATACCTCAGTGAAAACATAAAAAAATCCCAAATTGTGTTCATCTGTAAGCGAATCTACGATTTATTAGGAAACTGCAACTTTTTAGTATGTTTCAAAACACATTAATGACCAGTTAATCAGTATTGAAAAAAAAAAATTACTTAATAATTTCAAATGAGAAAAATGGTGTAATTTTCTCAGCTGCAATGATCTCACATTATTTCCGGATGCTTATATCTTCGATCTGTGCATCTTGTGGTTTTGCACATGATGTATAAAAACACATTAGCGGAAATTATATTGATAAAATAGTGATGTCCCTGTTTACATATTGTTTGTCGGGAGATTATAATTCATTAAAATATTCATTCTTACCCACACAAAAACACACCTTCAAGTTTTATCGGAGCCGTTATATTGATACAATAATATATAAAAAAAGATTTCTTCAACAAAAACATGAAAATATAGATCAAGATAAAAATATGAAACCACAGAAAGGAATCCACGTCCGTGCCATAGTATATTGAACATACTTTCCAAAAAAGTTCTGATCAAATGAAAGTTCACTACTATTTCACATTACGTAAAAATATGAGTTTATGGTGAAAAAAATTGAAAAACCAATATCTTGATACTCAACCAAATGATCTAACCTGCATAACGCGAATATTCATTATGGTTTTGAGGTAGAGCTCATCCAGTATTGAAACGACCACTTTGGCCTTCCCCCACCTAACAGCCAATTTTTATCGAAGATACCCGAACCATTGTTTAACTATGGCTATTAATAGAAATTCCATAGGCGTACCAAATTATTTGGTATAGGCGATTCACGAGACGTAGAGAACTTACACTCCTATAACTTTCCTAACACTCCTATTTCCTTTTCCGCTACTGATTAGTACTTAACACTGGGCATTTTGGCAAGGTAACGAGTAAACTATTGCAAAGTTGAATAAATAACTATACTACCTATTTATTAATTGAACAAACCTAACCTTTCAAGCGCTGCATGCCAAGACACTGGTGAAGATTCGCCGTAGCACAGCAAATCGTGTCCGCTCGTGTTTTCCCCCTCTCTACCTACCAAAAGGACGTTTCAATACTGGATGAGCTCTAGTTTTGAAGGCTGCCTTCAAAATATTGGTCGCTATACTCCTCCTGAACGCCAACTAATCTAGTTTACTATTGTTTTTTCGGTGAAGCTGCCACGCATTTTGGATTGCCATGTCGATGCACTGACAAAATTGTAGAAAATACAATTTTTTTCCTCTGATAGAGATTCTGGTTAGCCCGACATTTTGATCAGCTCTATCTTCTCCTCCCATATTTTCATTGAATTTTTGGATCAGATGGGGCTGATCTATATAAATATGCTTCTCGTCAGACCTGGAGTATCGTTTTACCCTATTCATGGGATGAACTGACAGGGAATTCGTGGCTATTGAAACTACATTGTTATCATGCCATTTGCAAACAAGTACTTTCTTGTTTCCAATTTTATGAGTACATGAACCCCTTGATTTCTTTTTCATCACTTTTGATTCTATTTTCCCTCATTTTTCCCGAGCATCTGATGCCCCTATTTTTCAGTTCTTCTCGTAACATAAATGAGGTGGAGAAATTACCACAAAAGATGTGCTAGGGGCGATAAATCGCACTTGTGAGGGTATCGACAGATTGTAATACCACACTTGCACCAAGCCCCATGTCTTTGTATTTTTCTGGGAGAGAAGTAGACGAACCTTGATACGGATCAAACCATACAATGTATCCTAATCTAGTTGTTCCCATCCGAAATTCGTAGCCCCACCGTATTGGCTTGCCCTTTATCCACCTCAATTCATTAAACGTCAATTCTGATACTAATACCACCCATTATCATGAACGCGAATATTTCAACAACGGTAATCATTCAGGAAATAACCATGGTCCCAAAATTCTAAAATTGTGGTGCTGATAGTTACTGCTAATAACTATCAGGAAAACCTATGATCATATTGTTGATTCGTATAATTTTGAATATTTGAAAACGCAGGTAAACCGATATAATCCGAACCCGAAACTACCCACAGGGAATGTTTCCGTTGGGCAGTCATTCACAGTTACTTGGAAAAATTCATATTGTGGATGTAACCAATATGTAGGATATTTATCAAAGGTTTTCGTTCATTTATTTATTTATTTATTTATTACAAAGTAGGGATACAAACAGATAAATCCAACGAGTATCCTCTTTTTAGGTAATCTAATAGTAATCGAATAGTGAGCTAAAATAACTTACAAGAACATTATGAATGCATTATAGAATAAATATGAACAAATATGAATAAATGTGAACAAATATGAATAAATGTGAACAAATATGAATAAATATGAACAAATATGAATAAAGTGACAATATACTTATGTACAATGTGAACAACATATAAACAATATGTAAACAATTCAAATGAGATATTATCTGTATATTGAAGTGAAAATAATCATTTTTAGGTTAAACGAAGGCAGAACATGGATTTCACGTAGTTTCTAAACCTTAGAAATGAGAGCCTGAATATTGCGATGTCATTACAGTGGCTATTAAAAGTTCTCACCATTCTACAAATGGGAGAGTTTAATCCTGAATTTGTTTTTCTAAATGGTGTATTAAAAGTTTCGTGCTTTCTTAAATTTCTGTTGGGTGTACTTAAGGATATTTTGGACGATAGTTCAGAACAATCAATACGGTTATTGAATATTTTGTAGATCATTAGAAGGTCGGATATACTTCTTCTATCGGTGAGAGACAACATGGAGTAGTTTCTCAGAATTGGACTATAGTTGATGTTTAATATTGGGATATCTGATTTACGGGCTAGTTGTTTCACGAATTTGTTCTGTATGCTTTCGATTCTCTGCTGATATGTGGCATATTGGGGATTCCAAATAATTGATGCAAAATTTAATCTACTATATATGAATGCGTAATATAGGTTCAAGAGAGTTTTGGCGTTCGTGAAGTGTCTAGTGTTTCTTATTATGAATCCCAATAGACGATTACAGTTGTTGACCATTTTTTCGATATGAGTCTTAAAAATCATTTTAGAATCCATAATGACTCCAAGATCACGAATCTCCTTCACTGTTTTCATTAAATGATCATCTATTCTGTACTGATGGTTGATTATATTCCTGTTTCGTGTGAAGATTATTGTGAGGCATTTATCATAGTTCAAAAATAAACTAGAATTTTTGCACATTTCGACGAATGAATCAAGATCATCTTGTAGTTTGTCACAATCGCCAGAATATTTTATAGTACGATAAACTTTAAGATCGTCGGCATACAATAAAAAATTTGAATTTTTGAAGCATTCACCAATATGGTTAATATAAATTATGAAGAGTAAGGGTCCCAAATGACTTCCCTGTGGTACCCCTGAGGTTACCACAAAAGGGTCTGATTTGTAACCGATAATCTCTGTGATTTGAGATCTATGAGTGATATAAGACCAAATCCACTTGCGAAGGTACGAATCCACACCGACTTCAGCGAGTCTTTCAATGAGAAAAGCATGGTTGAGTTTATCGAAGGCTTTGCTGAAGTCTGTGTAAACTACGTCTACTTGCGATTGATTATCCATTTGTTCTATAATGTGATCAGTAAATTCTATTAAGTTAGTATCAATGGATCTACCGGGGAAGAAGCCATGTTGTTGGGGAATAATCTTATTCTTCGTAATATTTAGAATTCTTCCATGAACAATTTTCTCCAACATTTTACCGAAAATACAGAGTTTGCTGATTGGCCTATAATTCTTGACATTGCTCCTGTTGCCCCCTTTAAGGAGAGGTATAATGGTGGATGATTTCCATTTGCATGGGAACACCCCAGTTTGGAGTGACAAATTGAAAATGTGAAGAAGAGGTGGTATTAGATTAGGCTTACATTTTTTTATGAATGAGCTGGGTATGTTGTCAGGACCGGGGCCTTTGTGAATATTTAAATTATCGATCGTGTTGGAGACATGTTGCTCTGAAATATCCATTGAGTAGTCTTCATCGAACTGTGGATGGACATTCGCAAGTGGATCAGGAGTGTATACACTTTTGAAATAGAAAGAGAATAAATTGCAAATATCTTGACCATTGTCAGCTGACTTATCAACAAAAAAGACATAATGGGGTATGGTGGTGTGGTTTTGTTTTTTTGTTTTGATGTATTTCCAAAAGCTTCTGGAGTCAGTAAGAATTTCATTTTCAATGTTATTTATGTAGTTTGTGTAATCCCTATGAATCAATTGTTTGGAGTTCCTGCGCAATTGAGAAAAAAGTTGATAGAGATGAAGCCCACCATTGGAAATAAAGAAGTAAAAAATACAAATCAATAGATCCCGTGGACATGTGATCCCATGTTTTGAATCGGTGTTGATCCCATTTTGCACAGGATACCCTCATATTGTATTCACCTCCAATTTGGACTAGGATTTTGATGGTCTCATAGAATCAGAGGACTTGGAGCATTATAAATATATATTATGAAAAAAAAGTTATTCATCACAATTCATTTCTGTGCCTTCATTTTCCATCATTTTATCTGGTTGTATTCATATTCATAGTTATTGTTTTTTTTCAGGTTTCATTCTCGATTTTGTATCAGGCCCGGTTTCGTCTGGATTCACGTCAGCAGTAGCTTTAATCATTGTTTCCTCTCAAGTCAAAGATATCTTAGGCATTCATGCAAGGGGAAACACGTTTCTCGATACCTGGAAAAGTATTTTCGCAGACATTCATAATTCACAGGCATGGGATGCTACCCTCGGACTAGTGTGTATAGCGGTACTACTTATATTAAGGGTGAGTAATTTTGACCTTTCATTTCGATGAAAAATTATAATTTTCATTTTATTCTGTTATTGGAAATTGAAACTTGTCTCATATTCTTTGTAATAATTGGCTCCGAAAAGTTCAGACTGTTTCTTTCTTCATTATCGACAAAGTATGGGTATGATTGTGTTCAACTTTATATTTATAAACATTTGAGCAAATATCCATCGTTTTATAAAAAGAATAGGAAAATGCTCATGCTACAGAGGACGATTCAGGAATTGTTGGATCATATGCTAGTTCTCCACTCCCCTATGGTTTTTGAAGATTGAAAATACAATGCAGACTTCATGGATTCTTATTCATTCAGTTGTTGAAATATAATCAACGAATAAATATAATTTTGATTTATTTTTTGATATAGTATTGCATGAACGCCAGCTATGAGCTCGTAATGATTATAGACATGGATTATCATCGGACGACTAGAGTGGTTTACACTTCCAATGAAATTATAACAATTATTAGTGGGGAACCTCAAAATCCATTGTGTTAAAAAAACACGCAGACCCTTCACAACAAACATTACGATCTGGAGACAGGAATATCTCTCGAAGTTTGTCCGTCTTTTTGTAGAATAGCTATTGATAATTATGTATCAGAATGTTACATTTGAATCGGATGAAAATTTCTGGGAAAATCGAGAAAATAAATACTCTCAGTCCACCCTATAGATATTATGATCAATACGGAAGGGGGCACTATAGGATCATTATAAAAATTACAGAAATGTGTATAAGAACCGGTTTGGAAAAAATCGTATATACAGTGTAACAAAATAAGTCTAAAATGATAAAATACTGAGTAAAAATTGACGTGGCTGATACTTGAAGAAAATCCATATTGAAGTATGCAGGAAAATCCGACACGTAATTATGTAATAACGGATAATATAAGTGGTCATGGAATATAACAGGAACCTATAATCTTCACAGAGTATATAAATATTCAAATGCATTTTTTCACAAATAAAATATTGGGACTTTTTGGATTTATTCACTTTCTAGAAGGAAAAAAGGACTTTTCGTCTTTTATTTTCCATATGTTCAAAATCATTCGCAATGCAATATGAGGTGGAGAGCAAAAGCTGAAGTTGTGTTACTGTGGATAAAACTGTTTCTATTGAATTTCCTGCCTGTTTGACATATGTAGAAAAATTGACAAGAACCACCAAATAACTTTTACACTCATCAGTTCTCAAATTTCTAGGTATTTTGCAAAATTGCATATGAAACTGATAAAAGTTCAGGTATTTTTTTTTTCATGATCAATTAGTATGATACCAAGAAATCTGGAACTTCCGGAGCGTGTAAATCAACTTTTGGTTCTCGTCCAAATGTTAACGAAACGTTCAAGAAATTAATATTTGATCATAGAAACAGTTTTTCCGAAGGTGAAATAAATTCAACTTTTTCTTTTCAACTCTCAACTAAAAAATATTGTTTTCCTAACGAGAAATAGAAAGGATGTAAATGAGTTAATACAATATTTTTGGTGGCCAGATTCATTGAATAATTTTCCTTTGTCCGAAGTGTTTTATTGATGATACCAATAATGAATGAAATTATTTGCTGTATTTAATCTGTCTTTATATTTCATTATACTAATAGTTTGAGGAATGATAACAGGGAAACACACACCCATTAACCGCTAATTGTTTAAGGATTTTGACATCATCCACGAAGTTAGTATTAGACATAGGGATGTTGAGGAACCTGTGGGTGTAGCAATGAATAGAAGACATTTTTTGTTGGTAAGGATGGTTGGAGTTGAAAGGGATCAGATGGTCAGTTTGTGTAGATTTGCGATAGATCGGAAACAACGATTTTTTTTATTTTCGAATTTAAGAAGTTCAGTTCGTTGTTAGTTTCAATTTCCTTGGTGAATTCAATATTGGAATGTAAGCTGTTGATTGATTGTAGAATGATCACGGCATCTGTGTGTGTACAATCTATGAATGACAATATGTCATCCACATATCCAAACCAAGAAATAACTTCATGAAGGTTGGGTATATGTTGAATTTCTGAATTGTCGAAGGATAAATAACCTGGGAGCGGGGAATATGGGTTGCCCATGGCAAGTCTATTGGGTTCTCTGTAGAATTTCTGATTGAAAAGAAAAAAATATTGGGATAAGCATAATTTCGGTAAGAAAATAAAATGGTCGATTTTGTTCTTCACACGGGTATTTTGAATAATGGGGATAGTTTCAATTTCCTTGGTGGATTCAATATTGGAATGTAAACTGTTAATTGATTGTAGAATGTTCAGGGCATCTGTGTACGAACAAACTCTAGATGACAATATGTCATCCACATATCCAAACCAAGAAATAACTTCATGAAGGTTGGGTATATGTCGAATTTCTAAGTTGTCGAAGGATAAATCACCTAGGAGCGGGAATTATGGGTTGCCCATGGCAAGTCTGTTGGGTTTCTGGTTGAAAAGAAAAATATTGGGATTAGCATAATTTCAGTAAGGAAATGAGATTGTCGATTTTGTTTGTTTCGATTTTGTTCTTCACACGGATAATTTGAATAATGGGGATAGTTTCAGATCTAGGAATGTTCGTGTATAGATTGGTGACATCGAAAGAAACCGTAGTAAATGATTTGGAGAATTTAGGGTGGAGATTCTATTCACCACGTCAGAGGAATTATTAACTCTGAATTGTGGAGAGTAATTCAGCTACTCCTTTTCTAAATTATTCACGAATTTTGCTAATTTGGATATAAGTGTATTGTAGAAACTAACTACAGGTCTCATTGGCATGTTCAGTTTATGTTTTTCAGGAAGCCCGTATAATACAACATATACCCAACACTCATTAAATTATTTATTGGTTTAGATATGTGGATGACACATTGTCATTCATAAATGGTTCACACGCAGATGCCCTGAACATTCTACAATCAAATAACAGCTCACATCCCAATATTGAATTCACCATGAAAATTAAAACCAACAAGAAACCGGCCTTCTTAGATTCGAAAATTAAAAAAAAACTATGAATAGTTCGAGTTTTCCATTTATTGCAAACCTACACAAAGTGACCATATCATCCCTTCCAACTCCAACCACCCATACCAACTGTTTTCTATGTATTGCTATACCCACAGGTTACTCAACATCCCTAAATCTAATACTCACTTCGAGGATGAGGTCAAAATCCTCAAACAATGTTTTCTCTGATATCATTCCTAAAACGATTAGCAAAGTGAAATACAAAGACAGATCAAATACAGCCTATCCTGTGATATCTTAACAATCTTCTTCCTCTACTCATAGATCTTCACCTCACTTAGGTCCTGTCTCTAATAAAATTGCTAGAATTGAAACCGACAAAGTCGACAATCCAAAAATATAATTCTCTATTTCCTAACACCAAAGACCCTATTGATAAATTGATGAAAAGTGGAATCTATAAATATTCATGTGGAGATTGCCCAACTTCATATATTGGAAAACTATCAGACCTCTGAACATTCGTATACGAAACATTTAGCTAGACCTCAGAAATCTAATAATCAGAACTTCTCACCTACATTCAACAGTGAAATATTACATAATATATCGGATTTTAACTTCAAAAGACTGAATCTACTTGATGATTAGGAAATTTTAAATGAAATGAAAAATAATGGTGCTAATTGCTCAAACATACAAATACACTTGAATTGTAATTTCAAAACCTCTTTTATTCCATTTCAAAACTTTTATCTATATTGTCAACTTTCTGTCATTTACCTAATTAAATATTAATTCGAGACATCAGATTAGTTATAATTATTTTACTACAACCGATAAGTTAGCCACTACTTCCAACCTAACCCATCAATTTGTTAACGGAAGTAGGTGACTTGTGTATCTGTATTTATTTTATATTCAACGTCAGTTTATTGTCAACAATGATTTTGTATTTCTCAAAAGATAGAATCTCACTCCAATTTGACGGTATGTATTTGATTAGTTCACATTCACATTTTGTTTTAAACACTCCTTATATTTTTAGAAAAAAGATCTGATGATGGCTAACAGCCGAAAGCTCTCAGAAGCTTTTGAAATGAAAAAAACTGTATTCACTCAAAAAACAATTTTTTCCAACCTCATCACATTTTTGGAATTCATAGTCATCTGATTTGAAATATAATTGTTTTAAAGCAATACCTGGGCGATTGAAATTACCAAGCGCATCATTAGTATTACTCAAATAAGGAAATCATCAGGACTTATACATACTAAAGAATAGTCACCGCTATATTCATTACCCAAGAGTTGAAAGAATGGAATCTTCTTGTGTCAGTTGAAATATATTCTTTGTAGCTTAAACCAAAGAAAAATGTATTATAATGGTGATATTATTTGTCACCATAAGAAATTTAAAAAAAATTGTGTTGGACGTGACACGTCTTGTTCAATTAACCCACAAATTATATATTTCTTGTTTTTTTTTGTTGTAATTATTTCTGTTCATTCCTCTACAGATTGTGGGTTCTTTCAAAATCGGTCCTACGGATCAAGACGCCAAACGGACAACTTTCCAAAAAATCGTCAACAATACCATATGGTTGATTGGAACTTCAAGAAACGCAATTCTAGTCATCGTTTGTGGATTCATCGGTCATTCTTTCTACCTGAATGGTCCCATGCCATTCAAACTCATCGGAGATGTTCCTCAAGGAATGCCCGCAGTTCGTGTTCCATCATTCGGATTCACCAAAGTTGTTAATGGAACTGTGGAATCAGAATCGCTTGCCACCATGTTGTCGAATTTGGGTGGTGCAGTAATCATTGTACCGCTGATTGTGATTTTGGAGAATATAGCTGTATGCAAAGCGTTTGGTAAGTTCACGTTGATTTGCTACCATTATGAGTTTCTATCGATCTATTTGTTAGGTTGCCTCAAAACAATTATGAAATTTTCCTCTTCCCAGCTCTGAGTGGGCTTCCGTGAATCTCGAAAACACTTTAGTAGTTTCAATTGATTTTTGGGTGATTTTTCAATTTCCCCTACCTTCAGATTAGCATATGATTTTATATTTTTGTCTGAATGATATGGAAGTGACAGTAGACTTGCAAACATTTCTATTTCATCCATCACATTGTGAAGGTCTTTTTCCCCTACAAGCACACTTTATCGCTTCTCGATAGTTTCGGATTTGCTTCGGGCGCCACCTTCTGTTATAGTGGAAAGAACACTACTCCAGGCAGCCTCAGTGGAAAAATCAAAAACTCCAGTATTGACTTATGTTATGAGGCAATAAGGACAGACTTTACTTACCCTTGACTGGGCTTGATTCATGGGTGTTAGCTGCACACTAGACAGTTCTCATTCAAAGCACAGAATCAAATGAATGAAAACACTCAATTCCAAGCAAATTATAAAAAATAAAAATAAAGTAAACTCAACATGCGGAACGGCGGGCGGCAGTCTAAAATAATTCATAGGGAAAGCAGCGGGGATGGGTGACAATCTTTGTACTCTTCATATCACTCTGGTTATTCTGGCAACCAAAAGCACATGCAGGAGAGGTGGTTCCTTCAGTCGCACACAAGCTCAAAGCGTAATGCAAATGTGGAAACTAGTCAAGCAAAGACGAAAGCAGGTATCAAATAAAAGCTTACACACAGGTTCAAGCTGCGTAAGTAGTTCGATGCAAGCACTAGCAACTGGTTCATTACAAGCAGATTTCTTTTATAGTGGTATCACTTCCTACTCCTATTCCTATCTTGCTCGACTGTTAGTGGAGCTCGTCCTTAAAACGACCCTCAACTGACAGATTAGACATTTGACGGCTAACTCGAGACCTTTCTCCGGTTTCTCCTACATCTATCTATATCCTACACAACTGTTAGTGGAGCTTGTCCTTAGAACGACTCTCAACTGACAGATTGTGAATGAAGGTCGCCTAGAACGAACCTCCGCCGATAGGCTGTATACCGGCTTCAGGCTAGAGAACTCTGAATGGGGCTTCCTATACCTATCTCTATCCTGAATAACTGTTAATGGAGTCCGTCCTCAGAACACTCCTCATCTGACAGATTGCGAATGGAGCTCGTCCTTATAGGCTAAGAGCGGGCTGCAGAAAATGGCCAATCGAGTAACAGAATGACATGTTGTTAAAAAGTTAGAACTCCCAGCAAACATAAGAAAAATAATTGACTGCCTGAGAAAAAGTGGTGGATAGGTTTTTTATGACCTTTTTTCGAAATACTTTTGACACTTACTATCTCTCCAGTTGGCCGAGCGGTCTAAGAAGCTGGTTTGCGGAAGGAGCGTAGGTGAGAGCGTGATTTCAAACCCCAGCTCAGGCAGCTTTTCTTCTTCTTTCGAAATTGAAAATTGATTTGTTTGGGGGGAATATTCATCCCGAAACAAATCATTTCTCATGTCTGAGAGCTGGCTGCAGAAAACCTGGCCGATCGAGTAACACCATGAAATTTTTCCACAAGCATTCATTCAAATTCATATATGTATATTCACTTCAAATCCTTCGAATTAATTTTGACCTACTTCTAGTTGTCCGATTAACGTGAGGTTCTCATTATTCCGGTGAAAATGCATTACGGAATATGGTGGACGAGTTTTGTGATTATATAGTTCGATTCCATTCGAAATTCGTATTTATGTGGGGGCTTTCGGAGCTCATGGTTTCGTGAATTCAAAATAGCGGTCCTAATATGGCGATGAGTTTCGTGGGCATAGCCCTATTCCAATAAAAATGGGTGTGTGAGGGTTTTTGGGGTCAAAGATTATGATTTTTTTGTCAGAATCTACGGATTCAAGATGGCGGCTCTAAGATAGCGACGACTTTTGTTATTATAGTCCGACGATTCCATTCAAAATTGGTGTGTGGTGGTTTTTGTAGTCGAACATCATGATTTCTCAGTCGAAATTCACGAATTCAAGATGGCGGCTCCAAGAAGACGGCGTGTTTTGTTAACATGGTCGAATTCCATTCGAAATTGGTATGTGGATTTTTTGGGGTCACAGATTATATATTTTTGTCAGAATTCAATAGAATGACGGATTTCATGAATGACTGAAAAAAATTAAATAAAAATATTTGAGAAAAAAATTGAGACAAGCTTTTATACAAATGCACCACAAAGAAAAAATAATTTATTCAATTGTTTTACGTAGGTTATTCTGTGAATAACAGATTCAAAATCTTGCCGCGCAAAAACAACTATTTTATATTCGCGACAAGCTTCTGAATCTGTTTCTCACAGAATAACCTAGGTCAAACAAGTAGATACATCATTTTTCATTTGTGATACATTTGTATTGAAGCTTGTCTTAATTTTTTTCTCAAACATTTTTATTTATTTCTTCTAGGTCATTCATAAAATTCGTCATTCTATCGAGTTCTGACGAAAAAACTTTTTAACAAAAAATTAAACCGATGAAATACGGAACTGAAAAGTAAAAAATTGAATGAACCTCCTCAGTCTCAATAACTGAGCTCCTGAACCGATGTAAGTAACTAATTTTGAGTCGGCGCCAAACAAACAAGCAAACAAATTAGGTAAGGCGTAAAATGATGGCAACGAGTTGCGGGGTGACATTCTGATAATTTTATTGAAGTTATTCAATGATCTCCGTTGATTGTTCGTTTGGCGCCGACTCAAAATTAGTTACTTACATCAGTTTAGGAGCTTCGTTATTGAGACTAAGAAAGTTTATTTTATTTTTTACTTTTCAGTTCCGTATTTCGTCGATTTAAGTTTTTGTTAAAAAGTTTTTGTTTTTTAATATTTGTGGCTGAAATCTACTAATTACTACCTACTTGTTTTTTTATTACTTCCAAAATACTTACTTACCCACCCTACTTCAACTTACCAGTTAAATAATACGATCATATACTTTTACTATTTGTTGTAATATGAATTATTTTTGTTGTTCCGGTTAGTTTATTTGATTACTTTGTATATCATTCCATCCTCTCATAGGATATAATGATTGTGACGGATGTTGGAGAACAAAAATAATGACAATAGCGATATGTCATTGTCATATGTGTGCCAATGTTCACAAGTGAAAAATCAATTATTCCTTTGTTTTCTACCCGTAAGGGTGAGTAATTCCATTCGAAATCCAAATATGATCCTCTATGAGGTATACCCTATCGAATAAAAAAAAATCATCCAAATTGAAGAATCCAGTACAAAGAATCGGTTAACGGACCAGAATTCAGAGCGTGAGTGATCAATATCCTTCATTTTGCTACCCTTAGGGGTGGATTTCATCTTTTAGATTCAAATGGGACCAACTTCGAAGTACACCCTATCCACTGAAATTATCGGAATCGGTCATCTCTGTAAAAAGTTATGCGTGGTCAAATATATACGCGTCGACTGGTTGGTTTCGTTGGTTGAAAATTGATAATTTATAACCCCCAAAAGATCCACATACCAATTTTGAATGGAATCCGACCATGATAACAAAACACGTCATCTTCTTGGAGCCGCCATCTTGAATTCATGAATTTCGAATAAGAAATCATGATGTTCGACTACAAAAACCCCCACACACCAATTTTGAATGGAATCGGACTATAATAACAAAAGTCGTCGCCATCTTAGAGCCGCCATCTTAAATTCGTAGATTCTCAACAAAAAATCATAATATTTGACCCCAGAAACCACCACATACTCATTTCTATTGGAATAGGGCTATAACCACATAACTCATCACCATATTGGTGCCGCCATTTTGAATTCATGAATTCTATCAAAAAAAATCATGATGTTTAGCTCCAAAAGCCCCCACTAATTTTGAATGGAATCGAATTAAAATCATAAATCGTGTCCTCCATATTGGAGCCGCCATTTTTTTGGCAAAAATTCTGTAATGCATTGTCACCGGAATAATGGAAACCTGCCAAATTTCACGTCAATCAGACAACTAGAAGTAGGTCAAAATTCACTTGAAAGATTTGAACTAAACATACATGTATGAATTTGAATGAAAGCTTGTGAAAACATTTCGTGGTGTTAGTCGATCGGCTGGGTTTTCTGCAGCCAGCTCTCAGACATGATAAAAGATTCCTTTTGGGACGAATATTCGCCCCAAACAAATCATTTCTCAACTTCAAAAGAAAAAAAAAGCTGCCTGAGCTGGGGTTTGAACGCTCTCACCGACGCTTCCTTTCGTGAACCAGCTCCTCAAACCGCTCGGCCAACTGGAGATATAGTAAGTGTCGAAAATATTTCCAAAATGTTGTTACATTGGTATGGTTGCTTTTTTCGATAAAAGGCTATAGAAAACGTATGCACCACTTTTGCCCAGCTGTCAATGCTTTTTCTTATGTTTGCTGTGAGAACTAACATTTGAAAAACATTTCAATCTGTTACTCGATTGGCCAGGTTTTCTGCAGTCCCCTCTTGGACTATTGGAACGACCCACCTTCGATAGACTGTATACTGGCCTGACGCTAGAGAACTCTAAATGTAATTTCTCATACCTATCTCAATCCTGCACAATTGTTGATGAAGTCCGTCCTCAGAACGACACTCTACTGACAGATTGTTAATGGAACTCGTCCTTAGAATGACCCTCCGCCGATAGGCTGTATACCGGCTTTACGCTAGAGAACTAAATTGAAGTTGTACCCATGGTCCACATTCGAATTGCCTACTCAACACTTCATGCTCACCGGGTTGGAATATTATTCAGTATTGACTTGGCTACCTCACTCCAAAAATTGGACGGTTACTCTGATCGCGTGATGTTCGATCTGATCGCCGGAACACTCCTGACCACAGACCACATATCCCATAGACGGTTCACAACAATGCTAACTAATGAAGATTGAAACAAGTGCCATCTGAAGATTCGTATCGGTACTATCGTGACGTAGGCGGGAAATTTAAATCTTGAATTTAGGTGGGAAATTTTATTTATTCAAATATTTTTGGAAAGTTTCAGCGTGTTGTTTAGAACCTCAAACAACACTTGATCAGGACAAGACTACAAAGTTCTCGAAATTTCAAGTGTTATGTGAAGTTTAAAAAACACACATGAAATGCCAAAAAAATTTATAAGTTTAGGATCAGATTCTCAACTACTGTTGTTGTTGTATGACAAAAGGGTTTACAAAACAAAAACAATTTCATTACAGTTCTTTTATTCAGGATATTTAAAACTGAACAGCTTGTGTAATTACATGTTGAGGTTGTTTAACATTCTTTTTTTTTTATTCTGTTCAAACGAATTTTATTTGCATGTACTTTAATTTCATTTGAACCTGTATACAATTTTGATTTGCCCTATACAATTTGGTTTACACGTTTGCACCAGTTATGTATGATCGTTTTGACTGTAAATTTTATGATTAATTTAATGATACTAATTTTATGTTCATCTTTGTCGCAAGATAAGAATTCGAAACTAACATTGCTACTTATTGTACCCTCAATTTCATGGACTAAATATTTAGAATATGATATTTCAAACAAAGGTTTATTATTTGGAAAATGTCTTGAAAAGAAGTAAGAAATGATGATGTAGGGTAACACAATCTTCTGAGTGAAAGATCCACCATATTCTCGTAACGAAATTAACAAATTTTGGTGTTAATCATAATTCTTCGAAAACATAAAATTTCTACAAACTGAACAGGTTACAATTTTTTTTATTTTCTTTAGTATATAACCAGCTACATAATTAGTGGCCAATTTATGTAACTTACGTGAAACAGTTTGTTCATCAGATTCAGCTAATTTTGCACAATCCTCAATATTGCATATACATTTTTTTGACTTTTCAGTTTCTCGCCGCTGACACTGAATAAGCATAGATGCCATATTGATCAATTGAGCAATATTTTCTTCAAGGTGGTGTGTGTCTCTAAATTGTTCAGCTTTGGATAATCTACGCCTGAATGATTTTTTCTTGTTTATTTCCATGGTATATTTTGCGCAGTTGTTTCATTGCTTCGTACATTTTTTTCTTTTTTGGTGTTATTGTACGCTTTGCAATCCCAGTTTGTTTCAGTAACTGATATGGTGTCAATAGGGCACTGCCTGCATTACCTAAAACAATATATATTTAAAATTCTGAATTTATATTCTCAATGAATATATCATTTTTATAACCAGTTAAAATTAAATAATATAATTACAGATTATACCAACTTTCGCCAGAATTAAATGATTTTACTGTACCTTCAATCCTATTAGAAGAGTTATTCTGTTCTGGAATCTCAATAACTATATCATGTTCGTACGGTTGAGTAGAATTACTTGAAGACTTGACGCATTTGCTTGAAATCACTTGTATCGATTTGGTGGATGTCGATGGAGTATCACACACTATCATTTGAGAACATATACCTAAAATAATCTGATTCATTGAAGTTTCACGAATAAGTTTTTTACTCACCAGGAAGATTCAATGTTGGAACAGCATTTGCAAATCACTTGTGAAACCAACTAGATCATATTTTGCCTCAAAATGTTGGTGACACAGCCTTTCACAATCGTAAACATTTTTTGGATTCATTTCCATCAGTTCGAAGTTATTAATTGCGCGTATCCATTTGTTGAACCTATCTATATCCTTATTTGGATTGGGGAATGTATGTCTCATTTTAGATATGCTTTGGCAATGAGGCACGGAACATTTATTGTGATAAACATCGTAAAAACATATAATCACTACAGTACAGAGTTATAAAGTGAAATTTTGGGAATCACAGTAATTGTCACTATCTATTGTCAAAAATATAAAATTTGGTATGTGACCTACAACATAGAACACAGACTACACCATCTGTGGTCCGTTGCATAGAACAAATCTACAGAACACAGAGACCTCTTAAGATTCGTATCAGTACTAAAAAAACGGTTCAAGGTGAAGTAACCTACGTGATGTGTCTAGGGGTATGTGGTCTGTGCTCCTGACTCTGGTATCATGCTATTAGCAGCGCCTAGGCCAATTTTCCCCCCTTTGATCCCTCTCTACCAAATATCTTGCGTTCGTGCGCAGACCGATCATTTAGGGACAATTTTTCAGACAAATTATACCTTGAATATTATATTTACCAACTTGTTAAACTTTTCACTATGGCGGATCGATATTCTGGTCGGCTCCACTGGTTCTAAAAAACTTACTTGTTTACTAGCTGGATCACGACTCAAATTTTATCAATTGCCTGTTGGCGAATTGGCCATTTCGGTATCTCTTCTACGAATCGGCGTAGTCTGTTTCAGCGACGTCGCGTTATTGGTGTGTTTCGTGATGTTTATGGCGGTACAAATATTATGATCCGGTTAATTTCAGTTCACGGAATCAAACCTGAAATGAATTATTTTTCTATGACTTCAAATAACGAAGATGGTTTTCAGTTATTTTTGTGGCTCTTGATGGCTTACAAAAACGGTGAAATAGTAACTTCGTTACAGTATCTCTCCTTTTTTTTCGAGACCTATGGGTCTGTTCGATTCAAGACTAACTATAACAGTTTTTGTTTCTCCATCGTTTTGGCGATCTTTCTTATAGACGTTGGCTCGTCGGTCTACCATACAGTGTGTGAAATTCAACCGGGGGGTAAATGGCAACCGTCATGTGTGATACATCATTGGAGAGCTCTTCAAAAATATTTTTCAGTTGTTCCCATTTCAGAAGGTGTGGGGGTATTGATACTTAAAAACAAATCCCAATTTACAATTTTGGACGAACAAACAATCATCTTGTTCGCATACAGTGAATCTCTTTTTTCACTGAGGCAAGAAACCAATGTCGTGAACCCAACTAAACTGCAAAAACTAAAGAAATGATAATCATTGGAAAAACTCACGAAACTGGAACGTTTTTACATTTATTGATCGGCAGAGGAACAAAATAAAATTATAATTCGATACCTTGCGGTGGATAGTTAATGATATTCGAAATCTCGAGTATTGGATTTATCTGTTAGTTTTGCGAGGGTATTATGGAAGTTCTCTTCCATTTCGTCAAATTATTTTTGGGTTGTGAACATTTCAGTTTTGTAAATTTTCCCATTGATTTTCATTGCTTTAGGTTTGTTCGAGATTTTTTCGGTTCGCGATAATGGTTTATTCTATGGATGGAAGAATTGAAATTATCCTGTATATAATATGGATGATTGTTTCAGGAGAACTGCAACCGTTTCTGACGAACGTGCTAGTGTGAAAGTACTGGGGCAATTTTTAATGACTCCTCAATGTTTTCTTATGTATTTATATTTTATTTGGGGGGCCTCAGTGGTTAAGTAATGTAATCGTCCAAAAAAAATATCAAGATTTCAAGGAAATATCTGTTTTGTGGTCTCCCGAAATGATTTAGACCATTTCCAGAGTAACTGCCGATCCGATTGACCAATCGAGTTGAAATTCATCGCACCGGAACTCGACTTGCAGTATGTCATTTGGAAGCTTTCAAAAAACTGTATTCGAGACGGCCGTTCACCTATGGTTTGACTAGGACGACCCGCGTTTGGTGCAGGACCGCTCGATTGACTGGGGTCAAATATCTCGCTTGGTCAATTATGAATTGACTGTTGAATTGACCGATCGAATTGACTTCGTACAGCCCTATGGATGTTTAATCATTGTTTCATTTCAAAATAACCCCATTCTCCCGAGGGATTCATGATTCATGTTTGTCATGAATAGGTGCGAACATTTCCAAGGCATCATGAGTTTTTTCCGTATAAAATGAAAATTTTGCAAGAACTAGGTGATGATGACCTCGATAAAAAAAAACAATTTGGCGATCTGGTGACTTACTCAATTTATGCTGCGACTGGAATTATAAAATACATTTGGTCCAGTGATGCACTTCTTTTCGGAATGGAATGGTGAATGAGCAAAATTGTCGTTATTCGAGTGATGAAAATCCGCACCTTTTTAGGGCACACTCAGCAACCTCAGAAAGTGAATGTGTGGGCTAGAATTCATGGAAAAATTTGCCAATGGCAGACTGAATAGAAAAGTGTATTTCGATATGTTGGAAATTACGAGAGAGCCCTCAATTATGGACCAGCTGGAAAAGCAAATTGATCCAGACGGCAACCGAATCTTCAATGAGGATCAGCTTCGTTACCAAAACGGCGCTCCACCTTACTACTACGGCCCTGTGAGACGATGGTTGGAATACCATTATAGCAACCATTGGATTCAAAGGAGAGGTTCTATCGACTGGCCTCCAAGATCTCCATATTTGATCCCCTTAGATTTTCCCAATGGGGGTCATCTGAAATCTGTAGTTCATGAAACTCAACAAGCCCCAATTGAAGAACATAGAAATCGCATTAGTCAAGAATGCCGAAATGTCTCCAGCGAATGTGAGACAAGAATTGGAGAAGAGGCTCTATCATTCTTTGGTGAAGAACGGAAATCATTCTGACCATTTACTGTGAATGGAATGGAGAACTATTTTGGTATACTCTAGAGAATACTTAATGTCTGATTTGCTTAGTACTGCACGAAACATGATTCGATAGTTTTATGAAACCTTTTTCCGATGGCCACTGTACAAGACGCATACCAAATTGACCTTGACATTCGACCAACCATGCTAAGGGAAAAGTGTCTGAAGTCTCTTTAGTCTGGAATGCACGCGTAAGAGACGACTGTATACGATATCTAGAAGGAACGAACTGACACTGAAAAGAGTCCAGAGAAAGCAAAAATACTCCAGAATTGTTAAAAAAAATCTGGAATAGACTCATGGAGAACGAAATGTGGAAAAAATAGAATGTTATATCTATAAGATTGTCATTGGCTATCATCCATTGGCTATGCGAAGCGAAAAGCGGAAGAGTTGGTGGTCCACCTACTTACCGTGCATCCTGACGTAATATTTTAAAATCGGATGAATACCCGTATTGTGGAAGAAAAGATGATGCTGAGTACACGCTGCTTTCCTGAGAGAGATAGCAGAAACAGGAGAACATTTCGGCTCAAGGAGTATGAAAATGACTCTAATTTTAAGCGAAGAAGGATGGAAAACAACTCATATGATGATTTGGTAAATCATGTCAACCAAAGAACAGGGAAATAGAAATCGATATAAAAATAGATGACACGTGTGACAGCTCTCCCACTGAAGTAATTTGTTAGCAGTTAGAATTGGTAGAGCTAGAAAAGTGGGAGAGATTTTCGTCGGTATTAATTCGACACTCCCGGCTTAACCGGGTTCTCTCCTTCCAAAGTCAATGAAAGATGGAACGGCTTAACTTATTGACTGAGTTTTTTTAATAAAACCCTTACACCCCCAAAGTTGGGTACCACTGAAAATCATTTTTGAAGATCTTTCCTACGATGTATCTCACATGCGGTATTGCCATTTGAACTTTTGAATTTTTGACATATTGTAAAATTGTTTTTAACCGCTTTCTTAGTTGTTTGACCAACCCTCAGAGTTAATGAAAACTTGTACGAGTCAAGATCACGGTGGCCTTACCTTTTATAATAGGATTCGAAACCACTCTTGGAGTCTTGAAAAAATTTTCGCCAGCTGCGGGAGGTCGAACCCGAGCCGGGTGGAAACAGTGGACATACTGACACTAGTACCACTGAGCCACAAGCCATATACTATTTTGGTTCCCCCGATTTTGCTTCGAAACAGGTTTGGGCATTTCTTCATATCTTTTTTGATTTCCGAGATATCCCCACGAGTAACTTTTGAATTTGACACTCTGTATATGCTATCCCATCAGTTTCCATTCTTCATACATGTTTGCGCCAGTACTTCCTCATCTGGCTATATCATCCATTCAATATGTTTTTTTGATTGTGTCATTCCTTTCTCTGTCTTAATGTTATTCCAGCCGTCGTTATCAGGGTTATCATATCTCTCAGTCACAGCATTTTTTGGTTCGTTCGTATCAGCCCACGTATTAATGTTATATGTAGATAAGTACTGGTCTCTTGCAGGTTTTTTATATGTGTGTTTCGCTGTCAATTCGCATATACTTAAGGGCCCAAACCTTATATCTCAGACATCCTGACATTACAGGGGTTGTTCACCTGTGTTTTCAATTTCACTACTTAATTCATTGTTGCTTGCGTTTACCACATCCAAAATATTCCATAAATTTCCATGACATAGATCTGATTGACACCAACGAAAGAACCTCATATGAAAGGAGCATACAGGGCATATACAAAATATGAAATTATTAAAAATTAATTATTAGCGTTTTATTAAAAAAAATATTTTTTTGTAATAATATGCCAAAAAAAATTTAATAACAACCAGAATCGCGGTTTCGCGCTCTTTCAAATTCGGACAGATTTGACAAAAAATATTTGTTTTTTTTTATTATTAACCAATGTAATTCGTTATAAAATTGCATTATACATATATACTTTCGAATCGATGGTATTTTTGAGTTTTGAGGGCCATCGTCGACAATACACCAAGATTTGTCGAAAGTCGGGTTACGTTCCCAATAGGTAGTATTTCTATTGAAATCTACCTTAAAAACCTTGAACCTTCCATATGACCTTTGTTAATTTATTTTGGCTGTGCAATAGAATGAACATTATCATAATTGTCATACGCCATTATTTTTTAACTTGTTTTGACGCGATGAAAGTAAAATTTTAAGGTCCAATTCGAGTGTATCTAATGAAATATTTCTGTTTATTCCGTGCACATAAGCAGCTATTGTATAACGAAACACGTGTCACGTTTTTGTAAACCCTGTTTAGTGAAAATCATTCAGTGAAGTGGGTGTCTTTTATATATACATATATAAATATTTATATATATATATATATATATATATATATATATATATATATATATATATATAAAGAGATTAAGAGAAATCTGTTTCGAATCCAAAAGAACCTACCATCCGTCTACAGTTTCATGGTTTCCCAATCATCAGGACGGTCTGTGGTCTCTTTCAAATTCGTATCAGATTACTCGTAGGTTAATAGCCTTAGGCCAATACAAACATGTGAACAGCATCAGATTATTGATAGTGACACCTATAATCTGTGCGGTGAAGCTTAAAGCTAATATCGTGGAATTTTAATAGCACGAAATTTCGTGCATATTAACAGGTCACCAACAAATGTGTCAGATAGGCCTATTCTCGATATTTGTTTGCGTTAAACGCATGAGGAGTACGACTATTGGTATCGTGGGTAGGCCTATCTGACACATTTGTTGGTGATCTGTTAATATGCACGAAATTTCGTGCTATTAAAATTCCACGATATTAGGTTTAAGCTTCACCGCACAGATTATAGGTGTCACTATCAATAATCTGATGCTGTTCACATGTTTGTATTGGCCTAAGTGCTATCTGATCTGAACGAGAATCTGATACGAGATTTGAAAGAGGGCCACAGCAACTCCTGATGATTGGGAACCATGAAGGCGTAGACGGATGGTGATTCTTTGGATTCGAACAGTTTCTTTATATCTGAAATTTGTTGCGTTAAACGCATGAGGAGTACGACTATTGGTATCGTGGTAGGCCATCTGACACATTTGTTGGTGACCTGTTAATATGCACGAAATTTCGTGCTATTAAAATTCCACGATATTAGGTTTAAGCTTCACCGCACAGATTATAGGTGTCACTATCAATAATCTGATGCTGTTCATATATATATATATATATATATTATATATATATATATATATATATATATATATATATATATATATATCATTAGAACCAGCAAAACAAGGCGGCTGACAATTAGTATATTGCGTTATTAAGAGTAAAAGTGACCTTTATTAGGAGTAAAACTTGTAGACGGTTGTTGGTGGAAGATAATACTTCAGTTTCGGAATATTTTTTGGTTGAGGTGATCGTAATTTTTTCTAATTTATCATATTTTCGAGTTGACTTGAGTCAAACCAGAAATGTTTCGATTACTGCAGAGATGAAATGGTTGAACAGACGGAACAAATTGAAATGTCACACTATTTATGGATAACGAGTTCTACGTAATATCGCGTGCCGGAATTTTATGTTTATCGAAAATTGGTAAGCAGAAAATTAACCTCTCATTAGGACAGTGATGGTCGATCCGATTTGATCTTGCATTACCCTTTCATCGACACCCTTGTTGGTATTCAGATAACAAGTCATTTCTTATGTACTCAATATTGACACCATATTTCTCAATGGAATATTATCATTATGATAATGATTCTAATGATAATTTCCAGTATTAACTACTATGAGTTCATTCATTACTAGTGAAGTTCACACACTTCTGGGGAAAATTAGGGAAAGTTTTTCCAACTGAGGCAATAAAAAAACAATGTATATTCATCAAATATAGTTTTTGGACGTCATGGTGGTTGTAAATCCGATTTCGAAATCGGTTGATATTGAAAAGGGAAACATTCTCAATTGAATATTGAATAGAAAGATTTTTCTGTGAATTGAAAAATCCACGATGAAATTGAAGTTATTTTTTATGGATGTCTAAAAGCCACGCTGGACATTCAACTACATCTGATAGATATTCTGAAAGAAAAAATCTAAAATTAAAAATTTGCATTTTTATTCAGATTGTTATTTGATTTTCCATTCCAGTCTTAATTAAGAACTCATATAGATGAATGAGGCAAAGGAGTATGTTTTCCAAGGGAGAGTACTCACCAGAAATCATGTGTAACAATGACGCAAGAGAGGCATCGCATTTACTAGGTCTTCAATACATTTTTGTCGGCGCAAATCTATTTCACGCTTCCACGATCATCAGGAAGACCGGAAGAAATGGGAAACATATTTTCTGAAGGCAATCTCACTTTGCAAAGATGGAAAAAAATTCGAAACATTTCTTTTGCAGAGACACTTTTTCAGTAGTGTTTTTCTGGCATTTAAACCTGTCATAGGATATGATAGATTGATTTATTCGAAAATATGAATAGGATTTTCATAAAATCAGACGTGGAATCATCTGCGCCTGGAAGATAAACTTTAGTCACTATCTTGAATATTCTGCATTTCATTTGTTGAATTGAATTTGAATAAAATATTTCGGGACAATGTTGAGCCAATGTCGATAATTGGGTCATTTATCTTTGCCCCAATACCATATGATTGATAGTTGTCGACGTTTAAATGAATTTTATAAAAAAAAACTCCCCCCTAATATGAAATGTTATGTATTATACAGGGTGTTATGTAATAAGTATCCGATATTTCACAGGACGATTCCTCAGTTATTCATAAGGTGAAAAGATCATATAAGCATGGGTCCGCAAGGCATTCATTTTTTATATACAGAGTGTTTCGTTTGGTTTTTCGAAAATAATTTTTAAAATAATGTCGATATTTGGACAAAAATGGGTATTTGGGGATTTTCCAATATGAGAAATTTAAATTTGATCTTAGTTTGGCCCTTAATTGTAGGGGGCGCCGCCTACAGACCTTTGTCTCTTTTGGGGAGTCACAACTTTGTCAGGCATGTATGTATCACATTTTTTTCTGGGAGAAAAATCGATTTCTCTATAATTTTTACGTGAGAAAAATTTGCTCTTTAAAAGTCGCTACAAGCAGCCGTTTCTGAGATATTTTGAGTTAAAATAAATGATGCATGTGTTTGTCAAAAAGTTAAACAATTTTGAAAACTTTATTTTTTATTCAGCATAGAAACATTTCAAACGCTTATTTTTAAACAACAATAAACAACGGAACACTTGATATAAATCTGAATCAATATTAGAATGGATGTTCGAAATATCCACCTCCTGCCTGTATGCACGAATCTAGTCCTCTTCTCATTGATTCGCGCACTCTTTGGAACATTCCTGGAGTATTTTGAATAGTTCTACAAGAGTTAATCATTCGATTACTTAATTCTTTTTCATTTTGGATAGGTACATTGAGGATTTCACATGTCCCCACAGGAAAAAATCCAAACTGTTGAGGTCTGGCGACCTAGGGGGCCATGGTTCAGGCCCTCCCCGACCTATCCATCGGTTGCCGAAAGTTTGATCCAAACATTCTCGCGCTTGGCTGCTAAAATGTGCCGGGGCACCGTCATGCATAAACCACATTTCATTTCGTAGTCTGAGCGGCACATCTTCCAGTAAAATAGGCCAATATTCTTCAAGAAAATGACGATATCTCTCTCCGTTTAATCTTCCCGG
The DNA here is from genome assembly GCA_018342105.1 of Gonioctena quinquepunctata. Classification (NCBI taxonomy): domain Eukaryota; kingdom Metazoa; phylum Arthropoda; class Insecta; order Coleoptera; family Chrysomelidae; genus Gonioctena; species Gonioctena quinquepunctata. The sequence goes on from JAFIRS010000477.1 coordinate 152,311, forward strand.
AATAAAGAATGGACCTATGAAATAATATCCAAGGATTCCTGCCCACACGTTAAGACAGAACTGTTCTTGAAAATATGTTACCTGCATCGCATGGGGGTTTTCCTCTGACCACAAATGATTGTTAGAATAGAATAGAATTTATTTCTCGAATACATACATGTTTAAATACACAAAAATATACTATTTTATATGGAATGATTTTCATGTATGCTGAAGCTCATGTGAGCTATTGAGAACTGTAGTTCATTATGACTTGTTTTTCTACATACATAAAAGCAATTACACAATATGTATAATTAGTAGTCGCTGTTATCGTATTAAAAGGTAATTAAGACAATATCTCACAATAAATAAATATACCAAAGAACATATTTTGTTAACGTAAAGACAAGTGAGTAATAACAGAATCTAGAGAAAATAGAGAAAAAAAGAATATAGAAAAAATTTGTGGGCATATTCCCAATATTAAAAGGTTGCATATATAAATAGTTTTAAATAATCACTAGTGAATTTTATTATTAAAAGAAAAAAAAACAATGTTTATCATAATGAAAACGATGTATATGTAGTCATTGAAGAATTCTCTGATATCGTAATAAACATGGGTTTGAAAAAATTGTTTGACCTTATTTTTAAAAATATTTAGAGGAATGATTCCTGTTATTGCGGACGGTAGGTGATTGAATGTTTTTATTGCCATATCTGAAAATTACGTATAGCATTGCGTGGGAAATTTGCTTCGTCGGTATACAGGATTTGATTTTCAAATAAAATATTTTGAATAAGGCCTTGAAGAAACCAACGACAGAAGATGATACGTAACGGAAAGTCACGAGGGAGTAGTGCCTGAACTCTTTGAATATGGTAAGCATATAACAAATTATCAATTGAAATTATACATACCAGAACATGAGAAATGTTTAACGTCAGCGCTTTTTTTCTGGAGCTTGGTCTCCTACCAGATTAAGAACTGCTTCCTAGGTTTCTGGGGTTCTTACCGTCCGATGAGCACCCGGAAGATAACTAGCTTTCTCAAAACTTCCTGTTTCCCTTAACCGAGCGTGAATTTTCGAAAAAAATTTTGAAGTAGGAGTTGTGCGGTTCGGATAACGCTCCTGATACAAACGTCTAGCCTCATATGCATTTCCGTTAGCAAGTTCGTATCTACAATGTATCTCTGCATTGGTGAAGTTTACCATTCTTCAAGAAATAATCACAATAATAATAAATAAAACTATTTAACTATGCGACAAGATATCATTTTTGACATGACATCACAAGAAAAACATTGGAATAAACTTACCAGCCTACTTTTATTTTCAAAGAGTTCGCGAATCATGAAAAAAAGATTGGATGCTTCGATTAATTTGAATCAAAATATCTCGAAAACGGCTGCTTGTAGCGACTTTTGAAAAGCATACCTTTTTCACGTAAAATGATAAAGGAATCGATTTTTTTCTAGTAAATGTGATATATACATGCACGACAAAGTTGTGACTCCCCAAAGAGGCGGCGGCCCCTACAATTAAGGGCCAAAATTTGAATTTCTCATATAAAAAAATCCCCAAATACCAATTTTCGTCCAAATATCGACATTTAAAAAAAAATTATTTACGAAATAGCAAAATAAAAATAAATGTTCAACACCTTGTATATCCAAAAGGAAGGCACTGCGGACCCATACTTTTCACCCTATAAATAACTTAGGAATCGTCCTGTGAAATATCGTACACTTATTACATAACACCCTGTATAGGACAGCATCAATAGCAATAAGAATGCAAAAGTGTGTATAGAGCCTCTATTATTCAGTTTTAGTACACTTGGAAATACATTTTTTTTCATGTTTTCTGAGTTGTTTAGTTTATTGTATAGTTAGAATAAAAAGGAGTTCCTTGAATCGACCCTAATTGAATAACCCTAAAAAATATTAATTTGTAATTGTTCTGAGATGTATTGACTAGGCGAAAGTAATTTTTTTGTTCAAGATATGTGTACAATCTTTGTCATGAATATGTTTTTTTTCCAGCAAACGGAAAAATGGTAGACGCCACCCAAGAATTCATTGCCATCGGTATCTGCAACATAGCGAATTCCTTCGTTCAGGGATTCCCGTCTACGGGTTCGTTGTCGAGAAGTGCCGTCAACAACAGCAGTGGCGTACGAACTCCTCTTGGAGGGCTTTACACTAGTATTTTAGTGATAACCGCATTACTATTTTTCACTCCTTACTTCTATTTCATTCCAAAGGCCGCTTTGGCAGGCATCATTATAGCTGCTGTTATATTCATGGTCGAGGTGAAAGTTGTCAAGCCGATGTGGAGGTCCAAAAGTGAGTATATACACAAACATTCTAAAACCAGTCATTTTAAATAAAAATGTGTCCATATTTCCTCTCACAATGAACATAGTTCTCAATAAAACTTGCAAATATCAAGGAACCAAAAAAATATTATATTTTAATTCAAGAAATAATAATTATTAGATTGAAGATATTTAATGTGGAAAATGTCGTCTTTCGAAAGATTGTGTAGCAAGGGAAATCGCGGTATTACAGACACGTTTCATTTCACATCCTGTATGACAACACTTCAGTATGTCTTTTCCATTCAATACCGCCATCTACAATATGAGTCCTCCCACCAAGTACTTGATGAATTCTTTCTCTCAAACCAACTCTTTGCATTTTCACGATAACCCCACCCATACCTTTACAGTTTTCAAAGAAATAGCGTATTTTCTATTCAGTGAATGATTTTCCAAATGAATTTGTTTTCTTTTCTTTTTCATTTCACATCCTCGCCTGACGGTCCCAACTCGCTGAACGATTCCAATCACTTGTTCTGGAGAATAAAAAAAACTTGTTCTCGGAACGGAAGCCAAAAGGACTTGTTCCTGGACTCGCAGTAAAGAATCCGCTCCCGGACGGGAAGTAAAGAGACCTTGCTCAGAACGGAAGTAAAGTAGAGCGATCTCGACTTTTATATCCGCCGGATTTGAAAGAAATAGCGGACAAAAATCGTACAAAGACCCCTGTGCTGATTGACATAAGAACTGGACCAAAAAGCAGCAAATCTCTTTGTCCCTTTATGGAAAAGCATACTAGTTTTTACTAATATGAATTCACCTTCTCCTACCCTCATAGTAACAACAGTCAGAAACGTCTCTTAGTCTTTTTGTATGGTCCAAAAAATCATCAGGACTTTCTTTTGCTCGGTTTTAATCATTCCAGTAACTTTGGATATTTACACTTATTTCCTAAACGGGCATTATTTTGTTGCCAGATCATAATTAATATTGAACCCCAAATAGGCAGGGGTACCAAAGTTACTTCAAAATTTTGGTAAGCTTCTTAGTAACGGAGTTCGGAAAAATGCTTCGTTATAATCTAACATGACTTAATGATATTCAAAATCCTAAGAACTTCAGAAGGTTTCTCAATCATACCAAAATTATTCAGTTCAGATTCTAAAACGCGTCAAGAGACAATATTCAACAGTTACAACTCTCAACTGTTTCAGATGAAAACCAAGAAAGAACTGAAAAATATTTTCTCAAGAAACCTTGTGGCCGTGAGCGTAGACTGATGTCCAGATGGTCCGAGTTCGATTCTCGGCACGGCTACTGAAATAAAAATTCATTTCTGTTGTTTCGTTGAGCGGGAGGAGATAGGTGACCAACCAAAGATTCTTGGTACCCAGATATCAATCCTTAGGACTGTCCACGGTTACCAGCCGAGTAGTGCTTCGGATGATACTTGAAAAGCTAAGGTCCCCGTCTTCTTAACTCACACAAATCTTTGACTTCCGAGGGTTGCTTTGCAACTAAGTTGGCGGTTAAAAAACAATTTTTAACAAAAACAAAACAATTCTGTGAACTGATGATAGACAGAATGGAAGCACATTTGCAGTTCATAAACAAAATTGTTTTTTCTGAAGAGGCTAAAGAAATGGTAAACAGACAAAACTGTTCATTTTGGAGCGGAGAAAATCCTTATTGGATCTGTGAGGCTCATACACAATATCCTAAAAAAGTGAACGTTTGGGCTGGTATTATTAACAACAAAATTATTGGCCAATATTTTTTTGAAAGAACAGTTATTGCTAAAGTTTATCCAAATTTTTGTATGAACTCTTCACAGCCTACATTGAAAACGTATTGGTAGGGATTATCTGAACGAAGTTTTTCCCAATAGGAGGATTGAAAGACGTGGAACAATTGAATAGCCGCCTAGATCCCCCGATTCGACTCCTCTCGATTACTTATTATGGGGTTATTCAAAATCAAGTGTATTCCAATAGACCAGACAATATTGCAGATTCAAAAGTTAGGATAACCCCTGAGGTCCTTCAAAATATTGTACGAGAATTCCAAGATCGACTTGCTTATTGTCAAGAAGTTGATGGTGGTCATTTTGAACATTCAATTTAATTGTATAATGATTTGAAAAATACTTCGTAAACATTATGTGACATTATTTTCTTAATTCTACGTAAAGTAACAAATATTAACATTTTCGAAATAAATTGAAATAAACAGAGAATGAAAATCCCTCTCGAACAAGGTACCACACGACCCCCCTCTCATTTAAATTTTTTGAGGAGGTGCTCATAATTCAGAGGGGGTGCAAGAAGGAGTAATATTTCAATACTGAAATTGTCAAATACACAATGGAAATCGATCTGTTTCAGGTTTTTTCAAACAAATACATAATAACGCTAAAAATAAATTTATTCCATACCTAAGGACCGCACTGTATATCAGCAATCAGCAAAATTATATAAATACTTGGTAAATTTGTTTCTCTATAATTTCGATGAAAACTGATTATTCCTCTCTTTTTCAGAAACAGACCTACTTCTTGGATTAGTGACTTTCATCGCATGTTTGTGTCTTGCCTTGGAAATCGGAATATTGGTTGGAATTGGAATAAATTTACTTTTTATCCTATATCATGCTGCAAGACCCAAAATAACAGTTGAACGATTAGTGGTGAGTAAATTAATAATTATTGTAAAAATCTGCCATCAGACCAGTGGTAATTGATTTCAATCTCGACCGGTTTCCCGTAACTAAAATTATCTCAAGTAAAGAAGAAATTGAAAATGTAAAAACATTAATATTTGGGTCAATTCATTTCATCAATCCTGGAATTTTCTGTTTATAAGGGGATTTCAAATTAAAATACATAACTAGCTGACAGAGCTGTCCCAAAGCACTGTGCTTAGTGCTCGTGAAAGCACTCATAGCACTTCTGTGCTCGTAAGCACTGTGCTCTCGAGCACTTTTTTAAACTTGTGCTTAGTGCTTCGAGCATTTTACGAAAAGTTCAAGAGCTTAGTAATCCCAAAAAGTGCTCCCGAGAGATTACAGTGTTGATATAAGCATTATTTTAAATATAACGGGAGTTGGCGGCGTGCAAACAAGAATTTTGTAATTCCATAAAAAGATATCTTTGGACGGGGATTGAACCCACGACCTCATGATTACCAGTCGAGTGCTCTTCGAACTGAGCTACCGTGGACGTAGGTACGCAACCGCGATCGGGATATCGCCGAATTTGAAAATTAAGAAAGGAAATTTGTGTCTGTGATATATTAGTCTAATGGACAAGTTGAAAATGGTCTAAAATAAAGATACTGCTCTTAAAATTATGTGTGATAGCTCATTGAATCCGGAATAACGCCTAGAAAAATGTGCCAAAAGCGTGTATTAGCACATAACAAATTGCAAAAGTTATAAACAATTGAAGATGAATAAAAAGTGGCATTTCGTTTTTGGCCAATAATTCATAGAGTATCAATATTTAAGAAGTTTCAAAGAAAGATTCTGAAAGAAGAGGAAATTTCCAATAGAAAACTTTCGGTGCCCGGAACTCTATCTCCATTGTTTATAATTTTAATTCAACGCTGAAAATGGGTCTCCGCGCGACATTTTTAGGTTGCGCGCGCGGCGTCAAAAGCGAGTACGACACATTTATTAATTTATTTAAGGTATTGAATATTATTTTTTCAATTTGAAAAAATTATGGTGTATTCGGAACACTATAAATAATTTATTCCCGTTGGAAATTTCACTTAAAGTTGATTTTTCAACAAGTTAAACGATTGTTAACTAACAAAATTTTCTCGAACTTCTGTCTTAATTGTAAATGAAAAAAAATGTTTAAATAATTGTCGTAAAAATGTTTCGCTTCGTAGAGCCTTTCTTATATACATACTTAACAAGATCACGTCATAAAAGTTAAAAAAATATTCATACTTTGTTTATAATAATTTTTGTACTTGAACAAAAACAAAAAAATCCAAATAATGTAGTTAAAAAAATATGTTTTTCTCTTAATCATCATATTATCGTTTTTTATTAATACAAGATATAAATTGATTTGCAAAAAAAAAATTCCCGCCATTTGTTGATAAGTTTTTAATAAACAAATTGATTATTTCAATATTTTTGAAAAATGTTTTTCCACAACTTCATTATATTACAAATATTATAATTTTTTTAAAAAAGTTTTTCCTCAATAACAATTTTTAATTGTTTATAATAGTTTTTTTTATATTTCTATCGTTTAAATAATTAGTTGAGGAATTATTTTTTTTCTAAAAATCATAATTACAGTCCAAAAAAAAATATTTTTTTCATCGACAATTCCATTGTTTATTAACTTACCAATTTGTTATAATTTTTTTTTAACTTTGTTAGATTTTTTTTCTGAACCTTCTAAAATTTACAAAAACAACCATATATAACAATGTATAGAAAAAAATGTTTCCCAATTCCAATTCCCAAAGTACAATAAATAATTGTAAAAAAAATGTTTCTATAATTTGTTTTATATGGTTGTTTTTGTAAATTTTAGAAGTTCCAGAAAAAAGTTAATAAACAATGGAATTTTTGATGAAAAAAATTTTTTCTGTTACTTTATAGAGGACTGTCAATTGTGATTTTGAGAAAAAAAAATATTTCTTAACTAATTATTTAAACAATAGAAATTAAAAAAAAACTATTATAAACAATTAAAAATTGTTATTAAGGGAACTTTTTTTTTTCAAAAATCATAATATTTGTAACATAATGAAGTTGTCAAATAAAAGCTTTCAAAAATATTTAAATAATCAATTTGTTCATAAAAAATTCATCAACAAATGGCGGGAAAAATTTTTTTGCAAATCACTTCATATCTTGTATTAATAAAAGAACGATAATATGATGATTAGGGAAAAAAATTTTTTTTAACAACATTACTTGGATATTTTAGTTTTTGTTCAAGTACAAAAATTATTATAAACAAAGTATGAATATTTTTTTAACTTTTATGGCGTGATCCTGTTGGGTATGTATATAAGAAAGGCTCTAAGAAGCGAAACATTTTTACGACAATTATTTAAACATTTTTTTTCATTTACAATTAAGACAGAAGTTCGAGAAAATTTTGTTGGTTAACAATCGTTCAACTTGTAGAAAAATTAACTTTAAGTAAAATTCCAACGGGAATAAATTATTTATAGTGTTCCGAATACACCATATTTTTTTCAAATTTAAAAAAATATATTTAATACCTTAAATAAATTAATCAATGTGTCGTACTCGCTTTTGACGCCGTAAGCGCAACCTAAAAATGTCGCGCGGAGACCCATTTTCAGCGTTGAGTTTGAAGTTTTTTATTGGAAATTTCCTCCTCTTTCAGAATCTTCCTTTGAAATTTCTTAAATATTGATAGTTTATGATATATTGGCAAAAAACGGAATGCCATTTTTTTTTTCATCTTCAATTGTTTATAACTTTTGCAATTTTTTATGTGCTAATACACGCTTTTAGCACATTTTTTTAGGCGTTATTCCGGATCCAATGAGCTATCACACATAATTTTAAGAGCAGTATCTCTATTTTAGACCAATTTCAACTTGTCGATTGGACTATATAATGTAAAGAGTCTTTTTCTAGCATTTGAAAATTATTGTCTGCACGCCGCGAACTCTCTTCACATTATATATCACAGACACAAATTTCCCTCCTTAACTTTCAAATTCGGCTTGATTGTTCAATGGTCGGATATCCACACCTGACCCCCGCTCAAAATCGCAAATTATCGACGACGCAAGGTGAAAGGTAAATTGGATCTTGATGATCATTTGATAGCGAATGAGATCCCTTCCACCTCATAACTTTCATCAAACACACTAACATTAAATTCTAGAAATTGATATCCCGATCGCGGTTGCGTACCTACGTCCTCGGTAGCTCAGTTGGAAGAGCACTTGACCGGTAAACATGAGGTCGTGAGTTTAATAGGGTAGTTGTTGTTCATAACAGTTTTTCGTACTTTTTCAAGTGCATTCTTTCTTTGTGTAGGGCTGTTCAACATTATGGCTCTATCTGTTAATCCAATTATAACACTTTTTTTTTGGGAGAACGGGTGTTGAGAATTATAGTTCAAGTATCGACCTGACCATGATTCTTTTATGTACCATTCGGTTATTATGTTGTTATTTTGTCTAGTCAGTGTTAGATCGAGGAAATTGATTTTATTGTTGTCTTCTTTTTCGATTGTAAATTGTAGTTTCTCAGGGAAATTGTTGAACGTTCTGAGGAGTTCATCCCATTTATCTATTGGGACCGCTGTTATACAATCGTCTACATAGCAATTGGAAACTGAGTTTTTGAATGACTTTTTCTCCAAGATATTCCATAACTAATTGAGTGATGACACTGGAAATGGGGGAGACAATCGCGCAACCGTCTCTTTGGTGATATAAGTCTTCTTTATACTGAAAGTAGTGTGTTAACAAGGTATCTTCTATGGCTGGAAAACAGAGGTCATCAACTTCACGAGGAAACTCACCAATGTGAAGATCCTCGGGAAGCTGAGGATTGGAGAAAGCAAAGTGACGGAGAGGCCCTCAGTGCGATACCTGGGAGTGCAGCTGGACAAGCGTATGAGCTTGCACAAGCATATAGGGCAGGCATTACAGAGGGGAGCGGCCGCGATAAAGCGAACGTACCCCCTCATTGCACGTAATTCCAGCCTGTCACTTGATAATAAGCTTCGAATATACAAGCAAATCATTAGACCAGCAATAACATACGCTTGCCCGGTATTTTGTAGCCTTTCCAAAACGCAGATGTCGAGACTGGAAAGGTTGCAAAACAAAGCACTCCGTATTGTTACAAACAGTAACAGATACATCCGGCTGGATGATCTGCGTGAGATAGCTAACGTTGAAAAGCTGGAAGATTTTATAATTAAAATATCAGACAAATTTTATAGACATCACATCCCTAAGAGTCCGCTCACAGCAGCAATCACCAATGTACGAGCCGACCAAAGAAGGAAGCATGGTGTGATCTATCAAAACCTTGAACTCTACAGGGAGATAGAGTAGGAACCAGTTCGAAATTCTAACGAAATAAAATAATAGCAAATAACCCAATTGGGTAATACCTTTTAAAAACATCACTTTCATTAGCTGGTTTATTTTTTCCAGATTGAATAACGCTTAATTACAAATAACTCTACACAATACTTAGTTTCTGAATTTCCATACAAAATAGATAAGCGGAAGACGCATAAGCCTAGGCAGGAGGCGTCTAGATATTTTACTCACCAAAACATAACTAGACATATGAAATTATCAGGCACCTGTTAACACCAACAAGGGCTGTCCCTTCGCCCCATCAGGAGGGCAAGGAGACAGTCAATAAGTCCCCAAACAAAAAGCCACAATCTTCCCCCCCTTACCACCCACCACCCGAAGGAGGAACCGGAAAATTGAATGTATATATAATGTAAATAGTAATTAGTATTAGTTATGTAAGATATATGTGTATATAATGACAATAAATACTTTTGGATTGGATTGGATTGGTATACAGTGATCTGACATCTAAGGAGATAATTATGTGGTTTTCTGGAATGTTTACGTTGTCAATGAACTTTTGGAAGTCAAAGGAATCTTTGATGTAGAAATCGTTTTTACCTATGATATTCGAGATGCTGTTGGCTAGAAATTTGGATAGTTTATAAAAAGGTGATTGGACGCATGATATTATAGGATGGTTGTCTTTGTGTAACTTAGGTAAGCCGTAAATTTTAGGGGCAGTAGCATTTTTTATCGTTAGACGTTTTTTCAGTTCATCTGAGATTAGGTTGTTTTGGTGCATTTTTTTGAATAATTTGGTTGTTTTTATTTTGATATTTGTTAGATGGGTTTGTTTTCAATTTTTTGTATGTTCTGGGATTTGGAGGAAGTGTGTTATTTGTTTTCATAATCTGTTTTGTTCACAATGACATTGTTTTGCATTTGTCTGGTTTAACAATTATAATTTGTGGCATTTAAGGAACAACTTTGTTTTCCGAATGTTTTTTGGGATTGATTTTGTGTTTTGTTGTTCTTCAAGTTGTTTTCATGATTACTAATGGCTTGCACAACATTGGTTCTGATTTCATTGCAATCATTGATTGGGAGGCTTTTATGCCAGTTTCAGGGCTATGATTCCAATGTAGGTATATCTTTTTCTCGGGTAATTGGTATGGAAAAATTATCCCCGTATTTAAGAATTGTTTCTTTTGGTATGCGTGTTTGTGATGAATTGGTGATACATTTTGAATTGTCGAGGGGTTGTTCTATGTTATTGTCTTTGTTTATTAATTTATTGAACTTTTTGATGTTATTTTATCAGATTTTCAAAAATATTCTTTGTTTTTTTTTCTAGGTTGATTAATTCTGTAATTACTTTTGGATGAACTAGGTTCTTTATGCTGTTAAGAGCATTGTAATTTTTTTCTATAATATGAATATTACTGGCAGCTTCTTTGATGAGTTATTGAAAATTTTCAACTTGTATTTGTTTGTGGCTGAATCGAAATATTTGCCAAGGTACGTACTGATCTCGAAATTTAAACAATTTGGAGGGGGGGGGGGTGAGCAGTTTCACCCTTGCTCAATGTATATTTTGTTGTTCTTTAATCCTGTTGTATATAATGGGATGGGGGACTTTCTTGGGTTTTGGATTAGTTTCTTTTTATTTGTTGGTAACTAACGACAAATGTTTTTCATAAACGTTTCGGTCTTGGCCGAGGGCTTCTTCAGTATTTTATTTATCTGGGTACATTTTTGAATCATTACTTTACTTTGCCTTCTGTGACTATTAATTATTATTTGACAATTGAGGTTACGTAACTTGGCAAATCTATTTGGCTGTGGAAAGTGTATTTGTTTTTGTTCCCCATAACGAAAGAGGAATAACTAACATGAGGAACAAAAATAAATACACCTTCCTGAGTCAAATAGATTTGCCAAGGTACGTAACCTCAATTGTCAAATTACAATTAATAGTCACAGAAGCCAAACAAAGTAGAGTAAATGAAAGTAAAATGTAACCCAGTTTTTTTTTTTTAAATGTACTTATATAAATAAAATATTGATATAATGAGAAATGTATCTCTTTGGAGGGCTTCTTTTGGTTTCTGATATCTTCTTGGTTAGATTGGCTGCATAATCGAGGAAATACAAAAATGTTTACCTAAGTACATTCAATCGTCAATTCTCCCACCATCTTGGGTCATTTGGGAAATATTATCATGTTAAGATTCATCCCTTATCGCATAGTATAAAAAGATATTGATACAAATAGCTTTTTTCGTGGTATCTTCAAACATTCACTGAAAATCCATTTTCTTGGCTTCCTTGATAGTTTTTTTGTCAATAAGTTGTAAGAGTCATAGTTCTATAAGTAATATCAGGATTAGTTCATGTGATATTGGACAAAAACTAAAGTTATAATTTCGATTTTGTTATAATATTTCTGTCCTTCCAAAACATATTGAAACATGCAACGAAAGCCAATAGAATAGCATGCTGCCTATATGACCAAATCCGGCGGAACAACCACCAATGTCAAAAATATATAAAGTGCCGATCAGAGCGATTATGACCGTAGTAAGACGATGGATCGAGTGCCTGAACCATACTCAAAGAGCAACAAGCAATTAGCCAAAATAAAAATAAAGCTGCTGCAGGTTGGCTTGAACTGCCCGCAGCATCAGGAATGTTCCTGTTCCGGCTAACTAGCTTGAAGTTTACCTGCGTTAGCCCCAGGAATGCTTTCATTCCCCTGGCTTGCAGGTTCTTCAAGGAGGTCTCGTCGATTTGAAAGACGAGGCCTCCTCTTGTCTCTTGATGACAAGCCATTCTTCAGTATCTATCCCCATGTTCTGGGTTTTGATGAGCTGAGGAATCTTTTTGGTTTCCATTTTACCAAATGGTTTGGAATCCATACCACTACCTTGGAGGTATTCAGGATGTCCTTGGCTAGCCCTAATTTTAGGACAGCCCCCTCCCAAGGTATCAGTCCGGGGATACTCTCGAGTGGCCAGGATTTGGCGGTTTCATCCGAGCATGTCAGGACCAGCACGCCCTTGTGGACGTAGCTGTTCCTGAAGTTCGGACCCTCACCCGGCTCCTGCAGGAGAATCCCTTGGTCGTCTGATAACTGGTGATCTGGATAACTCTCCAGAGCAACAGCCATCTTCAGACCTCTTGTGACCTCCCTATAGCTGCCCCGCTCAGTTGGGTGAACTTGGGCAGAGACATCCACTGGTTGGTCAGATCTAGGTTTCTCCACCCTTGCAGTGCTCTCCGTGGAAGAGGGTTGACTTCTCTGTGAGCGGTTCCTCTTCTCGTTCGGAGTTTCTGGCTGCCTGCTGCTTCCAGCGATGCTGGAAGTTCATTCAGGGAAGCCAGTTTTTGCTTCTGGGTGTGGATCGCGTCGGTTGCTTCGGCGTTTCCTGGGTTTGATTTCTTTCCCAGCTGCCTTGGCCTCCGTGATCCGCACCTGTCTTCTAGCAGCTCCTGAGAGTTTTTCACGCGCCAGATGTGAATAATTTACATCTGACGCGACGTGCCTCAGGGCAGGTGTTTCTGGAGGTTCAGCGGAACTGCCACTGCCTCCAGAGAGTTTCCTATTCTCTGTTTCCGGGAGTTTCTCAGTAGGTGTTCGACCATCTGCTGATCCCTCGTCGGTTGGGTTTGCGGTTTCTGGTGCCGAGTGCGATACAACTGGAATCTCCTCAACTTCCATACCCGCTATCGGTGTTGGGTCTTCTTCAACTGGAAGTTCCCCAGGGTTGTTTTTCTTTATGGTTTCCATTTTGTTCCCACGAGTGTAGGGGAAAGGGTCGTCCACACCTGCGGTGCCCCTTGCGCAGGTGTAAGGCAGATCACTCTGGGAGGTCGCCATGTATCCCAGAGGCTCCGTTTGTGATACCTGACTGGCTCAGGTATCATCCATCCCTCGGCACGGGTCGCCTTGGATTAAGCCATGTTGTGGTGGCATTTGGTTTGAGATTGACTTAGAGATCCGCAGGCTTTGACCATTTCTGGTCATTCTCACTGGATTTTCCTTGTCAACCCCGTTATCCAGCGATACCACTCGGAGGTAGCCACCTAAGTTTCCGCAACCCATCTTCATCTCTCGTAGGAGGTGAACATGTGTTGACGCAAACTACCCGCCAAGTTATTGTAATAGTTATAGTCCTATATCAGGACCGGTTCATGTGATATTGGACAAAAACTGAAATTGATCATGGCGATAATGACCTTGGGAAGACGAATCATCGAGCGCCCAAACTATATCGAGAGTGAAACAGGCAATAGCCAGAATAAGAATATTTTTCATTCGATATCAAGTTCTTTATGAAATTGTAACGTCAGATTTTGAATCCAACGTGCCTTTGTCTCTGGATCACCCTTCATCATTGTTGTTTTAAATTTTTTCCGTTTTTTTTTGAGATTATTCTCATCCTGAATCCATAGGTTTGTCATACAAAATAATTGGAAAGCATTCACAGGTAATTGGAAATCCTCCAAAGTTATAATCGTATTTTAATCGTAGGAAAACTGAATCATGGATATGTTCCAAAATTATGTGAAAAAATTAACCAATTTATATTTGATGAATAGGGCAAAATAATAGAAATAAGAAGTTATAAGATGAAAATTTGGAAAACATACTAAAACTGAACCAATGAAATGTTTAAAAATGTACCAATGAAAATTCGCGAGCAAATGAAACATTCCACCATTTGGACAGATGCATTTTGCACGTCGAGATTCCAAACTCCTTATTAAATTATTATCTCTCTGCCTCGTATGTTTTCTGGAGCATTTCTCCACGAAGAAGCTCAACAGTGGTTTGGTATAATTTATTTTTCAAATATTTTAATTAATGAAATGTAATGGATTCAAATCCAGTGATCTGGGAGGCCACCCCAATTGGCATCTCCAATCCATTGATTTGAAAATGTTCCTTTCTAATAATCTACAAACACTCTGAGTTTGTGTGGATCATATCTATTTTGTTTCAACCAAGTAGTGTTCAGATTGCCATCAAGAAATTGTTTCCAACTATTACAGTGTGTCTCACTTCTCATGGAAACACCCCTGTATCTTCCGTAATTATTGGAGTAGAATTCTGTGATTTTCACGATCGTTAGGTTTACCGGAGTTGAGCCTAAATCTCTTCTGAGGTTAACCTGAATGACCTATACTGCGCGCCAGGGGCGATGGAAATACCGATTTTTGTGCAAATTAATAGCAGGGGTTAGGATAGGCTCAAAATTCCTACGGATTCGTGAACAGAACATCAATTTTAGTAATAATCCATATTTTCGCTAAAAAATTTCAGGTCTGAAAAATACGAATTTGTCTCACCTCTCATGGAAACACCCCCGTATCTCCCGTAATTATTGGAGTATGATTCTGAAATTTTCACGATTGTTAGATATACCGAAGATGAGTCTGAATCTCTTCTGCGGTTAACCTTAGTGACATACACTGCGCGGCAGGGGCGATGGATAGACCGATTTTTGCGAAAAATAATATAAGGAGACAAGATAGGCTCAAAAATCTTACGGATTCGTGATCGAGACATCAACTTCAGAAACAATCCATATATTCGCTGGAAAATTCTCAGTTCTGAAAAATCCGAATTTGTCTCACTTCTCATGCAAACACCCCGTACCATTGCACCGACAGACAGATAAATAAGTAAGTAGCACCTAAGCTTGTCAGTATTCACCTGAAGACGATTGCAGTATTCGAAACGTCGTGAAAACCTCTCAAATCCATTAGGACGATCGACGTCCGAATCAAGAGTAATCAATTTTGAGCCTATCTTGCCCCCTAATATAATTTTTCGCAAAAATCGGATATCCATCGTCCCTGGCGCGCAGTGTAGGTCACTCAGGTCAACCTCGTTATATCTAACGATCGTGAAAATTTCAGAATTATACTCCAATAATTACAGAAAATACGGAGGTGTTTCCATGGGAAGTGAGACACACTGTATATTATCCAGCAAACCACACCATATGTTCTGGAGAAAATGGGTTTGTTGCCTCATTTTCACAATTGGAATACTCTGCGAGAAAATTGACAATAATTAAAAAGGCGAGGATGTGTTTAGAGTCTCGATATACAGAAGGTATTTCTTGAAATGGTGGAAATTTTTTCTAGTTACTGAAATAACTTTCATTCCCACCCGAATGTTAATTGGCTTTGACAATTAAAAATAGAATCAATAGGGGGGATTTCCGAGTAAATCTCCACGAAAACAATATATATGAAGTTTACTTCATTTCCAAAGTATATGCATTTCGGATGTTTACACTTTCTTCATCATGACCAGGTTGGGTTTATGATCGATAGATGGAATGAGATTTCATAGTAAGGAACTTATTTGATGAACGATGAAAAATTCATTGGATTAGTATAATTTTTTTGGGACAGAGATGGTAGAAAATTCATGAGGAGTTAAACGAACACGAACACACAAATTTTAATAAAGAAAAACACGTGGACTTTCCTCATTACTACCTTAAATTATACCAGATTAAACCTTCTGGAAATTCCGGAGTTATGCAAGGAAAAAAGTCTTCCACTTCAATTTGTGTCAACTTTGAATTGAAATTCGATTCAATTCAAGTTTTCGAATCCTTACAATTCGTTTAACTCCTTATGAATTTTCCAACATCTCTGTCCCAAAAAACTCATACTGATCCAAAGAAATTTTCATCGTTCTTCAAATAAGTTCCTCACTATGAAATCTCATTCCATCTATCGATCATTAACCCAACCTGCCTTCTCATTCAGAAACGAATCTCTTAGTAATCTTCCTCATCACAGCGCCACACCGATCTAATTTATAGGATCAATTTCATTCTCTGAAGATTCCTTTACCTCAACAAGCTGAAAGCACGACATCTGCTCATTTCTTCAACAACCGAACGTCAGTCTGTCACTATGCCTCGTATGAAAACGATGGCTTTTTTCACCTTTTTATTCTCATCGTTATTCACAAAATGAGAGATAACATAATTATAATATATATGTGAAATGTAGATGACGAAATTTGTCCTTTATCTATTCGTTTGTTATTTTCTTCATGGTGACCATTTGTTAAGTAAATGTTTTTTTCACGTCTGCTTTTATTGTAATTTTCTAACTTTAATATTATTGTAGTCTCTTTATATTTGTGCTGATGATGGAAGAATAAACTTACGAGGTGCATACAGAGCCGGATTAAGAGGGGGGCAAACGGGGCTGCAGCCCCGGGGCCTCCACAAGGGAGGGGCCTCCACAATATAAATTTTTAGGTAAAATTTCCTAACAAATACCGAAGGATATGCAAAATTATATATAAAAAATCTGACAACGAAAGAGCAGTTCTCCCACTTTTTCCTCTCATTTTTCGTTCTAAACATTCAAAAACATGTTTCGTATTCTTGTCAAAATCCATGGTTAATATTAATCTTCGATCTGATGAATCATGTGTATATGCGAGAAACAATCACCAAGTAAAACATCATACTATTATACAAAATATTATATCGTATCGAAATTAGCTGTGAAAACAGGAACAACTGAATTAAAAAAAAAATATACATTTTTTTTTATTAAATGAAGGATTTATAAGAGCCCTGTGCGCATTCCATAATAGAAAAAAAGTTCAAATTCTGTTGACTATTTTTCTGCCGATTCTACAAACAATTTGCCCGTCTATACCTGTTTTTCCTATTTATTGGCGTTGACAAGTGTCCGCTGAGTGGTGCGCTTGTAACAGAGAAATCCCCGAAATCTGAAAGTGTGAGTCTAAGAGAAAGATGATATTCCGCAACAAATGTAAATCCTTCTGAAAAATTTCAGAGCTACATTCTCAAACATTGAAATTACAGTGATTATTTTTTGACATTGCTAGAAACCAATGGAAACGTTCAATTCAAATAATTCATATACGTTTTGGCCAATCAATAGTTGGAATATTCTACCTAGAAAATTGTCGCGGGTATAATTTGAGGTATTCTGTTGTTATTGTCTGACAACCTTTATTTTTAATTTGACTTCCGTCATCAATTCGCATGAGAAGTGTGAAATGAATCAAAACCGGTTTAGTACATTATATAATTTTGCAAGGAAATGAGTTTATGATCGTAACATCAAAAAAAAATCTAAAGAATACCACACGAGAGTTCGATATAGTAGAAAATAATTATCTAGATTTATTTCTCAAACTTGTTGGCAATAGCCACTCGAGCCAGTTGGTCTCTCTTGTCTATTGCCTGGCAACAAGTTTTCGAAAATCTGTCGAATTATTTCCACTCTCTTGTGATATTACAACTGAGAATGTGATGATGTCAAATTGCACTGGAAAGCGCCCATTTTCCAAAATGAAAAAAATAGGCGAATTACGATGAGACAAAGCCGCCTATCAAAGTTATCGCTTCTTAGAATGATTTTCTCCAGATGCTGGATTTGACCGAAATCATCAATGATTTTTCGTCGAAAAAAGCTCGCAAGAATCCATTCGTTTACGCTGTGATTCAATTTATTTCTTGTATTTTATTATACCTACATATGCTCGTGTCAAAATAATTTGATTTGTTCCGCAATAAATAAAAAAAAAACTTGTTTGAAAAATAATTAGGGGCCTCCACTCCTTTGTTGCCCCAGGGCCTCCACACCTTTTAATCCGGCCCTGAGTGCATACACTTTGGAAATAGAGTAAACAACATAGATATTGTTTTCGTAATGATTGATTTGGAGTTCCCCCCACATTGATTCTATTTCTCTTTCCACTCCACTTTGAGTAATATGGACTACTTCTATTATTTTTGTCAATTACTTTTTGGGCCAGTTTTGATGTTTTTTGAATTTTATTCACTGCTGGAATACTTAGATAACTTTTCAATCAATTGTATTACGGGGCCTGTGGCTCAGTGGCACCAGCGTCGATCTTGTGTCAACTGTTTCCACCTGGCGCGGGTTCGATTCCCGCAGCTGGTGAAAAAAATTTTTCAAGGTCCCAAGAGTGGTTTCGGATCCCACTATAAAAGGTAAGGTCCCCGTGATCTTAACTCGGGTTGGTCAAACAACTAAGAAAGCGGTTAAAAACAATTTTACAATTTTACAAAAACAATTTTACATTCTATCGACGAAAACATTGGTTTATTCCCCCACATATATTTCTCACAAACACATTTTACCAGAAAGTAACTATAAATTTGACCATTTATAAGTTGGAAGGACGTCGAATTACCTGAAAATTATTTCCAATTCATTTTGTATGATAAAAATTATCCAGGCGTCAAAAACAAAAATTGTTTACAGTGGACCAGAGAGTAAGAAACGTTAGATTCAAAATATATTGTCGTTTTGTAGAAAAATTGATTGAAACTTTTGTCGATATTTCTTTAAATAACAAAAATACCCAACTTTTTTCCATTTTACCGACCTTCTAACTCTCATGGTGCAGAAGTAAGCGATATAATCCTATCAAAAGAGTGACTACCCTGTATATTAATTTAATCAATCAATTGAGTAGATTCACAAATTTTAACCTCACCTTTTTTTTTGTTTCAGTCGAAAGGAGGCACTGATTACCTCATGCTCACTCCCGACAGATGCCTAATCTTCCCTTCTGTCGACTACGTAAGAAACCTAGTGACGAAACATAGCATTCGTCAAGCCATCCCCGTTGTCATAGACTGCTCCCACATCTACGGCGCTGATTATACCGCTGCCACTGTTATAGAAATTTTAACTCAAGATTTCGCCTCTAGAGATCAACCGCTCTTCTTCTATAACCTCAAGCCTTCTGTTTGTTCAGTCTTCGAAGGTTTATCTCCCAAAGATTTCATTGTTTTCTACAACGAAGATGAGATTGATGTATTGCTGAAAAATCGTACGGAAAACAAGAAGAAAATTGAAAGTATGAGTGCGTGATCAGAGCTTTTTACGATTAATGGACCTTTGACTTACCGTAAATCAGTATTCTTTTTACAAATACATGTTGAACTGCGAATATTCCATTATGAAAATTTATGTTCTTGTACTTGACGTTTTCCAGATGCTTCAAATAACAAAGGTAGTGCATTTGGTATTCTATGCTAGTGATATATAAATTGAATTTTAGTTTCCTTTCAGTATTCCAATATTTGGACGGAATAATCATTGGGATTTTCTTCCAACGAAATGTTTATAGGTAAATCAGATTTAAACGATTGTTGAAGTTTTCCTTTCAACAAGATATTATTTCCAAACTATTGCTTCAAAATAGTTATGTAAGCTAATATAATCCGCCATAATCGCAATGTTAGCCAAAAACCTACAACCTACTCAGTCTTTCAAAATTCAGATTGAAGTAAAATTATACATAGCTAGAATAAATGAAAATACAAATTTAAAAAATAAATTACAAGTATTGAACGTAAAACTGCTATTCACCCAGAAATCGTGATAGAAAGGAGTAATGGGATGAATTATGAAAATATCAGTGACCTTTCAGTGACACATATCAGTCGGCATCATCCCTTTATTACCCAAGAAAATTCGGTGTTCTGTGATCAGAGCCCATAAATGTGATTGTCTTTGTCATTTCAAAAATTAAGCCATGTCAAAAATGATCCCTTATTATTACTCTAATAGTGATTTCCATATTACCAGATATATATTGAAAATTATGTGTGAAAGATGCTCTGGATTATAAATAATTATAACCATTTGGACACATTTATATTTGGAATATTGGGTGGTGGGGTAATTTTGTCGGTGACTATATTCTGTATTATTTTGTTCTCATATAGTTGTAAGTTTTTAAAAAATTATTGAATTCAGATTAAAATCGATATTATTGTATTATTATTATTATTAATTTATATTCACTACCAACGTTAGTTACTTGGTAATGAAAATTCCTATTTATAGTAGAATGTCGAATTGCTTGAACTCATCTCATGTAAGTATAGCTAGACTGTGATATTAAAATATCTGAAAATGACGGCAATTGTTTTATTTATTTCCGATTCTCCTCACTTCTATATTCAAGAAATTGTTCTGAACTCTTCACCAAATCTTATCTCTTCCAATAACCTACGGAATGCCTCCCTCAATGAGTTTGTGAAGAATAAATATTTGTATATAATATAAGATCAAATGACTTACCTGTAAGGAAATTCAATCTTGATTATACGAGAAGCCACGTTCGATTAAACCAAATTGGTAGTCACGCATTCTCGTGCTACTAGCCACTACTTTCAAGAAAACAAACCATCCTCACGTTATATCAATCTAGAGCATGGAGGTGTTGTGTGTCGTACACGAATTGGTGAAACAGTTTTAGACTCCGTTGTTGAACTTTGGGTAAAGAAGTCATCGGTTGTTCCTTTCAGTTGAGTGTCTCCATCTTGAGGTTTGGGAATATTCCTACAATTTGAAGACGACTTGTAAACTTTGCAAGGCTCAAAATCTTCACCTCCGAAGGAAAGCTTGTTGAAAGGCCAAATACCAAGCTTAGCGAATCCATGAACAATGTTCTTTGGAGTGAAAGATTCATAAAATGCCAATTTGGATAGTTCAGCGATTTGGCCAATTGTAATCGTTTTTCCCGCATTAGCCACGTGCCAGTCATTGAATGCAGTCTTGAGTTTTTCTTCAAAAGGACCAAATACACTTACATCTAATGGTTGTAACTTATAAGATGTATGTGGAGGCAATGATAAGTTAACGATTCCATTATCTCTAGATAAATTTATAGCCTCTACTGAAATGTGCGATTCGTGATTGTCGCACAGTAATAAAACTGGATTTTCTTTCGAACATGAAGTATGTTTCATTATATGTTGTAAGCATTTATGAACAAGTCTGCATTCATCCATCCGGATTCAGTGGCCAGTCCCAAGCTGCCCTCTGGTGCACCCTTTAGAAAATGGTCCTCATAATGAACACGCGGAAAAATTTAAATTGGTGATACTGAATTTCCTGTAGCAGTTATAATGCCGCAGAACGTTACCAATTCACCCCGTTCGGCAGAAACGAGCTGGCCAACTTGTCTCTGTTTTTTCTCAGCCAAGACTTTGGGGGTGTTCAACAGGGATGTCATACCAGTTTCGTCAAAATTCAGTATGCGGTCGGGGGTGAAGTTCTGCCTGGCCAATAGAATTTCATAATTTGCGTAGAATTCATCAACGGATTGTGTTTTCTGGTATTTTAAGGCTTATGTTTGGGTTCCTTTTTCAGAAGCCAGTTAGCCAGTCTATTCCAGCAAGCTCATTTATGTCCCACGAGGCAGGATATTTGCATATTCATACGCTAGGCTTCGAGTTTGAGTCAGTGTCAGGCCATAATGCATTTTACTGCTTTTTATCATGTAGCCATTGAGATGTCTCTCTTGTTCTTTTGTTGAAACCTGTGAAGTCGTATATTTTGAAGAGTAAGTTTTTCTTCTTGGTAGTTCTTCATTATTTCGTTGTGAATTCAGCCGGAGTTTTTCAATACGATGTTGTAATGTAGATGATTTCAAATCGTTCTTTTCAGCTGCCTCTCTGATTGATAAAATTCCACCCAGGACGTCAGCTACTGCGGATTCAATAGTGTCCTCATCTATTTGAGATCGATCGGTTTTTTGCTTATAATTCCTCACTATGATTTCTGAGGAATAAAATCACAAAATTTAGCTATGGTATCCTTCATTTGTAAGGGGCACATTGATACACATCAAACTGCCCCATGCACCTTGTGCAATCTACTTCAACATGTGAGTTTTTGCGAACATTAACCTCACAAAAAAACTATATAAGATCAACAATTAACCTCTCATATATACATTATTCAGACATGTACTTACATGGATCCGAAGAAACCTAACGAAACAAACACGTAAATTACGAAAACTGACAGATTATCTGAGACTCTCTAAATTTACTCATACGGCTCTGAAACGCACTTGTGTTTGTCAACAGCGGAATTCGCATTGTAAACGGCCATAGTTTCGCTGGTAATATTGGTTCACTAGAGCCATCTATTGAAGGATATTCAAGTTTCTTTCGGTGCTACACCGTTCGAGTGAGTGGTGGTATATCAATGTGCCCCTTGCATCAACCTGCCCTCATGCCCCTTACTTATACAGTTCAAGACTTATTTCGACCTCTAGGATTGAAATATTCTAAGCGGCCGAGTTTATCTCTGCCCAGACACACGCCACAGCACTGTTCTACTGATATTTTCAACCGCAAAGGAATTAAAAATAATTTTCTGGAAGTTTTGTGATCTGATTACAATATATTGTAAATTTTTTTGGGGTAAGGTCTGATAACTCAAATCACTATTGATTTTTCCCGACCTTTCTACTTTTATAAGGTCATCTTCAGGGCACTACAATTAAAATGTTAATATAAATGATATAACATAAAATGTTGACCGATTGAAATGGTGATAACAGAATAAGATACACAGTGACAAAAAGAGTAAAAATGAAATACACAAATTGGAAAATATGAATGAATATACATACACATATATACAGACATACATGCATGAAAGGGCCCTGACTAATTAGTATAGTACATAATATGAAAAAAACAACAGGATTTCATACTCACATGAACACTAGGTTCCTTTGTCGAAGAAATAATAAAAAAAAAATTAATAGGGGCATTTACATATATGTTAACTGGAGATTATTCTGTTTCTTGCCTTTTCATAATATTGTTAGAAGTACAGATTGTTCGTGAATGAAACTAACAACCAGAATTTGGGAAGACATTTCTCGCATTTTCCTAAATCAATGATTTCTTCTTGATTTTTTTTTCCTCATTAAGGTATATGAGATCATAGTCGTCTAAAATATCTAAGATTGTTGAGTATGAGGAATCACCTACTGTGGTATTTTCAGTTGCCTTACTAGATGAGCATAGGTGTTGGGAAAAAATTGGGTCTCTAATTTTTCATTGGTGTTGCTTTTGAATTTCTTCATATTAATCATATCTTGAAGAGTTTCTTTTACCAACAATTTCTGTGTTTTCAAATTCAAATTGATGTAAAACATTGTGTGCGTGCTCTGTCAGGCCTGTTTTATTTGTTGTTTGAAAGAGGTTTTTCAGGTCTTATACTGCGTTTATGTTCGGCAATTCTAGTTTTTATGTCTGCCCGATGTACACCTTGTTACATTCGGCACACGATATTGCCACTCTCAAGATCTCTTGGTGTTTCCGATTTCATTTTAGTGAAGTGTTCTCTCAAAGTGTTTTCGTTTTTGAATGCTGTGTTGTAAGGGACCCCTGTAAATATTTTTTTTCTAATTTTGACATTTAAAGTGACACCTTTTTGAACTCGTTGACGTTATCAAATGTCTTGCTTTTCATCACCAGTTGCGAAAAGTAAAATTTTTCGCAACTGGTGATGAAAAGTAAATTTCACCATTAGTTGCAAAAAATACAGGAATAAAATTTGTTATAATTTTAAGGGCTCAACTACTTGAAGTACTTCTTTATTGTTATATTCTTTGTACATGTTATGTAGATTTAATTTTATTCGAATTTAATACATAGTATGCATGGTAAAAACTGATGATAAATATTATTAACACAATTTGAACAATTTGCACAGGTATTAAGAATCGATGACAGTACAATAATTTGTCTAAAAAAAAATTAATTCAAAATTATTGATATTGGCAACGATGGTTTTGTTAATAATACATTTTAGCCAACTTGTGAATATCCTCGCATTGGCCGAGCGGTCTAAGGCGCCAGGTTTAAGTTCAGTTCTTGTACGGAAGCGTGGGTTGGAAACCCCACACCAGACAAACTTTTTTTAAATTTAAATTGGTATAATATTCTAGAATTATTATAAGACTAAAAGTAGAAAAAATATAATTGAAAAAACTAAAGAACACGCTTTTTACGAACTAAAAACTAAAAATAATTTTAATATACAACGACTATGTCAAAAAGCGTGGGGTGCTTTGTCGAAATTAATTAAAAGTATTATGTTTCTCAAAGATACGTAACCAAAAAGCACCCCATGCTTTTTGGCAGAGTCGTTGAATATTAATGTTTTTTTTACTTTTTATTGCGTTAAAAGCGTATTTCTCTTCAGTTTTTTTAAATACTTTTTTAATATTTTCAACTTGAATTAAAAAGGATCACATCATATTCAAAAATAAAAAATAAAAATATTGTGTGAAACACGTTGGGAAACACTATTTTCCGTAACTCGCTTCACTCGTTTCGCAGAAATCCGCTAGTTACGAAAAATATTGCTTTTCTCAACTGGTTCCACAAATAACTATTCTCAACTCCTCTGTGAGACCTGATACGTATGGAATTTCAAAAAAAAGTGTATCTTCATGTGGTTTGTAAATATGTTTATCTTGTTCTCTAAAAAGTATTTTATTCAATAATTTTAATGGATAATTTTATTGTTTTTAATCAGGTAGGTATTTATAGCTCCGAAATATTTTTGATGGAATGTAACTGTAAAAGCTCTATATTTGGGATTCAGAATTATGTTTTGTTTTTGTGTAATGAGTGTTCAGAATAAAAGTTCGAGAATTTCTCAGGAAAGGACTGTAAAAAAAGGACTCTTCAAAAGATGATTAATATAAACAAATTCATATGCAACACCAATAAAAAATTAGACACCCAATTTTTGCCCAACGCCTATGCTCATCTAATAAGCCAACTGAAAGTACCACACTAGGTGATTTCTCATACTCAATAAACTAAGATATTTGGACGCCTATGGATCTCATATACCTTATCGAGGAAAAAAACATCAAGAAATAATCATCTATTTAGGAGAAAGCAAGGAATAACTTCCCAAATTCTGGTTGTTAGTTTCATTTGAGAACAAACTGTACTATTATGTGCTATACAACTCAGTCAGGGCCCTTCCATACATGTGTGTATGTAAGTATATTCATTCATATTTTACAATCTGTGTACTTTCTTTTTACTCTTTTTGTCACTGTATATATGTATCTTATTTTGTTATCACCATTTTAATCGGTCAACATTTAATTTTTATATAATTCATATTTCCATTTTAATTGTAGTGCCCTGAAGATGACTTCATAAAAGTCGAAACATCGGCAAAGAATCTCAACAGTGGTTTCAGTTATAAGACCTTACCCCAACAAAATTTACAATTCATTAAAAATAATGTTTGTCGATTTATGGTAATTTTTTCAACAAGCGGTCGGCGAAGTTATTAGTTATAGTTTTTACGCGGCGAATGGTTTCCACTCAATTTGGTCTGCTATATACTTTATACGGAATCATATTCATGTATCTTTTCGTTTTCCTTCATTATTCGACATTATCATTGTGTACGATTTTGAAAGGACCCTATATTTTGAGTTGAAGATAAACTCATTCAACTGACATTGGAAATACTATACACTTGGATATATGTCTGTCAACTGACAAATGATAATACGTGTAGCTCCCAATAGATCCTGTGTGCAAGCAGTTGCTAAATATGGCCTAAAATTGTATGAATCAATGGGTAGCGTGAGAAATTAAAAATTAATTGTGGTTGTTAACAGTGACGAGATAATTTGTTTTGAAAGTACCTGCGGATACCGATGTTTTGAATGTCTCTCACAGCCTAGGCAAAAAGGTAGACATCAATTTATTCATAAAACAAGAAGATATCTTGAGCCAAGTGCTGAGCGATAAAATTGAACTCGTAATGACCAGTGAAGAAATATCTGTACAAAAAAATGTGTTCACGGTCGCCACAGCAAAAACTATCATTGGGAATTCCCAAACAATAACAAAGAACAATATTTTCCTGGGTTCGATGCGAGTTGAAACGGTTCAAAAATTGGACAATAAAATAGCAGAAACAATTATTGACATTGCTAAAACAACTTTCGATGAATAGGGGAGTTGGGAAGTGGAATCAAGGAAAAGAAGTGAACGCCCGGGGTGTTCCAAAATAGCAATGTTACATGCCTCCAGAGAGAATAAAACACAGAAGTATTGACTGGATTGCCTAAAAAACATTTTCCAGAATTTCAGTGTGAAAGACTGACCCCAAAGCATCCTGGACAATATTCTGGTTTTAAAGTTTCTATTTTAGAAGAGAACGCCAGAAAAGCAATGAAACCAGAGATGTAGCCATATGGTGAATATATCAGTGGTTTTTATTTAGAAGAATTCGAGAATAACTCAAAAGTCAATATTCGATCCAGAACATTTTTCTAATATATACAAGGGTAAATAAAAGAATGTGATTTACCTACTTACATATAAAAAAAATATTGCATCGCGAAAGAAGATATATTCAAAATTGAAAATTTTTCTATGAAGTTCTGTAAGCGAAATTGGAGAAGAATGTTTTGAATAATTTTTATAAGCCAAATTCCGATATTTTTGTATGCGTTGATTTCAATATAGAAAGTTATAATTCGAACACAAAGATTTCATAAAACTTTGTTTTTTTTTTTTTTTTTTCGATCAGATATCCCACTAGATTTAACTGATTTTCTTTCAACTGTTGATCAAATATTCACGCATATATATGCGAAATGGACACATTGTCTTGTTGATAATAATATTTCAGACCATGAGTCAATATTATTGGAAATCAGCTTACGAAAATATTCGAAATATGGTCAATGCCATCTGAAATGGTCTCTCAAGAAAACATTATTTTTTTGTTGAGACTTGTTCAGTTCTGAGAATTATATAAATTCGATATCAATTTCAAAGAAGCTGAATGGCTTCCAGATAGACTATCTATCTTCTTATACCATTATAAAATTGTAATTGTCTGTTCGTTTAATCGAGCATAACATAAAAACTACTAGATGTATGTTGGTGGAACTTTGGTATTTGAAAGCTCATGATAAGACTTGAAAACTAGAATATATTTCATCTTGCTACGATAATGGGAACCAGAAATATAATGATGAATCCACATTTTTTCACAATCAATTACAACGAATTTGAAGTATATCTTTCCATTTGAAATATATATATATATATATATATATATATATATATATTATGTTTAGAAGTACGTGATAAATGTTCAAAGAGTTCAAATAAAATTATAATTGTAAAAAGATAAATAAAAAAATTTTATATTTAAATTTCAGTTTTTCTGAAGATTCTACCGTTTTTTCTGGAACCTTATATATTAGTAGTCGATACCTATGTTTGAAATAAACAAATTTCAACATTACAAGCAATTGCCATAATTGATAAAATCATAGAAATCAAAATTTACTCATATATTGTTGAGCACAAGCAGACAACAAAATGTTAAAGTTAGAACATTCTGTATATGAAATTAGATCTGAACACAATAGCCAATGAGATGCCAGAAAAGATCTTGATGCAAAATTATGAATTGGAAATAAAAAGCAGAAAACGTCAAAAATGATTTTTTATATATCATGTATATAGCATGTAAGGTATTTAGAAACGATTCGTGAATAAAACCTGTCAGATAAACGAAAATAATGAAAAGCGTAACAAAAAATGCGTGTAAATCGAAAATTCGAGAAGAAAACAAAAGGTGTGTGGTATCAAGTTTCCAGGAACGGGAGAGCG
Organism: Gonioctena quinquepunctata; assembly: GCA_018342105.1. Taxonomy (NCBI): domain Eukaryota; kingdom Metazoa; phylum Arthropoda; class Insecta; order Coleoptera; family Chrysomelidae; genus Gonioctena; species Gonioctena quinquepunctata. The sequence continues at coordinate 180,212 of JAFIRS010000477.1, forward strand.
ATTCGAGACACTGAAAATTTTCGTTCCGAAAAGCCACAGGTACTTTAAACCATAAAAGTTACTAAACTCAGTGTTTTTCAAAAATAAATCTTTTAAAAGAACCCTTTTGATGGAACACTTCCACATAACCTACAAAAATAGGTTACATTTAACTTTTTATTATCACATAACTTAATTTTTTATGTATATTTTGCTATGGAGCACTAATTTAAGTTAATTATTGCAGAATAGGTAACAGTAAGTCTTCCTGAATAAAGGAAATTATTATTTTGATGAATTCCTGCATTATTTTCAATGTTTGAGCAATAACAAGTTGCCATTATCTGAAACTGACATCAAGAACTACTAGAGGGCTCCACAGTCGAACTGACTCCTGAGATTTCATAGGCGTACCGATTGAGTTAGTTGAGGTGAAGAGAATAAGGTGAAAGAATCAATGGGAAAAAGGTAAAATACCTAGCCGGACATAATGAATATTTATATGGGTATTTATTTATCAACATATTGAATAAAATAGCTAGTAGTAGGTACCTAAAAAGATTTTGAAAATAGTAAAAAATTTAGTAAAACAAAAAATTTTTTTTTTGTTATGATGTTTGATTGTGAAAATAAATAGATAAATAATAATTATAAAAACAAACCTCAATCACCTCATCATAACAATTGGCGCCCAACGCGGTGCTAATATATTTATGAGCGAAACCTCAATCACCTCATCAGAACAATTCTGGATATATGGATATATATATATATATATATAAAGGGATAACGGGTCACGGGATAACCTGATAACATGATAACGAGAAACAGGATAGCAGAGCACAGACATGAACTAAAAATGCAAATTCCCTGCAGACGATGTCGCGGGTAGCAGCTCGTTATAAAACTGGAAATTCAGACAAAGCAATCAATTCTTTTGAAATTAAAAAGTAAGGCATGGTGATTCCTTCGAGGATCTCAAAAATACACAAACTACCTAATGATGGAGAAAAAGGTATGGATATCCCATACTTTGATGGAGAAAAAGATATGGGTTACCTAATGATGGAGAAAAAGGTATGGATATCCCATACTTTGATGGAGAAAAAGATATGGGTTATCTGTACTATATAAATTTTGATCATCAAGTTGAAGCTGTCCAAACCATGGTTAATGTTTATAATAATTCCGCTATCACCACTATAATGAATTTCGGTAATGAACGAGTAGAAATAACAAATAATGACCATTTGACATGAAAATCTTGAATATAAGTAACTGTCGAAGACATGAACCGATACAAAGACGATATAGTGCAACAAAACCTCAAAAACTTATGTTTGGTCATTGTAATTCTGGAGAAAAAAAATCCATTGCCTCATATGTCGTGACAGGAATGAAATCAAACACGAAATCAGTTTAACTGGCGAAACCTCAATATTCACGAGAACATAATGATATCCTGAAATCCACAGATCTGAAATGATAGACCAAATTCAAAAAATCAAGGAGTCATTCAAAATCCATGCTCCCCTTGGTAGAGCCTTATTTGGATAGTTTCAAATGAAATAGATGCCTCAAAATGAATGGAGATTTGTGATTTACTATAGGTGATCAAATGACAAGAATATCAACAATAAATCCTTCATCAACACTTTAGAACTTTTGACCTCGTGAATGGCTTCCAGCAAATTGGAATGGACAAACCAAAAACTGCATTTTCGACAAAAAACGATCACTATGAATTTGAAATAATGCAATTCGGATTGAATAATGCTCCTAGTTATTCTCAGAGAGTTATGGATAATATATTGAGGAAATACCAAAACTAATCCAGCTTAGTATATCTCGATCACATTGCTGCATATTGATTGATCAGAAGCTATTTCCGATCGACTGAAATAATTAAGCCTTAAGATTCAACTGGACAAGTTAGAATTCATGAGGAAAGAAGTCGATTACCTTAGACGTGTAACAACTCAATCTGGAATTAAACCAAATCCGGATAAAAATCCTGTGATGAAACAACTTTTTATACCCACGACACAAAACGAAGTAGTAAGTTTCCTTGGTTTGGTAGTCATTATCTGAATATTATTCTAAATTTTTCCATCTTTGCAAAGTGAGATTGCTTCTTGAAAATGTGTTTCCCATTTCTTCTGGTCTTCCTGATGATCGTGGAAGCGTGAAATGGATTTTCGTCGACAAAAATGTATTGAAGACCTAGTGAATGCGATGTCCCTCCTGCGTCAATGTTACGAATGATTTTTGGTGAGTACTCTCTTTTGGAAAACATTCTTCTTTGCCTCATTCATCTTTATGAGTTCTTAATTAAGACTGGAATAGAAAATCAAATAACTATCTGAAAGAAAATGCAAATTTTCAATTTCAGATTTTTTCTTTTGAGTTAGGGCCTTTTCAGAATATCTATCAGATGTAGTTCAATGTCCAGCGTGGCTTCAGCCGGGGAAGTAGTTGTTTTCTGTTAGACATTCACAAAAAATAACTTCATTTTAATCGTGGATTTTTCAATTCACAGAAAAATATTTCTATCAATATTCAATTGAGAATGTTTGCCTTTTCAATTATAGAAACATTTGCAAAAGTATCAAAATGTTAAATTCTTGTGTAAAAGGCAGTTTGTCTCGTCTCTTTATGATAGTAAGCGGCAATATGGGATTGCCCTATTGTGACTGGGAGGGAATAATGGAATAGTACCCTGCTGGGTCAATGAAATGAGAACCACCATTGTTTGGGTGATCATAATTGAATTCTTTCTGTGTTGGGTATATATATATATATATATATATATATATATATATATATATATATTTTAGATCAATGAACCGAATGTGATTTGATCGTACGCCAAAAACGTGTATAAGGTTATCATTACAAGTCAGAATTATTTGTAATGTGATATCATGATGAAGTTAGTTATTGTTATCAACTCTGAATAAAAATAATGCTTGCAAACTGAACATTCAGAAAATAAAAATGAATTTTTTATATCATATTGGTTGAACATTCTCTCCTGTCTCGACTGCTTGAGGGGGCTAAGGGGTGACATCTCGTACATGGTTGGATTGGTTGTCGGATTGTTTTCTGGTCGTCAATTCTTCAGTGACTTCGTTTTCCATGAATAAACCACGCGAGCAACAATAGTGTGACCATGCTGATTATTCAAATGCGGCTTGTCACGTAGGAATTATATGTCATTTTTCTTCAAATTCTTCCTTGTAGTCTGAATATTTCTCTCTATATAAGCCGATATATTAGCCGGTTTCTGGTGTGTGATAATTGGCGTAGCCGTTTGGAATCCACGTGATCAGGGTAGACCATAAGCTTGCTTGAATTAGCCTGGAGTTGACCTTCCCTCCTTTGGTAGAGTTTCTGTTCGGACTACTCCAAATAATTAAGGGATGCTTCTCTGCCCATCAGACAATAAAACATGTAGCCTACCGCCTACTCGTAGGATGTCCTTCTCGTGCAGGAACGCATTAAGACTCGGCAGCTCATTTTTCTTGTCCAAACTCAATTTATTTTCCAATCTTATTCTTTCTTCTTGGAACTTGCTTGCTTGAAAGAAACGAATTGTCATTGTCACGTGCGGTTAGAAGCATTTCCTAGAGTCTTGTATCATGGGTTCAGCTTTTATGATGTATGGAGCGAGCAATCCTAATGGGTCGGTGATTTTTGCTATCTCTGATAGCATTTGTCCTCTTGTATGACATTCCTGTGAACTTGCGATGACTTTGAATCTGAATGTGTCATCGGTCGAAGAACAAAGGATGTCTAGTAACTTTTTTGTAGCTTTTTCTCCTGAATTACTGGACCACTTCTGCCATGTGAATCCTCCGTTAACTCTGATAGGCCTTCAAGTTGGATCCTGATAAAACATCCACGTATGAATCTTCTAGAATTACTTCTGCCGCATCGGCTCGTACTTTCGGAGTTGTGCTTTCTTCTTGTATTGTGGTCTGATGCGGGATATAGTATTTTCCCCAGATAATTTGGGTGGATGGTACTTTTTCCATGTGTTCCGATTTGGGGAATTTGTTCATGAACTGGTAGTACTGCTGATGATGTACTTGCTTTTTATAGAATTTACTTTCGGGCTGTCGGAATCGTGAAATAGCTCTCAATTCCGGAGTAATAATAATAATAATAATAATTTTTTCACTCAAGTTTATAATTTATAATTTTACAGTGTAATTGCATTCTTGGAATGGGGAATGGTGAATAAATTGAAGAAAATACTTACGAAGCAGGGTATATCTGCTTGTGTGTAAGAATACAGTTATTTAACAATATAGTAAGATTGTGCAATAATATACATTCATTAGAGATATAAAAAGTTAACTATGGAAGGTATACAATATTAAAAGATTGGTAATACAAACAACAAGAAAATGGTGTAAAAATCAGGGTACATAACTGTCACAAGATAAAACTAAGGTATTAAAAGATTTTGTAGTAAAACGAATAATTATAATAAATCTATAAAATGATATATATATAAGTGTTTGACAATCGTATATGAGAAAGAGTCAAGTCTTGCATTTAGTTCTCGATTTTCTCATGTATTTCTGCACGGGAAGTATGCTGAACGAAAAGTTCAAGTTTGTTTTTGAATTTTCTAGGGTTTGGCTCGCATTTTAGTGTTTCAGGTAGACAGCTGAAAAGTTTAGGACCCAAGTAACAATAGTTCCTTTGACCAACTGACTTGTGCATGACTGGTATTACGATACTTCATTTGTGGCGGGTGCTATAGTTATGACTACAGGTGATCAATTCGTTTTTGTGTTTATATTGGACTGTGGTTATGTTTATGAAGAATAGTTGCCTTGGGTCAAATATTTCAGTTTCCGAGTAGAGGAGGTTGCTAGGATAGTTGTATCCTTTCTGCAGAATACATTTCAAGAAACGTCTTTGAATGACTTCAAGTGAATGTAGATGTGTTTTGGAGACTCCTCCCCAGCCAATTATGCCATAGTACAAGTGAGATTCTATCAAACTTTTGTACAAAATTATTTTTTGTTTGTGGTCGAGTATGCTGATTATTTTTCTAAATTTGTACAGAATGCAACGTAGTTTTTTTTCCTAGGTTTTTTTTCCTAGGTTTTCTGCTGCGTGGTTTTTCTGAAGATTTGTCCGTAAGTTTGATCTTCTAAACGGGAATGGGCGTCCGTGGAAACTTCATTCCTTACTTCCTTTCTTGTGCAATTCATGTATATTATTCTGCCATCTATTTGTGCCTTTATTCGGCAAGGGTTGAATCGCAAACGCTGTCGTAATTTTAACTAGGACTAGTAGTTCAGAGTTGAGAATGAATTTGCTTGGGAAACGTGGCTCGATCTGTGCTTTGATCCCCCATTCTGGAATTCTTGTTTTGCTGTCACCACCTTCCGCTATTTCCGCTCATAGTTTTTGCCTTGGTTAGCCTAACTTTTGAGCCGCTTCTTCGGTGATGAGGGAAATTCGGGAACCGTGATCGATGAGACCTCTGAGTAGTTGTGGCGTCTCCCAGTCACAGATAGGCTTGATACTAACGCTGTTGGTAGTGGGATCCCACGATGATGTGTCATATCCTATGTTTTTGATTGCTTCTAAACATTCATTTGATATGTCGCACAGTGGAATATTTATCCTATAAACCTGGCCAAATATCGAAAATCCAAAGTATGGTAAAACCCAATAGAAAAATCGTGTTCTTATAGTTTAATAACTTGTTAATGACCCCCCTCGTACCCTTCTAGTTACGCCCCGCAGAATACAGGTAGTCAAAACTCAGTCGTTATCTAGGGTGCTCTAGTTTGCTCGATAGTCTCATTGTTTATACAAATTACATCTGCAGTTTAAAAGTAGTTTTGTGTGGAGTTTGAGTGATAAACAGGATGGATATGGAAGGTGAATGTATGTACTTCATTAGTAATCACACTACATTCAGTTTGTAGTCCCATAAATTTTTTTTACCAAATACAATCATACAGCAGTCTTCTTTCTTGTGAAAAAAAAACACAAAACTGTTTTTGTATGTGTTCCGGGCACTTCCGAGCAATGTAGTTTCCTTTTAAATGAAGTTTAGGCTAAAGAGAATTGCAGAAGAAAAAGTTCCGCTTTTTCCGCCATTTCATTCAACAGACATTCACACATAATGATAATCGTATTAGTATGTTACATGGTTTACAATATATTCTTTTTATTTCCAGATTCCATTGGGAATTTCAAGAATATGACTAGAAAGCAGTTATACGATATAATGCAAGAATGTCCAGAAAAGAAAACTGATGATAAGATAATGTTTTTGGAGAAAAAAATTAGAGCTCATAAAATGTCCGTTTCAAGATAAATAATAATTTACTTAGTTTTGTTATTGACATGAAAAAAATTTAATATTAAAAAATATTATTTTTAAGTCTTTTCAGAAAAAAAAACAAGTTTTAGGAAATAAATACAGTGCTGAACTCAACCACACAAATTTATTGAGGCTTTCTCAGAATGGGTTTATTCTCAAAACTATTTCTTATATGATTGTGTTCCGTCAAACCTTTGTTCTCAAATCTATCTATTGACATTTGCCACGCGATTTTATAATTCACGGCCGTAACACTGATTGAATGAATCAAATCGAACACACTCTTTTCCAATGGGGAACGCAAATAATACAAATTTTCAATATCAGCTAACTATTCATTATTATCCACCAAAGCTTCGAAGGCATAATTGAACTCTGGTCACTATTGCCCGTCAAAAGTTGATAATTTTAACGTCGGTAATTTGACTTTGGATATATTATTTGATTGCTTAAAATCACTGTGAAAATAAGTTAAAATGGCCTTTCCAGCAGTTTTACATAAAGATGTAATATGAAAATATCTAATTTCAAATTCTTCGCGTTCCCTTTCATCGGTTTCAATTTGTTCCAATGCTTCGAACTGCCTTAGAATCTCCTTGAATCAATTCCAAATTTGATCTGCCTTTTCTAATTTTGCATGATATCGGGTGATGTGCTCCTCACTCAATTTTTTTGAATCGAGTGTCCATACAAAATTTTCAAACCTTTCGCCATCTCGTCGACCCAAATCAAGGGTATACCCAAATCGGAAGAATAGGATAATGGTAAATGGAAAGGACTTACAGGTTATTAGACCATCTTCCTTCTCCTGCACTGCGCACTGAATCACCTCAACAAATTTTGATGACCAGCTCTGCTTTCTTCATATAATGTCATATAGGAATACTGCCTATAATACGTTGAATAAACCATCCGTCTCGAATATGACCAAATGTTCACTAATGAGGTGGAATAAACTATTCTTGTGGACTGTACATTGATTTTTCATTACATCGAAAATTGACATGAGGTCTTATATTAACAATCTCTGACAGACATGTCATTCTAAATAACAAAAACAAAACATATAAAATAAAACAAATTGTTGATAATATACCCGCTACACTCTTCCTCCAGTCAGTTTGACCTCCTTCGGGTTTTCATCCGAATGTAGACAGGGACGGACTCCAAATAGCATACAATATTTAACACATATTGATCCCAATCCCAACTAATCTCCGACATAAATTGTTATTGGACCTCCAAATAGACTCAAAGTGACTACTATAGTTTATGAATTCTGCAAGTCTGTTACTATCTGAATGATCACCTACTAGTCGCAAAAACGATTTTTTTGCCGCTATCAAAGAAACACCGACTGAGTGTATTAATTGTTTGTCTACTTCCATGGCTCTTACCGTTTTTCATATCCCCATACCCAGTCGAATTCGGATTTATTCCATAAATGATATTGCAATGAGTTTGTTGCAAAGTGGGCATTCATCCCTGAATCTCTCACTGCCTGAGAACCGCTGGAATAATCAGAATATTTTGAAAATTCACTACTGCTGTGGACACGATGATTCCAAATCGAAAATGAAAGTTGATATAATTTTGATGTACAAATATGAAAAATTGTTCAGTAAATGTCATGAGAATGAAAATTGTCTTGATTGATGTAAAACTTGTGAGCATGCTCATATGTGCTGTATGTTCCTAGTTCTAAGAATCACATTTATAATGTTCGAATGAATGAAAATTTACTAACTTTGGTCTATTTCAACTTTGTTCAATCCTTTGAAAATTGTTTTGGCCAACGGCTCGACAGTCGTGGTAAGACAGCGTGCTGTCAAGTGTCTCGTTGTGAGTAAAATTGCCAGATTTACAAATTTATGATAATGGGTAATGTTGTCTTTTTCTTCCTTCCTTTTCGAGGACGGCCACTGGTTGGAGTTGTTTATCTCCGAATGGATTCAGGGACTTGCACATCCATGGTTTTTACTCCTTTCTTTCTTCTGGGTGGGATTCCTCATTACGTCTTATGTGGGATAAGGGCTCTGAGTATTTCCATCCACTACCTCTTCACCTTTCCTTCTTTTAACTTCAGGCTCTCATCGAAATGCCTTTTATGGGTCAAGGATTTCATGAAAACCTTCCACCTCTCACCATCTTCAACTTCTATAGAATTTCAAGCCAACCTTATATGGAATAAGGAGTTTGAAAGTCATTACACATTTTTCAGAACACTCCTTTTCTTCTTCTAACTTCAGGCTCACATCGAAATGCCTTGTATGGAGGGTTTCTTGAAGAAACCATTTTTTTATCACTGTTTTCGTCTTTTCGAGGAAATCCTTTTCAAGTCAACCCTATATAGAATGAGGATTTTGAAAGTCTTTTCACCAGTTTATTGAAAAGTATCGACTTTGTCAAGCCAACCTCATCTAACACAAGGAGCTTAAGAGTCCTTTTACCAGATTATATTCATAACGTTATCGACTTTGTCAAGCCAAACTTATATGAAAGGAGTTTCGAAGTCCTTCCACCAGTTCATTATCATTATTTCAATTGATTATTTCTTCTTCTCCAGCAGTTCTTGTATTTCCGCGCCACCAACCCCAGCTTCGCACCTGTCAATATCGCGTTCATCAAAATGTTTGTTTTCCAAACCTTTTATGATTCTTCTATTACGCCTGATTCGCGACAAAACTTGAAATTAACTATCTAGTTCTTCTCGCTATTTCCTTCAACCATACAAGCCACACTGCTTCTATATATTTTTCATATTATAATTCCAAATTTTGAGTGACGTCATAAATATAATCATAAATTTGTAAATCTGGTAACATCGCACACAACGTGACACTTGACAGCACGCTGACTCACCACGGCTGTCGAGCCGATGGACAAAACAATTTTCAAAAGTTTAAACAAAGTTGAAATAGACCAAAGTTAGTAAATTTTCAGGAACAACAATTTTTTTATATTTGTACATCAAAATTTATAATATATCATTTACATTTAGATAAGCACTGAGGATGGCTATAGTCTTCTTAAAATTCAAAATTTCACAAGAAATACAAATCTTCAATTTTCGATTTAGAATATTTTTGTTTTCAGTAATACACTGTTGTATTCCTTACCCCCATTTTTATCCTTCAATACTATTATTCTCTACAAATAAGCTCAAATAATCAACTGAACTTTGCCGCATATTTAATTTCTATAATCAGTGTTCGGAATAGCTATTAACGGAATAATTGATAAAAATAACTAGTTACTCATAACGATGTATTATCGGCAGAACGTTGGAATTGGTATTAGACGTTTGTTAACTTAATGATAATGAACAGTTTTTGCGACGTTACATTTAAAAAAAAATATAATTTCCATTCACTCAGAAAAATAAGGCGAAGCGTAGTACCGGGTCATTTCAGAGACAATTTGAAAAAAAATCCATGAAACTGGTTTCAATGATACCGCTGAATAGATAAATGGGGACACAGTTCGAGTTAATTCGCAGAAGACATGTATATGGGAAAAAAAACGTGTGTGGTTCGGGGACCCCCGTCAGGAACGGAGTTCCTTACGCTTTTTTTCCAACTACGGGTTTTCTATTACATCACATTTAATTGTCATTATACCATGGCTACCTATATATTCTTTTTCCAAACTCCTCCGCCACAGAAAAATTTACATATTCAATGTATACCATTACCAACTTCGAGATACAAACAAAATTATGTCTAAAAAAGCATATAATTGTGACATGATATTGGTTTTATTATCACTGGACTAAAATAAAAACAGTACAATGTGACATTGAATAAATTGATTGATGTCAAAAGATATATTTTTGAATACTTAAAATAAAGTTACTTTGAATAGTTTTCAACTGAATATTGATTACATAATATTTAGGAAGGATTAGAAGGCACCCTAGCATACATTGATGACATTCTGATTTATGGTGCTACTTTAGAAGAGCACAATAAACGACTTGAATGTTTTTTGGAAAAAGCGAAAAAGGTAAATGTCAAATTCAATAAGGAAAAATTACAGCTGGCATTGAATAAAATAATTTTTTTGGGGCATATTATATCTAGTGAGGGCATCGAAATTGACAAAAATTAAATTAAAGCCATTCAAAATATTAATAAACCAAAAAATGTTAGGGAATTACAAAAGTTTATTGGGTCTGTCAATTATTTGGGGAGATTTATTGAAAATTTAGTGGAAGAAACAGCATTGTTGAAAAAAGAAAGTGAGTGGGTATGGGAAGATGAGAGCCCGCAGGATTTGGTATTCAAAGAACTGATAAAACTCATAACAGAAGCACCTATATTGAGTTACTTTAACCCAAATTTACCTATGGTGCTTGCAACAGATGCAAGTCAATATGGGTTAGGTGGTCCTATAAGTCAAAATGGCCATCCATGAAAGAAAAAGCCATATGAAGGGGATAGGATATGAAATCTGGCCGAAGCGAGACACAACATAAATACACCCCATGCCCCCCTTAAGGTTGAGCGCCCATGGATAGTAAATCCCCTTCATGTTATGTGTGAACGAGATTTACTATCCACTTCCATCCTCCCCCGCTCCTCCTTGGAGCGGTCCTCAACTCGCAAATGGCACGTTTGCGAAATTGAAATCGTACCTCCTGTGGTATGAAGTCAGCCTCTGAGTGCTTTAAACCCCTTATTATCTGATTTTGTATGTTTACCTGAATTGTGCTGTGTGTGCATGGTGGTGATGTACCTGATGGGTGTGTAAGTATATGGTGTGATGTGGGTGTGTTGATCTTACGTGTTTTGTGTTGAGTTGTTACTCACCTGACGCGCCGGAGTGCTACTCTCGGTACAACATAAATAAAATCATCATCGAGCCTGAAACATCTTTAGGTGCGTTGGAAAAGATAACTTTTAACCGGCGACACCTAGTGACAGAAAGAAACACTCCATACAATTCTCCTACTTCGATAGGATTCTAAATAAAAGATTCCTTCTCAGTAGGAGTGGCTCAAATTGCTCGACTGGTATATTTCAATGAAAGAAAAAGCCATATGAAATGAAATGCATAAAGCACACACAAAGTCGTCTTCACAGAAAATTCAATATAAATTGAAACAAAATTGGTAGACCGACAGACGAAAAACAACTACTTTCCAAGCAAATACCACGCAGAACGTTGAATGATATTCACCTGACAATCCATGCAAATTTCCATATAAATGGATATTGTTCTTTCTGATAAGCTTGATTATGTTTAAATTCATGTCGTGTTCGCCTAACAATCCGCATACCGGTTTCAGGCTTCTTGGCCCTCATCAGTACGGAGTAGTCACCAGCCAAAGATCCGGAGAGCTCTGGCCGAAGCGAGACACAACATAAATGAAATCATCATCGAGCCTAAAACATCTTTAGGTGCGTCGGAAAAGATAACTTTTAACCGGTGACACCTAGTGACAGGAAGAAACATTCCATACAAGTCTCCTACTTCGATAGGATTCTGAATAAAAGATTCCTTCTCAGTAGTAGTGGCTCAAATTGCCCGACTGGCATATTTTAATGAAAGAAAAAGTCATATGGAGGGGATAAGATATGAAATGAAATGCATAAAGCATACACGAAGTCGTCTTCACAAAAGGTTCAATATAAATTGAAACAAAATTGGTAGACCGACAGACGAAAAACAACTACTTTCCTAGCAAATACCATGCAGAACGTTGAATGATATTCAACTGACAATCCATGCAAACTTGCATATAAATGGATATTGTTCGCAAATGTCTTTGAATAGTGCTCAACTCAACTACGCACAAATTGAGAAATAACTTCTGGCCATTGTGCTGGGTTGTGAAAAATTTCACTATTATTTATATGGTCGACCTTTCATTGCTATAACAGATCATGAACCTCTTCTAGGTATTGTAAAAAAACCTATAGATTCACTTCCACCAAGACTTCAAAAACTTGTCATAAAGCTTCTCAAATATGATGTTACTTCACAATTTTTGCCTGGTAAGGAACTTCACATTCCAGATTATTCGTCAAGAAATCTCCTTAAAGATAAAAAAGATATATGTGAGGTTGACGATTTTCATATTCGCTCCATTATAACAGTATCTGATGAAAAACGTAAAGAACTTTTAGAAAAAATGAAAAATGAAGAAGAAATACAGATAGTTTTATATTATATTAATAATGGATGGCCTAATCAGATAACGTCTGTGGAGAAATTGGCAAAACCTTATTATTCTTACAAAGATGAACTTTTTGAATATGACGGATTTTTGTTCAACGGTAATCAACTCATTATACCCAGAGAATTAAGATTGGAGATTTTGAATGGAATTCATTCAACCCATCGAGGAATAGTTTTATGTCAAAAGAAAGCCCAAGAATCTGTGTTTTGGCCTCAAATCAATGACTAAATTTCAAAATTGATTTCATCTTGCCTAATTTGCCTCAGGTATTCTAAATCCAATTCCAAACAACCACTACGATCACATCCTGTACCTGAACTTCCTTGGGAGAAAATTGGAATGGACTTCATGCAAGTGAAAAATCAAAACTTTTTGGTGATTTGTGATTATCATTCCAAATTTGTCGAAATGGTCATGGTATCTAAGAACGATTTTGCTGCTGTCCAGAAAGCTCTGTTAAGTGTTTTCAAATCTCATGGGCTCCCACAAATAATCATGTCAGATAATGGTCCACCATTCGATTCATTTTTCTTTAAAGATTTCCTTAGGAAACTGGACATAACTCAGATTACCTCTAGCTCGACTTATAGCCAGTCGAATGGTATGATTGAAACGCACATTCAAACATTGAAATCTATGTTAATTAAATCCGGAAAACATCGTTATCTCGTTACAATGGAATACAACAGCACACCCAAGCAGCAGTTATCTTCACCTGCAGAAATGTTGATGGGGAGAAAAATTCGCACCCAACTACCATGTGTCAAAGCAAAATTGAAACCGCTGTTTGATGTAGAAAAAAACATTAGGATCATGAAAGCCAACCAGAATTCATGTGCTCAAAATTATAATGCAAATAAGAAGAAACTTCCTGACTTAAAAGGACCTGTTGTTTTACAAAAATCAATAAGAAACTGGATTCCAGGCAAAATATTAGATCAGATGAAAGAACCAGATAGTTATTTGGTGCAAACAGGAGATGGCGGAGAATACCGAAGGAATAGAATTCATTTGCGACCAATACCTAATGAAGAAAGAACAGAAGATGAGGTCAACAAAGAAGAAACAGCAGTTCCTTAATATGAGGAGAAAGAAAATGATACTTTATCAATAGAAGAACCAAGTACAAGTCGTCGCGAAAAGAGAATTATCAAACCACCTGCGAGATTCGAAGATTTTGTCACTACATTGAACAAATCTTAAAGGAGAGCGTGTGACATGATATTAGTTTTATTATCACTGGACGAAAATAAAAACAGTACAATTTGACATTGAATGAATTGATTGATGTCAAAAGATATATTTTTGAATAGTTAAAATAGAGTTACTTTTACGGTTTCCGAAATTCCTCATTAGACTGGTTCCGCACGTATTTGTCAGAAAGGAGTCAAGTAGTAAAAATACAGGAAAACTACTCTAACAGTGGCAAAGTCGCAATGGGCGTTCCACAAGGGTCGGTTCTAGGTCCTATTCTATTTTTATTGTATCTAAATGACCTAGCCACCATTCGCATCCAAGGAAAATACACTTTCTTTGCGGATGACACCACCATTCTATGGCATAGCAAAGACATAAATCACTTGAAAGAATCAGTTGCTCTCGATCTAGAAAAAATTAAGCAATGGTGTGACTCCAATCGACTCTGTTTCAATTTAAAAAAAACAAATCTAGTCACCCTTAAGTTTGACTTTGATAATTTGTACTTAGATAACCAGATTATAACAAATAAGCCACAAACTAGGTTTATAGGTCTAATTATAGACCACAAGCTAAAATTTGATGAGCATGTAACGACCTTGAGCAAGAAGTTAGCCTCTAGCTGCTTTGCAATGAAAATTGTTTCAAGAGAATTAAACGTAGCCTCGGCTAGGATGGTCTACTTTTCCCTAGTTGAGTCACATTTGAGGTATGGCATTGCCTTCTGGGGTTTATGCAATAACCAGCTGTTTCAATGTGTTTTTATTCTACAAAAAAGAGCAATCCGATACCTGTGTAAAGCTCAATATCACGATCACTGCAAACCACTTTTTATTAGCCAACAAATATTATCACTCGTTTGTTTATTCATTTTGGAAACTGTATGCCTCATCCACACAAAATATGGTTCAACACCTACTGAAACACGAAAACATAAAACAAGAAATGAAGGTTGTGTTCCCTTACCCTTACCTAAATCTAGTCTGACAAAAAACTCCATCATGTATGAAAGCAAAAAATATATAATCATCTGCCAGCCAGTTATAGAAACATAACTTCTCTGAAGAACTTTCGAAAGACTGTAAAAAGGCTCTATTGCAGAAAGCTTATTATAACCTGCAGGAATATTATGAGGATATACTATAGTTCCTTATGGGAATTGATTTGATACTGGATATTTATATTATTGAATTTTTATTTTTATCTCATGTTTTGATTATTATGTTAAATTAAAAAGGGTGGTAATTGTTAGTTAGTTAGTTACCCTTTGTTAATGACATCTTATTTTATAATGTGTTGTTTCAATAGTCCTTCTTTTTTAAAGTAGATTGACAATATGTTCTTTATTTATACATGTAATATTTATCTTTTATGTTCGTACATTTTATCCACTTGACATTCATTTATTTTATTGTATTTTTTATCTCATATGTTTTGATTTATTATACAAGACTGCTGTTAAATCTTAAGGGTGGTAATTTAGTTCCCTTTTTTAATGACATCTTTTTTGTTTTTTATTCATATATGTAATATTTATCTTTTATGTTTGTACATTTTATCCATTTGACATTCACGTATCTAATTATCTGTACATTTCTTATATATTTCTCTTTTTTCCTATTTTCATGCTTTGTCAATAAGAATCAACTCTTCAGACAATAAAGTATATATTGATTGATGATTGATTGAATAGTTTTCAACTGAATATTGATTAAATAGCAATAATCATCTAAACAAACGTTATATAGGAATATAAAAGAAACAAAAATATATTCCACTCAACGATAATATCCGACTTGTATTCGCACAGATACCCTACGGCTCATGTATGTATCATTTTAAATTTCCCGCAAGCAGAACAGCTGTTCGGATGCTTTCGTACACCTTCGGAATCGTATGAGCAAGGGCTAGATGCTTGTCACACAGACTGTATATAATAGAAAGATACAGAGAGAGTGATTGGGGTATAACGCTTTTTCCTTACGTGACGATTTTTACCAGTCGCGTAAAGGACCTTCTTTCCAATAAAAAGAGGAAGAGGAACGTCGACGACTGAAAGAAAACCAAGAGGAGGAGGAACGTTTAAGAAAGGAAAGGAAAGGAAAGGGAACTTTTGTAAATTGATGAAATCTTGAAGAGTAATAATGAGAAACTCTGAAGTCTTTTATTCAAATTAATTTAAAATGTCAATTCAAAATAACATAAGTATCACAGATACGAGTCAAAATAAAACATATGATGAATACAGATCACTGCTTGATTCAACACTCTCCCTCAGGGTCTGCATTCAGTTTTTTTTTTACATAAATCAACAAGAAAGAAATATCAGCAAGTGATTGAATTTTTCTTTTCCCAAAGGTTTGGTTAACATATCGGCTATATTTTCTTCTGTGGAAATATACTCAATATTCACATCTTGTCCTAGTATTCTCTCCCTCACATAATGAAAATGTACATCAATATGCTTGCTCCGTTGATGCATGACACAATTCGATGAAATGTGAATTGCTGCCTGATTATCACATAACAACAAAGGGCATATTTTTATTTTCAAATCTTTCACCAAGTATGACATCCACATCACCTGCCTGCAGGCGAGAGATAAAGCCATATATTCCGCTTCTGTAGATGAAACGGCAACACTTTTCTGTTTTTTCAAAGTCCAAGTAACCGCAGCTTTGCCATAAAATCCTATGAAACCACTCTGAGATTTTCTGTCATCAATGGTACTTGCATATGAAGCATCTGTATACATAAAAATTTTCACTTCATCTGTCTTCATGTATACCAACGTCTTCCTTGCTGATCCTTTCAAATATCTGAATATATGATTCACCATATTCAAATGAACTTTTGTAGGGTTCGAACTAAATTGTGATAAGGCATTGCCAGCAAACATTATATCTGGTCTTGTACCCGCTGCTAAATACAACAGACTACCAATTTTAGACTGATACTCTGTTTTATCAGTTTTTTCATCTTCTGCTCTTGCCGCTTGTGGTTTTGCTCCGCAATCCATTGGAGTTGGTGACGGTTTACAGTCTGACATTTTGTATTTGTCAAGTATTTTCAAAATGTACAGTTCTTGACATAAAGTGACTCGATTTTCGAACCATGAAATTTGGATTGAAAGGAGAAGTCTGGGTGTACCAAAACACGTAACTTCGAAATTTTCTTTGAGTACATCCTCAACTTCCTGGACTCTCTTCATTTCAGATCCAAGAACTAACAAATCGTCGACATATATGGCAACCACTTGTCCTCCGTCTTCTGATACAAACATGCAAGGATCTATTGAAGATTGTTTCAAATTTATTTCCTTCAGTACAGAAATCAACTTTTGATTCCACTGCCTCGGAGATTGTTTGAGACCATAGATACTTCTCTTCAAGTGACACACTCTCCCTGGTTCAGTCTTCAACCCCTCAGGTATCTTCATATATACATCAAAGTCAATATCACCATTCAGAAATGCAGTTTTGATATCAAATTGTCTTGCTATCATATTCCATTGAATGCAGTGCGCTAAGAGGATTCTGATTGTATCGTAGCGAACCACAGGTGAAAATGTTTCATCGTAATCAAGCCCTGATATCTGACTGAAACCCTGAGCAACTAACCTTGCTTTGTATCTTATAAATGATCCATTTTCCGAAAGTTTCTTTTTGAAAATCCACCGACAGCCAACCAAGCGAGCTTTTGGTGGTTTCTCGACAATATCCCAAACATTATTTTTGTCCATTGATCGTAATTCTTCACCTATGGCTTCGATCCATTCAGGACACGAAACTGCGTCAGAGTATGATGTTGGTTCATCCAATGCTAGTTTGCAGTAATCTTCAAGGTACTTTGGAGGAAAATGATGACGAAAACTTTTTCTAACTGATGAATAGGAATCTGACACTTCATCAATATCCGTGACAGATACATCCGATTGTGATGGGGCTGAATTGAACTCGATTCCTTCGTCACTTTGGCTTGATGTAAACGGTGTGTCTAATGACTTTTTGAACACGTCATTTTGTGATCTCTTGAAGGGATGAATTTCGATCACTTCACCTTCTTGTTTGAATTTATAGTCCCGTGAGATGACAATTTTTCTACCTGTCCAAAATCGGTACCAACCATCTTTTTCGCAATATCCAACCATCACACCTTCTGTTGATCTTGAACACAGCTTACTACCAGATTTCCTATCTTCTTTGTTGATATGGATAGAAGCTCCATGTCCAAAACTTCTCAGATGAGATATAAACGGCTTTTGACCAAAAAACATTTCGAATGGAGTTTTCTCGTAGAATGAATGAAGTAGTCGATTCTTAACATAAACTGCATGAGCTACTGCCTCTGCCCACAGTGATTGTGATAATTGTGAGTCAATCAAACTGGTTCTAGCCATGGTGTTGATAGTTCTATTCAGTCGTTCAGCTAAACCATTTGTTTCATGAACTCTTGGTATAGAATTCTCAACTTTTATTCCATTCGTCCGGAAAAAATCTTCCAGAGACTTTGATTTATATTCTCCACCATTAGTGCTCTTGAAAGCTAGTACTTTCTTCCCAGTTTGTCATTCCATTCTAATCACATAATCCTTCACCTTTTGCTCCACTTCATTTTTATGAGTTACGAATGCAACTTCAGTATATCTGGATTATTCATCAATAAAGGATACATAGTAATAACTTCCCCGAATTGATGGCGTAGAAAATGGACCAACAACATCAGAATGAACTTTTTGCAAGATATCGCCACAAGTATTACCGGCTTCTTTAGAAATCTTTCTGGTTGACTTTGATTCTTCACAGGCATGACAGTCAAGTTTTGTGCGATCTCTTGGTATGACATGAGGATCAGCCACAACCTTCGTAAGTTGATTGAATTCACTAACTGGTAAATGTCCCAATCGACGATGCCACGAAGCAACACTGACATTTATGACATCAGAATTGGATTCAATATTTACTTGTTGAAATATCTGCTCCTTCTTGTCAGAAACAACCCATCCAACTATTTTTCCATTCTTCCATAAAGTAATATCTTTTTTGTTGCCTTCCATAGAAATTCCATTAGTTTTGATTCTTTCCCATGATAGAAGAGAACATTTTAATTCAGGAGAGTACAAAACATCATGAACAGTAACATCTTTCACTTCATTTGTCGGTAAAAGCGCTTTCAATTTCACCTCTCCAATATAAGTGACATTTATTCTCTTATCATTTCCAAGTCTGATGAAACCATTGTACGGACGGAGATTCATAAAGCTATCCTCATTACCAGACATGTGCGATGTTGCACCGGTATCAAAGATCCATTTAGAACTGTCATGATTTGCAAGTGCTGCAAGATATGCTATATCTTCTTCATCGGAGTCACAAACCAAATGGGCATTATCGAATTTCTTCGGTTTATTTCGACAATTCTTGATAGAGTGACCTTTGTACCATTTTTTGTGCTCCTTACAAAAAGAACATTCCATAAAGACTTTCTTTTGTCTTTGTTTATTCTGACTGACAACAAAAGCTTCACTCTCCTCAACTGAAGTAGATGTTACGGATAATTCCATCAAACGTGAACACACATCATCATAAGTCAGGTTTATTTTCGTCTTCAAATTATCAACTATGTTGTCCAGTTCATCGGGTAGAGTAGTGAGAAATAATGATCCTTTTGCTTTGGCAGACATAGCTAACGGACGTAGAGCAGTTTCCAGCGTATCATTTCCTTTATCCTGAGATCTATCTGCTGTTCTTTCGACTAACCTTGCCCAGAGTTCATTATACTTGGAAATATGCTCAGGAATGTTGAGCTTGGATTCACATTTGATTCCGACTAAAGATTTAACCAGAACATATAGAGAATATTCACATCTTTTGTCGTAAATATCATTGAGGGCTTTCCACATGTTATATGCATCAGTATAGCACGTTATTTGGCTCACAACGTCGCTATCGACATTGAAAAGTATGAAAGCTTTGGCCAAAGAATGCCTGTATCGCCAGTCTTCACATTTTGCGGAAAATTCTGCTTCTGAGACTTCGATTGGACGTGGACTAGCAGCTGGATTCTTCTCTTCGGCAGACACTATCTTCTCTAGATTATTCAATTCCATGTATGAAAGCATCATTGTCTTCCATGAGTGATAATTTGTTTTACCATGTAACCTTTCGAATCTGGGAAATTTATCCATTCTTAACTGGAATAATTAACTTTTTCTCTTGAATTTCTTCTTTCACGAATATCTTCAACTTTATTTCTATTCTTTCCAGCGTAGAGCTGGGCCCATAACCTTTTGTAAATTGATGAAATCTTGAAGAGTTATAATGAGAAACTCTGAAGTTTTTTATTCAAATTAATTTAAAATGTCAATTCAAAATAACATAAGTATCACAGATACGAGTCAAAATAAAACATATGATGAGTACAGATCACTGCTTGATTCAACAGGAACAACGGCAGAAAGAATAACAAGAGGACGACAATTGGCGACAGAAAGAGAAAGAAGAGGAAAATGAACAGATGTAGAAACATTTTCGGAAAATTCTGTTCAAAGCAAGGAACGGGAACATCAGGAAGCACTTTTCAGGTGTTTCAGAAAACCGAGGGTCAAATCGTAGGACTGAAGGAAAAAGTTGATGCGGTATGATAATAAGCAAAAAAAGAAGTTACCGCAGTCCGAAAAGAAGCAAAGAAAGAAGTGTGAAACCCATACTATCACATAGAATTTTCATCAGAGTAAGGAACTGATAGAGTAATTATCCCAATTAATCTTATTCACCGAGAGCAGAATCGGAAAGAGGATGAGTTAAATGTACTAGTGTATTACAGTGAGACGGTGAATAAAGTGAAGAGGTGAATTTTACTTATTTTCAAGGAGAATAACAAGTTCTAAATGTGATTTTTAGTCTGGTTCACAAGTGCCATTTCGTCCCGTTGGAGAAGGCATTCACGTAAAATTATGACCAAGGTGTCATTGGGTGCGGAATTTCCTCCAGTTATGACTTACGCTTTTTTCCATGACTCGCAAACCAATAGTTCAAAAGTTATAAACAATTTAGTTGAAAAAAAGAGAGGTCGAAAACTATCGGAGATATCGGACATCTGAATTCTACTTCCCGGAACTGTAGCACTGATATTTGAAATTTCAATTGTGCGGTGAAAATACGGGTGTAAACGGATGACTCGGTTGATTAAACAAAAAAAATATTACAACTAAAGAATGAAAAAAATTATGCAGTTGAATAAACAATAATCCGCCAGCAAAAAAAATTATTATTAATTATGCTTTTGTTAATCAACAAAATTTTATCGAATTGGAAGTAAACAAAACAACCTCGATAATTTTCAAACCGGGAGCCAGAACAAAATATTTTTTCAGCGGTTCTTTCGAGGCTTTTGGAAAAATCCTCAGTGGTAAAAAAAATTCATTCATCAATTTTTTCATTTACAATTGAAAATACTGGAAAAGAAAAAAACATAAATATAACATTGATAATCATTTTTTTTTCAAATATCTCGACTGATTCGTTTTTTTTATTGTTAAAAGCCACTTGAATTTATTTTTTATTTTACTACAATTGTTTGAAAAATTGTATGGATAAATACATCATTCATGAGATAGTTCAATAATTTTTTTGGAAATGTAATAAATAATGGAAATAATGATGTTTATGAAAAAATCGTTTCTTAAAAAAATTATTGCTTGAAATAAATATTAAAACATTAATTTTAAAAAACCCTTTTTTTATCATTATTTCATTTTTTTTTATTAAAGAAAAATTTAAATTTTTTTTTTTATAAAAAACAATTTAAAGGAAATAAATTTTGGCCCTTTTTTTAAAATCTTTATATTTTTTATTTGCTTATGAAATAAACAAGTTGTTATGAAGGAATAAATTTTCGCCCTATATTTTACAAAAATAAACAAAAATGACCATGTGTCCTTTCTTAAGTTTTCTATTTTCCATTTATTTTCAAAAATTCTCATGCTTTTAAGGTTTTTTTTTTAAATCGAGGAATTTTTATAAATTCAATAAAAAAGTGAATAAATAATTGAGTTTCATGTAGAACAATGAAGATTTCAAATGTTCTCGTCGTATATTCAATAGTTTATAAATTATAATGATAAGAAACAAGAAAAAAAATAGAGTAAAAAAATGAGAATTTGTAAAATCAAATAAGAAATGGAAAACAATTTTTTTTCTTAAAAAAACAAATTATTTTATTAGTATTTAAAAAAATATACGTAAAATTATTTTTTATAACAAATTTTTATTTAATTTTTCAGTATAAGAAAGAACAGAAATAATGAAAAAAAATGATTCCTATATAGTGAACTTGCAAAAAAAAAAGTTAACTAACAAGTGCGATTTTGAGCAATTTTTTTACAATTTTTTTCCTCAAAATCATTATTTTCATTATTAATTACATTACAAAAAAATTTAACTATCTCATAAACAATGTTTTTGCTCACAACAAATTTTCATACAATTGAAGTAAAAAATAATGAATACATATTTCCATGTGGCTTTTAACAATAAAAAAACAAATCAATCAGGTTTTTACTTTTTCAGCATCTTCAATTGTTGATAAAAAAATGAATTAATTTTTTATTTTTCCACCGAGGATCTTTTTTGAAGCCTTTAAAAGTGAGCTCAAAAAAATATTTTTCTGGCTTACGGTTTAAAAATTATCGAGGCTTTTTATTTACTTCCAACTTGGAAAAATTTGTTAATTAACAAAAGCATCATTAATAATAAAATTGATGGAACAATAGATCATTTCAGAGGGTGTCTGCAATCAACATTTACATGAATATATTTTTCAAGGTCTCTGTGATTACGCTATTTTGTAAAACTTGCGGATGGTAGAATATGTTTAGAGATAGTTTCTTTGCAAAATTTGCATCTAGTGGTTTTTGAGTACTGCATTGAAACCAAAATTTTTGTCGAATCTTCTACGCCTTGTATCCAATTTCTCATTCAAACTTTTTGTCAAGTGAGGAAACGATGCAGGTTGTATGATTGATCTTCTTTAAATAATTATAATTATTATTATTATCAGTTAATGAAATCCTTTGTGGACATTTTCGTAAAATAATTTTTGATTGATAAAACTAATAACGATAATTATCCACTGATTTTATTAAATACATGAGCATTCCTTTAAAAAGCATGATATCATATGGTAAAATGAAATATCAAAATATTATTTCTCCTAATGATTTAAGTCATATCTGTTTGATCTGATCAAATATTCTAATTCAGCTTCGATTGCCTTTTCTGGAGACCGTTTTGAATATAGAAACAATTTTCAATGTTGAATTGTACTTTTTCTATATGATAATATAGTCTTGGTATTTAAATATTTCTCGGATGTTGGTAACTCCTTTCAACATGTTTCATTGCGCGTAACAATTTGTGGACTTCGAATAATCTACAGTTTTCGAAGACAGTAGGTATCTACCTAGTCTACCAGCTCTGATCGGGTGAAAAACTGGATTTTCCTATTCATGTAATCATAAATCTGGAAGGACTTCTGTTTTAGAACATTGAGAAATTAGATGAGGAAATTAATTTAGTTGAATTTTTTATATTTGAATGATCCATTACAACAATCATAATATTATGCATATGTTTCTGTGTCACTCTTCAGAAAAAAAAACTGATACCATTCTCGCACGAGGAACGTGTTTGTTTAAGAAGTTCTGATATCATCTACGAAAACATATTTTGAGGTCCACAGCAAGAAGAAAAATATGAACATTTAATTTGACCCGAACAAATCCATCACTTAAATTCAAGGTAAAATGCCGAGTTATTATTTGTATTGTGATTTCACGATCACCTCTGGGCAGATTATTCGAACAATTCTCACCATAAAAAAACTTTTAGCAGTTTAAATACATACATGAATATAGGTTAAACGGCAATCGGATATTCGAAAACAAAAAATATTGGAATAAATCACCGTTAATATTCTACGCAGTGTACCTTATGAAGAGATGTGGAATTTTATTGCTGATCGTATGAATTTTCGAGCTGTTCTTCTGTCAAATATTGAAATTGAAAGGATACATTATTTTATGGTTGTATTTTTCAAAATAATAGTTGTATCTACTTTCTTTTGCTTCATGTTCCAGGTTAAACTAAAATCACACTATCTAGTAACAAGTTTATGAAAGAATTTGCCATTTCTGTATAATCTGTCATTTTGAATCCATTTATTTCGATTAAAAAAAATCTGAATATTTTTGGAAAGGGATGACTTGAAGAAAAATTCAATATTAATTGGAATAAATGGTAGAATTCAAGCGAAAAACAACTACTTTCCTGGCAAATACCACGCAGAACTTTAAATGATATCCACCTGAAAATCAATGCAATCTTCCATTATCAATGAAATGTAAATGTTTCTTTCTGATAAACATGATTATTTTTTAATTGTGTCGGGTCCGCCTAACAATCCGTATACCGATTTCAGGCTTTTGGCCCTCGTCAGTACGGCGTAGTCACCTGCCAGAAATCCGAGATCCTCTGGCTGAAGCGAGACCTAACACAAATGGAAACAAAATCAAGTTTAATCACTTGTAGGTAGGCATTCAAAAGTAACTTTGCAATGGCGAAAAACTGTTCTCCTAAATCGATAGGAGTGGCTGCATGCCCGATCAGGCGTATAGATTGATCAAGAAAGCCAAACATGTGAAGTTCAATGGTAGACGAGGGCCAAAAGCCCGAAACCGGTATACGGATTGTTAGGCGGATGACACAATTCAAACATAATCAAGTTCATCAGAAAGAAACATTTGCAGTCAATTTTCATTGATAATGGAAGTTTGTATAGACTTTCAGGTGGATATTATTCAATGTTCTACGTGGTATTTGCCAGGAAAGTAGTTGTTTTTTGCTTGTACTCTACCACTTATTTCAATTTATATTGAATTTTGTGAAGAGACTTTGAGTCCTCCGTTTCTGATATCACACTTCACATGTTTGGCTTTCTTGTATTGTTTTTCAGAATGTTATTTGATAAGTGATTTACTTCATCCCATGTTGTTGATATTCCATTCGTAGACTCGTTGATGTGGTTTTGATAAAATATAATTTTTGCTGCATAGATAACGTTTTTTAATGTGTTGCTAATATATGTTTTTAATTTGGAATTCCTGGAAAGGTGTTTTTTAATGGTGATTTGAAAACGTTTATTTGACATAAACATTTTATTCCTTCCGATATCCACCCATTGAACTTTGTTTTGTCGCCGCTTCTGACTGTTTTGGTTGATATAAGGTAGGTTTACGGAGATTTGGCACTTATAACTCTTGATCGTAAAATTTATACAAAATTATAAATGCTCTTTGTTTTTTCCAATGAAGAATTTGACCCATATTCAGTGCAGTCCCGTGGTATGGAATACATTATTATTTAGCGTTATTATGTATTCGTTAAAGAAATCTGAAACAGGTCGATTTCTATTGTCAATTTGACAATTCACAGTACTAATAATATTATCGATGAAAGAAAATTTTATTTCGTGCATAAAATAATTTATTAAAATCGTAGCAAAGCGCTTTCGACCGTTAGGTTATCATCAGTGCGTACCTGGAAGTAAGTAATATTGATAGAGAATAAGTTACTGAAAAGTTTTTTTGAGAAAGAAAATTGACATATTTTAAATGTGAGGTTACTTACTCGTCAGGTGTACAAGAAGCCAAAAAGACCATAAAATATCTCATGATCAATGAAAGTTGTATAGGTTTACGTGACACAAATGTTGAAATACATATTCTAGGCCAGGATGAAAATTGAGATTACAATTTTTCCTTATCTTTTGAAAAGCCATTGTTGTGGTGTGATAGCTGGACCCAAGTGACAAGATTGACAATTGACAAGTGAACGATGAAGTAGATTGACAATTGATAAGTGAACGATGAAGTAGATTGGCAGGGAACACCAAACCATAGAGATATCAGAATCAAGAAAGGAATATCCCTGTCATACGAAAACACACCAGAAGATGATCAATCCAATGAGGACTGTCATCTGTCAAATATATGTTCCAGTATTCCAAGGAAAACCAGACAAGACTCTTCAATTCTCACATTTGAGTCATCATAATTGGATATAAGTTCAAGAGAGAAGTCTAATTAGACCTGTCCTGATCAAAACAAACAATTGAATAATTCTGGTAGTGTCCATGGACAATGAATTTGAATTTCTCTTAATAAAAATAAAAATCCTTGTCCACCATGGCTCAGCTGAACCGCAACAGGGGGATAAGAAGTGTGATATCCCCCAGTTGCGGTTCAACTGAGCCATGGTGGACAAGAATTTTTATTTTTATTAAGAAAAATTCAAATTCATTGTCTATGGACACTACCACATTTATTCAATTGTTTGTTTTGATCAGGACAGGTCTAATTAGACTTCTCTCTTGAACTTATATTCAATTATGATGACTCAAATGTGAGAATTGAATGTCTTTCTGGTCTTCTTGGAATACTGGAACATATATTTGACAGATGACAGTCCCCATAGATTGATCATTTTCTAGTGTGTTTTCGTATGACAGGATATTCCTTCTTGATTCTGATATCTCCATGGTCTGGTGTTCCTGCCAATCTACTTCATCGTCACTTGTCAATGTCAATCTACTTCATCGTTCATGTCAATTCAATCTTGTCACTGGTCCAGCTATCACACCACAACAATGTTTTAAAGATAAGGAAAAATTGTAATCTCAATTTTCATCCTGACCTAAATATGTATTTCAACATGTGTCACGTAAACCTATACAACTTTCATTGATCAGAGATATTTTATGGTCTTTGCTTCTGTACACCTGACAGTAAGACCTACATTTAAAATATGTCAATTCTTTCTCAAAAACTTTCAGTAACTAATAATATCCTTATGCATGAAGCGCTTGCTATGATTTTAATAAATTATTTTATGCACGAAATACAATTTTCTTTCATCGATTATATCGATACGTGCACACAGTCATACTTTTCATCTAATAATATTACCCCTTTTCGAACCCCCTCTGAATTATGAGCATCCGCTCAGAAATTTCAAACGAGAAGCAGCAATATTGAGTTTTTCAAATTTGGTGCAATCATAACTGAGAAAATTTATTTTGATAATGTAAAATTTTGATACTTCACGTAGAATGAAGGAAATGATGCCACATAATGGTTGGGAAGTATTTTTCAATTTCTTTTACAATAAAATTAAATATTCAAAATGACCACCATTCGCTTCTTGACAATAAGCAAGTCAATTTTGGAATTCTCGTACAACATTTAGGACCTCAGGATATATGTTGTTAATTTCTTCCGTTATCCTAACTTTAAAATCTGCAATATTGTCTGATCTATTGAAATATACTTTTGATTTCAAATAACCCCATAGGGAGTAATCGAGAGGAGTCAACTCGGGGGATCTAGGCTGCCATTCAATCGTTCCATGTCTTTCAATCCACCTATTGGAAAGAAATTCGTTCAAATAATCTCTAACAATACGTTTGTAATGCGGTGGAGCTCCATCTTGTTGGAACCAAATTGATCTATCTATTGCATTTGGATCATTAACATCAGGAATAAGTCACTTTTTAAGGAAATTGTTCGTGAGCCTCATACATCCAATGAGAATTTTATCTGCTCCAATATCTACAGTTTTGTCTATTAGCCGTTCCATTTGAGTGAATAGTACCTTCATCAGAAAAAATTATTTTGTTTATGAACTGCGAATCTGCTTCCATTTTGTCTATCATCAGTACACAGAATTGTTGCTTTATATCAGGATCATCCTCATTAACTCCTGAACCAACTGAACTTCATAAGGATGGTATTTTTTCTTTATGTAAAGCTATCAATATCGATGATTTACTTACATCAATGACGGCGGCAAGTTGTCTACTTGTTATATGCGGATTTTTCTCAATCGCTAACAGTACATCTAACTTTTTTCCTCAATCAATTTAACATTTCGACCTGGTTTCTTAATAGTTTTTACATGTCCAGTTTCACGTAATTTTGTTCGTATTTTGTAGACTGTAAAGACGTGTTGACCAGGGTATTTATTATTAAACATTTCACAAACTTGCTTTTGAGTTCTTGTTTTATTACCGTATCTAATCATAATTAAAATGTATATTCTTTGAGTTTAGGATAAATGAGCCATAGTTAAATCAAATACATACACAAATATTTTTCAATACACTGACGTATGTCAGCAACTTATAAATATCAAAATAACAGTAGTCCACTAGATTGACAATAGATTATTTATGTGGGTTTTGTGAATAATCCGTTGGTGCTTTGAACGACTTGTTCCTGACGTTTTGCAAAAAAGATTAGAAAATAGCTGATTATTTCTTATGGAGTTATTTAAAATCAAAAGTGTATTTTCATAGACTAGACAATATTGCAGATTCAAATAGTTAGGATAACGGAAGAAATTAACAACATAACCCCTGAGGTCCTACAAAATGTTGTACGAGAATTCCAAGATCGTCTAGCTTATTGTCATTTTGAACGTTCAATTCAATTGTAAAATACATGGAAAAATACTTCCCAAACATTAGGTGACATCATTTCCTTCATTCTACGTGACGTATCAGATTTTTACAATTTTAAAATAATTTTTCTCAGTCTCAATATTGCTGAACAGAAAATGAAAGTCCCTTTCAAACAAAGTGCCACACGGGGGGTCGTGTGGCACTCATTTTAAATTTTTGACTGGGTGTTCATAATTCAGAGGGTATGCAAGAAGGGGTAATATTTTCCTACTGTGAATTGTCAAATTGACAATAGAAATCGACATGTTTCAGGTTTTTTTGAACAAATACATAATAACGCTAAAAATGATTGAATCAATACCTATGAACCGCACTGTATGTCTATTCAATTGATGATGAATCAGATAAATAAATTGTGTAATTTTCCGTCTGGCCGCACCATGCCAGTTTTTTTTTGTTCAATAAGTAAAATAGTCATTTTTTTTTTCAATTTTAGATTTGGTCGGGAAATGTGAGATATTTTTCCATCCAGAGGTTGTTAAATTATTTATTCAAACGTCAATTTCAACCTTCCGTCAGGTGCGGCTGATCTGGTTAATACACGTTGAATATTTATGTTTAGCATCGGAGAATCACGAACGAACCCGACTCCTGCTTTTTAGTAGCTTCATATTTCCCGTCGGTCTAAGTGACGTTCAGTATTGAATAATATGCAAGTGTTAAGATATCAAAATTATTGATCATTCTGATACACTGCGCCCGTGCCCGCTGTAAATACAGTTATTATTTTGTGTATCTGATTGTTTTTTTGGTAAGTAATAATATATTACCAATGCGCCCTACTCCAAGAGTTTGTTTTTCTTCTAAAGTCCGACATACGATACTCATGGCACATTATAGCAAGAAATATAATCTGGAGGACCCTAAAGATGTTGAAGAACTTCAAATATATATGTTTAAAAAATACAAAAATGAAATAGAGAAAGATTTTTCTGATGAATATGATATTGATGATGACCTTCGCGATGGATATTCAGAAACTGAACAAGAAGGAGATTCAGAAGTTGAACAAGAAGTAGATTCAGAGACTGAAGCAGAAGTAGAGGAAGAACAGGAAAAATACTTTTTTTGGTGAAAGTAAGGGTAAAAGTCAAAACAAAACGCAAATTAAATGGAGTGAAAATCCTCCATCGAAATCTTGTCCGGAGATCGCCAGGAGTAATAGGTGAAGCTAGAGCAGCCAAAACTCCTTTGGAATGCTGAAGTTGTCTTATAACCGACGATATTTTAATAATCATTGTACAACGCACGAATCAGTATATTGATAGCATCAAGGATTCTTTTGGACGTGGAAGAGATGTCAAATTGGTACACTGCGCCCTACTCCGAGAATTTGTTTTTTTTCTAAAGTCCGACATACGATACTCATGGCACATTATAGCAAATAAATATTGATGATGACAAAAATGAAGTAGAAATTCGCGATGGAGATTCAGAAACTGAACAAGAAGGAGATTCAGAAGTTGAACAAGACTGAAGCAGAAGTAGAGGAAGAACAGGAAAAATACTTTTTTGGTAAAAGTGAGGATAAAAGTCCAAACAAAACGCAAATTAAATGGAATAAAAATCCTCCATCAGAAAAGAGGACGCACCAGGTGCCAAAATCTTGTCCGGAGATTGCCAGGAGTAATAGGTGAAGCTAGAGCAGCCAAAATTCCTTTGGAATGCTGAAGTTGTCTTATAACCGACGATATTTCAATAATTATTGTACAATGCTCAAATCAGTATATGGATAGCATCAAGGATTGTTTTGGACGTGAAAGAGATGCCAAACTTATTTATATATTATCGAACTGAAGGCTTTCATAGGTTTGCTGATCTTGGCCGGCGTTCACCAAAGTAACAGACAAAGTTTAGGAGACCTTTGGAGATAGAATGGAGACTGTATTGAAAAATTCCGATCGGTAATAAATCTAAAACGTTTTAAATTCATCAGGCGCTGTCTGCGTTTTGACGATCGAAGCACTCGAGAAGAAAGATAATCAATGGAGAAACTTGCAGCAGTTCGAGAAATTTGTACAGTACATACCAAATGAGCCAAACAAGTACGGAATTAAGATTAACGTACTGGTTGACGCTCAAGTGTTCTATTTATATAATTTGGAAATTTACGCCGGTCAGCAGCCCGGAGGACCCTATCAAATGAACAATACCGCAATTGATGTTGTTTTGAGGATGTGTGAACCTATATATGGATCAGAACGTAACGTTACTGCTGACAACTGGTTTTCTATTATTGACTTGATAGAAGAATTACGAAAAAAAAACTTTCCCATGTTGGAACACTGAAGAAAAACAAATCTGAGATTCCACTAGAGTTTACCGCAACCAAAAATAGATCAGTAACCAGTGGTATTTTCGAATTCAAAGAAGGTTGCACCTTAGTCTCCTACGTTCCTGAGAAAAATAAGTATGTGATTTTGGCATCAACTCTATCAATCCTGAGTCAGGTGATGAAAGAAAACCCTCGATAATTACCTTCTATAACAAAACTAAAGGTGGGGTGGACATCGCAGATGTTATGTGCTTCGTACAACGTAGCAAGAAATGTTAGACGTTGGCCCATGGTAATATTTTTTGCTATGCCCAATATTTTCGGTGATAATCTTCATGAGTTAACATCAACCCATCTGACTCGCAGAAGTCAGAACAACTCCAGGAATTAACCGCGAGCTCCAACTCCGCTTGAAACAATATGTCCCAACTTCATCAAATAAAGAACAAGCCGCTGAGAAGAACAAACAAATTTCAGGGAAACGAAACAGATGTGGTATGTGCCAAGTAAAAAGAAAATTGACAAAATACAGTTACAAAAACGGCAAGAAACCCATTTGTCTAATGCACATTGATTGCTATTGTTCAGACTGCAGTCAGAATTTCACTTTATTACCACAACCTCTACTAACAGAAGAAGACTCTGGCTGATTTTTTATGTATTTCTTATTTTATGAATTTGTTGCAATATAAAAGTTGAATTAAACAATATTTTCTATGGAAAATCTCTATTCAAATCACATGGCACTTTTTAATCTAAATTCACGGCGTGGCCATAGGCACTTTAAGGCCCTTCCACATCAATTTCAGTTACTGTTAAACTCCAACCTCACTCGTGACTTTCGGAGCTACCGACTGAAATTGACGTTTGCAGATTGCAGACGGTATCCAGTCGGGATCAAGTCGCTCATTCGATTTTCCACTCAGGACGGTGGATGGTAGGTACCGACTAACAATTGCCCGCAGCCTGCAAAAATTTGGTTCAAATAAAAATACAAACGGAACAGTTTTAAATATAAACTGAGTGAGAGGTTTGGTGCAGCGAGTAAAGCTAATCCCTTTCTCTAAATTCTGTCGGAGAAATATATATTTATATTTAGTCAAGAGAAATTATTGCTAATCAGTCGGTATCGAGTTGGGATATACCGATCGGTAGATCTCGAGTGAAGTTGAGAATCCCGCTGCCTGCTGAAGCTTTGAATAATTATTATGATCGGGTAAGTTCCTAAACCTTCGGAAGTGATGATAAAGGTCAAATGTTGTTCCATGTAGACGCTTCTAGCTCCTACAGACGGCGAATTTCGGTGAATCCCAAGGAATTATTATTCAGCTTATGCGTAATATGCGTGTACGGTGCAAATATGTATTTCACATATTTAGATAAGACAGACAGAGAATACATACTTTAAGGACATAATTACGAATTGGTATCGAAGGTACGTAATATTGTATTTGCAACTTCATAACAATAATAAATAATAAGTGTTTTTGAGTATTGTAAGTTGTAATTAACTTTTACTTTTAGATAATATGAAGCAAACAGCATTTTTTTGCAAAAAAACTCGAACCTTCCGGTACCGTAATAGCAACAGCCGATACCAATATAAATTCACCCACAACTATTTCAAATGACTCGGAATGTCAATAACCTTCATGGGAAACAGGATGACCTTGACCTGAATGATCATCCACGGGTTCCGTACCCATCGATGAATGATGAGTTGAATATTGATAGAGAAAATGTCAACCCAAAATGGTATCAAGAACACAAATTGGATTTCAATTGGTTACCTGAAAAATACACTTATTTCCAAAAATATGTAGAAAAAGTAGGTGCTCGTAGCAGACCGTTTGTTACTTGTGATATTTGTAAACAATATGAACATGTTGCTGCATCCAAGCAGAGTGCAAACAGGAATTACAAAGAGAAGTCGATCACATCTCGTCAAAATCACACCCTGAAGCAGTCAAAGCTAAATTAAGTGAAGAACAATGGAATTCACAATCAGAAAATCATCTTTGGTTCACATCACTAACTTACTCTATTCAGATTGATGGTAGCACAGACCGCCAAAATGGAGATAACAAATTTTTGATTTGTCGATATGTTCGTCAGGAAAGTCCCGCAGAGTTACGTACTTCTTTTGTGGGTGTTATACAATCCGAATATTTTGGATCAGAGGGGTTATTGCAGGCTGTAATAAAACTTCCTGAAAGTACCGGAATATTATTCGAAAAATTAAGAGGGGTCGCGAAAGATGGAGAGTCAGCAAATACCGGATAAAAAAACGGGGCTTTGGAAGCTACTGAAAAATAATTTGGGGCATGGTTTTATAACCGTTTGGTGTTGTGGTCACCGTTCTGACCTTGAAAGCGATATCATCCTTTTTTCGAACGTCTCCTTCGAAATTGAAAATTTCTGACTAACAAATCTTTTCTCGCTTATTTTGAAGTGAGGTTTTACATGATCTACCAGGGTGTCGACTTACCTGGGAACATCTCGAATCCGACCCAAGAGTTCAAAAATATGCAATTGCAAATGGAATGCTCAAAACCTGGGGATCGACTCCCAACAAATGCTACTGACTGCTCTGATGGCCGACATCACATTTATTTTTCAGAGCTTGCAGAAGGTTAAAAAAAACATTTGATTTTGTCTTTGAGAAAACTGAATGTTATCGAATCTGGCCCATTGCCTGGCGGAGCCGAAGAAGAGATGGAAGTAAATCATGAAAACGTACATAGAAACTTTATCTTTTGAAATAATTTCGACACTTTTTCGGTCTTTTTATGATTCACCACGTTGTCATTTTAGCCAACATTTCTGTCGGTAACTGATCTTAGAAACTGGACCAAGGGAATCCATTCAGAAAAACTCCAATCCACTAATATAATTTCCATGCGTTATTCGAAGAGGATTGGCAGATATATCAAAAATAAATAAATATCTTGTGGTAATTGTAATAAATTTGGGCCCAAATCAAGTATGTGTTTAACAAACAATTCAAACTCTCATTTATTCTGATGGTAGGTGCATGCATTCTAGCTGAGTATGTGCAACTGCTATAACAACAACAGATAGAAAGATCAATTTGATATAGGTGAACTGATTCAGAAAATCGAAACAAATGTATTGTCAAACAGTTCGTGAAAACAAGGAGATACACAAGTAATATGAATAGGATTGATTCTGGTAAATACGCGAAACCTACAAATAATATATGAATACCAAGGCATTTAAAAATTAACAAATTCTGCAAGACAGCTGGCTATATTTCGGGCAAATTCGATAGACGAAAAAAGAAAACTACTAGGAAATTGATTTTCAATTAATGATATTTAGTATATATTCGATGTTTTTTTCGAAGGAGCAACAAATAACAGGAAATATCAAACAATATTGAAGATTTCAATATTATATTCTATATACTATTCTACTCATCAGATTAATTGAATATATTAATCTGATGTGTACATACATCAGATCAGCATAATTCTAGGAGACATTTTGTTTGTTTTGATTTGAACGGTATTGAGGGCAAAAGGTAGGTTGTAACGTAAACATTTTCGAATATTAATTTCTCTATTCTGTCCAATTTACCATAATTAATGGAAACTACAGAAAAAAATTCAACTATATATCTGCGATAGTAATACTCCAAAATTAGATCATAATGATGGGTGCCATTGGAATTAGGTGTAATATATTAGAAAACTCTATTCAGAGAAAAATTATATTCTAATACGTTACCTTACCAATTCAAATTATCCTTTATTCAAAACTGTGGTTTTCAGAATGCCACATTGGCCTCAGGGCAATTTTCATCAAGTGGTAAAACAAGAATGATAAAATATTCATTATGCAGTTATTCAGGATTATCTGCTTTTTGTGGTGGTATTGACGTCTCTTGAACTGAAAAACATGTGTTTTTTTTCTCTTCATCTACCGTTCGATATTCATTAAATGATGGGTGATTGAGCCTTCAGCACTCAACATATTGCCACTCCTTTGGATATGTTGCCATTCCTCATTATTAACTCATATCGTTGCATGAGACTAAAAATAATGTTATCTTTACCAATGGAAGAGAGTGACTTGAGTATATCATTCAGTTAGAGATGATTGCATATCTGGTTTCATTGACATGCTATTCGTTACTTCAAGGGAATCAAACTGAAAATATGTTTCATTCTAGAGACGAAATAACCGATAATTACAAAATATCACCACGCGAGAGACAATAAGTAATAGACGTGTGACTAAGTTCCAAAACCGGTGAGCATAACAATTTTGTGAGTAAACATGAATAAAAGTATATGTGTACTTTGCCAAGATATATTTGAATACGAATAACAACTAACGTCACTTGAGTGGGTAGCTAGCCGAAAGGGGGGGTAAGCTGTCAGTTGGGTGGCAAGGCACTACTAGGGCCTCGCCCAACTAACAGTCGCGCAGGCTAGGATTCGGAAAGCCGTGACATATGTATAGGGATAACCGAAGGCACTATCAGGGCCTCGTCAGACTGACAGTCACGCAATTGAGGGACTGGAGAGGCGCGATAGGAGTCTGTGGTTAGCCGAGGGAGGAGAAAAGCTGTTAGTTGGATTGCAAGGCACTATTAGGGCCCCGCCACACTAACAGTTAGGGAGACCGTCGATGTGGGATCATCAGTTTTTAGGTGACGTCGCGGAGAAATAAAGGCCTTCATACACGCACGATGCCAAATTGCTCACCCCTCTCACATGTAAGGCCGTTCGTAAACTCACCTTCAGAGACTCGCTTTGCTATTTGATATTGATAATACCGTTTTTGCACCCCGTCCTTTTAAGCTTTTGTACTACTGTTTGAATTTTTTCACGGCATGAGCTTTGGATTAAGTTGATATACCCCGCATTATAAAGCTTAGCATCCCTTTCCACTTCTAGAGTATATTTTGTCTTGCTCATGTGAACTTTGAGAATGCCGATAGCCGCCCTGTACCTAGTGGATAGATGACAGTATAGAATGAATTGGTCATGATCGACTTGGAATTGACCATTTTATTTCCTTAATTTAGAGCTTTGAGTATAACAGATTTTTGCGCAATCAGCACCACGGTTCGGAACCGTCAAGGGTAATTGAAGCCCGCCCTTCTGGCCCCGTTGTGTGAGTCGATACTATACTGACCCCTGAAGTGTTTATTTTCTTCACTGGGACAGCCCGGAGCAAAGTGGCCACCGCACCATTGAAAAGGTGGTGCCCGAGGCAACCCCTCCGTAAAAGTCCGTGAAAGTACGTTTATTTTTAATTCCCAAAGTTGCCGTTTTGCGGAGCGCATACAAAAAATATCTTTCGAATGTTATTGAATACCCTCGATGCAAAAATAACAATAGCAAAACATATGGATAACAATTTTTTTTATATTTTTTCAGTTTTCCATTTTTTGTTGACTTAAAAAATTATAATAAACAAAATAAACTACTTTTCAATTATTTTATGGGGTGATATTGTTTAGTTTATATATATATATATATATATATATATATATATATATATATATATATTTATATATGAAAGAGAGTAATCGAGAGAACTGTTAGAAACAAAATGGAAAGAATTTAGTGGACATAGCCCTCAGAGAAAAGAATTAACCGTAGACACGTGTTTTGGGCTCTCGGCCCTCATCAGTACGGTGGAAAAGTGCAAGGATGAACAACACTTGGTAGAAAACGACAAATCAGCGGAGTCAGGGTCTGCTGACCGAAACCACAAATGAGCGGCTGGCTTCTGTTTGTTGACTCCGCTGATTTGTCGTTTTCTACCAAGTGTTGTTCATCCTCGCACTTTTCCACCGTACTGATGAGGGCCAAGAGCCCGAAACACGTGTCTACGGTTTACTCTTTTCTCTGAGGGCTATGTCCACTAAATTCTTTCCATTATATATATTTATATATATATATATATATATTTATATATATATTTATATATATATATAATATATATAGATATTATTAAATATATATATATATATATATATATATATATATGTATAAGAAGGACTCTGAGAAGCTATCATTTGAAGATTTATGAAAACCGAGGTCCGAAAAATAGGGACTATTTTTTTTCCAATGGGATCTTGTTCTTTCACCATAATTTGTTCAAATTATCAAATTGATATTTAATACTATAAAAGAATTATTTCATGTGGTGTACTCTCTTCAGAGACGGCGCGCGCATGCTTTTATATCATAAATAATGGAAATTCCCTTTTCTCCTCTCGAATTTTTGTTATCGCTTACAGTTTTTGAGTTATTCTCAAAGAACTGAACCCCTCTTTTGTTTTTTGTTGATAAAAATTGCAATTTTCGTCAGCAAAAAAAAATAAAAAAATCTTTC
This sequence comes from Gonioctena quinquepunctata, assembly GCA_018342105.1. Taxonomy (NCBI): domain Eukaryota; kingdom Metazoa; phylum Arthropoda; class Insecta; order Coleoptera; family Chrysomelidae; genus Gonioctena; species Gonioctena quinquepunctata. The sequence goes on from JAFIRS010000477.1 coordinate 217,157, forward strand.
TCAGAATTGCATCCCGAATCGAATGAGCTACTGCTCATGGTTTTTGGAGACTTGGAACTATTCTTCGCAGAAAACTTACTTCTCGATTAGACTATCAGGTGTCATGGAGAAGGTTCAAAAAAATTTCAACTTCTGTATATATTTGAAAAGACATATGTACAGCAACTAATTGTCAATAACATTGTAAAGACCATTATATCATACACAAATTTTAGTCACACTATATATTTCTGATATATCTAGACCATTAACAATTCCTCATGAATTGAATGGCAACAATGATATAAGAGGTGATACTAGATACAATAAAACCAATCATTGTGAAATCGACATCGAAAAATCCAGCAGCCGTTAAACTCGATTTTCGGTATGATACTTGCTGTGCAAAATGTCTCAATTCTTCCTTCAGTATTTGCGCTTCTTCTGATGAATCAAATTCCAAATAGTGGATGGTATTGAAGCAAATTTCAACTGTCTTACTTGTTTCCTTCAACAAATAGGTTCCAACAGCTGCAATAGATATAATCCTGGTCTGAAATCGAAGTGGTTCAATTGATTATTGTCTGAAAGCACTATCAAGTATACAAAATCAATCACTTCAGAAAATGTATAAACTTTCAATGAAAATTCGCGATATCAACTTTGAACGTACTCAGACATTCCATCATACCAACCGAACTCAAAACAGGAAACTGTGGGACACTCAAAAAATTAAGATATTACATCCGAACAAATACAATAAGAATTCGATACATTCGCACACCTTTTATACGAGCTACACAAATATATTCTCACTTTTTCCGGGTGGAAGTTATTACGGGAAAGACGAAATTATCGATGTCATTTTTTGAGAACAAGCCGATTTCTTCAATGACAGAGTTACTATCCTATTAAGTTAATCTGTCAGAAATGAAAAATGCATTCATTCATTCAGAGTTGCAAACCTTTCGAAATTTTCTCACCAGAGCAAAAATACTGAAAATATCTTATTTTTAGTTGATAGCCGTGAAACCATCCGCGATAATAGAACCTCTGCAGAATTTGCGTGTTCCAAAAGTAAAATGGAGAATTTGAAAATTATTCAACAAAAATTATTAAATCAATGTCGAACGAACGAACGAAAGAACGAACGAACGAACGAACGAACGAACGAACGAACGAACGAACGAACGAACGAACGAACGAACGAACGAACGAACGAACGAACGAACGAACGAACGAACGAACGAACGAACGAACGAACGAACGAACGAACGAACGAACGAACGAACGAACGAACGAACGAACGAACGAACGAACGAACGAACGAACGAACGAACGAACGAACGAACGAACGAACGAACGAACGAACGAACGAACGAACGAACGAACGAACGAACGAACGAACGAACGAACGAACGAACGAACGAACGAACGGACGAACGACGAACGAACGAACTAATAAAAACGTTTTTAAAAATAAGCTTCTATGTAAGCCGTGTACTAAAACGTATAAAATAAATTTCAGTAATCGCTGACAATGATTCATTAATTTTTTGTGGAATTATTTGGTTTCAAAAATCTTGTCGCGGGAATTGTAATAAAATTTATACTTCGACAAGTTGTTACTTACCAACCAATCATTTTCCAATGAAATCAATTGGTCCCTACTTTTACTTACCAACCAATCTCTTCCCAATCAAATCAATTGGTACCTACTTCCATGACCACTTCACGCGACAAGCTTTTTGAAACCAAATAATTCCACAAAAAATAATTGAATCATTGTCAGCGATTACTCAAACTCATTTCATACGTTCCAGCACACGGCATGAATAGGAGCTTGTCGCCTTTAAAATGGTTTCTTATTAGTTATTTTATTTATGTATGACCACGCATAACTTTTAACAGAGTAGTCCAATTTTCATGATTCTTTTTTCAATGGATAGGGTGAACCTTGAAGATGATGAATTTGGATTTGGGCCCATTTGGATTTGGGCAAACACTCATAGTGGCTTTGAGGAGACCTGCTTTGGCGATGTTACAGACCATCCCGGAAGACACAAAGAACAAGTATGAAAATCTTACTGCTGCTTTGAAATTGAGATACGGCAATTCACATCGAGAGCAGCTATATCGGGCACAGTCGGAAACACGTTTGCAGAAATCTGGTGAAAGTCTGGAGGAGATCGAAGCAGACGTGCAAAGACTCATCCAGCTTGCCTACCCAGAAGCCCCGGAGGATTACAAGGAACAATTGGTAGTGCAGATATCCATTGATGGATTAAGGGACATTGAAATACAAAGGACCCTGAGGCTGGCAAGCTTCAAGGAATGCAGTGAAGCTCTACTTCGTTCCTTTGAAGCAGAACACATCAAGGCTGGAAGTGAGGGCGGCATCAATCGAAGAGCAATTTCAGGAAGATACACAAAGTGGCAAAATAATGCACATGCTAAAATATTAATAGAAGAACTCCAATCCAGAAATAGCAGCCTGACTAACCAATCAATAGGAAACTGCTTCAGATGTGGTAGGAGCGGACATTTCGGGAGAAATTTTAGAGTGAGGGTACCACCACGATCGTCATCACCTGCCAGAACGTTCTTACTCACCTGCGAGGACAAAACCATCCAGAGAGTCCTCGGACAGATACCAGGAAAACTAAAATTAGCCAGCATATCGGGGCGCATGCTGGCTAGTGATAACAAAGCCCCCAGTGTCATCCACGTCAACAGGATAAGAAGACTCACCGATAGTTTTACCATCAGAGGAAAGGAAACAAGGTCAAATGCACTATAGACACTGGTGCCTCAGTTTTTCTGGTCCGCAGCGGTATCCTAGAAGCAGACAGACCGCTTAAAGGAAATTTCGTACTATGAACGGTCACTGGAGAGAATGCACCGATACAAAAGGAAGCCGACATCACATTAACCTTCAGAAGACTAGGAATAATGAAAAGAATTTTTGGGGCATTCTTGAGATGGATCTGATCAGTGACCACGGATTTTATTTCGATTGTGAGTAGAAAATTTGGAGGGGAAGAATTGATTGTAACAAAATAATCTGAAAGGGGGCATTCTGTGAAATTGCGGATAGCCAAAACTGTCAGGATACCTGATTCATCTGAGCAGAACATTGAGGCCCGATTGAAAGAAGACCCTGGGTGCTGCGTTGGTACAGCCATGTGAATAATCCCCCAGCAAATCATTACTTGCACAAGCTCTCATAAGGACAAAACAAGACATTCCTATAAGAATTGCAAATGTACTTCCTGGTGGAATAACGGTCCGTGAAGGTGTAGGGGTATGCGAGCCAGTTGGGTGGGTAGCACATTGCGAAACGAGCGGATACCCGGACAGGAAAGGCACATCTGATGACATACTAGGAACCATAAGGAAATCCTTGAAACATTTGTCACCGGAGGAATACGAAGCCGCCATGATATTTATTGCCAATGAAAGTAATGTAGAGTCCGTAGGGTAACCAACCGGACGAGACATTTTGGTCCAACACAGGACACAACCACTAAGAATAATACTATTTGCTCAACAACAAGAAGAAGAAAAGCTTGTCAAAAAAATTACTAAAGGTGGCGTTATCGAGGAATCATCCGAGGTCCGCCTCGGTGGTACTAGTTTCCAAAAAAGCTGGATCTACAAGATTCTGTGTGAATTATAGAAAACTGAATGGCGTCACGAAGGAGGGCAGCTACCCGTTACCCAGAATCAACGACACACTGACCACATTGGTTGACTCGCAATGATTTTCAATGCTAGAACTGAAGTGCGGATACTCGCAAGCGGGCATACATGAAGACGACAAGAAAAAGATTGTCTCTACTACTGGTAGCGGACTATATCAGTTTACCGTTATGCCTTTTGGTCTCTGTAATGCTGCAGCTACCTTCGAAAGATTGATGGAGCTGATATTACGTGGGCTCACTTGGAAAACTTGCCTGGTGTATCTGGATGATGTAATGGTTATGGGAAAGTTTTTTGAAGAACATCTGGCCAACCTGCGGGAAGTTTTCGGTCGTTTAAGGAGTGCCAACCTCAAGCTGAATCTACAAAAATGTTCCCTATTCCAGAAGTAAGTGGATTTCTTGGGCCACACAGTCTCGACAGAAGGGATCCAAACGAACGAATCAGAAGTACAGAGTACTTGAGACTGGCCAAAACCAGAAGATAAACACGGGGTAAGGAGCTTCCTAGGCATGTGTACGTTTTACCGTCGTTTTGTGGAAGGATGTGCAGATAATGCAGCTTTCCTATATACGTTTACAGGAGATCGAGTCAACTTCCATTGGTCTATCGAATGTGATAAAGCTTTCCACATACCCACAGCAAAACGGCCTGATCATATTGGACACCGATGCGAGTGATGGAGGTGTGTGATGGTCAGGAGAGAGTCATGGAGCACTACAACAGGGTGATGTCCAGGCCTGAAAGGAATAACTGTGTCACCAGGAAGAAACTTCTAGCGATAGTTAGGGCGGTAGATCATTTCCACAAATACCTATATGGAAGGGACTTCCTCAGTAGGGCCTATCACGCGGCCTTGGAATGGCTACTGGAGATGAAGAATCCAGAAGAACGAATAGTTCGATAGATAGAAAAGCTAAATCAATACCATTTCAAAATCAAACGTCGCCCGGGGCTGCTACATGCGGATGCCTTATCAAAAAGACCGTGTCCAGAAGCCTGTAAACACTGTCAGCGGATATCAGACACATGAGACTTTTAACGGAAGATTAATGGACTACCGCATACATGAGACGAGAATAGGAGACCGACCACAACATTGGGAACTTTCTACATTGGAAAGAGAACGGAACCGTCGGACCTGCCTGGAGAGATATTTCGGAAAGAGATACCATCTTCAAGGCAATGTAGGCACAATGGGAGTCAGCTGATGAAAGGTCATCAATTTCACAATTGGTTCTGTCCAGGTAGAGGATAAGTGACGTCTTGAAGAAAATTTATGGAAGAAAATCAGGAGAACGTTTGCGAGTCGATGAGACTTTGGACAAGATCAGGAAGAGGTTTAACTGGGTTCAATGACGAGACGTTGTAGAAAGCTGGTGCAGGAGATCTCCTGAGTGCGGTGCCACTGAAGGTCCCAAAACAAGGTCCTGGGGTGAGATGAAGAAATACAACGTGGTCGCACTATTGGAACGAATTTCCATTGATGTAGCTGGATCCTTTCCTATGGCGGACAATGGCAACAAATACATCCTCGTTGCCATGGACTATTTCAGTAAAAGGTTGGAAGCCTATGCCATTCCAGACCAGGAAGCATACACAGTAGCCAGGTACCGGAGTACCGATGGAGCTACATTCCGACCAAGGAAGGAATTTTGGGTCAAAGTTATTCAAGAAAGTTTGCGAGCTGATGAGTATAAACAGAACCACAACCACGGCGCTCAATTAGAGGGGGCAGTGTGAAAGAATTCCCTGAGTACGCCCCTCTTCATATCGCACGTCCAGGCGAGACGGCCGTTGTCCGATCACATTTTCGTGGGATCGACGCTTCTCTGGAGAACTCGGCCGTGCTATATACAGTATCGAAAACATTTTATCTGGGGTATAGACATAAATCTACACGATCAACAAGGAACGCAATGATATGATAATACCACATAAACAAGAGAGACGCACTGCTGTGCGCTCCTCCTGTTACCCCACCCGACGCATCAACTGACCACGTGGCAATGCGACACAGCGCACAGCTTGCCGAGCCGTGGTTGCGAAAACACAAGATCGTGACAATTATTACCTTTTGAAACATGCCGCCTATTTACACAACCGCAGAGAAAGTACAATAGATTCGGCTATTGTTTGACCCAAAATGGTGGTTTGTTCGAACATTCAATAAAATAATTCCGTACACATAATATTCAATTTGGTTTATCTTGTAAATATTTGTTTCCCTCCATTCAAGAAATAATTGTTTTTCTGTTAGAAATAAGTTTTTTGTTTTTATTGTCTTACAGAAATATCGTTCGCTTTTGTTTATGTTTGAGAATTTTCTGTTGTTTTCGCGGCCACCACGTCACCAAAGATATTTTGATCTACCTGTCGTCCGACAGATTAAATTGAATCAATGAATCAGTTTGATTTGTTCAAATTATCTGAAGTGAAATTATCGTCAATAATTCTTCTTCATTGCACATTCTCCCGACTGCTGCTGGTATGATACTGACGTCCTGAGCTGACCGCCGGGACCACCCTGATTCTCCCATCTCTGTGTCGTGACGTAAATATCCCTTCCTCGAGCAAGTCGGGGAGGAATTGTACTGCTCTCTCAACATAAAGCAAGCGAGCTATTCTTTACGCTCTCATGAAACCACCGTACCCAAGATACTTTCCGATACTGTATAAGCAGGTCACACGCGGGATGAAGTTATGCAGTTACTTTTTTGAATATTGTACAGAAAAATAGAATATATTTATGCAGTGCGTTCAAATTGCAAAGGAGTACTCCATTGTGTTGTGATTGAAAATGAAATAAAACGGGTGTTTCAGTGGAATATTTTTTGTATTGCCAAAGGAACTCCAATTTCGTAACAATAACATTGTATTTGTCTTTTACTTCAATGGTATCTTTAGTTTTGGTAAAAAGTAATGACACAGTTTTTTTTGTGATTTTAACAGTTAGGTTTTGAATGTAATGATCGATTTTGGAATTGTTCAATATGCGGTTGTGATTTAATAATATAATATTGTTTTCTTGTTCAGTCCTGGTCTTTTGTGGCAATGATTGATTGTTGAATGATGGGTTCATTATTTCTCGTATATATGTGTGTTCTTACCTCCAGTTAGTAAGTATTACATGAGTTTTGTTGAAGATTTTTTTTATTCATCTCTTGTCCATAGATTTACTTGATGAAAGATTGAAGTGACCACTTAATAAAGAGTATTTTTCCAGTCAACCTGGCCTAATAAATAATAATAAAACGTATTGTATTCTGAAGAAGGCAATATATATATATATACATATATATATATATATATATATATATATATATATATATATATATATATATATATATATATATATATATATATATATATATATATTGGAACCAACGTTTTATCTTACCTTACCACATATAGAATCTTTAAACTATAAATTCAACAAATTATTTCCCAAGATTCCTAACATCAAAATCGCGTATAAAAACCAAATAGTATTGAACAAGATTTTTTCAAAGTTAAAAGACAAAGATCCTCTATTAGACAATTCGAACTTGGTGTATTGTATCCCTTGTTCTCAATGTGAAAAGAAGTACATTGGCCAAACCAAAAGGAAATTGAAAGACAGAATTACCTCCCATAAAAGCGATATTAGAAATTAAAAAAAATATTGTTTATTAGCTCATCACACCATGGCTTTGAACCATAACCCAGATTATGATAATGTGAATATCTTGGAACATGAATCTAATGTAAAAAAGAGAACTTTTCTCGAAATGACACAAATTTTCAAAGAACCTAATTTAATGAATTCGAGAACGGACATTGATAATCTCAGCATAATCTATTCATATTTACTCAGTCGTTCTCCGTATGAGACAGACCACAATTCAATACATCAACATAATTGTGTCCCCTGGAATGGTGGGTATTGAATTTTTCACTTTGTCAATTTTTTCACTTTTTCTAAAAAAACTCATATTTTTTCTGGCAGTCTCCTTATGAGACATACCAAAATCGTTTTAATTAACATAAGTTGGTATCTTCTTTAACTTAGACAGTCGTCTAACCTTCACAGCTATATATATATATATATATATATATATATATATATATATATATATATATACATACTAAATCATTATGATTGATTCAATAGGTCAACCATTTTCCTGAAATACTATTTGGGTGAATATGAATATAATATATATCAAAGTATGAAGAAATTATACTCACAATCATATCAAATGTAGACAGAAAGTTGGTCAAACGAAATCCAGTGGTATCTATTGTTTCTTGATCGAAATTGATATTCAACTCAGTATACCAAATAAACACCGCGATTCCTTTCATCAGGAGAAGTGTGATATATACTATAAAAAACATGATGAAGTATCCAAATGACTTGTTCAAAACACCAAGGATATCAGAGATATAGTTGTGAAGCTTGGATATGTTCAGTAATCGTGAAATATAGCAGGATTTCACCATCAATACTTTTACCTCAAAGCCTTTGTAGATTTTTTTTTTCGCATATAAATCTTCTACTAAGTTTTGAAGGTTTTCATTCAAAACTGTGAAACGTTTGAGAATCTCTATCGAAAGCCAAAAATACAGAAAAGATCCCAAATTTAGTTGGTAGCCGTAAAAACATTCGTGATAATAGAACCTCTCATTCTTTCTTACAGTCCAATATGCGTGTTTCGAAACTAAAATGGATAATGTGGAAAAGTTGCTGAGAGCGAAGCCAAACCAAAACCATTTTCCTATCGAATTGCGAAACGACATTTTTTTGTCAAATTCACTGAGCGATTTCACTATGCGTTTCAAATCTCCTGAGTATAAGAAAAGAGTTCGAATGGTAGCTACAATGCTTGCAATAATCCCAATAATGTTATTCAACAGTTCCATCACTCTAATCACCCAGTAATTACTAATAGTGGGAATGATAAATAATTTTCCGTACAAAGAAAATATGGATCCACATATCATCACTAAAAACAATATAACAACGTATATATTGAAACATTTTGCTTCTCTGTGAGGACGGGTAATGAGAAAAATGCTACATAATCCTAACATATACTTCAAGTATGTTATATTCTTGTTGGACATTTCTGTTCGGACGTGGGAGACAAACTGAATCATCCAATATAATATCCATGTATACCATCACACTGTCAATTTAGATGATTGAATATTTATTGATCCAATAACTATGAATATTTCAGGAATAGAAAAAGTTCATCCAATGAAAATTTTCTATTTGCATTCGAACTATTTTTATATCTTTGTTTTCCCATTTATTTTTCATAGTTACTCATCAATAGTTTTTAAACCAGAAGCTGAATGTATGCCGTTAATGAAGAGGTGGACTAGAGAATAAGCAAATCAATTATTCTTGTTAACAATGAAATCATTCTCAGTTGAAAAAAAAACTTATAGAAAATTGAAAAATTTACGACGAGAATGGAGCTAGACGATGAACAACATCTGATAGATAATGTGAAAGGACTTTAACTGAATTCTGAAAATACAAAGAACCCCGCACCAAATACATGGGAAAATGGCTCCCAGCCAATTTTGAATATTTTTTGAGATATTGTAGTAAAAGTCAATAGAAGTTAAGTTTCTGTCTAGTTTCGTAGATATGAATTTTTTTGAATCATAAAAATGGCTGTTTTACTTCATAGTGAGATTCACTTATCCAAAAGTATTACTGTTTAGATGATTAGTAACAAAATAATAATTTTGCTGGTTAACTAGGAAGTTAAATGACATGTCAGTCAGTCGGTCGTTAAGACAAAAGAGGGTGGGTTTTCATCAAAAATATCTTCATTGGGAGTCTTTTCTTATACAAGAATATTTGCTTCAACAGTTTCAACTTTCTTCCACAACACACTTTGATATATTTGTTTTTATTCTTCATATTTTCAATAAGTCACTTAAAACAGCCTTTTTGAGACAATTAATCCGCTTTGAAGTGAAAACTACTTGAAGAAGACTTATAGTGATTGCTTAATGATTAGCTACAAAAAGTTAAAATCAAATTTTAAACGGGGGGTGTTTACAAATATTAGTTTGTTAAATATTTTTGAATGAACCTGGCAATTTGAATCATATTTTCCAATTATACTTTAAAGTAAATTACGCTACACTCGTGTATGTTTCATTAGTTTCCTGTGTGGTTCTTGAAATGAAAAATATAGAAAATTGATATTTTATAGAAAATATTATCCAATCTTATTTTTTGATGAAATAAATATGATCTTGCGCCGCAAAACAATTGCGCATGGCCATAAACCGTGTGACTATTAACGGCGAGGCTATTGACACGTTGGTATGCAGTTTTCTACCTGCTTTACGAAAATTCGGTGTCCAGGTCCATATAGGACGTACTCTACGCTTCGTGACGATTCCACGAATATCTATAAATGGTAATCATGAACCCTCCCCGCAGTAGATTAAACACATAAACACTGTATTTCCTGTACCGTTTTCTGTGAGCGTTTTTTTTTGCGAGGTTAAGACTGCGTGGGTTTTGGAAGTGCAGTTTTTGAGCAGTAGATATGTCCCAAGAAGTCTCATGAGTGGTACAAATTCAACTTCTCCGATGATTTTTGTAGCTGAGATACATATTTCCATCTTAGATAGCCATGACCATAAACGAAGCCACTCTTTGACATTATTAAGCAGTTATTGGTAGGCAAAAAAGTATTACATGATGCTTTTTGATGATCTCGTTCACTGCTACTCTTTTGTAATTTTTTTTTAGCGAAAATCAACAAATGGGTTAATAAATAATGTTGAGGATTTGGAATGGAAACAGCTTGCAGGATGGAAAATCTTATCCATCCTCCACTAGACTTCATTGATGATTGTCGTATTTACCGGAATTGTAATCGACTTATAATGAATAAAATTCAGGTAAAAACAATTTTCATGAACTATTATCAGGTTGTGCGCACTTACGCCTACCCAGCAAGCATGTGACATCTCAGGCAGTTTTTCGATGTTTGTTTTCAAATCTCAAGCAGACATTACCAGACAAACACGCAATTTTCATCGAATGGAGGTTCCGATCTATTTTTTTCATTAATTCATTATCCTATCAAAATATAAAACTGTAGTTGTCTGTCTGCTCGCGCCTCACGCAAAAACTACTGAACCGATTTTGATGAAACTTTTTGTGTTTGAAAACTTATAACACTGGTCTGCAACAAAATCCTTCTTCAAAAAATTATGTCATAAATTTGAAGATTTTGATGCTCTGAATCTGTTCCCTACGGCCAGTTTTTTCTATCACGTCTAGATTTTTCGATATAAATTTTTTTACTTAGTTTTTTTTTTATTCGTTTTATGCGTTAACATTATAAACAATGTATATACATACGAAATAGGTTTTTGCTAGTCGTGAGAGAAAGAAGGAATGTGCCGGAAGTGATTTCTATGGTAGTACATATGCGCCTGCGTAAGTTGAAAACTTGTCTTTTGATTGTTTACGTTCTATATCAAATACTTTAGTAAGTTCTGCACAAAATTCATATTATATATATATATATATATATATATTTTAAGTATTTTATGTGTAGGTTATCCATTTTTTTATGAAGAGAGATAATAAATATAAAATAGTTTTTTTTTATAAATTCCATTTTATTTTAGGTTAGAAAATGCCGTGCACACTTGTAAGAATTCTACAGACTGTTCTTGCTACATTTGTGGTGAGTTTACTCTAGAAACACAGCGAAATGCTATAACAGATCTTGTTAAAAAAACTCGTCAGCTTTATTTTGGATCCTCTATCGATGAGAGGGATAAAAGTTGGTTATCAAAAATTTGCTGTAACAATTGTTCAAGAACCTTGAGAGGTTGGCTTGAAGGAAGTCACAAATCTATGCCGTTTATGATGCCAATGCTTTGGAGTGAACCTCAGAATCATTAAAATGACTGTTATTTTTGCGTGACATCAACGCGAGGATTCTCAAAAAAAAATAAAAACCAGATTGTATATCCAAACATCGCATCTGCAAAGAGACCACTTCCTCGTGGTGAAGGCGGTTCACCTCCAATACCTCCAAAAAATAGCGAGAAGATGGAAAATAAAAATACTTCTGGTCTACAACCTCAATCGAGTTTCATTTCTACCTGTACTTCTTCATCATCATACACTTTATCTGGATCTTCAAGTCCATCAAAAGAACCTTATTTTCTTAAACAAACTGATTTGAATGATCTCGTTAGAGACTTGGGGTTATCAAAATCTAAGGCGCAATTACTCGGATCAAGATTGAAACATTGGAATTTGTTGGATAAAAGTACGAGAGTCTCATATTTTACGAGTTACTTTTCCAAAGAAAATGATTCAGTATATTGTAATGATGCTGCAGGGCTTCTTGAAGAAATGAGTTTTCCAGAAAATTCTGATGAATGGAGACTTTTTATTGATGCGTCGAAGATTAGTATGAAAGCCGTTTTACTTCATAATGGAAATAAATACCCATCAGTGCCTCTAGCACATGCAACAAACATGAAAGAAAATTATGCAAATCTGGAGGTATTACTTGAAAACATAAAATATTCTCAATACCTATGGAATATTTGTGCTGACTTAAAAGTTGTCGCTATACTTACTGGATTGCAAGGAGGATACACCAAGTTTTGCTGTTTTTTATGTGGGACAGTCGCGCAAGAGACAAACATTACAAAGTGAAAACTTGGCCACAATGAAAAAGCTTGACACCTGAACTTAAAAATGTATCTCAAGAACCTCTAGTGCCAAGTGACAAAATTGTTCTGCCACCACTTCATATAAAGTTGGGACTTATGAAAAACTTAGTGAAAGCTATGAACAAGGATGGTGCAGGCTTTCAATATCTCAAAACAAAATTTCCTCGAATCAGTGACGCGAAATTGAAAGAAGGGATTTTTGTAGCTCCGCAAATACGATAGCTTAAAAAAAAAAGCTTGCGTAGCTTTTGTAAAAGTGTGTCATAATTTTCTTGGTAATAGAAAAGCTGACAACTACCGACAAATCATTCGAAAGCTTCTTTCTGCTTATGAACCTTTAGGATGCAATATGTCACTCAAAATTCATTTTTTTAACTCGCATTTAGATTTTTTTCCGGAAAATCTCGGTGTTGTATCAGATGAGCATGGTGAAACGTTTCATCAAGATTGAGAAGGGAAACATTCTCAATTGAATATTGATAGAAAGATTTTTCTGTGAATTGAAAAATCCACGATTAAAAGTTATTTTTTGTGAATGTCTAACAGAAAACAACTTCTTCCCCGGCTGAAGCCACGCTGGACATTGTACAACATCTGATAGATATTCTGAAAAGGCCCTAACTCAAAAGAAAAAATCCGAAATTGAAAATTTGCATTTTCATTCGGATAGTTATTTGATTTTCTATTTCAGTCTTAATTAAGAACTCATGAAGGTGAATGAGGCAAAGAAGAATGTTTTCTAAAAGAGAGTACTCACCAGAAATCATTCGTAACATTGACGCAGGAGAGACATCGCATTCACTAGGTCTTCAATACATTTTTGTCAACAAAAATCTATTTCACGCTTCCACGATCATCAGGAAGACCGGAAGAAATGGGAAACAAATTTTCAAGAAGCAATCTCACTTTGCTAAGATGGAAAAAGTAAGTTATCATTTCTTTTGGAGAGACACTTTGAAATTAGAGGTTATCTTGACGATGGAAGATAGTGACTAAAGTTTATCTTTCAGTCGCAGATGATTCCACATCTGATTTTATGAACATCCTGTTTATATTCTCAACAAATCAATTCATCAGGATATTATGCATTTCGAAAGACGCTACAATGGAAAATGGTCAGCAGCAATGCTTGCTGATTGTTGTTGGTCGATTCGCCGAGAAACTTCGATAGAAACGATGAAAAGAAAAAAAACTACAAAATAACTTGAATTATATTACCATAATGCGATGAATATACTAATATTTCTATAAATTGTGACTGTAAAATTAGCATTTTTCGTTGTAAAACTTGGACCGTAGTCTTTTTTCACTTTTTTGTAATTGTTCTAATATCGTTTTTATACGCTTTATATCAGCTTCACTTGTATGTTTGTTTGTAACCGTATGTTTGTAACCGACTCCTTTGGGCGCGATTTTGACCCACTTCCAGACGTACGAATGATTTGAAATTTGGCAGGTGTACATAATTCCGGTGACAATGCATTAAGAAATTTTTGTTTGAAAAAAAACAGAATGGCGGCTCCAATATGGCGGACGAGTTCTGTGATTATGGTCCAATTCGCTTCAAAATTGATATCTGAGGGTTTTCATGGTCAGAGATTATGATTTCTTTGTCAAAACTGAAAAATTCAAGATGGCGGATCCAAACTGGTAGACGAGTTTTGTGATTATGATCCGATTTCATTCAAAATTGGTATGAAGGGGTATTTGGTGTACAATATTATGATTCCTCCGTAAAAATTGAAAAATTCCAGATGGCGGCTCCAAAATGGCGGACGAGTTTTGTGATTATGGTCCAATTCAATTCAAAATTGATATGTGGGGGTTTTTGGGGTTGGAGATTATGATTATTTTGTCAAAATTGGAGGATTCAAGATGGCGGCTTCAAAATGGTGGACGAGTTTTGTGATTATGGTCCTATTCTTTTCAAAATTGGAGAATAATAGTTGAAAAAATTAAATAATAATAATAATAGTTTGAAAAACTGAAAAACACGCTTTAATAGAGAACAAAACTAAAAAGTTTAAAATAAATAATGGTTCAAAAACTAAAGAACACGCTTTAATAGAAAACTAAATTCAAAAGTATAAAATAATTTTAAATGAGTTTGAAATAAGAATACAGTGATTAACAACAAATTTATTTCATCTTAAAAAAGCGTGGAGTACTTTTTAAGATTTTCTCATGATTCTACTTTTACCAATATCTGTCCATGAAATATTGACAACAATTGACTACAAGCACCCCACGCTTTTTTACGATGAAATAAATTTGTTGTTAATCACTGTATTCTTATTTCAAACTCATTTAAAATTATTTTCTACTTATAAGTTTAGTTTTCTATTAAAGCATGTTCTTTGATTTTCACACTATTATTTATTCAATTGAATGGACATTGTATTTAAACTTTCTTATAGTGTTTTGTGATCTCACTGGTTATTATAGCTTGGAGTTTGGTTGGGAACAGGTCAATCAACTGAAACCACTATGGATCTGTTGCCGACGTTTCAACTTTTATAAAGTCATCCTCAGGGCACTACAATAGGGATTGTGAATATTACAATGGTGAATAGTAGAGTAGCTTAGTACATGATAAATAACATGATAAAAACCTCAATTGAGGTATAAAGTACAAACAACTTGAGCTGTAAATAGGTCAAATCCTATGAGAATATGTATATATAAAATTGACATGAATAAAAATTATTTTAAAATTGTAAAACAAAGCATGTAGTGAAACAACAGGATACTTACAAGAAAAATAGGTTCCTTGTCGTGATAAAATGTATATATAAAAGGACATTTACATATATTTGGATTCCTCTTGTCATAATATAAATGGAAATTGTTAACATATGTCGAAATCAACAGAGAGTTTGCTTCTGAATGAAGGTATCCAGTGGAGATTGGAAAGTTTTTGTTTTTTCCTCTTGATTTCTTTCATTATTTATTGATGAGGTACGTGTAGGAACCATAGGCGTGCATGGTGTGTGATTATTGTGGTGTTTTCAATTTTATATACATTTTATCACGACAAGTAACCTATTTTTCTTCTAAGTATCCTGTTGTTTTACTACATGCTTTGTTTTACAATTTTACAATAATTTTTATTCATGTCAATTTTATATATACATATTTTCATATGATTTGACCTATTTACAGCTTAAGTTGTTTGTACTTTATACCTCTATTGAGGTTTTTATCATGTTATTTATCATGTACTAAGCTACTTTACTATTCACCATTGTAATATTCACAATCCCTATTGTAGTGCCCTGAGGATGACTTTATAAAAGTTGAAACGTCGGCAACAGATCCATAGTGGTTTCAGTTGATTGATCTTTTCCCAACCAAACTCCAAGCTATAATTGTATTTGAAATATATGTTCTGTGTTTATTAGCATGTTGAATTCCGTGTTTAGAGCACCAAACATGATGTTATCATGCATGAAAACAATGAGGAGAAAAAATATATTTTTTTCTGCAGACCAGTGTAATTAGACCTGAAAAATCTGACCCATATTTTTTAATTTGCGTTTATGGCGCGGGTGTGTTATGCATGTGAATAAATAAACTGAATGGCAAAGGGCAAAGTCCGGAAATAAATAATAAAAACGGTAAAATCTCAATTATTTCGATTCGCAAACCTCCATCAGATAGCGTATCGCTCATTTCAAATTGTCACTAATTTTACATGTCATACGCGAGTGAAGCCACGAGTAACGGCTAGTATGTACATAATATTATAAGAAAATAAGGAACTTTGAAGTCTTCTTCACGGTGAATTCAATATAAATTGAAACAATTGGTAGATCACAAGCAAAAAACAACAACTTTTCTGGCAAATACCACGCAGAACGTTGAATTATAGTCACCTGAAAATATATGTAAACTTCCATAAAAAATTAAAATTGATTGCAAATGTTTTTTTCTGACAAACTTGATTATGTTTAATTTATGTCAGGTCCGCTGAACAACCCGCATACCGGTTTCAGGCTTTTAGCCCTCATCAGTACGTAGTAGTCACCAGTCAGAGATCCAAAGACCTCTGGCCGAAGCGAGACCCAACATAAATGAAAACACCATCAAGCCTACATCACGTATAGGTACGCTGGAAATAGTAACTTTTAACCGGCGATACCTAGTGACAGAAAGAAACACTCCATACAACTCCCCTATCTCAATAGGATTCTATATAAATAGGATTGTACAAGGTAGGAGTGGCTGAATGCCCGACTGGCGTGAATATCAAACAAGAAAGTCATGTGAAGTGTAATATAAGAAAATAAGGAACTTTGAAGTCTTCTTCACAACGGATTCAATATAAATTGGAACAATTGGTAGACCACAAGCGGAAAACAACTACTTTCCTGGCCAATACCATGCAGAACTTCGAATGATATTCCCCTGAAAATATATGCAAACTTCCATAGAAAATGAAAATTGATTGCAAATGTTCCTTTCTTATAAACTCGATTATGTTTAATTTATGCCAGATTCACCTAACAATCCGCATACCGGTTTCAAGATGTTGGCCCTCATCGGTACGGAGTAGTCACCAATCAGAGATCCGAAGACCTCTGGCCAAAGCAAGACCCAACATAAATGAAAAAATCATCAAGCCTATAGGTACAACGGAAAAAGTAACTTTTAACCGGCGATACCTAGTGACAGGAAGAAACACCCCATACTATTTCCCTATCTTAATAGGATTCTATATGAATAGAATTCAATCTCGGTAGGAAAGGCTGAATGCCCGACTGGCGTGTATATCAAACAAGAAAGCCATGTGAAGTGTAATATACGAAAATAAGGAACTTTGTAGTCTTCTTCACAACGAATTCAATATGAATTGAAACGATTGGAAGACCACAAGCGGAAAACAACTACTTTCCTGACAAATACCACGCAGAACGTTGAATGATATTCACCTGAAAATATATGCAAACTTCCATAGAAACCGAAAATTGATTGCCAATGTTTCTTTCTGATGAACTCGATTATGTTTGATTTATGCCGGGTCCGCCTGACAATCCGCATACCGGTTTCAGGCTTTTGGCCCTCTTCAGTAACTATAGGAGATGTAGGCTTGATGATGTTTTCATTTATGTGGGGTCGTGCTTCGGCCAGAGGTCTTCGGTTCTCCGACTGGTGACTACTCCATACTGATGAGGGCCAAAAGTCTGAAACCGGTATGCGGATTGTTAGGCGGAGCAGGCATAAATTGAACATATTCGAGTTCATCAGAAAGAAACATTTGCAATCAATTTTAATTTTCTATGGAAGTTTGCATAGATTTTCAGGTGAATATCATTCAACATTCTGCATGGTATTTGCCAGGAAAGTAGTTGTTTTTCGCTTGTGGTCTACTAATTGTTTCAATTTATATTGAATTCGTTGTGAAGAAGACTTCAGAGTTCCTTATTTTCTTATATTTCACTTCACATGGCTTTCTAGTTTGACATAATATTATGTTAAACTTTTAAGTCGATGGAATATCGACAGCTCATTATAAGCGATTACGTTTTCAAAAGCGCTTCGTGATAGAAAAATTGAACCTAAACCCTAGCTTATGACCTAAAATTTTGGCGTAGGTTGATTTTTTACAAATGTATTTTCCCTATAATTTGAAGCAATGTATGTTTTAATTATAAGGATGAGTTCGAAAAAAAATTATAAACATTGAAAAATATCCCAATTCTAATTAAAAAAACAATTTCAATGAAAAATCAAATTTAAGATGTTAATATTATCTCGAACGGACTATTTATAAAATAAATAAACTAATATTACCTCTTTTAGATCCGTGAGAGCAATAATAGAAAAGGGTACACTCACATCGAGAAAATATATAACAAGCCGTAATGGCTAGAAGGTTAAGATAGTCAAAGAATACAATATAAAAATAAAAATGGTGGCTAGCAAAGTAAGGGTGCCGTAATCAATTCCGTCCGGGGTCAAGTAAAACTTTTTTATTTTTTAATCTGTCGCTGGAAGATTTTTCCAAGATAGACTGTGGATTTTTTTTGTGACTTCTATGAGATGTTGATGTTTGAATCAATTTCTTCGAATATCACATTAGACTTCCGGCGGACATTTGGCAATCTCTGCGATATCACGGAGATGTCCCTGGGCTCTGGAAAATTCGAAGACCTTGAGTATATCGCTGAGACTTATGTGGGATGTTTTGATGCTTACTGGGTAGTTATCACGCGTTAGTAATCGTACAGAATAAACCAAAGTCGGTCGGATTTGAGGTGTCCTGGGATTTTTTTTGTGAAATTGCATTTACACTAAGGAGAATTACCCAACTCTATATTTCTGTTTCAGCTACATGGCGATTTTGCAATATTTTCCATTACTCATTCCCCTCATAAGTCACAAACCTTCTGCAGCATAACTACTGATTTTATAGTCAATATCTTCATTGAAAAAAAAAAATACGTCTTAGGAAATTATCGGATCTGTGATAGACATTTGACTGAAGATGGAGTTTTATTGCCAGTTCTTTTACCAAGTTCGGAGTCTTGTAAATAGAGCCTATCGGATACCTGGACCTCATTTCATAATTTGCTACCAGCTCTTAGATCAACAACAGAGAACATAATACGGCTAACTCTTCTTTAATATTCCATCAAATATATATATATATATATATATATATATATATATATTTAATGGAATAATAAAAAGAAATATATAATTATATATATATATATATATATGAAATGGCACAAAATTATAGAGGTGACACCTATAATCTGTGCGGTGAAGCTTAGACCTGTTGACGTGGAATTTTAATGACACGAAATTTCGTGCACATTAATAGGTCACCAACAGATGTCAGTATAGGCCAATCCACGACACCAATAGTCGTACTCCTAGTACACACAGATTATAGGTGTCACCTCTATAATTTTGTGCATTTCACATTTTCGTACTTGCCGGTAGGTATTAGCACTATGAGATATCTGATACGAATTTGAAAGAGACCAGAAGCCGTCCTGATGATTGGGAAACCATAAAACAGCTGTAGACGGATGGTGGCTTTCTTGGATTCGTAACACATTTCTCTTCTTTATATATATGTATTATATATATATATATATATATATACACAGGGTGAGTCAGAATAACACCAACTACAGACTCCTCACCTCATTACGAGGTGAAAAGTTGCCATCGAAGTATGTCCTAAAATGCATCCCCTCTGAGATACATGGTGTCGAAGGTACGAAAAAAATTAAGATTTAATTTGTTACCTCCAAAATTCCTGAAGGAAATATTTTTAAACTTGGTACCCTAATCGAAGTTTATCAACGTGCTAATTTGAAGTTATAATTTTTTATTTTCGCAAGCCAGTGGCGTAGTTACGATGGTATGTGGTCATATGTTCCTTCATATTTTCTTGGGACAAGTGAATGGAAAAATGAGCGTTTGAGATCAGTTCGGATCATCGATACTCAACCTAAAAGTCATAACATTCCATGTGCCTAGAACTGGAGGTTTCTGACATAATTGAGAAAAACTGAAGATATGTCCTTAGTAGAGACATAATTTCCTATGTGCAATAATCGCATAATGCTAATTTCTTACAACATATCGAGATATGTGTCAACCCCCTGATTATTTTTTAATGTTGGCAGAATCGGAAACATATTACGGGCATTGGTGCACGTATAGACCAATCAATAGTGATTTTTACGTGACAAAAATTCTACCAAGAAACCGACTGTGCCATCATACGGAAGACGGTCCGTAGTTGAATCCTGTTATGTTTCCTACTCCCAACTATCATTGCTTAATTTGTTATAAACATTTATGAGCATTTTTTTTATCGTTTTTGACTTGTTATTTGAAAAATAATGAATCAATCCTGATACTCTCAATAGACGAATTGTAGAGAATCGAAATGCAAAGAGCCCTAGTACGACTCGATAGGATTATTAGTAAAGGAAAAAACCGAAAAAATCTAGGTTCTATTTTTATTCATAACACCGTCATTTCTCAAGTTTAGAAGCAGACTCTCCACGACATAGTAGTAATAGATATGTTCTTTCTGTGTGAGCTATTGTTGGATTATTAGTTTTGGCATAATTGCAATTTTATTTTTCAATGCACTTTATTGCAGAAGACCTGGATGTGTCATAAGTGGTCCGATTTCAATTTTCCTACAAGATTTTGAGAGGGTGAAGTACAGTACTACAAAATGACTATTCTCATTTTGCGTTAAAATGCTGCGAAATAGGTGAGAAATACTTGCAAACATGACAGAAAATCTGCGAGTGCATGAAAGCGGCTCAATAATGGGGGTAGAGCAGCAGATTCATAACGGGCTCATCTCGCCTGTATTACTATACAGGCGACTGCTACTCTACCCCCACTACTCAGCCGCTTTCACGCACTCGCCCATTTTCAGTCATGTTTGCAAGTATTTTTCGCCAGTTTTGCAGCATTTTAACAAATGCTAATGCAAAATGATAATATATTTTTGGTAGTACTATACTTCTACTTTCTAAATTTTCTCGAAAAATTGAAATCGGCCCACCTGTGACGCATCCACGTCTGCTGCAATAAAGTGCATTAGAAAATTCAGATTGCAATTATGCCAAAGCCAATGATCCAACAGCGCCTGAGTTTCTCACACATAAAGTAACTTTTAATCACTACTATGTCGTGGAAAGCCTGCACCACAACTTGAAAAGTGGCAGAGTTATAGATATTCAATAAAAAGCAGATTTTTTCCGGTTTTCTGGTTTTTCTCCGTTACTCATAATCCGATCGCGTGGCATAAGTGCTTATTTTTTGCATTTCAATTCTCTACAATTCGTCCATTGAAAGTATCGAGATTGCTTCTTCAGTTTTCAAGTTAAAAGTCAAAAACGATGAAAAATAAAAAAAATTGTCTAAAATGTTTATAACAAATGAAGCAATGACAGTTGGAAGTAAAAAACATAACAGTATATAACTACAAACCTTCTTTCGTATGATAGCACAGTCGGTTTCCTGGTAGTATTTTTGCCACAGAATCCATAGAGCAGAAAATATTTATTGATTGGCCTAGTACTGTGCCATTGCGAAGGCATATCAAGACTGAGGTACAACGTCGAGGAAGGAAATTGACAAAGCCGGGACTAGACAGGGAACTCCAACACGACATATCTGAAAAGGTCGCAGTGAAGATGAAGCCTCTCAACTGACAAAAAAATCCAACTGGGTTGACATGACATAACACTGGCAGTTTTCCTATGAGATGGTTACTTTCGATCATACCTTCAAACTTATTTTTCACACACCTTGCATCGCTTTCCCCTTACGTAGACGAAGATTACGACAAAAATCAAGCGCCGTAATTATTGAAACAGGGCATACAGGGCTGGAATTGAGGTAACATTATTATGAAAGGATGTTACGTATCAGTATTTCTTACGTATCAGTATTTCTTACGTATCAGTATTTCTTACGTCACCATCTTGCCTCTATAACTCAATCGGAGATGTGTGAAATTGAGAGCAATAAGTAGCCTTGACGTAAGCATATTCCATTTCGAAGTATTTCTCTATACCGCCATGGCAATACACCAAAAGATTATGAGGCTTTAAAAAAATTCTGCTATTGTACATTTGGAACAATATATTCGAAAATTGTATAATGAGAAAAAAATATTATAATTTTTTTTTTTTTTTTTATGTTCTGGTTCCCACGAAAAGGGATACCTGTAATGTTCAGAGAACATCGTGGGAACCAAGGGAAAGAAGGTAGGAGTTGGTGTTCTTCTTAAATTTCTGGAGGTTGTATGCCTCGGGGAACACCTCCCTAGGCAATGAGTTCCAAAGCCTCGCAGTTCGTTGGATGAACGAGTCTTTGGAAAGTGATGTTCTGCAGGTCTCCAAAGTGACCACGAAGAAGTGTGATGACTGAACTTGACGGGTTAATCTGGAAGAGACTGCCAAAGCAGGAACGATTGTTGATATTTCAGAAGAGCATCGCCCATGAAAATATCTATAAAATAGAGACAAATCGCCAACTTTTCTACGGTGTTCCAGACAAGTGAGCGAGTTTGTAAGCGAGGCATCACCGACGAGACGAATTGCCCTTTTTTGGACAGAATCCAATAGCCTCAGGATATGTTTAGGTGCCGCGCTCCAAATATGGGAACAGTATTCCAAAAACAGGTCGGATCTGTGCCTTACAGATCATAAGCAGCTGAGTGGGGGTGAAATAGCTCTTGGCACGAAACAGAAAACCAAGTTTTTGGGATGCACTTTTGGCAATGGACCTCACGTGATTTTCCCAGGAAAGGTTATTGCTGATAGTAATACCAAGCATCGATATGGATGACTTCAGTGGTATGGTTACTCCTGACAAAGTTATGTTAGGCACAGTGAGATCGGCTTTTCTAGAGAAAAGACATGCTTGTGTTTTGTTTGCATTGAATTCTACCAAGTTATTAGATCCCCACTCGAGAATTATTGCTAAGTCCATATTTATATTATTAACATTTCTTCCTCGTTCATTTCTGGTTTCACGGGCTGATATAGGGGCCCTGGAAGAGAAAGCGGTATGGAGGGTACTATCATCGGCAAAGCTGTGTACTGGACATGAAGTTGCTCTCAACAGGTCGTTGATGTGAAGTAGAAATAGTATTGGTGCGAGAATAGATCCTTGCGGAACACCAGCATTTATGAGTAGAGTGTCAGATGAAACTCCATCGACCACTACATGGAGAGACCTGTTTGAGAGGAAACTAGCAAGCAGAGAATACAGCTGAGGGGGCAAGCCATAGGACGGAAGCTTGGCGAGGAGTCCCTGGTGCCAGACTCGATCGAACGCCTTGGAGATATCTAATGCCATAGCTAAAGTTTCTCCATACTTTTCAATAGATAGCTGCCATATATGTGAGACGTAAGCGAGCAGGTCACCAGTAGATCTCTGATGGCGGAAGCCATATTGCCTATCGTTGACAATTCCTGAGTCTTCCAGATATTTCATGAGCTCGATGTTGATGGCTTTTTCCATGACCTTTGAAATAATAGATAGCAGTGCGATAGGTCTGTAGTTGCTAGGTAGGGCCTTTTTGCCTTTTTTAGGGACTGGCTGTACTCTTGCAATTTTCCAATTGGACGGAAATACCCCCAAATTGTAAGAGTGGTTGAACAACTTGCAAAGAACAGGTGTTAGTTCGGGGCACATTTCTTGAGAACAATCGGCGGGATTCCGTCAGATCCACAGGCTTTGTTGGTGTTGAGACCCAGCAAAATCTTTCTGATAGTACGTTGGCGAAAGGTGATCTCGGGCATGTGACTGTCAATAGGGGTAATGTTCGGGGGTTGTTTTCCCCATGAATCCAGAGTGGAATTTCCAGCAAATAAGTGCGCAAAGATATTGGCTTTTTCCTGGGCAGTCGTTGCTAGTGTTCCATCTCCTTTGGTTAGAGGAGGAAATGAGCTGGAAGTGAAGTTTCTTCCCACAGCTTTGGCGAAAGACCAAAATGAACGGGATCCGTTAGGACATTCAGCAAGTTTTGATCTTATTTTGGCATTGTGGGCATCTTTTGAGCATTCTATTGTGTCTTTGCATATGCCTCTAGCCTCGACATATGCTGCTCTGGTCTCAGGGCCCGGATTTTTTAGCCATCGATGGTATGCTGCCTGTTTGGAAGCCACAGCTCTAGAGCAGTTTCTGTTAAACCAGGTCTTATCGGATGATATTCTTCTTTCGGTATTTGGTATGTAAGTTTGCATCCCCAACATGATGATTTCAGAAATTGTCTCAGCACATCGTGTTGGATCTACTGAAGAGAAACAAACTCTCTTCCATGGAAACGCTGAGAAAAACATACGAAGACCTTCCCAGTCGGCCGAATTGTAATGCCACACGAGACGGGGTGGTATTGTGCAGCTCGATGGTAAATGGAAAGAGCATGTTGTGGAGATGAGGGTGTGATCAGAGTTTCCAAGTGGGGCACAAACTTCTATTCTATACGGGTCAGGATTGGTGGTGAGGAAAAGATCTAGTGTATTGGCAGACTGGTTGTTGACATCAGGGATGCGGGTTGGTAGCTCGACCAGTTGTTCTAGACCATGAGTGATGGCGAAGGCCTCGGCTTGACGACCCGCATCATCTGTTTTGTTAGAGAATTTGAGCCAGGCAGCGTTATGTACATTAAAGTCTCCCATGATTATGGTTTCAGCTGTTGGATGGTTCTCCTGAATGTAGTCCAGTTTGAGTGATAAAAACTCAAAGAGGTCGTTATATGAAGGTTCATTAGGAGATAGGTAAAGGCAGCAGAGGAACTTAGTCAGTTTGGTATCAGATAGCTTGAACCACATCACATCAAAGTCTTTCGGTTCCAAACTCTCTTCACGCTGGCATGAAAGGTTAGCCTTAGCGTAAAGGCAGACTCCACCTTTGAACCTGAATCGAGAATGGAGATCGTAACCAGGACAAAGCATATGGACCTTGTTGGTGGACGAGTTTACTTGTGTTTCTGTTAGAGCCAGAATATCCGGTTTTTTCGTCTGTAGGTGATGGTGGACGTCATTGATGTTCTTGTTGAGTCCGCGGATGTTGCAAAAATTAATCTTTAATGTTGAGTCCCCTCGAGTACCTCTCGCCCGGAAATCCGAATGGAGAGGTATTTTGCTTCCGGAGTGTTTTACTCTAGGAGACTTCATCATTATTACTATTAGGATGCACCTGAAAATAAAGGAGGAATTGGGGAAAAGGAAAGAGGGAGACCGGAAAGTATCGACCAAACACTGAAACATGGAATGATCCATTTCACAGCACACAAAGTCGATATGGTGGTATTTCACCGGGCGATGAGACCATCTTCCACCTACGGTTATCCTTTTAGTCGCCTCTTACGACAGGCAGGATTTAACATGGGGCTATTCTAAAGCCGACCCCATATTGCGCTAATCATTTCAAAATATTCAATCGCTAAAATTATAGTTTTTGGTTTTTTATCGAGATAACTGCACCCAGAATATATGGCGTTGTGGAAACAATGTGTTCAGAATTATCCTACTGGTCCATCGCTGCTATTATAAACTGGTGTTATATGACGTCACATGCTTCTAATCGAACTGTAGCAGACATTTTTGCATTATGTCAGGGAATTGAGTAAGTGTGTTGAATTAATATGTGATATTATGTTGGGTACCGCAAAAATAAACGGTCGGATAAATGTAACTAATTTTTATTTCACTATGCTTCTCATCACATCAAGAATGAAACTATAATCTATTACATCGAGTGATTCATATTATATTCGATATAGTCTAGTCGAGCTGTGAGTTTTCTACGAAAAATAGTTCCAAGTGTCCAAAAAATATGAGCGATAGCTCATTAGATTTGTGATGCAATTCACAGAAAGATATTTTTTTGTTTTTTTCTGCTGACGAAAATTGCAATTGTTATTAACAAAAAACAATAACAAAAAAGGGGTCAAGTTTTTTATGAATAACTCAAAAACTATAAGATATAGCGAAAATCGGAAATAATAATCTTCAAGAGGAGTAAATTTCCAATGACTATTCAACTCATGTATAAAAAATCGCATGCCACAGTGCAATTGTCAGTTTGATAACGGCAAAAGTTAGCTGCAACTTTCACAGCGACGAATGCACTAGTGGTTTTTTCACTTATTCATTTGTTTATCAATTATCGCGGTGTTGGTTGCCAAAATAAATAAAGTTTGCATTGATATGTTTCAAAATTTCTTATTCATTAAATTGTCCTGCCGAATTACAGTCGATGTTTGTATTGATATCGGGTGAATTTGTGTTGTTCGAATTCCAAACTGTTTCCTTTAGCAATTTGACTCAAAAAACTGTCAACCTAAAATAGTTGGCAGTTTTTCTCGCCTAATTGCTAGGGAACAGTTTCTCATTATTAAACAACCCAAATTCACCCGCTAAAATACAAACCTCTCGTGCAATTATTAGTGGAAAAAGTCACGACTCCCGGAACTCTATTTCCATTATTTATAATTTTAATTTAACGTTGAAAATAGGGCTCCGCGCGACCGCTTCGGCATGCGCGCATCGTCTCTAAAGAAAATACACCACATACAATTTTTTTTTTTTATAGTATTCAACATCAATTCAAGAATTTGAATAAATTATGGTGTGTTTTTAACACTTGAAAGAACAATGTCACGTTAAAAAAAATAGTTTATTTTTCAACAAGTTAGGCATCTTTAAATTAGTCCTTATTTCTCAGACGTCGGTTTTCATAAAAAAAGGAATAAATGTTTAAATAAAAGTTGTTTCAATTCTTCGCCCCTTGGAGCCCTTCTTATATATACAGGGTGGGACACCCCATACAACACGGTCCCTGTAAACCAAACCATTAATTTTTTCAGGAATTTCTCCTTTTCATTATATGTATATTGATTAAGGCTGCAAAGGAAGTTATTTTGGAGTCTACAGGGTGGCTCAAAGAAGTGTGAAATATCGAAGTTAAGTTTTTTTTAAATGGAACACCCTATATTTCGTGTCACTTTTGAATAGGTCAGGAAAAAATAATATGATTCCATGAGAGGTACTATGTACCTAACTATAACCGTTCTCGAGTTATTGATTTTTTTATGAAGATGCTAGGTACAATTGGAAACTAAATATCATCGAAATGTATAGAAATCAACCCTTCGAATTCTGACCAAGCATAAAAGAGCTTTTGGGCTATTCCTTCCGATAAAACCCGTTTCTCAATATTATACAGAATGTTCATAAATCATTGTCACTTTTTTATAATTTCGGAGAGAGATAACTTTGTTATTTTGAACAGAACACCCTGTATTTTATTGGTCTGAACAATATAAAATTCAATTATCTTTCATTTCATTACAGGGTTTTCTATACCTAACCTAAATAGTTTTTCAGATATTGGCTTTTTCAAATAGTACTTCTTATTTCAATGCATTCTTTGAATCAAGATAGCTTCGAAACGACATTTATTTGATTTGCTCACAGAATTCTCATTGACAGTTGTTATACTTCACTCCATCGAAAATATTTACTGTTCACTAATATGAAGTTATCATTTACATTATTATTCTGACAGTAGTTCATTAAACAGACTATACAATTTTTTTTAATATTCAACTGAAACAACAACAATATATGAAACACAAATGTATTTGATTCAAAGTAGGTGCTAGAAATGACGACCATCCTGTTGACTACAAAGAGCCACTATCTCTATGAAAGACTTCTTAACATTTAATAACATTTGAGGCGTTACTCTTCGAAAAGCAGCCCTTGTTCTCTCCTTCATATTTTCCAGTGTGGTTGGAGGAGTGTCGTAAACCTCATTCTTCAAGTATCGCCATAGGAAAAAATCGAGGCAAGTCTAATCTGGTGATCTCGCTGACCAATTTTGTGGTCCTTCCCTACCAATCCATTTATTCGGAAAGCACATATTTAGAAACTGTCTGACACTGAATTTGAAATGTGCCGGAGCTCCATTCAATTGTTACCACATCCGTTGTCTGATATTTAGCGGCACATTCTTCAGAAGCTCAGGCAGATCATCTCGTAATAATCGTAAAAAAATTTAACCATTCAAGTTTTTATAAAAAAGTATGGTCCTATAAATTGTGTACCTATAAGTAATTCCTCCCGACACGTTAACAGACCATCTATTCTGGTGATCCAGAGTGCGGAAAAAATGGGGATTCACATCACTATAATAATGGAAGTTGTGTCTGTTCATTAAGCCATTGTTATGAAAAGTAGATTCATCAGAAAATAAAATGGAATCCAAAAAATGTTCATCCTCACTAAACTTGTCCAGAACCCATAGACAAAACTCGATTCGTCGATGGAAGTCTATTTCATATAATTCCTGGTGCATCTGAATACGGTACGGGTGGAATTTGTATTTTTTTATTACCCTAGAAATGCTTCGTCTGCTTATCCCTGTATCTTTCTCGATCTTACGTTGACTCGTATGAGGGTTTTCTATGATTGATCCCATAATAAGAAAATCATTTTCCCCATTTCCAATGATAGGTTTTGGTCTAGTTGCCTTTCCATAAGCTACACTTCCAGTCCTACGAAATTGATGTAGCAATTGTTTGAAAACCAACTTGTTTGGATGATTCCGGTCTGGATATTTTTGGGCATACACCCTCGACGCCAAAAGGCAATTCTCTAAACACTCACCAATCGCTAAAATCATATCTATCCGCACTTGAATGGGATAAGTTTTCATTTTCGACGCTAATAATCAGTGAATGTTTTGAATAACGTAAAACACAATAACTGCCAATAAGAATTCTTTCAACAAGTTAAATTAATGTCGTTTCAAAGCTATCTTGATTCAAAGAATGCATTGAAATAAGAACTACTCTTTGAAAAAGCCAATATCTGAAAAACTATTTAGGTTAGGTATAGGAAACCCCAATATGAAATGAACGATAATTGAATTTTATATTGTTCAGACCAAAAAAAAATACAGGGTGTTCCATTTGAAATAACAAAGTTATCTTTGTCCGAAATTATAAAAAAGTGACAATGATTTCTGAACATTCTGTATAATATTGAGAAACGGGTTTTATCGAAATCAATAGCCCAAAAGCTCTTCCATGCTTGGTCAGAATTCGAAGGGATGATTTCTATTCATTTCGATGTTATCCAGTTTCCAATTGTACCTAGCATTTTCATAAAAAAATCAATAACTCGAGAACGGTTATAGTTAGGTACATAGTACCTTCCATGAAATCATATTATTTTTTCCTTACCTATTCAAAAGTGTAACCAAATACAGGGTGTTCCATTTAAAAAACACAACTTTGATATGTCACAGTTTTTTGAGCCACCCTGTATACTCCAAAATAATTTCCTTTTGCAGCCTTAATCAATATACAGTGCTAGTCAAAAGTCCCCTCCCCCCCTCGTATCTTTTGAACGGGTATACTTATAATAATGAAATTTGGAGGGTGGAAATAAACGGATGTAGGCTTCTCAACTGGTCATAACAGGTGACGCAATAGTCATAAATGACGTCACAAGGCCACTGTGACCAATAATTTTAAATGGGACCCTATGGCAAGTGACAGCTCGTTTGAAAGGTATTGAAAATACCTATTCAGTCATACCAATTTTGTTTGGGTTTCGGCTGATTTTGATTGATAAATTGAAGAAATACGAAAATTATAGTTTCGCATTTAATTAATAAAGATTTAAGAACCAGTTCTTATAATAAGTGTTCAAAATGTGCTCCATCTACTTCCTGGCAGTAATGCATCCTATTGCTAAACTCTTGTCGTACTCGTCCCAGTGTGTCAGCGGAAATTGCCCTACATTCTTCAACAATTCGTTGTTTCAGAATGGCAATACTGTCAGGTGCTGTAGCGTAAACCTTAGATTTCAAGTACCCCCACAGAAAAAAATCTAATGGTGTAAGGTCCGGTGACCGAGCTGGCCATTCGATCGAACCTCGTCGTCCAATCCATCTACCACGATATTCTTCATCTAGGTAACGTCTTACTGCACCGTAATAGGAATTGTTGCACGGAGCACCTGTTTTCTTGTTTGAAACGTTATTTCCCAAGGGTTGTCGGAATCTCCATCTATCGGATTATCTCTCACTTTAGGAATTTCAGAGAAAAATTAACTGGACTCAATACTCAATTTGTCCGGTCGACATTTTTCCAGATATAACCAACTTCATCCGAGTTAAGATTAGCAAGGTTGGAAGAAGTAGGTTAACCTTCAATTATGTCAATTTTTACTGCCCATTACTTTACTTTTTGGTCGAGATGTTTGCATCGAAATACGATGTTCAAACTCCAATAGCTCCTCAAATAAACTTCGATTGGAGATGGGTACTTCCTCATCTAAAAAAAAGTCTCGTTATAGCATGGTTGTTTCTCATTCCTTATTAGATAGCGCTACTTCGTCGGGTCTATCCATTTGCCTATTAATCTATGATAAAGTTTGTTAGAACAATATGCTTCTTGACTACTTCAAGGTATAAACACTTTTGACAAGTAGAGAATTCAAAAACGTCAACCTTTTTGACAATTAAACAGAGGCGTACTTTAAAATCTTTATTAATTAAATGCGAAACTATAATTTTCGTATTTCTTCAATTTATCAATCAAAATCAGCCGAAACCCAAACAAAATTGGTATGACTGAATAGGTATTGTCAATACCTTTCAAACGAGCTGTCACTTGCCATAGGGTCCCATTTAAAATTATTGGTCACAGTGGCCTTGTGACGTCATTTATGACTATTGCGTCACCTGTTATGACCAGTTGAGAAGCCTACATCCGTTTATTTCCACCCTCCAAATTTCATTATTATAAGTATACCCGTTCAAAAGATACGAGGGGGGGAGGGGACTTTTGACTAGCACTGTATATTTAACAAGATCACGTAATAAATGTTTTCAAAAATTGTTCATTTTGTTTAATATAATTTTTTAAAATTAACAAAAAAATTTAAATTAAAAAAAATTTGGTAATTTTTTTTAACCATGTTTTGTAATCGCTGTTTTTGCATCAAACGAAGGCATTCAATAACATTCGGAAAAATTTTTGTTCATAAATTGTTTATAAAATTGATTGGTTCAATATTTTTACATTTTTCTTGCCATTTTGTTGTCTAGAGAATATAATTATTTTCTTGTTTATAATCATTATTTTTATATTTTTATTATTTAAATAATTGGTTGACACATTTTTTCTCTTTAAAAATCATAATAGGCATTTAAAAAGTGTATTAAAACTTCAATTGTTTATTTGTTAACAAATTCCAAATCTCATTATATTTTTTTTTCTGAAACTTTCACTAATAATTACAGAAACAACAATATGTAACAAAGTGTCGATAATTTTTTTTAAATTTTTTATAAATTTTTCTAAAATTACGGTATATGAAAGTTGCAGCGGCTACTTGATTTTTTAAGTGACAAACCGCTATAACTTTTGAACCATTGAAGATACAGTTATCAACTCATAACACATAATTTTATAAAGCATTAGTTGATGTTTTAAATAAACTCCTCAACAAGTTTTTATCTGTCATGGTTTCCTGTTTATATGCATTTGTTAATTAAAAATTATGTTATCTACTTCTTACAGTGCTTATATCTTTTAAACTATGAACGTTGTTAGCCCTTTTATACTCTGAGTCGATTTTGTAGGCTAGTATTTCAATTATTCAAATAATGTTGGTTTCAGTCACTAACAATAATTATTCATGCGACCTTACCATATCCGCTTTCAACAAAAATGAAACGCCTCCCCAAATTTTATCAAACCTCTTCCACCACAAATTGACTGAATATCAGAACTATATAGCACTGTATACCGACGCCTCAAAAACAGAACAGGGAGTTGGCTCAGCTCTAGTAACACCCAATATAACATTGAAATTCAAACTAACCCAATCATCAAGTATATACACCGCTGAACTTTTTGCCATATTACAAGCATTACATTTCGTGAAGAATCACCCCGATGAAAAATTTTTAATCATATCAGACTCTTTGAGCGCACTTAAGGGTATGCAACAACTATATACAGACAACCCAATCTTACTTATGATGAAAAACGAACTACAATGTATCCAAGAACTCAGGAAAAAAGTTATCATGATGTGGGCCCCCTCTCATATTGGGATTGCTGGTAATGAGAGAGCAGACATAGCAGCCAAAGAAGCAATAAACGACCATCAATCAAAGATAATATCCAGAACAACCAATTCAGACATGAAATCATTCGTCAAAAGTAAAGTAATTGAAGAATGGCAAAGAGAATGGCAGCAGTCAAGTTCAAAACTGGCGCAAATAAAACCATCTGTAAAACCCTGGAGCCACCTCCCAAAATGGAGAAAACATCAAACAAATCTCTGCCGTCTACGTATGGGCCACACAAAATTTTCGCACGACTACCTATTGTCACGTTCTGAACAAACAATATGTGAAGTGTGTAATATAATAGTGTCTGTGAAACATATCCTGGAAATATGTCCCAAATTTCAAGAAGCAAGAAAGAAATACCAAATATCGCAAAATCTACATGAAACTTTGGGAAGAAACTGTAACGTTAATAATCTCATGTCATTCTTAACAGATATTAATATGTTCCACTCAATCTAAATGTAATGTATTGTTGCGCTAATAACTCTAGTGGTTGATGCGCTAATTCTTAAATAAAAAAAAAAAAAAAAAAATAGTGGTGTTTAATCACATTATTGTTAATAAATACTCAAGATATACAGTTTTTTTTGTAAAATCCTTCATTTTCTGTTTTTTCAATTATTTTTATAAAAAATTAATCCATATTTAAAAATTTAATAATTGTAATTTTTTGTAGTTTCAGAAAAAAAATATAAGAGATTTGGAATTTGTTTATAACAAATTGTTATTGTTACATTTTAAATATTTTTTCGTTATTCTATTGGGAAATGATTTTTAAAGAAAAAAATATTCTTAACTAATGATTCAAAAGAAAATATAAAAAAAAGATTATTAACAATGAGAAAAAAATTTCAAGATTTTTTTTTCTGTTAAATAATCATATTCTCTAGACAACAAAGAGACACAAAAAAAATTCTAAAATATTAAACCAATCAATTTGTTCATAAACAATTTATAAACAAATGTCCTGATTTTTTTTTCGAATGTTATTAAATGCCTTTGTTTGATATAAAAACAGCAATGGCAAAACATATGAATACTTTTTTTATTTTTTTTTATTTTGAATTTTTTGTTGAATTTAAAAAATTATAATAACCAAATAAACAACTTTTGAAAACTTCAATAACGTGATCCTGTTAAGTATATATATTAGAAGGCCTCCAAGGAGTAAACAATTCGTAGAGCTGGTATTTGAACATTTATGACGTTTTTATGAAAACCGAGGTTAAAAAAATAAGGACTGTTATAGAATTATTCATTCAACTTTGTTTTGTACACTTTGTATATTTCAATTTTTTTATGTTAATAGGGATATTGATTATTAGGGAGGTTTTTTACAAGTAATTTAAAAAAGTCGATATAATAATTGTAAAAATCAAATAAAACTCAATTTTAGACAGAGTTGGGTATTTATTATATAAAAAGAAGCCAGTGCTTCAACAAGGACTAATTAACAAATGCCTAACTTGTTGAAAAATAAACTTAAATTTTTTTCTCCAACGTGACCTTGTTCTTTCAAGTGTTAAAAATTAGTAGTAGTAGTTTATTCAAATTTTTTAATTTATATTTAATACTATAAAAAAAATATTTTGTGTGGTGTACTCTCTTTGAAGACGGAGCGCGCATGCCGTAGCGGTCGCGCAGAGCCCTATTTTCAGCATAAAATTAAAATTATAAATATTGAAGATAGACTTCCGGGAGACAGGACTTTTTTCTTGTTAATTTCCTCTCCTTTAAGAATTTCTTTATCTATTTTCGCTATCGCTTGAAGTTTTTGAGTTATTCCCAAAAATCTGGACCCTTTTTTTTGTTATTGTTTTTTGTTAATAACAATTGCAATTTTCGTCTGCAGAAAAAAATAATATTTTCCAGAATTGCATCCCGAATCGAATGCTATTGCTCATATTTTTTGGAGACTTGGAATAATTTTTCACATCAAACTCACTTATCGACTACTCTAATACATTGACATAAAATTAGAGAGATACAAGTAATTTTTCAGTTTCAACTTTTGATTGAATCGATTTTACATATGCCATTTTCGGAAATACCAATTTGCAAGATATTAAGTTGATAATCAGAGTAATTTTTTTTCAATACTTTTCGTTATCTGGAAAAGTATCAATAACTCAGCTTTCAGCCCTCATTACATTTCCAGGATGAGGCCACACATTCTTCGGAAATAAGACAAAATTATTGAATACTACCGAATATCTTAAGATCACTATACTTTTCATGGTGAAGCATTTTTGGAAATGTAAAAGTATAATAAAAAACTGAAGGACCTATCCCGCGTGGCAAATTGACTTCATGCTGATACATCATGATATGAGATTTTTTCCGGCAACCGTTCCAGGTTTTCAGTAGTCAATTTTGTGAAATTGGAAAATTGAGTAATTTGAAGTAGAAGAGAATGAAATTTATTGAAAATGAGAAAATCAATTGAAGATATAATATTTAATATAACTATTGTCGCATCAGCAAAATTTCTCTTGACATCCTATCCAGTACTCCATAACCAGCTTGCAATTATAATAATATTATAATAACAATAAGTTTATTCACTAATGTAAAACAACAAAACAAAAATTAGATACAATACGATACAATAATACATTTCATCTGTTCGATTTTGAATAAACTCAGTGGCTCCCATGAAGTTCTCTTGTTATTGAATATCTTTTTTCATCTATGAAATATAATATCAACTAATATGAATTGGAATGTTGAAATATCATTTGTCCTCCCAAAATTTCAAAAGATATCCAGTTTATAGTCCAAGTCGTCCGTTGAACCATTTCAATAAGAAAGTCTGACAAAAGGGAGGTGCTTACGAACCTTTCCATCGAAAATTAATATGCATGATAAAGGAATAGGATAAGGAATATTTATTTTTCAGTTTATTCGTGTTATAAATAAGGGAAGATTTACTAATATTTTGTTATAATAAGGCCAAATTTAGGAATGTTTATCATATTTTGGATAAAAAATTAGAGGTCAGATAGCCAAACTGTAAATACATATATTTCAATGCTCCGAAAATGCATTCTGCCATACGCGGGCATTTGTAGCGGTGGCAATGACGTCGGGACATGTGTATCAAATGTGTGAATTTTCTGGTAGTGCGAACATGTCACGGCAGGCTCTATCCCAAAAACAATTAGAAGAAATAGCTAATTTTTAGAGGATGATAGTGATGTTGAGATTGTATTTTCAAGTGGAGAAAGTGAAGACGAAGATTTTCAGACCAATAATTGTGGGGAAAGTGACTCAGATGATGACAGAAATGAAATGGAAACTGATGAAGAGGAGGAACGTGATGTAAATATTGTAGAACCTGAAGTTTCTTCAACTTGAGATCTATGAACGATTTTTTTATTTAGATTGTTGAACAACAATATGTTATTTTCGTTATATTGTCTATGAATAATTTTTTTTATGTTTCTTGGTTTTGAATACGAGTGTCGGGCGTACTCGACAAATGAAAAAAAAACGTGCGTACAGGGAGTACACGTTATGAAATTCACATGCGTAGAGAAAGTTCACTTTTTTATATGATATCATGTTTATATTGTAGATCACACTGAGTAAATCAGCTGATATTACCTCTGCCACTTGTTCTTGCCACAGGGGGATAAAATGTCACCACATGGCCACACTGGCTCGGAACGTTATAACATATCCATTACAGATAAAGGGTGTACTTGGAATGCTCCAAAACAGAAACAAGTGTCAGTAAAAGTGAATAAATTACAACAAACCAATGACTATCTTAAATAAGCCATAAATATTTTATAAACCTTACCTCTCTATAAAATTTGGGCACACTACAACAAAATATTAATATTTCCACCCTTATTACTAACACAATCAGGGATAAACTAAAAAATTAAAATTCCTCATGGGCATTCAACACGCATTTGCATTTTCTATGGAAAGTTTTGTGAGCTCCTTCCATCGTGTCTGACGTCACGACTCAGGTAGTCGATTGTTATGAAATTGAAATGTACAGCCATTCAACTCCCTTTCAGAATTTTTCTATAAAAACTATTGAGAACAGCAATAAATCACAAACAACATTTGAGTCACGCTATATTTAATATTTTTGATATATCTAGCTATCAACAACTTTTCATGAATTGAATAGCAACAATGATATAAGAGGTAATACTAGAGACAATAAAACCCATCATTGTGAAATCTACTACGAAAAACCCTGCCGCCGTTAAGCAGGATTTTCTGCATATCACCTGCTGTGCAAAATGTCTCAGTTCTTCCTTCAGTGTTTGCGCGTCTTTTGATGAGTCGAATTCCAAAGAGTGGATGGTGTCGAAGCAAATTTCAACCGTGTTACTCGCTTCCTTCGACAAATAGGTTCCAACAGCTGCAATCGATATAATCCTTACCTGAAATCAAAGTGATAATAATCATACTTTTCTGCATTGGGAAGGTTCTTTCGAGGAATATTATTCATCGAGGAATTAGTTACGCTCAAATACCTTTCATTAGGGGTCTAAATCAGAAGTGAAGAACATAAATTTGTAGAAAAAATCGAATTAAACGGTTTTCTTCACATAAAGGATTCAATATAAAATTGAACCAGAAAATGGTAGATCTCAGGTAAAAAACAACTACTTTCCTGGCAAATACCACGCAGAACGTTGAATGATATTCACCTGAAAATCCATGCATACTTCCATTTGATATCAATGGACATTGAATGCAAATGTTTTTTTCTGATAAGCTCGATTATGTTTAATTTATGTCGTGTTCACCTAACAATCCGCATACTGGTTTCAGGCTTCTTGGCCCTCATCAGTACGGAGTAGTCAACCAGCCAAAGGTCCAAAGAACTCTGGCTGAAGTGAGACACAACGTAAACAAACCATCATCGAGCTTGTAACACCTATAGGTACGCCGGAAAAGATAAACTTTAACTGGCGGTACCTAGTGGCAGAAAGAAACACTCCGAAAATCTCCCACCTCGATAGGTTTCTAAATAAAAGATTCCTTCTCAGTAGGAGTGGCAAGCCCGTCTAGCATATAGTGAAAGATAAGTGCCATGTGAAGTGGAATGAATAGAAAATTCGAATTAAACGGTTTTCTTCACATAAAGGATTCAATATAAAATTGAACCAGAAAATGGTAGATCTCAGGTGAAAAACAACTACTTTCCTGGCAAATAACAAGCAGAACGTTGAATGATATTCACCTGAAAATCCATGCATACTTCCATATAATATCAATGGACATTGAATGCAAATGTTTCTTTCTGATAAGCTCGATTATGTTTAATTTATGTCGTGTTCACCTAACAATCCGCATACCGGTTTCAGGCTTCTTGGCCCTCATCAGTACGGAGTAGTCAACCAGCCAAAGGTCCAAAGAACTCTGGCTGAAGTGAGACACAACGTAAACAAACCATCATCGAGCTTGTAACACCTATAGGTACGCCGGAAAAGATAAACTTTAATATTATATGGAAGTATGCATGGATTTTCAGGTGAATATCATTCAACGTTCTGCGTGGTATTTGCCAGGAAAGTAGTTGTTTTTCACCAGAGATCTACCATTTTCTGGTTCAATTTTATATTGAAGCCTTTATGTGAAGAAAACCGTTCAATTCGATTTTTCTATTCATTCCACTTCACATGGCACTTATCTTTCAGAAATTTGTACTCATGATTTTTGTCTATATGTTACCGGAATCCTATAGAATTTGGTATTCCTCAGAATTCCTAGGCGTCCTATAGGATATCTAAAACATTCAGGAAATGTATAAAATATTATTTGGGCATAGATACTTTTCCTAAACATTTTCAACTGAGTCAAACGCAGAGGCGGCAATGTGTTTAATAGGTATTTGAGGGGTGAGGGCTGTCAAAAACAATGTTATGTATTTCGAAATATAACAATTCTTCATGAGAAAATTAGTAATCAAATAAATAATCGAATTGACACTTGACTTTACTCATATTTTCGACAGAATTAGAAAAAAAACTCATTTTTAACCGACGAAACCAAAAAGGAAGAGGTTCTCTATTCGACCCGTATATTTTATGTTTTTCCATCATATTTTTTATGTATGATCACGCATAACTTTTTACTGAGGCGTCCGATTACGATAATTCTTTTTTCAGTGCATAGGGTGTACTTCGATTTTGGCCCCATTTGAATTTAAAAGATGAAATCCACCCCTAAGGGTAGCAAAATGAAGGATATTGATCACTCACCCTCTGAATTCTGGTCCGTTAACCGATTCTATCAGGCATAACTTTGTACTGGGTTCTTCGATTTGGATTATTCTTTTTTTAATAGATAGGGTATACCTTATATTTGGATTTCGAAAGCCACCCTTACGGGTAGAAAAATAGGGGATAATTGATTTTTCACTAGTGAACATTGGCACACACATACGTAGTTGACAATGACAGATCGCTACTGACATTATTCTTGTTCCGCCAAAATCAGTATATTTTATGAGAGGATGGAATGATATACAAAGTAATGAAATAAACTAACCAGAACAACGAAAATAATTTATATTACAACAAATACTAAAAGTAGATAATCATATTATTTAACTGGTAATAGTTGAAGTAAGGTGGGTAAGTAAGTATTTTGGAAGTAATCAAAAAATAGTAAAAGTAGATAATCATATTATTTTACTGGTAATAGTTGAAGTAAGGTGGGTAAGTAAGTATTTTGGAAGTAATCAAAAAACAAGTAGGTAGTAATTGGTAGATTTTAGCAACAAAAAATTGAAAAATGAAAACTTTTCAACAAAAAATTAAACCGACGAAATACGGAACTGAAAAGTAAAAAATAAAAACTTTTTAACAAAAAATTAAACCGACGAAAAAATCAACTGAAAAGCAAAAAATAAAATAAACCGTCTTAGTCTATATGATAATTGAGCTCCTAAACTAATGTAAGTAACTGATTTTGAGTCGGCGCCAAACAAACTAGCAATTGAATTAGGTGAAGCGTAAAATGATGGCAGCGAGATGCACGGCTGCGTTTTGATGACTTCTTTCATAGATAATGATCATCGATAATTGTTTGTTTGGCGCCGACTCAAAATCAGTTACTTACATTAGTTTAGGAGCCCAATTATCATTTAGACTAAGAAGGTTTATTTTAGTTTTTGCTTTTCAGTTGATTTTTTCGTCGGTTTAATTTTTTGTCAAAAAGTTTTTATTTTTTACTTTTCAGTTCCGTATTTTGTCGGTTTAATTTTTTGTTAAAAAGTTTTTATATAAAGTTGATTTTCGATATTTCGGTTGTTTGTCATTTCATACTTCACCTAATCCGTCTGTGGCATTCTATAGAATAGTTGCCATTTTCAAGAAACCGTCAAAAACGTGTGCCTCTCCAATTATTTGTGCTGGATCATTTATTTTAAGTTCCACAGTGATTACTTGCTTATTTTTTATGGTCTATCCAATACAGGATGATATACCAGTAAACGGGGGCTATAGCCACAACTTCGGCCCCCCTTCCGTGGGCAAACGGGATTGTCTTACTCGAAATAATACCACGAATGCCCAAAACTTTCACAACAAAAAAAAATACTTTGCGATGCACGTGGAACAGCTGTACAAAAACTATCATTAACCTGACTTCCTGCCCGCGTGGTAGACGTCCATCTCCGACGACACCAGGAAGTCGAATCTCCCAAAGTGTGTATATCTTTGTATATAAAAAGTAATATTGATAGGGAATTTTGTGTCTATTTCTCGAGTGTTGGTAACTGTCCCAATCTGATTCGTGTTTTCATGCATTATCAACTGTCATCTGCCACGATGCCATGAATGACACATTTCATATGAGAAATATATAAGCGCTTCATGACCAAAAGTCATTGAATTGGTATGTCAAATTGGCGATTTTTTATACAACCAAAGTGAAACAATTGCCTTTGGGGAGGCAGAACTTTTAAAAGTCATTTTTTGAGTTGGCAACTTGTGCTATTAGGCATCATATACAGGGTGACCCAGGGGTGCCTGCTAGCTCCATTTTTTTTTTTTCATCGAAGGTATCGAGTTGAATTTTTTAAGGTCCCACAGTGGGGCCCATTCTGAAAATATTTCAATTTATACCGGGTGTCCCAGTATGCCTGTTCCAATGGATTATCTCAGTCATTTCGAAAGATAAAATTTGAAAATTTCATGATTTCCAATTCGTTCAAGGAACCTCCAACTGAGAAAAACAAAAATTGAAAGTCACTTCCGGTTTGACCGGAAGTGACTCTGACTTTTTTATTTCGAATAGCACCCTGTATATTTTTTGCAATTTTTTATTTCCACCCAAAATGATCTTCCCAACGATGTATTACACTTTGTATTTTACATTTGATTTGATGGAGAAAACGTCAATTGAAATTTCAAATTGAAAGAATTGCAGTAGGCTACGATATTTTGTGTAATCTTGATTTTGACTTCAATAATAATTGATAATTCATGAACAATTTTGCATTGTTTGCATTGTTTATAACTTCGACAATTAATAATTCTCAATAGTTGTGTTCGTGTCAGAGAAACCAACATTCAAGAATGAATAACCGTGAAAATGATGATAACTTTACTAATCAAGAGAAATTGGATATGATACTGATTTATGGAAAATGCGAAAATAATCGTCGGGCTGCCCTACGTGCATACAGAGAGAAATACCCTGATAGACGAATGCCATGGCAAGCGCTATGTATTTCACACGCTTGGCTTCGAATTTGGCAACAAGTGGATAATTTCATAGAAAGTGTACTGTCTTCGAAAGAAAAAATGCTACGGACGAAGAGCATACTGTTGCAGTTTTAGGAAGAGTGGTTGTTGATCCCCATATCTCCATTAGAAACAGGAGAGCGGTATTTCTCGTTCATCAATTCAGCGCATTCTCAAAATTGCCAAATTCAAACCACTTGAAATTCATCTGCATCAAGGATTACTACCCACAGATTACGAGAGGAGACTTGCGTTTCTTGCTTGGTTAGCTACGGCACGTGAAGATGGTATTATCAGCTCGATATTGTGGTCAGATGAGAGTCGTTTCCATAATAATGCAACTGTAAATCGACATAATTGTCATTATTGGTCGCAAAATAATCCACACTGGCTAAGACAAACTAATTTTCAAGTTATCTGGGAAGTCAATGTATGGTGCGGCATGATTGATGGATTCATTTTAGGACCAAAATTTTACGATGATACGTTAACTGGTCGAATGTACCTAGAATTCCTTCGGGATGAACTTCCTCATTTTCTTGAAAATATTCCCTTACATATGCGTAGAAACATTCATTTTCAACAGGATGGTGCAATCCCCCCCCCCACAATGCTATAGCGGTAAGGAATCATTTAAATGAAACATTTGGAGATAGATGGATCAGCACACACGGACCGATAAGATGGCCTGCAAGATCT
This sequence comes from Gonioctena quinquepunctata, assembly GCA_018342105.1. Taxonomy (NCBI): domain Eukaryota; kingdom Metazoa; phylum Arthropoda; class Insecta; order Coleoptera; family Chrysomelidae; genus Gonioctena; species Gonioctena quinquepunctata. The sequence continues at coordinate 258,646 of JAFIRS010000477.1, forward strand.
CCAGATTTAACACCGCTGGATTTCTTCCTTTGGGGGTATTTGAAAGATCGTGTGAACCAGACTCCTCCTATTGATTTGGAAGATTTGAAAAACAAAATAAGGAATGAATGTAGAGCCCTTAATGCTGAGGTGTTGAGAAGTGTTATTTCGCGTAAACTACTCCAACGAGCTGAGAGATGTGTAGAAGCAGTTGGTCAACATTTCGAACATATGCTTTAGTTATTATATCCTTGTGCCTCCTTTCTTTGTAATTTTTTGTTCCTTTTACTAGTCATTCTTTGTTTGACGTTCGGTAAAATACATAGTTGATTTCAACTTAAGGAAGGTTTTTTTATTGATGACGATTATAAGTGACAAATATTTCTTTTCCTACGTTCATGCAAAATACAAAACTTTATTTGATAGAAAAACTGGTTCTTTATTGCACTGAGTGCAATAGAGACTTTATTGAACTCATCTGTCATTCTACCAAAGTGTTCCGTCATCATGACAGACATAAACTTTCAAATCGACGCCAAATTTAGCCCATTTTCTGTGAGATTGTATTACGTTTTAAATAGTTTCATGTTTCATATAATTGTCAATCATATTCATTTCATAATGGACTATGAAATTACTAGAAAATGCAATTTGTTAAAAATAAAATTAGTTTTTTCGAATATCAACTGAATAGCAGATAGATTTGAACAAACAATGTCTTCCATACAGTTTAGTGCCACCTAAATGAAACATTTTTTGGTTTTTGCATGAACGTAGAAAAAATATGGTATGCAACTCGTTATAAAAATAAGGTATAATTCATCATAAATTATCAATTATTATCGAAGTCAAAATCAAGATTACACAAAATAATGTAGCCTAGTGCAATTCTTTCAATTTGAAATTTCATTTCACGTTTTCTCCATCAAATCAAATGTAAAATACAAAGTGTGATACAAACTTTGGAAAGATAATTTTGAGTAGAAATAAAAAATTGCAAAAAATATACAGGGTGCTATTTGAAATAAAAAAGTCACTTCCGGTCAAACCGGAAGTGACTTCCAATTTTTGTTTTTCTCAGTTGAAGGTTCCTTGAACGAATTGGAGATCATGAAATTTTCAAATGGCTGAGATAATCCATTGGAACAGGTATACAGGGACAGTCGGTATATAGGATGTCCCAAAATACGATACACATCTAAGTTCTGTTTTTTTGAACGGCAATCAAGAATGTTTGATTATTTTTACTGAATTGTCGAGTAATGCAACAACGTTTCTTAGACTTATCTACAATATTTTTTGAACTATGACAATTTATGTGTCAAAATAGCGTCGTGCATAGACTCACTGAATAATTAATAACTTGAGAACCAATCAAGATAACTCAACCAACTTTGTTCCAGTCGATTTTTCGGGCTTCAGCGCATGTTTTGAGATGAGGCAAATGATGTCCGATGTTTTAACGCCTACTACGATTTTTTTTAAATGACAAATTACAAATGTCAAAAACACAACTTTTTCAAATACACCCTATATCTTATTGCATCACTACATGGCATTTTTTGAGAGCTTTTTGTTGCAAAATAAGAAATTTTGATGGTTTTTACGAAAAAAAAAACAATTTAGTAGGCCGCTGTCGTGTAATTTGGCGCATCCAATTCAATTATTGTACATGTCTAGTGGTTAATAATGAATTCCACCTGCAGAGAATTAGTGAATATAGTCTATTGTTTTAGCGGATCTGACAGAAATCCTTTATAAGCAATCAGAATCTACCATAAAAAATATCCAGAACCAAAAGTTCCACGGGTGTCTTCATTCCAAAAGTTAAGAGATCGGTCGTGTGTCTTATACCAAATGGGAAATTGTTGGTGGTCGGATCAATGGGAAAAATGACTTGCAACTCTCATTGATGCTACAAAAAATATTCACTTAGTCATTAGGGAAACGGATATTTCACAAAGTAGTGAAAACAGAATGATATTGAAACATAAGTTCCACCCTTATCATTTGAACCTTACATCAAGAATTGTATGGTAATGATTCTGCAAATATAGTTGCGTTCTGTATTCAAATGAATGGCATAATTGACGAGGAATATAATACTTTAAACAAAATTATGTTTTCTGATGAAGCAAAGTTTCAGAAGAACGAGTCGGTCAACAGACATAATATGCATTATTATGCAATCGAAAATCCCCACTCGTTGGGGTTTGTCGATCACCAAAAGCGAAGGTTGCTTGTTATTTGGGGAAGAATAATGATGAAAATAATGAAATTCTATCGATCAATTCGTGCCCACATTCAGTTAATTTGAATGATTCATCAAGTCATGGTATAAAACTTCCTGTCATCCATTTACCAAAATTCAGTGGAAAACTCGAAGATTGGTTGGAATTTATGGACATCTATAAAAGTTTTATCCACGACAATAAGAGACTAAGCAATATACAGAAATTTCACCATTTGCATAGTGCACTCGAGGGAACTGCAGCTGCTTCAATATCTAAAATAACATATACAGCTGACAATTATGAAGTAGCATGGACTACGATCACGAATAGGTTCAATAACAAAAAAAGTTAATCTATGAGCAAATTGAAGCAATTTTATCAATAGAAAGTATACAAAAAGAAACATTCGAGAAAATTCAGGGATTCAAAGAGGATATCAATGAAACTTAGGTTCCATTGAACAACTTGGACAGAATATTGTTGATTATTTGGTTGAAAATAAATTGATTCAGTCAAATTAATAGTGGGGAAGAGAAACAGTCAAACAAGACGATTTGACAACTATTGATAAAGATTTTTTTTCGTTTTTGCAAAGACGTTCTAATTTAGTTGATACCCGATACCCTTGAATCTGAAAATAATCTGCAAACAAATAAGCAGGAATCTAAAAGTTTTCCAATAAATAAGCAATCAAAGCACACTAGTGCTAGATGTTTGGTTTCTGCAAATTATAGTTGTAGTTATCGCAGGAAGGATCATTCCATTCACAAATGCCCAGAATTCCCGAATTCGAAGAGAGTTAGTTGAAAAATCGAATCTATGCTATAATTGATTGAGAGCTGGACACCCTACAAAAAGGTGTAAATTGGGACCTTGCAAGGAATGCGAGGCCTGGCATAATACTATCCTGCACAATACATTCGAGAAGCGGACGACCACGTCAACTATCAACGCGACCGCAGAGGCAAGCAATGAAACGAATACTTTGGCTACCTTGAGCAGTGCCGTAGTATCTCCAACATCGCAACAGGTTATTTCATCGACAGCGCACATACTCATTGCTGATGAATTACCATAGGGCAAGTGCTTTATTGGATTGTGGGTCTCAAACTTCGCTTATAACGGAGCATCTATGGAAACGATTGGGCATTGAGGCACAAAAAACTAATTTAACAATTTTTGGCATAACAAACGCCAATTCCAAAGTCAATAAGAGTGTGAAGTAGCAATAAAGTCAATGCCACGTCTTGGGCAATTCCCAATGATATAACTTTAGCTGACCCGCTATTCTACAAGTCTGGTCCTATTGATCCCTTTTTTTTTTTTCGTTTCGAAGGGGGAAACCGCTTGGCACCTGGGCCTTGTGTCTATCAGCTCAGGTAGTGTCGGGCGTAACTCCGACTGAACCCCCCCTCGCCCTCCTATGATTGGGACCATCTTGTCGACATAGCGTCAAGCATAGGCGGCGTACCATGCAGCTGCTTCTTTCTCTATCTTAGCATGGGTTTTCCACGTTACGGACAGTACATGAATAAATAAAATACTATACTAAAATATCACAAACATAGGTATCACAGGCTTAAATATCACAGTTCATCTCCATCATTCATTGGGAATCGGTCCTGCCTTTGCATAACCCTCTCTTCCCTTTCTTTAGCCTCCATCACCTGTCTTAGAACATTGTAGCCCGCCTGCCATCTTCTTTCATCAGTGATCATGCGTCCGATCATATTCTCAGGTATAATTGTTACCCCCAAGGCCATTTCCGCGTTGTGTCGCTCTCGTTCCCATCTCTTGCATCCAAATATTGTGTGATTCGGACAATACGAGCACCAATCGTCCGCGGCTTTTTCTATCTTATAGGTATATTTTCTGAAGGACCCATGCCCGCTTAGGGCCTGGGTTACATAGTAATTTGTGCCCTTATCCTTATCCACGCTCTCAGGTTCGGAATGAGTCTTCTGGTCCATTGAGCAGTAGTAGTATTTTCATCCCATCGCGTTTGCCATTGTTCAATGGTCCTGTCCCAAGGAGAGAGAGAGAAAGAGAGAGGTCCTATCGATCTGCTCATCGGAGCCGATATATTTTGGAATATTTTGGGCACGAATAAAATATCATGGGGTAAAGACATGTCGCTATTATGTGACACCTCATAAGGATGGGTTGTCTTGTGGCAATTGGGCATTGGAGAAGCAACAAATGCTATATCTAAATTTTGGGAAGTCGAAGAACCTCCGTAAAGCAAAAAATTATCCGAAATTGAACAATTTTTTCGAAACAAACTTTGCTAATGATACAACTAGAGACGGAGAGGGCGTTTGAAGTAAAATCCGACGAATATAGGGAAATGGCGATCACACTCTTAGTATTAGAACGCAAATTTGGAAAAGATGATCAATTCCAAAAGCGCTATAATGAGTTCATGGCAGGGTACCGGGACCTGCTTCACATGACCCTAAGTGATAAGAAAAATGACACTTGCGATTACTTTATGCCTCTTCATGAGGTAATAAAGGAAATTGAGACTAGTTTTCGATGCTTCGGCTCCATCTAGCAACGACATGTCACTAAACATCATTCAGATTGTCGGTCCAGTTCTGCGAAACGATCTATTGTCGATAGTTTTGAGGTTACAAAAGCATAATTGTGTCATTTCAGCTGACATCGCCAAGACAGGTACTGATCACACCAAACTAAAAAGATTACCAGTACTAAACAGGTAAAATAGATGAAATTCAAAAGGAGGGAAAGGGATGAAAAGTTGGTTAAAAGTCTTCCCTTTGAAAATTGGGTTTTCTGACCCCTGAAAAAGCTCGTTGCCAAATTTGGAAGCTCAAGATTGAACCCAAGTGCAGTTTTCGATTTTTCAATTTGTCTATTTGGTCAACCCTGAGGCCAAGCCCTACTGAAAAAGTCTTCCACTCTAGGCATATAGGAGACATCGAATTTTTGCGATGATCGATTTTGGGGCGCAAAATTTTCAGTAGTAATACCACTAGTGACTGAATTTTCGCGATAAGTCTGTCGATTTATTTCTAAACGAAACTGAGTTGCTTCAAGCAACTCAGTTGAGTTTAGAAATAAAAGACAGACTTATAAGATAAATTCAATCACGAGTGGTATTCTATTAGACTATTTCACGAACAAAGTGAAAGGTCAAAAAATTTAGATTCGGCAGAATGAGAGGAAGAAATTTGATAAAAATAAATAATTCAAATTTAATTATAATCATGAAATATTTATTTCAACTATAAACAATTTGTTTTAATTATTATTTGTTACCTATAACAATAAATAAATTTTTTATGAACACGAACATAATACATTATTCTCGACTATAATTATTATAAATTGTAGAAATTTTGAATAGTATGACCGTTATTTGGAGTAAGCCATTTAGTATCTGCACAGTTTTTATCACCACCTTGGCGGGTTTTGGAGAATATCGGGTTATATGCAATTCTGTTTCTTAAACAGCCTGTGTTGTCAGTCTCTTCCTTGAAAAAATGTAACATCGAACAAGTTACTTCGTTAGCTCTCCAAGCTAGTTCTACTGCAGCTATGTGAAAAAACTTCTTTTGGAGTCCCTCTTGCGTGTCTTCGTCCCATTGTAAGCACATATTTCTATATTCGTCTTAAGTCATACGACAGAACTCATTTTCTTTTTTTCGGATACAGCTTGCAACAGTTTTCTCTTACTATTTCGAGCCGCCCTCGCCTCCTTGAACATTATATCTTTGAAGGGATCAATATGTCTCTGATACTCACAAAAATATTTTTCTTGTACTAATTTTGCTGTAGTGTTCCATATGGTTTTAATAACACTCTCCTTGTAATCACTACCATCAATTCTCCGCATATTGAATGCCCAGTCTTTAGAATGAATGCTAATCTTTCGTTGCTATTTTCTGCATCTAATTTGTAGTTGCGTTCGCCACAGAACGTCATAGATTGTCTCCATATATAAGATTTTGATTTTTTTGTGTTACTTGGTATATTTTCTTCAATATTTTGGTTTATTAGTAGCACCGAAGGGACTTATTTTGACGTTTGCAGCTACAATTATTTTTGGTCAAACTGTCAAACTTTGCATTGCGATCCGTATCCATGGTTACGTCGTTGAAAACACCATGCTGATAGACCAATCAGAATTGAAAGACAGCTGGTGTTTTCGCGATAATACAAGCTGTCTCTGGTTTTTGATTGGACAGATTTTGTGAAAATTCCAAGGTGCGTGGAATAGTCAAAAATAGGTATCGAGTAGTGCGCCTCAATCAAATTGTCTTTGTCAGACGATTACTAGTCACTTTCTAAACAAAATTATTATAAGACATATAGAAATCGTCGAAAAAGTCGATAGACATTTTCTCTTCGTAGGAACTGGAGTGGGCCCTGCCTGATTTCAAAAATATTTGGATACGGGGTTTTCGAGGGATGGACTTTAACCTCGCCAAACGGAAGACGTATGTGGGTCATCGCGTCCCAGAACCCGCGGCCGTCTAACTATAAGTGCACCTAATATGATAATCGCCAATGCACCAACTTGCTGCAATATTTATATATATATATATATATATATATATATATATATATATATATATTTATATATATATATATATATACAGTGTGACCCATTTAAAATGGAACCACCCCTGTAGAATAAACATTTTTCAATCGATATCAAAAAAAAAATTTTTTTATATTAAGCATCAAAAACTGTATTTTGACACAAATTTTCCATAACTTCTGTTTTATTTCCAAGGCACACTATGGGTTTTTTTTTTGTCAAGAACGTCAAAAGTTTATAAGGCAATTTTTGTTTCCAAGTTTGACTATACCACTGGATTTTTAGTGGTTATAAATGAAAACCATCAAAATTTAATAAAAAAATATTGGTTAACAACGAAGTTACAAGTTTGACTACACCACTGGATTTTTAGTCGTTATAAATGAAAACCATCAAAATTTAATAAAAAAATATTGGTTAACAACGAAGTTAGAAGTTTGACAGATATAATCAAAACTTCTCTCATTATTCAAAATAGTCCACGAGGAAGCGCACAGCCCAATGGGGGAGTCGTAGAGAAATGCGGATTGTGCCAGGTGACTTTTCAAAGGAGGACGGGGGACCATGTCTGAAAGCGAAAAAAAACTTCTTTTTCTAGTTGACCCCATCGATTTAAACGATATCCCCCCCCTTTCCCCCCAATAAAAAGGTTCAAAAAGAGTACAACAAAAAAGTCCATTGAAGTTTTATCGAAAAACGATAATTTTTTCCCTTGACGTATGATTTCTAGTGAGGGGGGGAGGGGGGGCCCGGGTCTGAATTATTTTTTTTGCTGCGCTTTTCGGGGACATCAATTTTTTGAGTCGCCGACTTTCTATAACGAAGAAATTTTCTAGAGTCGATTGGGAGGGCAAGTGCCCCCCTTCAAAAAAAAATTTTTTTCACGTTTCAAATAGAAAAGTTTTTTGAAATTTTTCGATTTCGTCGAAAATAATTTCCTAATTCAAGTGTCTCGTGGCGGAACTACCTCAAAATCATTTATTTAAGTGAAGGTTATGACTTTTCAGCAGATGATTTGTCGAAAACTGTAAACTTCGTGAAGAGTGAAAAGTGTGCAATTGGTGTCGAATTGAGAGTTTCATAAGAGAGGAGGCAGGTGCGTTACTAACAATATCCTTTGTGAGAATCACCTATCTAATCCTTAGTTAGTTATAAAAATAAATAATTGATTAATTCGAAGCAAAGATGAGTGACTCGGGGGGGGAGAGACCCCCCAGAAAAAAAATAAGTTTAGAGAATAAAAATGGGGATTCGAGTTCGGTAGATAGTACGGATGCAGAAGTAAATAGGATAATGAGTAACAATAAAGCAATACATGGGAATAACGATATAATTAATATAGATAATAACCTTGAAAGTACAAAAAATGGAAAACAAACGGAAAAAGATGAAACAATATACTATAAAAACGGAGCTAGGGCACCTTTTTTGGTGGTCATAGAACCAACTGATAAATCTGAGAATAGTATGGGGAGATTCAATGAATTAAAAATAGCAAAGGAAGTATTTGATTTGAATTTAAATAATATATTAAGTATTAAAAAAAGGGGAATAATAAAATAGGAGTTTTGTTCAATGATAGGAAACAGCCAACAGGTTTGTGGATAATCAAAAGTTATTAGAAAAGGGATATAAAATATATATACCTATTAATCAAGTAGTATGTAAAGGAATTATAAAATATGTAAATACAGTATTTTCGGAAGAAGAGATAAAAAAAATGATAACAAGTAATTTAAAAATAAGGGAGGTGAGAAGGTTGAATGGAAAAAAAAAGATGCAAATGGAGATATCGTATTTGCACCTACGGGAACAATTTTGATAACGTTTGAAGGAGTCAAAATACCTAGGTCAATTGATTTATGCTATATGACGCATTTGGTAACTCCATATGTTCCACCGGTGAACCAATGTTTTGAATGCCTATTATTTGGACATGTTAAAAAATGGTGTAGGGGAAAAAAATGCATTAGCTGTGGGGAACAACACGAAACGCAGGAAGAGTATGAAATATGTAAAACAATTAAATGTTATCATTGTAAGAGCTCAACACATAAATCCAATGACCGAATTTGTAAAGAGTATCTGAGGCAGAAAAACATAAGAGAAAGGATGGCTTTTGATAATGTGAGTTTTTATGAAGCAAGTTTAAACTTTCCCAAAGAGGAGAGGATTATATTGGGGGGAGGAGATTTCCCTGAATTAAGAGTTAGGAATAAAGAAACACAGAACGTAATAAATATAGAACAAAGAAAAGAAGTATATAATTCAAATAATAAAAATAATTTTAAAAAAAGATCATTTAGTAATGTAGTGAAAGAATCACAAACAAAGGAAAAAATAAAGAGTAGGAGAGGACAGGGGTATGATAAAATAGGGCATAATGAGGCCCTATTACAGCCAAATGGGAGAATGTATCAAAGTAAGACAGGAGCTGGTATTAACAGGGAGCGAGGATATAATTACATCGGACATCGGAAGAAACAGAGGGATATAGAACAGTAAGACCTAAAATTGGAGAGCAAAGTTGCTCAAAAGATATTTGTGAGGTAGAAAATAAGATAAGGAACTTTTGTTCCAATTTTGCAGACACTTCAAATGATATGAAAATTAAAATTATAGATATTTTTGAAACAATGATAGGTTTAGATAGAATTAGGGACTATGACTCAACAGAGGAGTGGTAGTTTGAAGTTGACAGAATTAAAAATTTTACAATGGAACATTAGAAGTATCAAGAGTAATCGGAATAATTTGATCAAGTTAATTGAAGAACAAAAACCGGATGTTGTAATTATAAATGAGACTTGGTTGAGAAAAGATGTACATTTTAATATAAAATATTATAAGATTGTAAGGGAAGATAGAGAAGATGGATTTGGGGGAATAGCCACACTTATAAGGTATAATATTAAATATAACAGTATTAATATAGAGGAAAAATTATTGGATAAAAAATGTCAAATAATCATTATTAAAATAAATGGAGTTAATATAATTAATATGTAAAATCCGCCAAACAATTTATTACCAGTAGAGAAAATAGAAAAATAATAGAGAAATTAAATGGGAAATAATATGGATGGGAGACCTAAATGCTCACAATCCTATGTGGGTAGTACGGGAGAAAATAGAAACGGGAAAAATTTGAAAAATATTTTAGATAGTAAAAATTTAGTTATAATGAATGATGGGACGCCAACAAGATTCAATACTCCAAATGAGAATCCAGGCATTCTAGATCTAACAATAGTTACTAGTGAATTAGGTTTAAAATGTAACTGGGAGGTAATGGAAGACTGTGGAAATAGTGATCACTTTCCAACGATATGTAAAGTGAATAATAAGAAATAAAAATTATAAATAAGAATGAGAACAAAAGAATATATAGAAAGGCGGAATGGAATGTATATTACAATTATATTAACAATAATATAAAAGAAGAGGATGATTATGAATATGATGATATAATGAAAATAATGAATGAGGGTGCGGAAATTTCAATACCAAGAAGCAAAACATGTAAAAAAAAAGAACCTAGGAATCCATGGTGGGATGAAGAATGTGAGCAAAAGGTTAAAGAACGAAAAATGGCAATAAGGATTTTTAAAAATAACACGAATTTAGAGAATTATATTCATGAAAAAAAAATTATAGCACAAACGAGAAAAATATTAAGGAGAAAAAAGAAGATAGGTTTTCAATATTTTTGTTCCACTCTTAACAGAGAGGCTAATATTTCATATGTATGGGGAATCATGAGGAAATTTTCGGATAGGAATAATATACGAGCAGAAAATAAATTGCCAGATATAAATATTGCAAAAAAAATACTGGATAGAATGTCAATTTGTGATATAGATCCAGAATTCAGGCTAATAAGTAATAATGAAGATATCATGGATTTTAATAGGGAGGAATTTGAAATGGTTTTACACAATGTAGGACAAAAAACAACACCTGAATAGATGAAATAACGTATAGCATGTTTGCCCATCTTCCAGATATAGCAATACAGATATTGTTAGATACATATAACAAAATTTTAAATGGGGGAGAATTACCCAGGTAATGGAAGGAATATATTATTTTAGGTTTTTTAAAAAGAAATAAAAACCCGGAAGATCATATGAACTATCGACCGATTGCGTTAGCATGCTGTGGATTAAAAATCTTAGAAAAAATGATTAAAAATAGGGTAGATTGGGAAATTGAAAACAGCAAAATCTTGTCAAATTATCAAATGGGTTTTAGGAAAGGAAAAGGAACATTAGATTGTGTAGCTTTTTTAGTAACCAATGTTCAAATGGCTTTTAGCGATAATCAAATGGTGGTTGCAGTATTTTTAGACATAAAGTCAGCATATGATAATGTAAATATCAATAAATTATATCGATACTTGGTAGAATATGGTGTGGAAAGGAACATGGTTAACGTAATTTTTAAAATTTTAAATAACAGGCAAAATTACATAAAGGATGAAGAGGGAAATATGCATGGACCGGGAGTAACAACCAAAGGGTTGGTACAGGGATCTCCCTTGAGCCCAATTCTTTTTAACATATATTTAAGATCTTTATTTGATATAGCAACAGAGGATATAGATATGATTTCATATGCGGATGATATTTTATTGTTCACAAAGGGGAAAAATATTGGAGATATGACGGAAAAAATTAATAAAAATTTGAGATTGATCAATAAATGGATGGAAGAACATGGTTTTGAGTTATCCATAGAAAAATGTGAAACCATCTGGTTTAAAAAGGGAAAGGAACTGAATAATAAGGGGATAATTAAGATAGGAAATAATCAAATTGAGGGGAAAAAAAAAGTAAATTACTTGGGAGTGATGATTACCCCAAATTTGAGTTGGGACTTACATATAAGTAACATAACAAATAGAGCAAATAAAGGAATGAATGTTATAAAGTGTTTCTGTAGAGTGTGGTGGGGAGCGGATCCCAAAAGCATGTTAATGATTTATAATGGGATAATAAAAGCACATCTGGAATATGGGAGCATTTTAATAAAACCATCTCCTATGAAAAACATAAATAAAATTAATAAAGTACAAAATCAAGCTCTGAGGATAATTTCTGGATGTATGAGATCCACTCCGATTAATGCATTGTTGGCTGAAACGGGAGAAATTGATCTTGAGTATAGAAGAAAGATATTAGCTATTAAATTCATAATTAAAAGAATAGACGATAATAATTCACCGATTATAAAAGTAATAGAAAGTTTAAGACAAATAGTTAAAACAGGGAAAGGGATATGGCGGAAATAATAATGAGCCTTATTTAGTAGAAGCGTTAGAATATGTTTTACCTTATAAACAATATATATATCAAGATGTGTTGAGTCCTTATTGTAGTTTTGAATATAAAGTGTACATTCATCAACTTAAGGTAATAGATTTAAAGTTGGAAAAGAAGGATTTAGGAAATAAAATAAAATTTCAAAGTGTAATAGAGAAATATATAAATGAGTATAATTTAGTATACACAGATGGGTCAAAAAAAGATGGGAAAGTGGGGTTTGCAGTAATGATGAACAATGGGGAATATTCATTCATGTCAAGGTTACATGATATTACAAATATATGTGATGCAGAAATGATAGCGATACATAAAGGAATGACTGTATGTCTAGAGAAAAATTTGGAGAAAAATTTAATATTAACAGATTCAAAAAGCGTTTTAGATAAAATAAGGGGAAATAAAAGGGAAGCCAACAGTGATTACATAACTCTTAAAATTAAACAAATGAGTTACTTAGCAGAAATGAATGGGATTGTTTTTGAATTTGCCTGGATACCAGGACACTCTAACATAGTGGGAAACGAACAAGTTGATATATTAGCAAAAATTGGGACAACATTGGGGGTACCCATGGACATTAAAGTGGACAAAATTCGATTATACCTATAGTAAAAAGTAAAATATTAGGGAATATTATAAAAAAGGGAAAAAAGATATACAAAATAAAGGAAAGACTTATGGGAAAATACATGAAACTTATCCAATTGAAACATGGTATAAAAGATATGCCTTTATGGATAGAAGACACATCACCACGGTTATTAGAATGAAAACAGGACATTGTTTAAATAATCAACATTTATTCCGAATAGGCATGAAAGAAAATCCAAACTGTGAGTGTGGTAGGGAAGAAACTCTAGAACACATACTTTTTGAATGTCCCATCAATCAGATACCTCAGTTTGATTTATATAGGGAAATAATTAATAAAGGTGTCCCAGCTCCGTTCAATTTACCGGTTATATTGAGACATAATAGTACGAGAATTAGTAATGTAATAATGAAATTCTTAAACTATAATAAAATTATAATAATAATAGATAGTTAAAAAAAAAAAATGTAGAAAAAATATATACGAAAGTGAGAAATAAGAAAAAAAAAAAAAAAAAAAAAAAAAAAAAAAAAAAAAAAAAAAAAAAAAAAAATAAAATATAAAGGAATAAAATATACATGAATATGTGTATATACGTAAATATATAGTAATTTGGGGGAAAAAAAATAAAAAACAAAAAAAAAATATAAAAAACTTATGGAAAAAAAATAAAAAAAAAAAAAAATTTTTTTGTTTCAATTCCTACTGTATTTCTATCCTATCCTGGGTGCTTGTTGTCCGAGGCAGTTTTAGGGTGTGAAATGCTTCGCTGCTGCCCCGAAGCGAGAAGAGTTGTATATCCTTTGTTGTGAACTTTGTATAACTAACCTTTTATCACAAAAACATATATGAGAAAGAAGAATTAAAAAAAAAAAAAAAACGAGAGTAGAAAAGTGGAAGATACATGGGCTACGAAATGATGGAAATCAGACCAAGTAGTAGCCCCACGATATGACCTGGCTGAATGCACCAATAGGGAGCAAGGGCCATAAAATCAGGAAGAAGAAGAAGAAGAAGTGAAGGTTATAAGTGTATTCGAAAAAAACAGAAAATTTGAAATTCATTTTCAAGTTATACAGTAGTACATTCTTCCATAGCCGATAAAATCGAAATGAACAAACAATTTTCAAAGTATTTATTCGAAAATAAAACGTTATTAAGCAATAACTAAAACTAAAATAAACATTACTGTAAAATTAAATATTTGAATTTTTGTGGCTTCTACCAAACCTCCATTTGGTTTAACACATTTATCGTATCTCTTCCGAATATTTTTTACACCATTTCTTATTTGTTGAGGTGTAATTTCGGCACAAATCCAGTGGCGTAGTCAGATTTTTATTACAAAATCGCTTCAATCTCAAATCGCTCACATTACCATACCTTCAGGAGTAGAACGGAATGAGCTATTGACTTCGGACTTTCACTGTACAAATTCAATTGTGATCTACTTCATATACGCAGTGTTGCCAGATTTTTAATATGTCTATAATCTAAACAAAAATTATAATCAAATTATTTGTTTCCAAAATTAAAGTTGTTGTAACTTCGTTGTTAACCAAAATTTTTTTATGAAATTTTGATGGTTTCCATTTGTAGCGACTACGAATCCAGTGGTGTAGACAAATTTGAAAACAAAAATTGCCTAAAGAACTTTTGCCTTTTTTGACAAGGAAAAAAAATCATAGAGTGCCTTGGAAATGAGACGAAAGTTATTGAAATTTGTGCCAAAATACAGTTTTTGATGCTCAATATTAAAAAATATTTCTTTTTGAGATTGATTGGAAAATGCGTATTCTACAGGGGTGGTTCCATTTTGAATGGGTCACACTGTTATATATATATATATATATATATATATATATATATATATATATATATATATATATTATTTCCGAACGAATTATTCATCATGGAATATTCTCGGGAGAATATCTTATGATATTGAAAAGGGAAACATTCCCAATTGAATATTGAATGGAAATATTTTTCTGTGAATTGAAAAATCCACAATAAAGTCTGATTTTAGGAACATTTTCATATTTTCAAACAAATCATTTTATGATAATTCTAAGAAAGGTATGAATGCTATCTGTTAAATCTGTAAGAATAGTCCTCAGGCATTTGAATCATTCTAGAATGATTTTTTTGAATAATTTTCCTCACTTTCAATTCTCCTGGAATTTTTTCGAAAGATTCTCACGCTATCCGGTATATACGAACAATCAAATCAAATTCACTCTAGATATATAAAAATTATTACTCACAATCATCTCAAATATGGACATGGAGGTGATCAAACGTAATCCGATGTCATCCATTAATCCATGATAAAAGTTGATGTTCCACTTAGTATACCATAAGAACATAGCAATTCCTTCCATTATGAAAAATATGAGGAAAAGTGTATAAAACACAATGAAGTATCCAAACGACTTGTTCAAAACACACAGTATGTCGGAAAGGTAGTTGTGGAGCTTGGATATGTTCAGTAATTGTTCAATATCGCTGAATTTTACCAGCAACACTTTCACCTTATAACCCTTATGAAGAATTTTTTCCACATGCAAATTTTCAACAGATTTTCGCATGTATTCATTCAGAGCACTGAAACGTCTGAAGATTTCTAATGCTAGCCAAAAATACAGAAATAATCCCAAATTCAGTTGAAAGTAGTGAAAATCTTCTTCATAATAGAACCTCTGATATTCGGACAGAGACCAATATACCCGTCTCAAAACTAATAAGGATAATGTGTAAAGGTTGTTGAGGGTGAAGCCAAACCAAAACCATTTTTCAATTGATCCACGAAACGTTAGAATGTTTTCGTCGAATTCCTTGATCGAGTCCACTATATGTTTCAAATCTCCTGAGTATAAAAAAATAATCCGGATGGTAGCTACAATGCTTGCCATAATACCAAAAATGTTTTTCGACAGTTCCATAACTCTAATCACGAAGTAATTCCCACCGGTTGGAATGATGAATAATTTTCCATATAGAGAATATATGGATCCACACATACTCAGTAAAAACAATATAATAACGTACACACTGAAATTTCTTTTTTCTTTGAGAGGACGGGCTATGAACCAAATGCTACATAACCCAAAAATATACTTCAAATATGTTATATTGGTGTAAGACATTTCTATTCTAACGTATGATTTGAACTGAATCATCCAATGTCATCACGTATACCAGCAAGCATTCCATTTAGATAATTGAAGAATGTTTATTGATCGAATATTGAATATTTCATGAAATAGAAGTTCACACATAAAAAATTTTCGATTTGCATCCGAACCATTTAATTTTATTCGAATTCGGTATTTGTTTCCGATGGAGTGGTTAATTTCAGCAGGGTCCCTAATAGACCGTGGGATAGTGACAGATTTTGAGATACGATTTTACGCAGTACCTTTTAGAGAACAATATTGTCCGTATATCCTCATGATAATAATGCATGAATCAAAGAGTCGTCCTGGGTTCTTCATATTAAAAAATGATTAGTTATTTGTTCGAAAATTATGTGTTTCGATACGATTTCAATCAGGCTTCCATGTGTTTTGTAATGAAATTAAAAAAAAATCCTCGGAAAATCATTGGCATACCGTCAGGATGGGCCCGAAGGGCTGGAATGGTCAAGTGAACTTATATTTTAATAAGGAAATTTTCCACGTTTTTAAACTGACTGCCACTGATAAGTATAATATATATATATATATATATATATATATATATATATATATATATATATATATATATAAAAGGAAGTAATATCGAGGGGACTGTTAAAAACAAAATGGAAGGAATCAAATGGACATAGCCCTCAGAGAAAAGTGCTAACCGTAGACAAGTGTTTCGGGCTCTCGGCCCTCATCAGTACGGTGGAGAAGTGCAAGGATGAACAACACTTGGTAGAAAACGACAAATCAACGGAGTCAACAAACAGAAGCCAACCGCTCATTTGTGATTTCGGTCAGCAGACCCTGAATTCCAGGGCAACAACCAACGTCACCACGGAGGCAGCTATAGCTACCTGCGTGAGGGCTATGTCCATTTGATTCCTATATATATATATATATATATATATATATATATATATATATATGTAGGCTTAAATATTGGGTGTACAGCAAAAGAAAAAGTGTACTCTTTAAAGTTTGTCAAAGCTTCCGGAATGTTTTATTTCCATCTTCAGGATAAGCTTTGTTGGGATTAGTTTCTTTGTTGTTTGCGAATGTTCTTCATGCAACGTAAGGTGAAATATAAGTTCTGAATTTGAAGTTGGGAACACATTTTAAATTGTCAACTACTTATAAAACATTAAAATTTATTGCAAACGTTACTAATTGAAATATAAGTACAGGAACATGTGTGTCTTGAAAAAGTACAATACGTTACCTTTTGTACGTCATAATAAAAAATCAAAATGAAGTTGTAAAAAAGATTGAAAAATTTCCATGTTTTTAAGCGGCATGCCTTTCTGTTTTCTTTATAACCATGGTATATGTGGGTGAAATAAGAAACGGCATACAAGTTGTGCGAGTTTTCCATATAACAAATTGTAAACAATGTTGCAAAATTATGAAAAAACATCCGTCTTTTTAATCAGTATGACTCTTGGTTAATAATTGAAGTTAGAAATTAACTTCGTTAAAATAAATATGGCATACAAGTTCTGTGAGTTTATCATATTGAAAAATTTAATAAAACTTTCATACTATTTCGATTTTCCGACATTGCCGCGTTGGTCCCCTGTCCCAGGACCATTATATATATATTTATAAATATTGTATATATATATATATATATATATATAATATATATATCTAAACATATTCATTCCTTTTCAGGACGAATTATTTATTTGGATATTCTGGGAAAATATTTTATATATTAAAAGGAAAACATTCTCAATTGAATATTGAATGAAAATACTTTTTTGTGAATTGAAAAATCCACAGTAAAGTCTAATTTTATGAACATTCTGTTCATATTCTCAAACAAATTATCCTATGATGATTCTAAGAAAGGTATGGATGCTATCTCTATATCTGTAGGAATAGCCCCCAGGCATTTGAATCATTCTAGAATGATTTATTGGAATAATTATCCTTACTTTCAATCTTCCTGGCATTTTTTCGAAAGATTCTCGAACTATCCGGTATATACGAACAATCAAATTAATACTACTCTAGGTTTGTGAAAATTTTTACTCACAATCATCTCAAATATGGACATGGAGTTGATCAAACGTAACCCTGTATTATCCATGGATCCATGATAAAAGTTGATGTTCCACTCAGTATACCATATTATCGCAGCAATTGCTTCCATTATGGAAAATATGAGGAAAAGTGTATAAAACACAATGAAGTATCCAAACGACTTGTTCAAAACACCCAGGATGTCGGAAAGGTAGTTGTGAAGCTTGGATATGTTCAGTAATTGTTCAATATCACTGAATTTCACCAGCAATACTTTCACCTTATAACCCTTATGAAGAATTTTTTCCGAATGCAAATTTTCAACAGATTTTCGCAGGTATACATTCAGAGCACTGAATCGTTTGAGGATTTCTAATGATAGCCAAAAATACAAAAACATTCCCAAATTAAGTTGAAAGTAATGAAAATCTTCTTCATAATAGAACCTGGTATATACGGACAGAGCCCAATATAGCTGCTTCGGAACTAATACGGATAATGTGTAAAGATTGTTAAGGGTGAAGCCAAACCAAAACCATTTTTCAATTGATCCACGAAACATTAGATTTTTTCCGTCGAATTCCTTGATCGAGTTCACTATATGTTTCAAATCTCCTGAGTGTAGAAAAACAATCCGAATGGTAGCTACGATGCTTGCCAAAATACCAAAAATGTTTTTCGACAGTTCTATAACTCTAATCACGAAGTAATTCCCCACGGTTGGTGTGATGAATAATTTTCCATATAGAGAATATATAGATCCACACATACTCAGTAAAAACAATATAATAACGTACACATTGAAATATCTCATTCCTTTGAGAGGACGGGCTATAAACAAAATGCTACACAACCAAAAAAGATACTTCAAATATCTTATATTGGTGTTGGACATTTCTGTGCTAACGTGGGATACAAACTGAATCATTCAATTTTATTATGTATACCAGCAAGCTGTCCATTTAGATAATTGAAAAATGTTAATTGATTGAATATTGAATATTTCATGAATAGGAAGTTGACACATAAAATATTTTCGATTTGCATCCAAAACAATTAATTTTATTGGAAGTTACTGTCACAAAAATCGATATCATCACCCAAGTAACATTTGAAATTGCTACCTAATCAAAACATTTTACCGCAGTATATTTCAAAGTCGCTAATCTGTTCGGATCATTGAAATTTCGAGGGTTATTAACGAATTACGAATCCTCATTTCCTGCTCTCACAGGACTGATGACCTTTAAAGGTGGAAATGGAGCCGTGTGTGCACGTGACCTAACCAATAAAATATATTTGTGTATTTTGTGCAAATAATTCGTGTTTTCGCAGAGCGTTTCGACCTAGGAAGTCATCTTCAGTACTTGCCTGATGAATAAGTGGGTAAGAGAAATTGAAATAAGACAAAAGTTCTTATTTATCGCAGAAGGTACACAGCGAGCACAAAAACATCTGAGATGTTAAGAGAACGAGATTTTGAGACACTGAACATCCACTGCGATATTCTAAGCATGAATATCTAATATATAAAATTCTCGTGAAACGGTGTTTGTAATTAAACTCCTCCGAAATGGCTCGACCGATTCTCATGAAATTTTGTGTGCATATCGGTTAGGTCTGCGAATCGGACAACATCTATTTTTCATCCCCCTAAATTTCAAGGGTGGTCCAACCCTTATAATTCATTTTTTTTCAGATAAAATATGTTGTTTTTATCGGAACGTAGTTCCTTATCGCGCGTTGCGAAAAAGGGCTAGACGGAATAAATTAAGACCAAAAGTTGTAACGAGACTTTCGCTATGGTTATAAGCCGTGCGGCGTGCGCGTGTTTCTCTGTCCGTATCTCTCTCTCTCTATCATAGAAAGCAAGCCAGTTATTTTCGTTTCGTCTTTCTATTTCACATTGAATAGTGTGGTGTCGCGACGATTTTGTTGAGTGTATACAGGTTTTTTGTACATAATAAACAATAAAAAAAAATAACAATAATGAATCCTGACAGTGTTTCTGCACAAGTTCCGGATATTGCTGATGGAGTTAGGTAAGTAGAGATCTTATACAGACAAGAATAAATGCTTATGTATTTTTAGCAAGTACGCATTATAACTTCTCTTTACTATTGTGCTAACCAAGTCATACGCGTTATAATCTCTCCATTATTGTGTGTTTGGCAAGTGTACGCGTCATAACTTTGATAAATTTAAAAGCAAATTATATTTTGATATCACAATATCAATGCGTATGTATTTAGCAAGCCGTGCGTGTTCTAACACATACGCTGTTGTGTTTACGAAGTATATATATATATATATATATATATACAGAGTGGCCACTTTTTTAATGGGATTGTATTGGTAACTTTTGAACCATAAGAGTTAGAAGGTCGGTCAAATGGAGAAAAAGTTGCATTCATAGAAGCATTGTCAAGCAGTTCAAACAAATCGAGATTATCAGGGCCGGTTATTGAGATATCATAAGAAAAGTAAATTCTGTCATTTTGATTTTTCTTTTTTTCCCACTTTATTTCGGATATTATCGAAAAATGTCACGGGAGTTTTTTATTTGACAGTAAATTATCCTCAATTTGACATAATCAGATTTCGTATCTAACGTTTCGTACGCTCTGGGCCACCCTCAACCTCATTTTTTTCAATACGGACCTGCATATTTTATGACACTTTTCGAAATAACTTTCAACGTTGAATTCAACGATATATCATACAATGTCATTCAAAGTTGATTTTCAGGTGATTTTGACCTTTATCCAAATTTCTTTGGGTCGGATCTGTATTACATTTAGGTACCTTCAGTTTATAACAACATGCAATACATTTCGATAAGAAAATCAACTTACTCATCTTCAACTGAATGGAACGTAACAGAATCAAAACAAGAGACAAGTAATAATTATTTACAAATTTCAAGAGGTGAAAAACCTAATTCATAATAATTAAACGAAACTATCATTTAATGAAAGAAAAATCAAATGATTATTCGAAAGTAAATGATGAACATTAATGAAGTAAGTGTTCGAAATGTCCACCATTTTGTAAAATGCACTTTGCGGTTCTGGAACCCATACTTCTCATACATTTGCTTATTTCGTCTCCTTGAATACCTTCCAATACATTCTCAATCTTCTCGCGAAGAATCATTATTGTTGGATTTGTCATTTGTTCCGTTGAAACAAATAACAGAATCGAACTTTATTTTGAGATCATTACGATATAATTTTTGCAATGCTTGGTATTCAAATTTAAAATCATTGTATTCGCGTCTCTTGACTATTTTATTAACAGCAGTTTTTGATAAATTGCATTCACTGGCCACAGTTCTCGATTTTTTTTCTGGGTTCAATTGAATTTGGGTCAGAACATTGATATCGTTGATAGACTTGTTTTTTCTTACATACACACAACTCTAGGTTTATTGAATGTATTATTTTCAAGTAGTAGGCCGTGGATAAAAAAGAACATAACAAGAAATGTCATATCATTTGTCACTTCGTTTATTATTGTGTCACAAGAACTTGTCATTAAATACTTTTCTGAGTAATTTCAATTTAACTTATTCGATATGGTAAGATACACAAATGGAGAGAAGAGAGATATGTACGAAGTTACATAAAACTAGATAGACATTCGTTCAAAGCACAACAAAGGTATGGAATTATATCCTGAAAGAACAACACCAAATATCAAAATGTTTCGACGTTTATCTACAACGTTACTTGCACATAATTCATTCATCAAACCTAGAGGTCCTCATGTACGACGAAACGAGCCTATCAATGACATCAATGTTCTGGCCCAAATTCGAATGAATCCAGGAATAGGACCGAGAACTATGGCCAGTGAATGCAATTTATCAAAAAGTGCTGTTAATAAAATACTTAAGAGACACGGATACCATGACTATGAATACCAAGCCGTGCAAAAACTATATCGCAATGATCCTGAGAGAAGGTTGCAATTCTGTAATTGGTTTCAACGGAAGGTGCGGAATAACAACAATTTTGCGCACAATATCATTTGGGGAGACGAAACGACGTTCACAAATTCTGGCATGTTCAATCGAAGGAACAAACATTTTTATGCCACAGAAAATCCTCACTTAATTCATGAAGTTAGACAACAATATCGTTTTTCTTTGAACATATGGTGCGGTTTGTTGAATAATGAATTTCTGGGACCCTATTTTATTGACGGCAACCTAACCGGAGCAAAATATGTAGAAATTATAGAAGAAATGTTGGATGATCTTCCTATACGGTATCGGCGTAATAGTCCATGGTTCCAACAAGACGGATGTGGTCCACACAACTCAAGAATAGTCACAGACTATCTAAATCGAACTTTTCCCGATTCATGGATTGGAACAAGAGGTCCAGTAGCATGGCCTGCCAGATCTCCGGATTTGAATCCGCTGGATTTTATTCGTGGGGATATCTCAAAAATTAAATTTATGATACTACGAACCCGACAATAGAGATTCTTCGCGAGAAGATTGAGAATGTATTGGAAGGTATTCAAGGAGACGAAATAAGCAAATGTATAAGAAGTATGGGTTCCAGAACCGCAAAGTGCATTTTACAAAATGGTGGACATTCCGAACACTTACTTCATTAATGTTCATCATTTACTTTCGAATAATCATTTGATTTTTCTTTCATTAAATGATAGTTTCGTTTAATTATTATGAATTAGGTTTTTCACCTCTTGAAATTTGTAAATAATTATTACTTGTTTCTTGCTTTGATTCTGTTACGTTCCATTCAGTTGAAAATGAGTCAGTTTATTTTCTTATCGAAATGTATTGCATGTTGTTAATTAAACTAAAGGTACCTAAATGTAATACACATCCGACCCAAAGAAATTTGGATAAGGGTCAAAATCAACTGAAAATCAACTTTGAATGACATTGTATGATATATCGTTGAATTCAGCGTTAAAAGTTATTTCGAAAAGTGTCATAAAATATGCAGGTCCGTATTGAAAAAAATGAGGTAGAGGGTGGCCCAGAGCGTACGAAACGTTGGATGCGAAATCTGATTATGTCAAATTGAGGATAATTCACTGTCGAATAAAAAACTTTCGTGACATTTTTTGATAATATTTGAAATAAAATGGAAAAAAAAGAAAAATCAAAATGACAGAATTTACTTTTCTTATGATATCTTAATAACCGGCCCTGATAATCTCGATTTGTTTGAACTGCTTGACAATGCTTCTATGAATGCAACTTTTTCTCCATTTGACCCACCTTCTAACTCTTATGGTTTAAAAGTTACCAATACAATCCCATTAAAAAAGTGGCCACTCTGTATATATATATAAAGTCCCGCGCATCTATGACGTGTACGAAAGAATAGACAGACAGAGTGCATATATATATATATATATATATATATATATATATATATATATATATATATATATATATATATATATATATATATATATATATATATAAAATATTATTATAACTTAAAAAAAAAAAATTATTACAACTCCTTCACTAATTAATCGAAAGGAACTTCGTTCCATCCGGGTGTCCCTTGACACCTCTCAAGTTTTTTTTTATGATACAGCATTCAAAAATACATACCACCCTAAATTTTCATCCTTCTACGATCAACCCTATTTTTCCATCGCGATTTTTATTTTATTTTATTTTATCCACAGATCCGCAATAGGGTTGCAAGATGGCAATCGAATATAATAATTGTAGTACGATAAGTTGAGAACGGAATAACGGGATAAAGAAAAAACTGGATAACACGAAAACGGGATAACGGGATAACGAAAAAACGGGAAAACGGGATAACAGGATGACAGGATGAGGGAATAACGGGAAAACGGAATAACGGGATAAATAAAAAATGGGATAACAGGAAAATGGGATAACGGGATAACGGGAATAACGGGATAACGGGAATAACGGGATAACGAAAAAACGGGATGACAGGATAAGGGGATAAGGGAAAAACGGGATAATGAAAAAATGGGATAACAGGAAAATGGGATAACGGGACAACAGGAAGCGGAAGGAGTCAAAAGCATAGTCTAGATGGAACAACATGAAGGAAAACATAGGAAAAAAGAAATTCTACGCGGACGAGAGGACATAGAAATTTGGACAGGACAACGTCTGTCGGGTTAGCTAGTAATTTTTATAGAATGTCCGCCGCAGGTGGCGATTTTAGGACGTCTCTGGGATGTCACGAAAAGAACTTCTCCTTAGTTTTTCTATTAGCCTTTCCATAGACACAACAGAACATTCCCAAAACGTTTTGCACACATTAAATCGATGTTAATAAATCATTTTTGTAGAGCACTTTCTGAAGCCTTTTGTTATTCATTTGGAATTTTAAGATATTACATTCTATTCGAAATGGGTTTTTTTTTCAATTTCTATACCACCAGGAATACATCCCTCTTTTAGGATGTTTATCATGTAATCTAAATGGAGATTCTTCTTGAAAGAACGAACTGTAAATTGTAAAATTGTTTCCAACCGCTTTCTTAGTTGTTTGACCAACCCTTAGAAGATAATGAAAACTTGTACGAGTTAAGATCACGGGGACCTTACCTTTCATAGATGGTATGCGAAACCACTTTTGGGGCCTTGAAAAACTGTTCACCAGCTGCGGAAGTCGAACCCGCAGGTGGAAACAGTGGACACAAGACCAACGCTCGTGCCACTGACACATTCTGAGTGAAACTTTTCATTAATTTATTCTGTTGATTGATGATAGTGTTGAAAAATAAAAATTGAGTTTTTTATAACCTCCTAGGCTTTTATATTTCTCAGGGTACTGAAATCAAGATTTCATCTGATGAAACACATTCGATGTGGAATTCACTAACCACCAATTTCGCAGATAATTGCAATATGATTAGATATTTTCTCACAAATATTTTCAATTATATCTCTAGGAAGGAGGATGAAGTTGAAATTATATTTAGAAAAATATTCATTTTCAGAGTTATTCTTCAGTTTTATAATAAACTGACTTCTTCCATTTGAACAGTCAATACATTTCAGTTCGCATAAGTCTGTTGGAAAACATGAGCAATTATTTTTTATTTTTCGACTCTCCATAATCTGAAAACTAACAAAGTTCCCAATGGAAAAATGTATAAAAAAATAAGTCGTTCAATAATCTTCAATGATACAGTTTGACCATGTCATTACAGATTCGAACACCCTATCAAAAATACACAGTGTATACTTTTTAGGTTATATTATGTTTCTGGACTATGCTAATTCATTCAAATCATGTAATACTTATTTACTTATTCAGTGATATCCAAAATGTCTATTATATAATTGGTAATGTTCACTTTCCACGTTTTTCTCAGTTAAAAAAAATTCAACCAACGCTTCACAGTGTTCCATGTCCATGTGCTATACCATACAGCCCAGTCGTTCAGTATTATTCTGCGAGGTTTATCAGGTGTACCATAATGAATGGCCAAATTATGACATGGCGGGAATTTTAAAAAGAAAGCAGAGTGGATAGGTCATTTGGACATTGGTTTTTATTATAGAAAATAATACTGGTTTCATTTGCTTATGAAAATATAAGAATGTGTTTTCGGTCCTGTGTAGAATAGGAGGTATTGTTATTAAAATATAGGAATACAAAATGAAATAAATAGTTGAAAGTGAGGGGTCGAAAGATATAAATATTCTAAGATTCAATTCACATGGAGTTTTCAACATTTTGTTGTGTGGGATGATCAAGTTGAAAAAAATATGTCGAGAACCATTATGAAACTGGACAGGTTATGTATATTTCATATCTGGGATGAATATCTCTAGGCGAACTATATTCTGTCTAGAAAGAACATCCACATGTTAAAAAAAATTTCACTTCGCCAATACCTCTCAGTAAGCATACAAAGAAATGCCACAGAAGAACAAATACAATTCCTCCCACATCCTTTAAAGTCCTCTTTGGGAAGTGCATATTGCGTCTCAAAAAAACATACACATGCCAACATTTTCAAAACATCCCAAAATCTCCCAGGGATGTTTGTACTCGCTGGGTTTCTGTGGTGATAGTCGAAGAACGGAGCAGACTGGCCAGTGACCTCTGAAACTGTACAGGTAATGAGTTATTCTGTCTGTGGGCCTCATGAAAAATGTTATCCTCATCGTTATTTCATCCCAGAGGCGAGGTAGCAGCGAGAGTGGCTGAATAAGTGTCGTCGAATAATCGAGAATGAAGTCAAAAGTAATTTTTTTCAAACGAAAAGGATCGGAAACGTGAATTGAAATGAAGTGCTCAGATGTAGGGCTAGCTGTAGCTAGATAATAATAAAGTAATTAATAAAAAACTTTTTAAAGACAAGCTTCCATTGAGATACACTGAAAACTGAAAAATAATTGCTTTGGATGTGTGAAGTAGTTTATTCCGTGAGTTATAGATTCAAAAGCTTGTCGCGCAAAGCTTTCAGTTCGAATACAAAAGCGACAAGCTTTTGAATCTATAACTCACGGAATAACCTACGTCACACATCCAAAGCAATCATTTCTTACTTCTAAGTGAATTTGAATGAAAACTTGTCTTCAAAAAGGTTTTTTATTGATTATTTTATTTTGTGCTTTTTTAGAACTGAAGTGCGCCTTAATCTGTGCATTTTTGTTGAAGCATCGTTATTATGAGGCCTTTTTTCCTATAAGTACTGAGCTGTCTAGTCCTTCAATGAGGAGACCATCTTGAGACTAACTCATCCGCCATCTTGGAGTTGCCATCTTCAATTTATGGTATTTAACCGACACCAAAAAACCCGATATACCTGTTTTGAATGAAATCGGTCCGTAATTATGAAATTCGTTCTCCATCTTTAATTTCTGAAGTTTGATAGAAAATTCATAATCTCCGGCCCCGAAAACTCTCACATACCAATTTTGAATAGAATCGGACCATGAACACATTGGCCATCCTGCAGCCGCCATTTTGGTTTTATGAATTTTGGAGAAAAATTCATAATCTTCGACCATAAAAACCCACAAATACCAATTCTGAATCGAATCGCATCATAAACTAAAATCTCGTCCGCCATCTTAGAGCGCCATTTTGTTTTTTTCTCTAACAAAAATTTCATGAGTTGCCATTCCAATTTCATAAATTTTGACAATTAATTCATAATCTCCGACTCCGAAAACCCCCACATACAGATTTTGAATAGAATCGGACCATAACCACAAAACTCCTCCACCATCTTGGAGCCACCATCTTAAATTTCTGCAGCTTGACCAAAAACTTACAATCTTCGCCCTCGAAAACCCCCCAAACACCAATTTTGAATCGAATCGTACCTTAATCACAAAACTTGTCCGTCATTTTGGAGCCGCCATCTTGAATTTATAAATTTCGAAAAGAAATTCGTAATTTCCGACCCCGAAAACCCCCACATACCAATTTTGAATCAAATCGGAGCATAATCATGAAACACGTCCGCCATCTAAAATTTATGAATTTTGGAAACAAATTCATAATCTCTGACTCCGAAAACCCCAATTCTGAATCAAATCGGACCATAATCACAAAACTCGTCCGCCATCTTGGAGCCACCATTTTGAATTAATGAATTTTGACAAAAAATTCATAATCTCCGACCCAGAAAACCCCTATATATCAATTTGAATCAAAGGGGACCATAATTACATATCTCGTCCGCCATTTTGCATTTTCCTCTAACATAATGCATTGTCACCGGAATTATGAACACTTGCCAAATTTCAGCTCAATCGGATGTCGGCAAGTGCTCCAAAAATGGATTACAAATTTTAAACCAGAAAGAATGACAGAACGAACGAATGACATAGAACGAAGCAAGCCACATAAAAGCTTGTTGAAAAAGTTGAAGAAAATTTGAGCTTTCGAATAAGAAGAAAATATGATCCTTCAAAAAAAAATGCAGGATTTTACTGGTATTTGGGCTTGAAAATGAAGGTTATTGCCGTGAATTTATGAAGATTATTTATTTTATATCGGTCACAATCAATGTAGTAGTGGGAAAAAGTCATGACTAGATGTAGCCAACAACTTGATGACGGCCGAAAATTACGGATCTTTGAGGACACAGGTGGCTCAAACAGTACAGTGCCTTATTATTATCAGGGATTCAGGAATAATCACATTTTTTATGAATTTTTATGCAATTTGGTTACTGAGGATTTTAAGATAATAATAATAATAATAATGTTTATTCTTTCACTAATCATTTTACAAGATTTTCAAGAGCAGCCATAAGGAAGTTAATCCGCGCATGGCTTTTGCTATGTCTGTTTTTACATATTGTTTATATGATACAATAAATGAGTCTAATATGTAGATTGACAATAATTGGCACACTGAATACAATTATGTATAAGTCACTAGTTATTATTAAAATATAAAATTGAATTGACTGAACCATAATTCCAATTATATCGTTGTGTAGTTTTGTATGTGAAGTTTTATATGGTTAGTTTAGTTCTGAAGAATTGTACGATATATTTGAAATCATTTTCTGTTTTACATTTAAGGGAGTGCCAGGTTTCGTCTTCATAAAATACTGCTTTATCGTCCGCAAAGCTTATGATGTCTCCTTCAATTGGTAGGTCAAATAGTTCATGATGATAATGAACAACTCAACACTATTGACAGTAGTAAGTAATTTTCATTTCATTTCATTCATGGGGATATCCGATAATAGACGGAGAGCTGGCTGAAGGACGAGCAACATGCCTCGGTCCACGAAATATTTTACATGGAATAGGTTCGATTGTTGTCGGCAAAGCGAAAGCACGACCGTCAGAAGGTGCGCTGAAAAATAAGTGCGTGGGCGGGCGATCAAGCCTGTGAATTTACCGACAAAACAAACTGTCGATCGGCACGGCTGAAAATTTACATAGGTATCGAGGAGAAAGTTTGTTTGTCAGTTGATCTGTCAAAACAATCATATGCAAGAAAGTATGGTAACATATCAGTGAATCCGCGACATCGATTCGATCAAATAATAAGAATGAAAAAATGGAGTTATTGGTTTCTTTCTGACTCACCCTGTTCAGGAGGTTGACACATATTCCGATATGTTGTAGGAAATTAGCATTGTGCGATTATTGCACACAGGATTAGTGTACCAAGTTTAAATTTTTTTCCTTTTGGAGAAAACAAATTAAATCCTAATTTTTTTCGTACTTTCGACTGAGGGGATGCCGTTTAGGAATCTGTAGTCGGAGTTTGTCGGTCTTATTCTGACTCACCCTGTATAATTTATTTGTTCTATTGTTTAATCTATTTGTGGTAAGGATTTCAAATGGTCTTTAAGAAAGTCGGTAGTTACTTCGTGGCGTTCGTCTTTGTGTCCAAATATAACAATTTCATTCAATTTTTGCTAACGCTCCAATTGTTCAATTTTATGCTTCAAGAAAGAGTTTTTCATTACAAGCTGTCTGATTCTCTCATATAATTTCTCAATTCCTAGTTGAATACGTGCTTCAGTACAACTATAGCATTTTTAAGTTCTGTTTTATTCTGCTGAATTTCATCAATAATTCGTTTTGTGTCAATGCTGGTAGGAATCCTATATTTTTTTATCATTCATTCAACGTCGGCCAGATTCTGCGACTAGGCTTAACACCGACCTGAAATTTTACCGTATACTCTGGTGTTTCCAACAAGAGGTAGGGTTCTTCAACGAGCACAGCATCTATGAACACGGGACCGCCATCTTGTGGTATCCTCCGAAAAACGGTATATCTCTCGATATATCTCGTGCTCACTGATATATCGCTACAGCTACGATTATGTCACTGAGCTGCAGTTGTACGGGCTTTAATAACGCGGACGTTCTTTGGCAGGCAGTGCTCAACTAATAGGCCTACTTTGCTTCATTTGTTTTCGATTACTGTATCCCGAGTTATTTGATGAATTTCACAGAGCAACATTCGAATCTTCACAGTAAAGTTCACCATGTCCTATGTTTTATTTATATCTTAATGAAGGCCACTCAATATGTGATAACTATAAAATTATCTGCTAGTAGAGAAGCGTTAGAATAAAAAAGTTTGTTATGTCGAAATCAAAATATTGATAAGTAGTACTTCCATCTGTATAGATTGAAAATTGAAGCTCTATTCAGGAAATTTGTCAAAACGACAAAAAAAAATTATATAATTTTTCTTAATATTTCTCTCGATAAAATTAAACTAAAAATAAAATATATTTCAAACATGTTTGTACTATATTGACGAGTCTTTTGAAATCAAGATAATGAATTGAATGCTGAAAAAAAGCGAATTGAATTAAAAAGAAAAAATATAACTACTTCAGTTCGTTTTTGATAGAAATATTTAAAAAAATAGATAAATAATAAAATAATTTTAATTATTTTCTCCAATTTCTTCCTCTTCTACTTCATCATCATTATTATCTGTTGCCATTGGTGGTGGGAAATTCCAAACAATCTTGCGTGCAGAGTAGCCCCGTTTTTCTGCACCCACAATTCTCGGTTCAATTGGTGGCAAATAATTACCTAGCCACCCACGATTGCCCTTGTAGATAAACTTTTCCCAGATGTTCCATCGAGCCTCTTTCACTATTGTTTTTTGTAGAATATTTCCAAATGAATAGATTCAAATTAACCTCAGATTCCGAAGGCATTGTACATAAAAAGACTCCATTTAATGACAGCTTCATGAATAGCACGTGAATCTTGGTATCTGGAATAATTTAGCAGCATCCACCAAGTTTTGTATTCATCAATATCAGTAAACATTTGGTCACTAGGAAGATAAAAATCGGATTCACAAGAAATTAAACGAATTTCAGATCTAACAATATCAGCAGCGACTTTTAAAATTCCTAACTTTTCATCTTCTTCATTTGCAGACCATTGTTGATACCAACTTCCACCTAAGACATCATGTTGAAAGGAACAATAGTGGTTTGAGATATTTGCACGAAATTACTGTATTGTCCTAAATGTATTTGATAATCAAGTATCAAATCATCGAACGTAAATTGACAGTCATCATTATTCTCCATGTATATAAAGATTTCTTCTTTCTTCTTCTACTGATAGTACTCATGGATGTACTTATCAGTGTGATATACAAACTCGACACACAATGATCATGGTAATTTGCTTTTCTCGATTGTAAATTAACGTAACAAATTCTTATTGAAATATATCTACTCTGATCGTCCCTACGATCTTTATTTAAATGTAATGTTGACTCTTTCAATTCACTAGAAGTCACACTATGTACAATACGCCGAATTGATTTTTTCATTTATTAACTCACGCTTTATTTAAGGCATTATTATTTATATGTGCCAGGAATATTATTCTTCAAGGTTTTCACATAAAAAACAATTTCATTCGAAATTGAAATTGTCTATTAATCAATCACTTAATTAATATTTTTCTCGGGTGGCAAACGGTTGGTATTTTTTTTTGTTAGATTTTGATGTATTGCTGATGAAATATTTTTGTCGACAACTCTCATGAATATGAACAAAATTACTTTTCTTTAGTAGAGGCAAAATGTATTATTCCTTTCGGATGATGCTTGAATTGATCTCTTTAATCCTTTTGTAACTTTTGTAGTGACTTCTTATTTATTTTCATTACAAATAAAACAGAACTGAATACGGCTTGTACTAGGTTCTGAATCACTCATGATTGAATTTTATCCAAAAAAAGATAAACTCTAGTCACTATCTTCCATCGTTCAAGATAACCTCTTGTGGGGTATTCATGTTGAAAAGGGAAACATTCTCAATTGAATATTGAATAAAAAGATTTTTCTGTGAATTGAAAAATCCACGATAAAAATGAAGTTATTTTTTGTGAATGTCTATTCAATATTCAATTGAGAATATTTCCCTTTTCAACATTCAAATTCATTAGTTGACTATTGTTTTACTTTAGTTGAAGTAAAAGATTTAATTTTATTCTGCTTTCCGTGAAGATATGCTATACGAGGCAAACAAACATAAACTGAACTTGTTTATAGCTGATTCTCCGACCCTACAGTAGTATGTCGACCAGCTGCCTCTTGTGTGTCTCGTTCTATGGTTCAATAGTTTTGGATTTTACTGTACAGTATTTCATGTACAAGGTCATCGAATATCGTTTTTCAATTGTTATACTATGATAAATTATTTCAACAATAATATTAGCAATTTTTGAAAATAAAAAAAATAAAATAAAAAAAGATCGTCAATTTTTGAACTATAAAGAAAGGAGTATTTATTATTACAAACATTTTGGAAAATAATAACTTTGAAATTAGAGTAGTTTTGAGCGGTTTCGAGATGAAAGTAAAGCGCTCCTCCACTATGATGCAATGGAACAATCGAAATAGATTCGAAAAATGAATGTAAGTCTGGTTCCATGAAGTGCTCAAAAGTTTCAAGGAAAGGAGATATCTCGCATAGCTGATTCCGGTAAGTTTTTAAATGACATAATGTTCAGGAATGAATTCAATTAGGCAACTGCTCGGCCAACAAAGAAATGCTAAATTCTCGGTCAGGAATCAGTTTTGTATTCAATTTTTCTTAATGAATCAACTCGTAATGCTTAATTGTAGAAAATTCAAAAAAGGTATGATATTTCTCAATATATCTTTTTCCGTTGATCTGTGACATTCAAAAGTTAGTTTCAAGTATTGAAATATGCATATCAAAAATATCAAGTAACAAATCACAGCTCAAATTACTTGAAGCTAATATTTCTCAAGGAAAAACATTGACTTCAATATTAGATTCCAATAAAAACTATTCGTATTAGGTGTATTATTACAGTTAACCATGAAAGGTTATATAATAAACCTCACTGATTTCCTAGATTTTCTTTATACCGACAACGATGACTCGAAAATTTTAATTCTGTCATATGTTCCACCTTTACTATTCGAAAAAACATTGATAATAATGATGAAAAAACAATCACGTGCGATTCGGGCTTGAATATCTGAGCCATTTAGCTTCATCAATATGCAATAAACCAGCCAACCATGCAACCTCTATATTTCGTAAGAGCGTTCTTTGTGGACATTAATGAAAGATTCGAATATCCGAACGTCGGGAGAGGGTTGGCAGCGGCAAAAATGTTCTTGGATATCTTGCCATCTTCATATTCTGTCAAATTGTCCGTTATGAAGAATTCTCAAAGAAATTATTAGCAGATCCAAATTTCCACGAGTCGGGGGCGGGTAAGCATCAGCAATTTTTGCATAGAGGATCCTGCCACCTCCATATTTTGCCAAAGCACTTCCTATGGGTGATGATGTACGAAAATATCAACAGATTCAAATTTCCGTGCGTCGGGAGTAGGTGAGTATCAGCAATTTCCTCATTCGAAATCCTGCCACCTCCATTCCCCGACACAGCGTTTTTCATGAGTTGAAATGCACGAAATACTTACAAGATCCAATTTTCTCGCGGGCGAGAGAGCATTAGCAAACTTTTTATTCGAGATCCTACTACCTCCATATTTTGTTAGAGCATTCCTTATGGGTAATAATATAAGAAAGGTATCAAAAGAGCGAATTTTCTGGGTGTCGGGCGCGGGTGAGCATCAGCATTTTTTTAAATCGGGATCCTGCCTTGCTAAAGTTACCGAGGTTTCTTTTATACGTACAATTTGTCTCTCCAAATATCTCTTTATGATATCTTCAATCTTCACGCCGTATTTGTTCCCACTTTCAGATATCATCAAACAATCTCGAGCTCCAAATTTCGTTTCCTTTTATTTGATACCGACAGAAATTATAGGATTTAACATTATGATATCCTGCAAAAAATCGGCTCATAATTCAGGAGATAGAGAGAAATAACCAATTTTACATTGTTTTTATGTGACGACAATAGTTTTTTTTGGTATATGAATGAGTTCCTCATCAGATTTCATTTGAACTACTGAAATGCATATTCGAAGATAAAATACAAAAATGAAAGTATTATCTAACCCATTATTATATGATCATGAAGAGAAACACACTTTATGGACGCCATTTTTGTTGAAAATGATCTATATTCCATATGAAATTATTTATTTTGTCATTTCGAACTCCGAGCCAGTAGGATTTGAACTGACGTAATTGTTCCCCATGATGCACACTTTGATTTGTTATTGAATGAGATACCTGAAAATGAAAACTAATGATTCGTAATATTTCCATTCATTTTATACTAAAAAAGATCTATATTCCACATGAAATTATTTATTTTGTCATTTCGAACTCCAAACCAGTATTTGTTTCCCACGATGCACACTTTGATTTGATATTGAATGACATAGCCTGAAAAATGAAGAACCAATGATTCGTAATATTTCCATTCAATTTATACTACAAAAATGATCTATATTTCATATTAAATTATTTATTTTGTCATTTCGGACTCCGAGCCAGTAGAATTTGAACTGACGTAATTGTTCCCCACGATGCACACTTTATTTTTATTTAATAAGACCTGAAAAATGAAGAACTAATGATTTGTATATTTCCATTCATTTTATACAACAAAAATGATCTATATTTCATATGAAATTATTTTTTTTGTCATTTCGAACTCCGGCCGGTAGGATTTGAACTGACGTAATTGTTCCCCACGATGCACACTTTGATTTGGTACGAAGATACAGTACCTGTCCCGGATGCGACAATTAGTTTTTGACTGTCATCTGTCGAACGGAAGTGCCACGATTGGAAAATGACAGAAACTATTTCGCACGAAACTTGACTTACAATATGTCATTTGGAAGCCTTCGAAAAACTGTATCCGGAACAGTCAACATGATTTCTCCAACTGACATTGAAAATAAAAGAATGCCAAAGTTTAAAACTCTCATCTGCCATCAATACTACTTAGTTTATATACGAGCGACATACTAATATACGATAATGCAAAAATTCCCATGTATGCAGATAATATAGCCTTGCTGTCCTACTTCAAATGGGGAGTTGTTATTTGCAGAATGACTTGAAGTGGAATGTGAGGGTGAATCCGGCCAATTCGTAGGTGATTTGTATATTTGTTGCAAGCCGGGCGATCGAATAGTCCCCGCAAGTCAAATTCTTAGGTGAATTGGCCCACTTGGAAAATATATATCCAGAAAATCGAATGGAAAATCATGAATAGAACCTTTACCTCTTCATAAACAGAAGAAGCAAACTGTACCTCGAAAATAAAGTGATGTAGTACAAAACGTTATCCTCACCTGTCATTTTGTATGCCTGAGACAAAGTTTCTCATTCTGGAACTGGTTCAGAGGAAACTTCATAAGATGATCATGAATGATCCATGGTATGAGCTTTTCATTTCTATCATTGAAAGCCTGGCTCTAGGCAGATCATCAGGAGCTCAAATCAGGCAGTATTTGAATGTGCCATAGACGACCCTACCTATTTCGAACGACCCAGGCGTGTTGGGTTTACCCATTAGTTTGAATACCACTGAGCGCAATTACTACCCTCATTTCTTAATTACAGCCTCAGCTATAAAAAAATTCCACAGAGATCTTCAATTCTTGTACACAAAATTGTTTCCGAGAATCAGATTGTAGATTGTAGGGAGGTCGATATGGCTGTTCTGCCTCTTCTTACCTCGACCTATTAGATCTTCTGTACCTTAATTTTCATCTATCCAAGGTTCGGAATTCCAAGACTTCCTGCGGAGTGAATCGGATTCCTGGGAGCTAAGTTCCCGATACCTGAGGGCGTTAGTGAATTCCTTTCAAGGAACTTGTGCCTTTTGTTTTTTTGTTCTGCAGTTTCAGAGATGTTTTCGCAGTAATGGCACAGTTCACTTTCTGATCTACCTTTTTTTTGTGGTGATATCTCGGAGAACAATGTCCAGTGCCGTTACTAGTTTCAAGTCTCTCTCGTCCACATTGAGAAGCTGTTCAGCTTTCTTTGGCGTGGGTAGAATCTTTTTCGCTTGTCTTTGGAACCTTATTTTAGTGGGGACTAGGTTCGGTTACCTTCCCAACGCCAAAACTCTTTCTCAATGCGGGCTTTGGAAAGACCACAGAAGGGCTCTGAGCCAGGTATTTGGATGGATGGATTTGTGTCCTGGCACCCTCATTAGAGTGCCCTGATTATTCACAGCCAGTTGTCTCAGGAGAAGTTTGCAATCCCAAGTCAGTCTGGACTCTCAAGTTTGTGACTATGGCTGTCTGAAAGGGAAGAGATTCTTGCCCCCCAGGAGCATCTTGCAAGCTTTCTTTGTCGCAAACTACTATATCATGGATTTCTGCGGGAAAAATTGTTGGGCTTTGCCTAGGGGTTTCGAGGGCCTAAAACTAGGTCCCGTTACTCCAACTCCAACCCATTCATCTATCCCAAATCCATCAGTTGCATCCATATCTACAAATTTCCAACGTTTTTGGTACGTCTCAGGAGTTCAGACGTTTTCAGCAGACGTTATGGTTTTTCTTCTATACAAGAATCAACGTTTTAGACGCACGTTCAGACATTTTTCACAGACGTTTCCAATGTTTTAGTTTTTATAAACGTTCAGACGTTTCCAACGTTTTTCCCTGACGTTCATAAGTTTGCAACCACGCTAA
Organism: Gonioctena quinquepunctata; assembly: GCA_018342105.1. Lineage (NCBI taxonomy): Eukaryota > Metazoa > Arthropoda > Insecta > Coleoptera > Chrysomelidae > Gonioctena > Gonioctena quinquepunctata. The sequence continues at coordinate 295,137 of JAFIRS010000477.1, forward strand.
GACGTTTTTCCACAGTCGTTCAGACGTTTTCAACACACGTTCAGATGTTTTTTTATGCAAGTTCAGACGTTTTAATAGTACGTTCAGACATTTTTAGACGTATTTCTATGCATGTTCCGACATTTTGACGTTTTCCACACACCTTCAGACATTTCAGGCGCACATTCATATGTTTTCCTAATACTCTTCAGAAACACGTTCAGATGTTTTCAGCGTACGTTCAGACGTTTTCGATGCTTGGAGAGAAAGTCCCTCTTCACCTATAATATGATAAATTATTATAGCAGGGTTCTGGTTAGGTTGGGTTTAATCGAAAAAAATTATTTCATTTGAACCATTGCAGAAGAAGTTACTACTTATATAATGATAGCAGTAGAAAAAGATATGGAAGCAATGTTAGCAGAGTTGGGTTAGTTCAGGTTTCTAAAAATATCAATTATAACCATCACTCCAAAACAGCCGTTATAGATTATTACCCTTCATCTACATTTACATCCCAAACTCCACCAAATTTCATACAAAAATCTCCAGAATCAACAAGAAATTAACTTTCGATGAAGAAACACACCATGTCAAAGGTCTAAAATTCATCAGGTTGTCACCCAAAATTCAGTAGATCTAGGGAGAAGTCTAGAAACATATGCTCCAAGACTAAATCTAGGGAAAAAATATAAATGTTATTCATAGAATACGAGCATCCTAAAACAACTAATCTCATATTCGAACAACGCAACCTACGTAAACAATCCCTAAATCTAGGGAAAACATTCAATCCCCTATGTGAAATGATGTAAAAATCATATGAAAGTCATAAATTCATCGGTGTTACTCCCAAAATGAAGTAGATCGAGAGAAAATCCATGGTAGTATAGACCTCAAGCACGTAAATGGGTGTTCCCTGAGGATCTGATTTAAGGTTATCTGTTTGTTGCTGAAGTTCATTCTCACAGCTAATCGAATTGTTCCGTGCGTATTTTGAAGGGAATAGAAGATAAGAGAAGTTTTTTATACTAATACTTTTCACATAAATGATTGTTTGTTGGAAAAATAGGCGAGGGTGGAAATAATACAATTTGTTTGAATCACTATCAATACACTGAAGAACAGAGCAAATACTATGAAGTTCCAGCCCCCAAGGCCATCTAAAAAGCCCCTTAAATTAGGTTCTTTCAGCTAATTCATTGCTTTAAACAATATTATAATAATAAAACATCAAAATGAATGCACTACACTTATAGTAATAAAACAATGGTAACTATCTTGGTGTTTTAGAATATAAAGGGTGGCGGCGCCTTCTTTGCGGCGGTTTCCAATTGCATGGCAATGAACAGTCCTTGTAATAATTTGGTGAATACCCTATATGAAGCAAAATAGCTTCAAGATCGCCAACATCAGTTGTTGCAATCTGTGAATGCTACTCAAGCTACTCAAGCTACGTTGAGCATAACCAAGAAGGGCTTGTTGCACCAATTCCCAGTAGGTGCATGCAAGAAAGGGTTGGAGAAGGCTTGTGGTGTTGTCCTGGAGCCTCAAGCACGACCTGAAAAGAACAAATCGGTGTACGTACAGAAAAATGCTGTTAATATCACAAACACAGATATGTTCGAACGCACGGAACAATTCGGTATTCAGTTGTAAGAATTACCTTAATCAAAAGACGAAGATAAGAATGCGAAAAATCTTCCATTCACCAGCCAATCAGAAAACAGTTGCCGAATATGACAAACGTTCGTTCGTTGACAGCTTTCAAATTCCCAACACTGTTTACCTGGCATTCTGGATCACTAGGTCACAATGGCCATCGATATTATTTTACATAAAAAACTGTTTATGTGTTTGTAATCTCACACTAGATTTTCTGATAATTGTGATTTGTTAAGTGCTTCAAGGTGTGTTGACTTCATCTACTAGTTTTGACTTTATCTACCAGTTTGGATATAACGAGGTTCGTTAGTTTTTTTACTATGAAATTGAATACCCATTGCAGGTAGCCTGCAATGAATGCTTATACTCTTTTTGTACATTTACCACACAATCAATTCAACATTTCCCAAGTAGCACACAGGGGTCATAATTCGGTTATACAGACGTCTACTAGACCTTTCGCAAAAGTCCATGACTTATGCCTTGTAATATGCTAAGACGTCGCTATGTATGCCAATACGACAAAAAGGCACACTCTTGCGACGTCACATCGACGTTATAAAGTAGTGTTAATGACTTGCCAATATAGACTTATATAAGCCAGTCGCTAAAGGGTCGTTCTGTGGTCTCAGTGTAGTCATTATATCATTATGCATGCAGGTCATAATCTTTCTACTATAGTATTACAATATGTATACCATATCAAAAGATTTTATATAATATCAATATAATATATAAGTCAGCCTTCCTTAACATGTTCATGATACTCTGTGACCGTGATAGTTATCGAGATAAAAATGATTTTCATTTATGTGTCTTCAAGAATTGTTCTGAAACTCTAGTGACCAAGCAAATACATTTTTACGATCAAAATCCAATTCTACCCACTTAAAATTCATGCGCCTCGAAAATAAAGAGAGATAAATATTTATTTTCATTTAAGAAAAAATATATTTCATCAATTTTTCTCATTGATCGTTGAAATATGTAGACCATATCACGAAAGATACTTGGTTAGCACATCTCCAATGATTTTTAAATTGACCCAGGGTCCCATATTTTTTTTTATATTTTTGTTCCAATATGACTACCAGAATGATGTTATCAATCAACCAAAAAACATGGATGCCGTTCTTCTAGTGTCGAAAAGTTGTAATTACTCCAGTATGTACTATCATACGCGTGTCTCAAAAACATCGCAATATCTTACATAAAAAAGTTGTAATGTAGTCGCTGTGACCACAAGTAGCAAGTTTTGTTGTACTAACGTCGTAATACTATCAAAACAGAAAAAGATATACACTGAGTGCATGAGCATTCCGCTAGTTCCGCCTAATGGAAAACGCTAAAAATAACTGACATTTACAATAGAGGTTATGTTGATGTTGAACAGTTATATTCAAATATTTTTTATTTATCACTCGAAGTGCACATACATATTATTTATGTCTTTTCTTGTTGTGAAAACTATTGAAGGAACTGGATGAACTTCATTTTTTCACAGCAACTGCTCTTAAGTTCCACAATATACAATTCATTCACTTACAAACCACAATACAACTTTATCTCGAGAATTCTTCATTGTACTCTCGTTATATCTACTACACGACGTCATAGCAACGCCTGAAGGTTATAAAACGCACATAAACTTTTTTGCTTTAAAACATACAAATACGTGGTCTTTAAGACGGTATATGAAGTCATTATGTTAATTTTATGACTATGTGCTACTTGGGTTCACATTATTCGAATGTTTATTATATCCGGCAGTATCTTCTTACGACATTGAGCAGGTCAGCTGAGGTTATAGACCGACAGCGGTCGAATTAGACAAAAAAAAAGTCGAATTTTTAACCACAAAGACTTTTGTTTTTCGCCCGCATCTTCCGACATCACTTCGGATGTGGGCGGCGTTCATTTTCAATTACTCTACAACTATTCTTTCGCTTTGCTTTATCCTCTCTTCTTCTTCCTTTTTGAACATTATGGATCTGATCATGCTATGTACTTTATTCCAGTCGTTCTTATCCTGTATCATCGGCTCTACCGTATTACCAGGGTTCAGTGTGATGCCAGTTTTTGTATTAGTGGGTTGTCCGAGTTTAACCCACCGATCACACCTGTGGTCCGGTGTGTCTACCCCCCCGCAGTATACGTAGGTGTCAACGTCATCCTTCCCTATTTTCTTAGTGAGCGTTCTGTACGACCCATGACCAATAAGTAATTGGGTTGAGTGATACTCCAGGTTTCTGTGCCTACAGTTTGGATCCATGTTATTTACTCTCAGCAAATTTGCTCTCAGAAAATCTCCTCTCACAATTTGCTCTTTACCAATTTGCCCTCATTCAATTTGCTCTCAGGTTATTTACTCTCACACAATTTTTCCTCGAGCAATTAGGTCTGATTCAATCAAAATACTGAATAATTCAATGAAATTCACCAAACAGTTAATTTCTATTTATTACAGCATAAGTTATTTGCAATGGATAACAGTATATCAGTATAACAAATATTATTCAGTAGCCTTTTTCATTGGATAGGGTGCCATTAAAATTACAGAAAGCCATATGTAACAAAATACTGAAAACTTTTTGAAATCTTTTATAACACTCTCCAATATTACACGATATAGAAGTTTGTTACATATGGCTGTTTCTGTAATTTTACTTACTTAAAAAAAATATAATGTTAGTCAGAATTTCTTTATATCAAATTGTTAAATCAATAAACAACCCTATTGAGAAATCACAATCATGATTTTAAAAAAATAATAATTTGAACAATGGAAATATAAAAAACGATTAAAAACAATAAAAAAATGTTTTGAAGATTTTTTAAATTTTTTTAATCATTATTTTGTCATGACATCATAATGGTAAAAACCAATAATTTTTTTATATAGTAAACTTGCCTAATTGTTTATAAATAATTTATTAACAAATGACGTGAAATTTTTCTACCCAGCATTACTTAATGCCATTGTTAGATGCAAAAACGACAATAACATAACATTTGTTGAAAAAAAAATTTACATAATTTTTTGAATATTTCATTAATTTTTAACTTTAAACAATTATAATAAACAAAATGAAAAACTTTTATGAACTTTTATCACGTGTCCTTCTTAGGTATACATCAGAGAAAGGATTCAAGGAGCAAGAAATTTATAAGTCAATTATTTAAACTTTTATGTCGCCATTTGTGAAAACGGCGGTCGAAAAAAAACTTGTAGTTAACAAGTATAACTTTTTGAAAAATGAACACAATTATTTATTTCCAACGTAACTTCATTCTTTCAAGTGTTGAGATGACAGCATAATTTTTTCAAATGTTTAAATTGATATTTAATACTATACAAAAATTATTTAAGCGGCGGTGCTCCCATTCCGTAACTGCTGCGCGGAGCCCAATTTTCGGCGTTAAATTAAAATTATAAATAATAGAGATAGAGTTCCGAGAGTTTGGACTCTTTTATTGAAAATTTCCTCCTCTTGGAAAATCGTTTTTTTTTTTAGTTTTTTAATTATTAATAGATTTTGAATTATTAGCGAAAAACTAAATGCCTTTTTATTTCCCTCTTAATTTGTTAATAACAATTGCAATTTTTTATGTGCTGTAAAATCATGGAAATACATTTTTCTACACGTCATTTCGAGTCCAATGGGCTATCGCTCATATTTTTAGGAGTTTTATCAATAATTAACACCATTTCGAACTTATTGATCAGACTATGGGTACCTATAGCATGTTTGCGTGTAAAACCCTCCAGACAGTTGAATGGGAAACATGCAAATCCCGTGGTATTTGTCGAGTACTCATACCAGGAGTTTTGCCGATAACATTTAAAATATCTTCATCTCTTACTGGGTTGCGTGCTTGTCGTGGTCTGCCTGCATCGTGCCTTGGAGTTTGAAATCTGCCGTATTCCCGAAGGGATGGGAATTCATGGAAAATATATAGTTGGGAAGCCGGCGATTAGTGAATCTCAGCGCGTACAACCTCTGAGCTTCAAGTCCGTTACCATTAGCCAGACTATGAACAAAATGGATGTCAGCCAGATGTTCAAATGAATATGGTTCATTTTCCAATTCAATGTTAAACGATTACACGGTGAGACATCCACCAACTTTCAAATACTATCACATGCTTCAAAACAAACCTAAACGTCAAAATGAATTTAGCAGTCAAAGCCCACTAATTCTCTTTTTCATTGTTTCGTTGAAAAATTTAACTAACTCGAACGAATTACAAAAAATGATTTTACTTTTTTCTCGATAACGGTCGCAGATGCGTAAAAATTACAAGAGACAAAAAAATGTATAAACAAAACAAATAATTCATTTCAAATGTTAGAATCCACCAGCGGCGCACTACAAAGAAGTTTATGGGGCGAAAAAGGGTTTGCAAACACTGGATGAGCTATGAAGAAAAAAGTAAGAAAATCTTGAAACTTCAACGCTTTATAGATCGGTAATGATGCGTTTGCTGACACATACTCATGGAATAAAAGTCCTATTTTGACCTGAAAAATACGCCCCTGAAATCTTGATACTGAATTTTGGAACATATACACTGTGTCCGTAAAGTATGGAACAAATTCATTTTTAGCTAAACAGGTCATTTTAAGAAATAATCCTGAAACATGTCGAATTTTTATGTTAATTTACCGTATTTTATTATAATAATCTAATATACAGGGTGAATTACGTTCGAGTAATGACGTCAGCGTCATTCTTTTTAAATGGAACACCCCCATTTTGTCTCAATTTTTGGATTACTCTAGCTGAGCTGATTCCAAAAATGTATCACATGTTGATTCCAATTGGTACAGGGTGGACAAAAATAGTTTTGTGTGTGCTCATAAAGTAACGCGTAACATTCTTTATTAGGTAAATTAACAATATTATCAAAAATACTTATTGTCTAGCGGCAATTGGTTTGAATGTAACACCCCGTAGTTTGCTACATGTTTAGAGTAATAAAAATGAGCTGTTTCCAAACATGTTTGGTACTTGTGGTCTAGCAGACAGAATATGACAAAAAATATTTCTCATCTATTTATAAAAAACATAGTCGTCTACTTTTTTGGGAAATGTCATTATTTGTTTAGTAATTTATTGATGTTCAGTGACAGTTTAGTACTACAATATTTTTGGTATTCGTGAATATTCGAATGATTGCTTAGATTTAATTGGAAGTAGAAATGGAGTTAAGTGTAAAACAAAGAATTGAAATACTAATGATGATTGGGTATGGAGACAGATCGCGAACTCAGATGGAAGTGTGCAATTTATTTAATGATAAATATCCAGAAAGACCTATAACGCGTTCAACAGTCAGTAAGATTGAAACGAAATTTCGAGAAATTGGTAATGTTGAAAATGTACGCAAATCAGGTCGTCCCCCTGCAAATGCTGATACAGCATTAGATGTTTTACTGAGTTTTGAAGAAGATGCGCACACTTCTGTTCGTAAAGTTAGTCGCTATATCGGTGTTAGCAAAACAACGGTACACAAACTATTGAAGCTTGAAAAATGGCATCCTTATAAAATCAAACTTGTGCAAGAATTAAACGAAGATGATCCCGATAGAAGACTCCAATTTTGCGAAGAAATGATGTATAAATGTCACCGAGACCCTCTCTTGATACAAAACATTATTTTTTCTGATGAGTCCACTTTCATGTTAAATGGTGAGGTTAACCGTCAGAATTGTAGATACTGGGCAAAAGAAAACCCCCACTGGATGCGTGAGCATCATACACAATACCCTCAAAAGGTAAATGTATGGGCTGGAATTGTACGAAATCGAATCATCGGACCCTACTTTTTCGAAGGTAATGTAAACGGGGCAACGTACCTTGAGTTTTTAAGAGGGTATCTCGTACCTACTTTACGTAATTTGTTTCCCAGCAGACGTAATCCTGGAGGTTTTGATGAAAGTTTATGGTTTCAACAGGATGGTGCACCTCCACATTATGCTGTAGATGTAAGAAGGTACCTAGATGAAATTTTTCCGAACAGGTGGATTGGTAGACGTGGACCCACTGAATGGCCAGCGAGGTCACCAGATTTAAATCCTTTGGATTATTTTCTGTGGGGCCATCTGAAGAATGTTATTTATAAAACGAAACCAAAATTGCAGATGTACAAGAGAAAATTTGAACAGAAATATACAATATTACGCAAGAAACCATACACAAGGTTCAACAAGAATTTGTACACCATTTGGGTTACTGTCAAATACAGCAAGGGCTGCAGTTCGAACATTTATAAAGTCATGTATTCCAGCATATTCTGTCCGCTAGACAATAAGTATTTTTGATAATATTGTTAATTTACCTAATAAAGAATGTTACGCGTTACTTTATGAGCACACACAAAACTATTGTATTTTTGTCCACCCTGTACCAATTGGAATCAACATGTGATACATTTTTGGAATCAGCTCAGCTAGAGTAATCCGAAAATTGAGACAAAATGGGGGTGTTCCATTTAAAAAAAATGACGGTGATGGCATTACTCGAACGTAATTCACCCTGTATATTAGATTATTATTTTAAAATACTGTCAAAATTCGTAAATTAACATAAAAAATCGACGTGTTTCAGGATTATTTCTTAAAATGACCTGTTTAGCTAAAAATGAATTTGTTCCATACTTTACGGACACAGTGTATACAATATGTCTCACTAAGTTGGAACCATATGGAAAACTTTTTTATTATTCATTTTAGGAAAAAAAGATTTTTCTTATAAAAACTTTTGCATGTTCCGAAATCTAAAATATAATCATCGGATATCAAATTTCTTCAGTCGTATACGCGGTTTGTCAAAAAATATGAATTGTACTCAAGAGTAAAGTACCTTTATATTCGACAATATCGAAATTCGTATGGAAAAAAGTTGTTCAGAACTGAAAACTACGTTCAAATATGCAATTACATTCATAGACATTGGAAAATTAGGTTATGCCACTTTTTACTGTTTTTTCTATTTTGAATGAACATTTATCTCTTTTGATTATAAAACACATGATCACCTTCTCGTTTCTTGATGTTTTCTAACAATTTTGAAATTTAAACACATAATGAATGCATATGCATATATTCTGCAAATAAGAAAATACATACAAATACTAAGTTGTGTAACTAACATAATATTAATTCTGGAAATAAATAGAAATGTAATGTCCCCTCATTCCACTGATGCCTCGACATATCCACCCTCTCGTTCAATGCATGTAATCGTTCTTTTGGCAAATTCACGTAATCCATTCCTTTCTGATAAACTTTTTTGTTTCAAGCCACCCCATAAGAAGCAATCAAGGGGGGTTAAGTCAGTGAATCTAGCAGGCCAAAAAAGATCAGAATAAGTATCTGTGAATAACTTTTCCATGGAATGTATGTTCAAGATATTCTCTAACATTAAATGTACTGTGGCATGCGGCACCATCTGTTTGAACCAAATACATTGACGTTCTTGTAAGGGTAGTTCGTTCAAGAAGACATTGATGTGAGTTTGTGAAAACTATAGATAACGTACGGCATTTATAGATTGGCGAAAAAAAAAGGTACTCTCAATCTGTTCTTATAAATCCACACCACACGTTCGTCTTAAATGAATATTGGTCATGAGACAAATTTGGGATTTTCATCAGACCACCAGCGACAATGTTGTGACGAGACAGTTTCATTTGACGAAAATGTTGACCATCGGAAAAAATTATTCGCTTCGTAAAATAAGGGTCCTCTTCTAATTTTCCTTGGATAAGATGGCAAAAATCAAAGCGCCTATCATAATCCCTTTCTTTCAATGTGTGAACGATTTTTGGTTTGAATGGTCTGTATTTATTCAGTTTTAAAATTCTTGGCACTATATCTGTGCACACATTTTGTTGCATCCACGACTTCCTTTTGCGCAATGACATTTTTGGATTTTCTACAACTGACAGCATAACTTCAAACTGCGTATTCTCATCGGCAACCAGTTTTCGGCGTTTCCAATAATTGTTAATACTTCCAGTATTCTTGAATTTATCTACCATTTTCGTAACAGTTGAATGATTGATATTTCTATTGAGATGTCTGTTATTAAAAATAGTTGCTGCTTCTATATGCGTTTTATAGTTTTCTCCCACAATCAAAACAATTTATATTTTCTCTTCACCAACTAATAACACTACCATTTTTATGTGTCTCATTAATTCTAACGCGTTTTGACATTCACTGTCAAACATATCTTGCTATTAACGGATCAACAAATCATTTCTTTGTCAGTGCATCCTAGATTACACGTAACTACAGTTAAATTTGCATTGTTATTGTAGACAAAATAAGAAAAAATGATTTCTCCATGTAGATGAATGCATATTTGAACGTAGTTTTTAGTTTTGAACAACTTTTTTCCTCAACAATTTTCGATATTTTCAAATATAAAGGTACTTTACTCTTGAATAAAATTCATATATTTTGACACACCGCGTATACGACTCGGAAAAATTGAATGTGATGTTATATTTCAGATTTTGGAATATGCAGATTTTTTTATGAGACATAACTTTTTCTCCTAAAATTAGTAATAAAAAAGTTTTCCATATGGTTCCAACTTAGTGAGACATACTGTATATATATATATATATATATATATATATATATATATATATATATATATATATATATATATTGTTATGTTAGGAAATGTTCATAAAATGATGAAACTGATAATTCATCATTATTATAAGGTAAGTAGGTTATCGTGGTTCATGCTATGTTTGCTTTGCAATTTTTCTATACTTTTAACTATTCTAGAATTTTATAACATGTTCTAGTCAACGCATTAGTATAAAAAGTCAGTAATGAAGTATCTCTATTGTCATATGTATGTGACCAACTATACATTCAATTTCCACTAACAATAAAAATAATATGGATATTTAAAATCATAAAAAACTTTGGATCTCAAGTAGATGAAATGGTATACAAGTTGGAACATCCTGTATGGTAAATCATATCAGGAGAAAACCCAACAGGGAGATGTCAAAAACAGAAAAATGTCAAATATGCTTCTTATCCAAATTTGTACAAAGAATATAAGCTTTAGAATAGGATATTGTAAATAAAATCATTAGATTAAGTTAGAATAACAATTACTTAGTCAGACAGAAAGTGGCAATAAATTGTAAAATTTGTGAAAATAAACAAAGTGTGTGTGATGCCAAGAGAACATGTAACAAGCTTGGAGAGATGAAAAATTGATGCAAAATCGAAACCACCTACCAATTTTCGAAGAAAAATTATAGTAAATTACAAGATAAAAACAAGCAAAACTATCAAAAAGCGTGATATAACTGATTCAGACACCAATGGGAGAATAAACGAATGAGAAAAATCCACTCACCCTATTAACAGAATCAAAGTCCAGTCCATGCCATTCCCAGGAACAAAAGGAGGCTTTCTGCAGTAAAGCTGTATGTTCCAGTAATAGGCAGGAGAACACCACAAAGAAAGAATTGTAAGGTATTTCAAAAGCTGAACTGAATAAAGTGCAATGTATCAGGTCCAGGAACATATATTGGTTATCTGATCACTTGTGTCCATTTCTTTCGAACATTTAATGGTTTTTGATGCTCACAGACCTTTTCATAACATTCAAACGTTTATTTAACTAATATTTATCACACATCAACAAGTTTTACCATTTCATATTACTGTTTTTAGTTGAATAAGTTGGATTTCGCAGAGTAGGTCAATTTTAAGAATGTATTTCAATGAAAACAGCTATTTGACGATTTTTCCGCATTCTTTGTTCATCTATTGAATATCTAATCATAACCTTTCCACAAAATATCACATTTTGACATCAAGCAGAGTGCCAAGTTGGCACTACTGAACCTGCATGAGAATAGAGATGACTCATACTGGGATAGATAAAAGATTTTCTGAAAACCAAAAATACAATGGTAAAAATGCCTAAAACAAATTGGATAGGAATTAAAGGGAAAAAATTAGCAGAAACAAATCAATATATAAATTTAAATCTGGAGATAGATAATAAAAATATATAAATTAGTGTTAATAAAGGATTATTAATATTGTTAGGTGAAGGTTTGGTTTTTGAAGAAAAACTTGAAATAAATAAAGAAAAAATATTTCGTGTATGAGAGGGATGATATAAGAGGAATGAATGTTAGAAATGATGATAATGATAATAATAATGATATATAATAAGAAATATAAATGTAGTGATGAAAATGAAGGGTATGTTAATGAATTATTAAATAAATATAAGAAGTTAATAATGTATGAATCAAGAATAGCGAAAGAGTATGTTCACAAAATAGAAGTAAAAGAAACAGAAAAGTTCAGATCTAAAAATTATCCGATTTCATATAAATATGGAGATCAAGTAAAGTAAAAGTAAAGTAAAAGAAGTAAAAAAGTAAACTAAAGTAAACTAAAAAAAGTAAAAGAAGAGTTAGGAAAAATGTTGAAACGAGAAATAATTAAAAGAAGTACCAGTAATTATATAAATCCAGTAGTTGTAGTTGTAAAGAAAAATGGTGAACTTAGATTATGTTAAGATGACAGAGAACTTAATAAAATTACAATACCGCAATATGAATCTCCATTAAATATAGAAACTATTTTGGTAAAATCACAAATGCTAAGATTTTTTCCAAAATTGATTTGAAACATAGTTTTTGATTGATACCATTGTATCAAAATTCTAGAAACTATACAGGATTTTGCATAGAAGGGGTAGTTCATAGGTTTTGTGTTGTTCCATATCGTTTACAATCTGCCTGTCCAGCATTGGAAAGAGTATTACATAAAATTCTTGATAAGTAAGAAAATTTTGCATTGCATTATATTAATGATATTTTATATACTCAGAAAACGAAACAGTACATATAGAACATTTGAGAAGAATATTTCACATACTAGATGAATCAGGTCTTGAAATAAATATGAATAAATGTGAGTTTTTCCAAATGAAATTAGCTATTTAGGATATAGAATAAATGAAAAAGGTGTAGAGATGGATCCTGAAAGAATAAGAACTATCAGTTAATATATTAGGCAATACAATTTAAAAACTCTAAGAGGATTTTTGAGATTATTGAATTTAAAAAAAAAACTTATTTCTGACCTAAGTAACAAAAAGTTACCTTTATTTAGAGCTTTTGAAAGAGAATGAACAAGAAAAGGCATTTTTAGAATTAAAGGACATATTCATACAAAATTTTAGAAAATTTCATCCTGATTACAGTGTACCTTTTATTTTGAGAACTGATGCATCTATGCAAAGATTTGCAGGGGTGTTAGTTCAAATACAACAAGGAGAAGAAGTTCCTATATCTTTTGTATCACGAATTCCTGAAAAACAGGAACGTAATCACAGTGTCACTGAATAAAAGTTGGCTAGTATAATTTTTTGCATTACTAAATTGAGATTTTATTTATTAGGAGGAAAATTATATATAGAAACAGACCATGAAGCATTAATGTCCATAGTAAATTGTAAATAAGCAAGTAACAGGAAGATGGGCATTTTACTTCAAGAGTACAAATTTGAAATTAGACATATACCAGGGAAACAAAATGTAGTAACTGATTGGTACATTAACAAGAATGGAGATGGAAAAATATCACATTCCTAGACAAATCAAAATAGGGGAAATGTTTTCAAAAGTAATATAGGGTTATTTTCGGACAGCAAAATAAAAGAAGATCAAAACAAATTATCAAATAAAGAAAAAAGAGGAACAGTACAATAAATGGTATAGTGATTAAAATTGTAATGGTGAAGAATTATATGTAATAACAAAACAATTGTCAGAAGAAGTGATTAAATATATTCACGAAAAATATTTACATATAGGAATTAGGAAATCTTGGATGATATTCAGGAAAAACTACATAGATTTACAAGATTTGGAATTGACAAAAAAAATATAATAACCAAATGTCAATTATGTCAATTGGGTAAACATATAATAAAAATGAACCAAAGAGTATCATCACAAGCAAACCATTACAAATTATTTCAATATATTTTGTTAGCAATTCAATACAAAGTTATAACAATAATGAATAAATTTTAGTGATTGTGGAACATTTTTCAAAATTCATTGAGTTATATCCTACTAAAAAACTAATTTTATAACTGTTAAAATAACAAAATTCATAGTGTAATTAGAAAAACCAGAACAAATAATTGTTGACAATGCTACATATTTTACCAATGATAAAATGAGAAAGTATATTGGTATATAATTGAACTTTAGGAGTATCAGACATCCTTCATCAAACCCTACAGAGAGATACATACAAGAGGTGATAAAATACTTAAGATTAACATTTCAAGGGAATCACAAACTATGGGATGAAAAGTTGGAAATGATAGAATAATATTTTAATGATGTTCCAAGCACAGTCACTGAAGAATGTCCAAGGTATATTATGACTGGGAGAATGCCTGAGAGAAAATGGATAATGAATGAAATAATTTTGGATGAAGTAATGGAAAAAGTCAATATGAGAATTCAAAGAAATGCTATAAAATATATCAAAAAGGAAAATGAAAGGGGCACAAAGCGAACAAAATTCTTAAGAAGGGAGATTTAGTTATAGTTAAAGCTCTAAGGGTACCTAACAGTAGACGAGGCATATGTGCCAAATTACAAATGCCATTCGAGGGACCTGACGAGATAGAAAATGAAGATGCTAGAAATAGTTATAGGCTAGTAGATCCTCATAGTGAAATGTTGAGAGGAGTTTTCAATATTGAAAACATAAATCAATATAAAATATAAAATGAAAATAAAATTAAAATAAATATATATCAAATGTTAGGAATGATGTTTCTTGAAAATTTTCTCTCTTGATTGAAGAGAATTCCAAAGTAGGTCTAAACAAAAAATTATATTAAAATTATAATAAATTGATATTCAAATTTCACTAGCAGGTATTAAAATGTTGAATATAAATTTGGGGAAATTGTTATGTCACGAAATGTTCATAAGATAATGAAACTGATAATTCATCATTATTATTAGGTATTTAAGTTATCGTGGTTCATGCTATGTTTGTTTTGCAATTTTTCTATACTTTTTACTATTCTGGAATCTTATAACATGTTCTGGTCAACGCATTTGTATAAAAAAGACATTAATGAAGTATCTCTATTGTCATAAGTATGTGACCAACAATACATTCAATTTGCACTAACAATAAAAATAATATAGAAATTTATAATCATAAAAAACTTTGGAACTCAAGTAGATGAAATGGTATACAAGTTGGAACATCCTGTATGGTAAATCATATCAGGAGGAAACCCAACAGCGAGATGTCAAAAACTATGTGAGGAAAATAATGAAATATAAAAATTATGAAAACAGGAAAATGTCAAATATGAATTTTATCCAAATTTGTACATAGAATATAAGGTTTAGAATTAGATATTGAAAATTGAATAATTAGAATAAGTTAGAATAACAAATTGTAAAATTTGTGAAAATAAACGATGTGTGTGTGTGTGTGTGTGACCAATAAGAAAAATCCACTCACCCTATTAACAGAACAAAAATCCAGTCCATGCCACTCCCAGGAACAAAAGGGGGCTTTTGGCAGTGAAGCTGTATTTTCCAGTAAGCACGAATACTTTCAGAAGGCAGGAAAACACCACAAAGGAAGAATTGCAAGGTATTTCAAAAGCTGAACTAAATAAAGTGCAACGTATCAGGTCCAGAAACTTATATTGGTTATCTGATTACTTGTGTCCATTTCTTTTGAACATTTAATGATTTTTTATGCTCACAGACTTTTTCATAACATTTAAACGGTTATTTAACTAGTATTTATCACACATCAACAAGTTTTACCATTTCATATTACTGTTTTTAGTAAGATAACTTGGATTTCGCAGAGTAGGTCGATTTTAAGAATTTATCTCAATGAAAACAACTATTTGACGATTTTTCTGCATTCTTTGTTTATCTATTGAACATATAATCATAACCTCCCCCACAAAATAGCACATTTTGACATGAAGCAGAGCGCCAAGTTGGCACTACTGAACCTGCATGAGAATAGAGATGACTCATACTTCATAGGCGTACCGACTGAGCTGGATAAGGTAAAAAGAGTGTTGAAAAAGGGTAAGACACATAGCCGGAGTTTTATTTCTGTTATGATAAGTATTTTTTTTTTAAATTAATAAATAAATAAGGAAATCAAGAAAAAATTTACATAATATAAATAAAATAAGCACCTATCACAACAATAAATATATATATATATATATATATTTATTAAATACATGAAATTACGTCCCAATCATATTTTGCATAAACTTTTTTTTATCAATTATCGAAATGAAAAGTGCACTGTCCAAGCTATTGGTGGGAACACGTTTGCTGATATCCGGTATGAAATTTCAAAATATCTGCACATGGAGAATCCTGAGCTATACGCAGGGCACTGCTTCAGGAAATCCTCCGCAACACTTTGCAGATACTGGAGCAGATATACTAGAGCTCAAACGAAACGGCGGATGCATATCGTCGACAGTAGAGGAGGGATACGTAGAGGAATCACTTGCAAACAAACTCAATGTTGCGAAACAACTAATTCAGCCTGATACCAAGTACAAGTACATTTGGAGAAGTCACAAATCAAGGAGTAGAATTAAAAAATAATTCACTAAGAAATATTAATATTGAAAAAAACACAAATTGTACATTTACTTTTAACATCGATGGTAACAAGAAAGTTTGAGTTAAATAATTCCTAACATATAAGACCAATCAATAGAGATTTTTTCGTGACAAAAATACTACCTGGAAACCGACTGGCCATCATACGGAAGACGGTAGTTATATCCTGTTATGTTTTCTACTGCCAACTGTCATTGCTTAATTTGTTAAAAATATTTTTTTTTCTCAGTTTTTGTCTTGTAACTTGAAAACTAATGAAGAAATCTCGATTCTCTCGATGAACGAATTGTAGAGAATCAAAATGCAAATCGGAGTATTAGTTTTTTTTTTAATTCATAACACCGCCATATTTCAAGTTTTAAGCAGGCTCTCCACGACATAGTAGTGCTTGATATGTACTTTATGTGTGAAAAACTCAGGCACTGTTTATTAATTATTAGTTTTGGCATAATTGCAATTTGATTTATTCAATGCACTTTATTGCAGCAGACCTGGATGTGTCATAGGTGGTCAGATTTCAATAGTTCCAAAATATTTTGTGAGTTGAAGTATTGTACTACAAAATTACTATTCTCATTTTGCGTTAAAATGCTGCGAAATAGGTGAGAAATACTTGCAAACAGGACCGAAAACCGGCGAATCCATAAAAGCGGCTCAGGAGTGAGTGTAGAGCAGCAAGATTCATAACGGGCGCAGCGCGCTTGTCTTACTATGAATACGCTTCCCCGCGCCTGCTGCTCTACCGTTACTACTCAGCCGCTTTCACGCCCTCGTCCATTTTCGGTCTTGTTTGCAAGTATTTTCCACCTATTTTGCACCATTTTAACACAAAATGGGAATATATGTTCTGTAGTACTATACTCCTACTCTCGAAATCTTTTTGAAAAATTTGGAGTCGGACCAGCGATTTTTTCAAAAAGCTGTTTTTTTTTCGGTTTTCCGGTTTTTCTCCGTCACTAATAATCCGATCGGGTCGTGTTGGGGCTAATTTCACGTCGCCTGCAATAAACAATAACTTTTTGCACTTGTTGCATAAATATCAATTCATGTAATCTGTGATATTCGTCGAATTTTCAGAAGAAATATTTTTGTATAAATAGTCAATATATGTTCTGCTACAACAAAAATCACCGGGATGAGATATTTGGTGTTCCGTTTTCTCCTTCTGGATGCCGAACACTGAGGAGAAAAGGTATCCAAGGAAGTGGTGATATTTTTGAAGAATACGTCCTTGCATTTTTCTCCGGGTGATTTCACGGTCTTGTTAGTTTCCGTAAATGATATTGTTTGTTTCATTTCATTTAAAAGAATCATCATTATAGTTATTACATCGTTGTTATTATTATGAATAGACTATTATCCTTAATATCATATAATGTCAGACTATTCATCTTATTTCGCGCTTGGCTCTATTTTATAATACATCAATTATCCTTTATATAACGTCACATGAGAGGGTTATCAATGCATATGTGTTTCCATGTCGGAGTTGCCCTATAGTATGTATTGCATTCGAGCGGCCATAGGAATTAAAAAAATCATGATCTTAAAAAATAAGTTACAATTTTGATAGGTTTTGACTGTATACCAAAAAAGACAAAATGAAAAATATCCGTATGACGAAAGATTTTGTTTTAAATGTTAATATCATAATATCAATACATTTTGGCCAAGAGGTTAAAGACCAGAATAAATAAAAAAGTTGGGGAAAAAAATTTCGAAGCATTTCATCTGGAATAATAACTATACTCTGTTCTCTAATGTGAGAGAGTGATAAAATGTAAATTTGCAATGACAGAACCCATTGAACAGGGTGGACAACTTGAAGGTTGTATTGTAAACTTGCAATGATAGTATTTAAAAAATTCCGTATTTCAGACGTACACACCCCGAGCCGATCCTAAATTAGGGTCACCTTAATTTGCATAACAATAGAAAGAGGTGTTGTCAGAATGAAATTTATGTGACAGCGGCGTGAGTACAGGTATTTATTAGAATAATGAGTACAATAATGATTATACATGATTATAATTATAGAGATAGGCAGATAATTGAGATAATAATTATTCTAATATTAAGTAGCTAGAAACTTATAATAATATGGAAATAGATAATTTGGAATACATATGATATTTATAAAAAACTACTATTTACAATACAACTTAATTTTTAAATTTTGGCCTTCATATTCCGAGTAGTCCGATGAACTATCGTCGTTGGGGTCCAGAGAAATACTAAGTGGCTCCACAGTGTTTTCTAGCATGTTATCAGCTTCTTTCTTCTATTCCAATCTCATGTTCGACGCACTTACTTCATTTTTCGAAATCCACTGTCTTTATTCCCTCTTGCAAGAGGTTTTCGAAGTCTCTTATTTCAAAAATAGTGGTATGCCTTCCTACAAACCCTTTTACTTGCGCCCACACCAATTCTATGTGGTTTAATTCACAGTGATATGGCGAAAGTACTGTTATATTCCGTTTTGAAGCGATTTCGTCGACAACAAATTTCGTACTAAGAGGTTAATTCAACTTTACAATCTTCAGCACACCTTTGTGGAATGGCTTCTTATTTGGACGTTGGTATTTTGTCCGATTTTCTTAAGTGGTAGCTGACATTATCCATGACTATAACAGACCCCGGAGGAATAAGATCTAGAATTTGCTGGAAGTATTCTTCAAAAACATCAGCGTTCATATCTTCAGGATAGTTTCCAGTCTGTTTCGATTGAAATGCTAGTAAGCACCATCGACAAATCCATTTTTGCTACCAAAGTGAGTAATTATTATTATTTTACTTTTTCCCGAGGATGCTTTTATTACAGTGGACCATCCTTCTATAGAAGCTTGCCTCACGCATTTTATATTTGTATCCTGTCACATTTTATCCTTCATCTAACCAAGTTTCGTCCATATAATAGATATTCCTGTTTCCCTTCGAAACTGTCTAACTGCCCCTCAAATATCGTCGACGCCAGCAGATGATTTCGTCTTCTCTATTGAAAGTGATTTTCTGTTTTGAATTTTTTCATAACGAAAATTTATTTCCTTCACAGTTTTCTTCCTACCCATGGGTGGAATAAAATCATGGTTTTTCATTTCAGACATTATTTTGTTCAAGGTAGGTATTTCATTTTTCAAGTAAAACGAGTGTATGATTCTTCTGATGGCAGTCTTTTCATCCTCATTTATTACAGTTTGTTTTCTTCCGTACTTTTCTTTGGTGACCTGATGGGGCCGCGTTCATCCTCGTACACAAGTTGGTATATTGTTGACTGTTCGACTTCAGTCATATTCAAACACATTTAAACTATTTTTGTTCCTCGGAATGTTGAGTTTTGGTGACGAAAAGCGTTGAACACATTGGGAATAATAATTTTCTCATTTTCAAAAAGTGCACTTTTACTACTCTGTTTCTCAGCAACAAATTCAGAAACACTAGTCATTTCCAAGAACCAACTTTTTCAACAACTGCCGGAAAGTAATTGAACATTTCAGATTTTTCAAACACTGAGGCACAGGTAGGTAAACTACCTGTGCCTCCACCTGAACTTATAATCGTTTTCTTAGAAAAACCCTTCATTTGTGTAACAAATCCCACCATATTGTTATCTCTTATCGCAGGGACGGATTTATATCTACATAATATGTTGAAAAAAACTTTTGAAGTAAGGAAAACATAATAAGGTAGGTGATTGTAAATTTATTATTTTATTATACCTGAAACAGGAAATTACAGAGCATACTTTGAGCATACCAAAGCGTTGTCCATTGTTAGGGGCTAATCATATTAACAGTCACTAAGCTGCTACGAAATATCTTTGAACCAACTCCATATTGGTTATACAAATTTTGATCCTGGCGAAACAAACTATATAGTATTATGTTATTTATCTATTAGTAGTAATAAAATAATTTTTTTTATATTTTTTCTTCATCTTCTATATTTATATCTTTTTCTTTTCCATAAATGTATATTGTCTTATATAAGTATTGCCTTCATTAATAATATGACACGATGTGAAATTTATTTTTTTATATACATGATTTAAAGCGGCTAATCCACGTGCGGATTAATTTTCTTGTGGAGCCAATGTTTTGTTCATTTTATCGATCTATACTTTACATATCTGTGATCGATCTAGACTTACATATGTGTAAAAATCACTATAAAACTTGAATAAACATTATTATTATTATCATATTTGGACGAATAGATATCCTCCTTATTTGAAGAGCTAGAAAAATGGTTGAATTAGGAAAGTTGTAGTGTTTCTGAACCGCTAGGAAATGTAAATAGAAAAACGTTTGAACGTTGCATCACAAAGTTATGGTATGAACTATTGTTTTTTCTAATCAATGGGACACCATAGTCAGCACGGTTTTCGTCATAAAATGTCTACATCTACGGCAATGTATTCGTTCCATAAACGCATTGCCCAGTTTATCGATAAGGATGAATGCCCTATAGCAATATTTTGCGACTTGAGCGGAGCTTTTGAAGGTGTGAACCATCAGAAGCTGCTAGATATATTGGAGAGTTTGGGCATAAGGAGTATACCATCAAACTGGATTTTATCCTTTTTAAGAGATAGGAAACAAATTGTCACGCTGCAGTTCAAAAACAAAAGCCAAATCAAAACTATACGTTCGAGTAGTAGGAAAGTCGAAATGGGTGTTCCCCAAGGCTCCATCTTGGGCCCATTTTTATTCATTTTGTATGGAAACCAGCTAGATGCTATCATTGGTACCGCAGATTATACTGCGTATGCAGATGACTTTTGATTGTTTTTGTCCTCCACAGATAGGGAACACATAATATCGAAATGAATTGAAACAATTAATACAGTATAATTTTTTTCAATAGCAGAAACTTATTTTTCAATATTCAAAACACACACAGACGTTGAGAATTCACTCCCGTCAAAGAACTATTGATGATTTTGAAGTTAAAATCGGTGAAAACACTATGTGAGGTTAGGTTTTTAGGGGTGTCTCTGGATGAGAACCTCTCCTGGAAATCCCATTGCCAACAATTATGTTCCAAACTGAATCATTCGAGATTTCTATCCATGAATTTACGACCTGTACTAGAAGTGAAACAGATGTTGAATGTTTACTACGCTCAAGTTGAATCGAGACTTATATATGGCATTTGCCTGTGGGGCAAGATATCTTTATTGGACAAGAGCAAATCTTGAGATGTATCGCAAAAATTTCTGACAAAGAATCGTGTAGAACATTTTTCAAAACATTTTGTATCTCGACACTTCCGTGCCTCTTCATTTTCGAAACCTGTATCCAAGTTTTAGAAAATAAGGGAACTTTTTTACGCAATTCTGATACTCATGGTTATGAAACAAGGAACAAGCACCATTTTCATGTAAATTTAGCTCGAAAAAAAAATTCATGTGCTTCTGATCATATTGAACTCAAAATTTTTAACAATCTTCCGGAAGAACTGAAGGGTATTAACATATTTTCTTCATTCTAACATGAGTTAAAGAATGTTTTATTGAAAGAATGTTTTTATAGTTTTAGTGATTTTATACAAAATAAGACTTTATGATCAATTGTGTGTGACGAAAGTGTTTCTTTTTCAATATTTCTCATTATTTTATTGTTGGCTTCTGTATATACTATGCATGCCATTTTTTATATATACGTTTTCTTGTTTTTAAATATAATTTTGTATTTAGATATACCAATGTAATTGTACTTACTAAATGGCAATTCCAATACATGTAAACTATGTCGAAATTTTTTTAATAAGTATTGATTGATTGATTGATATATTATTGCATTTTTGGCTTCTCCGGAAAATTCTAGATATATCTCATTCATGATGTACTAGATCTCGTTGCACATTCCTATCTTAGTTTTTCATAAGCTATCCAATGACATCAACTTCAGATTTAACCTCGTACGCCTATGGAATACGATGAAGACGACTTGGTTTTACAGTTCAATAATGATTTATTACTCTCTCACATTAGGAAACGTTGACGAAAGAGGCATGTTAGCGTTGCGCCAAATTAATAAAAAAATTGAAGCTAGTGCCACTTATAATATCAGAGCGACTAATTCAGTTTTAGGAACGATTTGAGCACTGTTATATTCGGTAAGGAAATTTCACAACAAAAATCATGAATAATATTGAAGAACAAACAAGTCTTTTGGAATTATAATCAACGGAATTGAAATTGCAAAGAAGGCAATGCTGATTTATCATTTTTGTTTAAATAATTATTTGATTCGAAGTTAATTGTTTGATTGACGTGAACTCAATGAATTCAATGGAGCTTTGAAATTTAAAAACGCCAGTTTTGTTAATAGAACGACAGGCGTAATCTTTCCAAAACAAGAATAGATCCAATAAAACACAGCTCATGCACAAAACTCTGAGGTTTGTGGCTTACTAGATGGATGGATAGATTCATTAAATTCTTCATGATCATAATATGATATGAAATACAAGTATTTCAAAATAAATTTACAAAAAAAAATATAACAATTTTACAAGGGTAGAAATAAAATTATAAGTAATAAATAATAGTTTAAAAAAACTAAAAAACACGCTTTTATTGAAAACCAGAATGAAAAAATAGAAAATAAAAAAAAAAATATTTCATTTAAAAAAACGCGTGGGGTGCATGGTAACGCCTCGGCCAACAATTACCTGTGATCTGAGACATTTCTTACTTTACTGCCCTAGGTGTGTGATGTACTATATAATTATTGATATCATGCACCCCACGCTTTTTTTAAATAAAATAAAATTTTCTCTTATTTTCTATTTTTTTAGTCTGGTTTTCTATAAAAGCGTATTCTTTAGTTTTTTCAAACTATTATTTATTCCCTACTTTTTAGTGTGGTTTATTTATGAAAGCGTGCTTTTTAATTTTTTTCAAACTATTATTTTTATTATTTCTTTGCAAATTGAAAAATGGAATAATCTTATCAAATTAGGTAATCATAATCTCCGACCCCAAAAACCCCCACATACCAATTTTGAAAAGAATCAGACCATAATCACAAAATTCGGCCGCCATTTTAAAACCGCTATCTTGATTTTTTTAATTTTTACAAAAAAATCATAATATTCGACCCCAAAAACCCCCACATACCAATTTTAATAGAATCGACATAATCACAAACTCGGCCGCCATTAAACGCCATCTTGAAATTTTCAATTTTCAAAAGAATCATAATATTCGACCCCAAATACCCCACATACCAATTTTGAATAGAATCAGACCATAATCACAAAACTCGGCCGCCATTCTAAAGCCGCCATCTTGAATTTCCAATTTTCTACAAAGAATCATAATATTCGACCCCAAGAACCCCCACATACCAATTTTGAATAGAATCAGACCATAATCACAAAACTCGGCCGCGATTTTAAAGCCGCCATCTTAAATTTTTAAATTTTCATAAAAAAAACATGATATTTGACTCCAAAAACCCCCACATACCAATTTTGAATAGAATCGACCATAATCACAAAACTCGGCCGCCATTTTGAAGCCGCCATCTTGAATCCTTCCAATTTCGACAAAATAATCATAATCTCCGACCCCAAAAACCTTCACATACCAATATTGAATAGAATCAGACCATAATCACAAAACTCGGCCGCCATTTCAAAGCTGCCATCTTGAATTATTCAATTTTCACAAAAGAATCATAATATTCGACCCCAAGAACCCCCACATACCAATTTTGAATAGAATCAGACCATAATCACAAAACTCGGCCGCGATTTTAAAGCCGCCATCTTAAATTTTTTAATTTATACAAAAGAATCATAATATTCGATCCCAAAAACCCCCACAATATCAATTTTGAATAGAATCAGACCATAATCACAAAACTCGGCCGCCATTCTAAAGCCGCCATCTTGAATTTTTCAATTTTCACAAAAAATCATAATATTCGACCCCAAAAACCCCACATACCAATTTTGAATAGAATCAGACCATAATCACAAAACTCGGTCGCCATTTTGAAGCCGCCATCTTGAATTTTTCAATTTTTACAAAAAAAATCATAATATTCGATCCCAAAAACCCCACATACCAATTTTGAATAGAATCAGACCATAATCACAAAACTCGGTCGCCATTTTGAAGCCGCCATCTTGAATTTTTCAATTTTTACAAAAAATCATAATATTTGACCCCAAAAATCCCCATATACCAATTTTGAATAAAATCAGACCATCCAGAACTCGTCCACCATTTTGGAGCCACCATCTTGAATTTTTCAATTTTGCAAAGAATCATAATCTCCGTCCATGAAAACCCTCAGATACCAATTTTGAAGCGAATCGGACAATAATCACAAAACTCGTACGCCATATTAAAGCCGCCATTTTTTTTTTCACACAAAAACTTCTTAATGCATTGTCACTGGAATTATGTACACCTGCCGAATTTCAAATCATTCGGACGTCTGGAAGTGGGTCAAAATCGCGCCCAAATGCGTCGGTTACAAACAAACAAACAAACCAACAAACAAACAAACATACAAGTGAAGCTAATATAAGCGTGTAAAAAAAAAGACAACACATCAGTGTATTTCACATAATTGATTGAATTAGTCATCAATACCAAAAAAACAAACGTTAATCAAAAAGTATCTGAGTTTATTTCTCATATTATCAGGAAGGTGGTTGAATAAGTTTGCACCTACGTAAGAGGAACAATTTTCATACAAGCAAGTTGAATGTTTCGAGAGCCTTATAAATTCTACATGACTGGTAGGATACGTATGAATATCACAGTTTCGAACATAATTGTGTATGCGTTTTTTTTTTAAATACAATGTATTTGTAAATATAAATGCACGGTACGCATATTAGATCATTGAGAATGATGTATTATCTAGGAGATTCTCTTCTGGAAAACAAAATTTTTGTTTAGTTCTGTAGGTAATGTGAGAATATACAACAGAAAAGTATACATTTGAATGTTGTTTTTTTTAAAAGGTTTAAGTGTTTAACTGCAGTTAACCTTTTTACTGACATGATTAATATTTGATTCCCAGGTCATGTTGCTATCAATATAAATACGGAGAAATTTGGTGTTATAGACGATTCATTGATTTCTTTGGCAACTGTAATCTGCAATCAATTTTTTTTATTGGTCCTGAAATAAAACTTGAGTTTTTTTCGCATTCACCACCAAAGAATTATTGTAACACCAGTTTGTGGAGTTGGAGTTACTCTGTTTTATTGGCATCTGCTGCAAGCGTTGCATAATCTGCGCACAAAAATACATAATCTATAGTTACATGATTTGTCAGATCGTTGATGAAGAGCGGGAAAAAAAATGCTCAATATACAGAGTCCGTCATAAAGTTGGCTACATATGGAAAAAAAATATTATTGAAATTTCTGAAAAACTCTAATGGCGGTTCGTTTCTGCATGTCTGACAACTGAAAAATTCGTTGCGACTTATATCACGTGACCTCAGATTTCGCATGAATTTCAAAAAAAGTTGTCTGGTTCCGAGAAATGGGTCAAATTGACAAGAAATCGAAATTTTTCATTGGAAATCCAACGAAAACCTCATGTACCAATTTTGAACCATATTGAAAAAAAAAACAAAAATACCATTTTATTCCTCTACCCATTATACATTCTTGTTACATCTGGAAACAGCTTTAATAACCTAAATCACATAAGTTTGGGTCAAAAATAATCGAATATTTATGGAATAGACATTTTGCGGGAGATTAATTATGATAACACGACTTAGTCTTGTCACTAGGTGTAGTTATGCCCTGTATATTGATGCATATGAGCTCATCCAATATTCTCAAACCGTAAATAAAATTTGAACCAACTGATACTTGTAATTAAAACTTAATAATACATTATTTATTCTTGCTAAATTTAATATTGGTTAGTAAATTTGAACCTCAATGACTTAGCTATATTTTTGAATTTTATAAGGCGGCTTTGAAAAAAAGATCTACTCTTGTTGTAACAATAACGAATGTCACATAACTTGTTGACAATTTTGTTGGAGTTGTGGTTCTTCATCAGTTTTTGTGTTTTTCAATCTATCAATAGAAATGGCTCCAAAACTGAGTACCTATAGAAGAAAAAATAGAAATAGTATTGCTATATGGCGGAAATGATCATAGCACAAGAGAAGTAGCTGACATTTTCAATGAAAGGCATCCAGACCAAAATTTGCATTTTACTACGGTGGCAAAGATATTGCAAAAATGTAAAGCAACTGGTTAGGTTGAGAACAAATATAAAAGTATTCACGTTAAGCCTGTTGTGAATGATGAAAATAATGTAAACAATGTTTTGCTGACCGTCACTGAGACACCAAGAGTTTCGACGAAAATTATGGCAGAAAAGGCAGAAATATCTCAAACCTCTGTTAGACGAATTTTAAAGAAAAAATCACTTTCACCCATACAAACCAAAATTTGTGCAAGTACTGCGAGACAGTGATTATGACGCTCGATTTTATTTTTGTGCATGGTTCCAGGGAATGTTAGAAGATAATCGTGATTTCTCAAAAAATGTGCTGTTTTCTGACGAAGCAACTTTTACCTCAAATGTCAGTTCTCATAAGTGTAGATGGTAGGCAGATCATAATCCTAATTTAGTCATTGAAGCCAAGGACCTATGAAGTTTTGAAATGAATGTATGGTGAGGAATTCTAAATGAGCAAATTGTAGGCCCCTTCTTTTTCAGACAAAGTTTAAAAGGCGAACGGTATTTGAACTTTTTACGGAACGAGATATCTACATTTAACGACAACCTACCATTACAAGAGCGGATTCGTTTATTCTTCCAACAAGATGGGGCTTCTATTCATTCTACCAATGAAATGAGGGAGTGGATGAACAATGAGTTTGGTGAGTAGTGGATAGGTCGATATTCAGGTAATCCTTGGCCTGCTAGGTCTCCAGTCCTAACCGAACCCGAACTTATGTGATTTAGGTTACTAAAGTTGTTTCCTGATAAATGTATAATCTTTTTTTTTTTATTTATTTAAATAAATCGCATCAACCTAGAAGGTTATTAGCGAGCGTAACTTGATAGTATTACATTTCATTAAGAGATCGGTTACAGGTTTTTGGCAATGTCTATAGTGTTTATAAATAGTATGATGTCACTTAATAAATAGTATGATGTCACTTAATTGTAGGCCGAGTAAGGAAATTAATGATCCTGAAATATTGCAGGTGTTTCTTTGTGGGGCGAGTAGAGGGCATTCTACGAGAAGGTGTTTGATGGTGGTCTTCACATTGCAAATTTCACATATTGGTTCGGGACTTTTATCGAGTAGATATTCATGAGTGAGGCGTGTGTGGCCGAGGCACAGGCGAGTAAGATGAACTTGGTCTTTTCTGTTTCTGGGAAGAGATTTCCACGGTTTCACTGAACTTTTCACTTCGCGTAGTTTCGCGGTAGTGGCATGCCATTTTTCTTGCCATACTGTTTCTGAGGAGTTCTTGATTGTATTTCGAATGTCACTTATCACTGTTTGTGTCACTGTTTCGGAGTTTTCGCTGTTTATGGCTTCTTTTGCTCTCTTGTCTGCTTCTCCGTTTCCGGGTATTCCTACATGTGATGGTATCCAGACGAGTTCAATTTCTTTAGTTTTCATTTTTGCTTCATGGAGTTCTTCTTTTATTTTGAGTGTGAGTGGGTTGGTGGGGTACAACTGTTGAATGGATTCGAGTGAACTGAGGGAATCAGTGAGAATGAGAAATTTCATGTCATCAGAAGTGTTGATGAACATGATGGCACGGTAAATGGCATATAGTTCACCATTGAATACAGAGCATGAGTTGGGGAGTTTAAACTGTAATGACATGTTGGATCCTATGAATGCTGCTCCTGTGCCTTCGCTCGTTTTCGAAGCGTCTGTATATAGGTTCACAAAGTCTTCATGGTTCTCCAATATTAGACTGAGTTCGTTTTTGATTAGTGTTGGATTGGTTGAGTATTTATTGGCTAGGCTGAGGTGTTTGTGACATTTTGGTTTGGGTAGTGTCCATGGAGGTGGAGGGTTGAATTTGATGGGATAACATTCTGGTAGTGTTATTTTTGTTTGGTTGATGTAGATCCTTGTCCTCTCGTAAAAAGGTTTGGTTGTTCTTGGTTTGTTCTCAAAGAGCTGACTACATTTGCCGGGTATGGTGTTTTTTTGAGTGGGGTGTGTTAGGTATCCTTTCAGCTTGGCAGCAAAGGCCAGGTTCAGTAATATCCTTCTATCTTGCATAGGTGGTTTTCCAGCTTCACAATGAAAAATTTCGGTTGGTGTTGTGCAGATAGCTCCCAAAGATATACGTAGTGCAGAGTTCTGTATAGTGTCAAGTTGCTTCAGTAGTGATTTGTTTGCTGACGAGTATGCTATTGAGCCATAGTCCATTTTAGAGCGTATCAGTGTTTTGTAGAGCGTTAGAAGTGTTTGCCGATCAGCTCCCCAGTCCTTGTTTGCTAGAGTTTTTGAAAGATTGAGTCTTTGGTGACATGATGATATGAAATTGTTTAAAAGTATTTTCCAGTTCAATTTCTGGTCGAAGATCATGCCCAGGAAATGAATATATGGTTCGGATTTAATGTTCTGGTTGTGGAGCATGAGAGGTGGGAAGGTCTGGATGTTTTTCTTAGATAATAGTATGCTGCGTGTCTTAGTAGTGGAGAATTTGAATCCGGAGTCATTTGATCATTGTTCAATGTATAATGTTTCTAACTAAGGGTAAAGGAATGAAATGGTATTTTTGTTTTTTTTTTTCAATCTGGTTCAAAATTGGTACATGGGGTCGTTGGATTCCAAACACATTTTCTCATTAAAATTTTTCGATATCTTGTCAATTTGGCACCACAGACAACTTTTTTTAAATTCCCGCCAAATCTGAGGTCACGTGATTTTTTAGTTGTCAGACATGCAGAAACGAACCGCCATTAGAGTTTTTCAGAAATTTCAATAACATTTTCTCCCATATATAGCCAATTTTATGACGGACACTGTATATCCTGAGGAACCCTAGGGTCAATGTCATATGCTTGTGACCGACAATTGTCTATTTCAACATATATTTTCCAGGTATGATCTGAGCTACGAGAAAAAAAAACTTCTGAATCCAAGTGAATACAGTTTATTGGAAATAATATCAGAGTCGGTAATATCGAATGCTTTCGATAAGTCAAAGAAAAGTGAACCGACATATTCTCTTTCATCATTTCTATTTCAAATATCATTAACATAGCGGTTTTCAACTGTTGAACATGTTCAGTGTAATTTTGTTTAGGTACTCTACCAAGTGTAGAATTTCCGGATTTTTTTTTGTAGCCAGAATTTCCGGATTTTTTTGTTTCCAGTATAATCATCTGAGAATGATTATGGTTTCCTCTCTGGTTGATAGAGGAGGGGTGCTGGTGGCATACTAATAATAATAATCTATATTTATTGACAATTTCAACAAGAAACAAGAGAGAACAAAATATGTTTATCATAAAAAAGATAATTAACAAAATAATTATGTGGTGAAAGGTCAAAGCGCGTGATCGGTATGGTACTGGTCTTCCTCAAGCGCCTATAGTATATATTAGTGATAATTTGCGAGAAATTTAATAAGATTTCATATGACTATATGTACATATTGAATTATAAGAGAAATAAAAAAAGAAACATTAAGTGACAGATCGAAAATATTTGGAATTGTCACTTTGAAGTAACAATTATCATTTTCAACTGACAATTGACACTTTGAAGAGACAATTGTCATTTTGAACTAACAATTATCTATTCGTAATACGAAGGCGTAGAAGGGCCAGCACCAAAATAAATTTCAGAAACCTTTGGAATTGCCAATTTGAACTGACAATTGTCACTTTGAAGTGACAATTGTCACTTTGAACTGACAATTGTCACCTTGAAGTGGCAATTGTTTCTTTGAACTGACAATTGTCACTTCAAAGTGGCAATTGTTACTCAAAAAGGACAATTATTTCCAACTGTAAAGCAATAATATTGTTTTTTTGGTCAATTTACGCGTATACTGCTGTGGTGAGATTTAGATGCCAACCTGCAAGGCAAGAATATTGTTTCTCAATCATTTTACGCGTATACTGCTGTGATTTAGATTGGAAATTATGGGATTTCAGCTCATGGCGAAAGTAATGTTTCCTTTTTCGAATTGAAATTCTTCATTTTCCATCTATAAAACAATACTCTACTTTTTTCATTATTTATCTTTAACAACGAACTTTACTATAATATACAATATGTTCCGCATAGAGGTAATTATTATTATTATTATTCTCAACACCTTCCTAATAATGAATTATTGAATGAATCAACTCTTGGAAACTAAAGAATTATTCTGTTTCTCGAACGTGGAATATGCAAAGGGTTTTGTCAGCCACTTGATCATCAGAGCAACAATACTGGATATCGATGACTGCTTCATTCATCTTTTCATTGATAAAATGATAGCGGACATCAATATGTTTGCTCCTTTTATCAAACTGCCCATTTCGAATTGATTTCATGATGCTTTGATTGTCGATATTCAGATTGATGGGCACATTTCGATTTGTAAGCTCGTCAATGGGTGATTCTAAATTGATTAACTCTTAACTCTTAGTGCAATCTACAGCGGCCATATACTCTGCCTCGGTACAAGATAAGGCCACAATCGGTTGTTTCCTGGAGCACCAGCATAGGTTCTTTGCCAAATCATCACAACAAATCAGTCGTGCTTTTTCTTTCTTCGGTGTCTCCTGCAGAATCCGAGTCGCAGTATGCTATCAATCGGTTATCTTTTGAATTTCTTGAGTATCAAATTCCATAATCTTGGGAATGTTTCAAATTTCTCGGTATAGGCAGATTTCTAAGTGACAATTGTCACTTCGAAGGGACAATTGTCAGTTCAAAATCCCAATTGTCACTTCACAGTGTCAATTGTCAGTTCAAAGTGACAATTGTCAGTTCAAAGTGCCAATCGTCACTTCAAAGTGACAATTTTCAGTTCAAAGTGTCAATTTTCAGTTTAAAGTGACAATTGTCACTTCAAAGTTTACGTGTAAAGAGCCATAATGCCCTCCTACGTCACTTCGATAGTCGCGTCAATCAACTAACAGATAGAGTCGCGCTGCATCACTTTAGATTGACCAGATTCTTGGTTGGGTAAAGAAAATATCAGAAATGGTTAATAAAATTATATTTCATTAATATCACAATAAAAACATTGTGAACGAAAAAAAGTATTATTCAAAACAAACAGAAACCAAGTAGGTAACTAAAAATAAGTTCATCACAAATGCTTATTTACTATTTTCATCTACGTTATCGCCTTTTTTTTAATGCATCCATTAGAATAAACAAACCCACAATGCTGTAGACATAAATATTGACCACACAGTTTACAGTTATACTCAGTAAATCGTCTTGTTTTTGTTATTGAACAAGGTTTGCAACGCTTCTATTGATGAGATTTTCTGTTGGTGGTTCTCAGGTGGTTTGTTGCTTCGTGGGTAATAATATATCTACAATCTTCGTATTTGGGAGTGAGGGCCGCTTTACCAACTGAGCTTCAATTGTATTTGTTCCACAACTTTTCATCCAACAAAATGAAATCTATAATTATAAGGTGGCAAAAGATGTATGAAGTGCATAACCTTCTAATTTCACTCCAAATGAATCCGATATTGAAATTTGTTTTCACTTTCTAGGCCCATATGATGTTTTTATCAAATTCATTATAATATCTGGAGTGCCTTGAATAGTTTGAAATATGCGTGTGTGTTCTATTTGAAATCAAAAGATATATGTTTCCGGTGAAACCGGAAGTTCTAAAAATATAACATTCATACATATATATATGAATATATATATATATATATATATATATATATATATATATATATATATATATATAAACAGGTGATCCAAATTATGTCGGCGCCATTGCCACTGCCGTTATTTTATGCTACGATTTCGGTTAAATGGGCAAACTGGTAGCATTTTTAGTGGCCTTCTCGATGCCGAAAACAAACAAAAATTTACAGTCGCGTTGTCATAATATTTCATAAAAAGATATTTTTTTCAATGGAACACCCTATATTTTTTCATGCATTTCGATTCGTAATAACATTCTCAACAACAAAGCTCATTTGACTTTTTTTCGTAAAGGCGAAAATAGGACAGTTGTATTAATAGGAAACATTTATCGTTTTGTACATTAATACCAAATAGCTTAGTGGTGTCAATTGAGTGGTGCGACATGATGATCACGGGTTTCACGAGTTCACCTCCCAGCGCAATTTTTTCTTTTTACTGTCTTATTTTGCTATTAGTAACAAAATATTGTTATTCGTATAAGTACAAAAAATTGGTGTTTGGACAATCATGAGGTTTTATTCGCCAAAACAAAGAAATTTTTTGTACTAGTGAAAGAAATAAATATTTCCACATAAGTCGCTCATTTTCCACTTTAGGAAGAAAAGTGATATGAGCTTTGTTGTTGAGAATGTTATTACAAATCGAAATGGATGATAAATATAGGGTGTTCCATTGAAAAAAATATCATTTTATGAAATATTATGACAACGCGACTGTCAATTATTTTTTTTTTTGGCATCGAGAAGGCCACTAAAAATGCCACCAGTTTGCCCATTTAACCGAAATCGTAGCATCAATAATAACGGAGTTGGCAATGG
Organism: Gonioctena quinquepunctata; assembly: GCA_018342105.1. Lineage (NCBI taxonomy): Eukaryota > Metazoa > Arthropoda > Insecta > Coleoptera > Chrysomelidae > Gonioctena > Gonioctena quinquepunctata. The sequence continues at coordinate 328,204 of JAFIRS010000477.1, forward strand.
TGCCGACTTAATTTGGAACACCCTGTATATATATATATATATATATATATATATATATATATATATATATATATATATATATATATATATATATATATATATATATATATATATATATATATATATATATATATATATATATATATATATATATATATATATATATATATATATATATATATATGAATCTCTGGACTCCCTCTTTTCCTTGCGGCAATGTATAGATGGGATCAAAATATCACCAGTACTTCATATAACTTTTGTTCCTAAAAGCCTTCGTTACCAAGTTACGGGCCCTCAAAGGTACAAAATGAAAAATGTTTTTCTTGGATAACTTTCAAAGTGAATATTCAAAATCATCTAAATTTTGGTGATTGACTAAACAAATGAATTCCTTCGATAAGCTTTCATGCAGGAGTCAGTTGTTTTGACACAAAGTCAGGAACGGACTACCTCCGATGGTCCACACCCCAAAACTTTGAAATGACTGGGATTTGTCAATATGTTTTAACAAAATAATGTCACCTGGACAATTTCCTGAATAAAAGTACTCGTGTGGAAAATCGATCGGGGCAACGATTTTTGATAAAAATGCATTTTTGTTCGACGACATCCAACCTGAGATGTCTACCATTATTCGAAAAGATTAATTTGTAATGAAAATAGAAATGATAGGTACAATGTTCATAACGAATTTTTATCATGCAAACACGTTTACCTTACAAAACTCATGGTGTAAATAATCAATCGCAAGCCTCAAGAGCAAACAGAAATGCAAAATCCGCTACAAAAACTGCTCGATATGACCCCCATCTCTCTCAATACATTTTCTTAGTCGGCGCAAACACCCTCTCTGCACTTGGAATAGCATGCCAGGGTCGTTTCGTATGGCTTCACAATGTAATGTGATTTTATTCAACAAGGCATCTCTGGTGTGAATAGGTGTAGCGTAAACAAGGCTTTTCAGATGCCCGCACAGAAAGAAATCCAATGGATTTAAATCCGGAGACCGCGGTGGCCATGAATATGGCCCACCTTTACCAATCCATCTATTGGGTTCAGATGGTCCCGCACAATCAAACTAAAATTAATTTTTTGTAGTTTATTTGTTTGCTTTTCATTAGTAAAGAACTTTTAATGATCGTTTCCCGAAACGTCCAATCTGTAGAAAATATTTAAGAGAACTTGTAACCAAATTTACAACTACCGGTAGTGTACAGAACAAAAATCCCCCAGATCATCCGTCCATTCCGGAAGAACAGCAAGATCAAATAATTGGTGAGATGATAGTACATCCTCAACAGTCTACTTCCTCCGTCGCGAATGTTTGTGAGGTGTGACCTTATACTGTGTGGAGACTTTTGAAGAGAAATAATTATCATCCATACAAAATCAAAATGGTACACCAGTTAACTGAAGATGACCCTGATCGAAGAACAGAATTCTGCGAAATTATGACGGCAACCATTGCAAGATCTCCACAATATTTGTTTCAGTGACGAATCTACATTTTATCTCAACGGCAAGGTTCACAGACAAAATTGCCGTTATTGGAGTGACACCAACCCTCACATTTTCCGGGAAACTCATACTCAAATATACAAAAAAAAATAACGTCTGGGCAGGAATTTTGGGAAACCATATTGTAGGACCTCTATTCATAGAACAAAAATTTAAGAGGGGAACTGTATTTGAATATGCTGGAAAATACTGTTGACCCTCCAATCACCGAAATCGTCGAAGCGAATCCTAATGAATTCGATATGGATATTGTATTCCAACAAGATGGAGCACCACCACATTACTGCAGACGAGTAAGAAACTATTTGGATAATACTTTCCCCGGTCGTTGGATTGGCCGTCGAGGTCCTACGGAATGGCCAGCCCGCTTGCCAGATTTGACACCTGTAGACTTTTTTTTATCGGGCTATTTGAAGCAAAAGCTGTACGAAACTGAAGCTGCTTCAATATTGGATATACGGCAGAGAATAATAAATATTTGTAGAAATATCGACATTACTGTGTTCGAAAATGTTCGGCGTGAAATATTGGATGGGCTGTTCTAAAGTCAAGCAGTTCAAGGCAACCATTTCGAGCATTTTCTGAACTGAACTCAGCTTCTTTCCTCAAATTATGAAGTTATACGTCGATGTATTCAGGCAATTATTAAATGTTCCGCCATTTTGTAGTAGGTGAAGATATTGACTTTATATTCCAGGGTTGTGAAGTATTCGTCAGGAGTTTCAAAAAGATGTGTCACAAGACCCTCCTTTCAATTTAATTTTTTTTCCCAGATGGCGCCCAGTCGCCATCTTGAAAGTTTCATCTGTCAATTTTATTCCGAACTATAGTATTCATGCATTAATTTCATTATCTCAAGTTTCAATTTCTTGAGTTGACCCGTTCAAAAAATAAAATGGGGGGGGACATTAAAGAAAAGCACTGTTTATTTGCGATTCGGCAAACAATGATGCTAATATTTTATTAAAAGAATACCAAAATAATATCGGAAATAAACAGGAATACTTTCAGGAAAACGATATTTTTACACAGGATAGAGTTTACAGAGATAGCGTACGATCTCGGAATAAAAGTTGAGCTTTCTGTCCATTTGAGAGCTCGTAAACAACTGTCAACAGAAGATGCCAATCATTCCAGAATTATCACTGAGACCAGGTGAATAATTGAATCGGAGAATGGCCACGTATGAAGCATTTCAGAATTTTGAAAGACTCTGTCCCGAATACTCAAAGTCATCATTTAAATGACATTTTTTAACCGACGAAACCAGAAAGGAGGAGGTTCTCTATTCGACCCGTATATTTTATGTTTATCCATCATATTTTTTTATGTATGATCACGCATAACTTTTTACTGAGGTGTCCGATTCCGATAATTCTTTTTTCAGACTTCGAATTTGGTCCCATTTGAATTTAAAAGATGAAATCCACCCCTAAGGGTAGCGAAATGAAGGATATTGATCACTCACCCTCTGAATTCTGGTCCGTTGACCGATTCTATCAGGCATAACTTTGTACTGGGTTCTTCGATTTGGATGATTCTTTTTATAATAGATAGAGTATATCTTATATTTGGATTTCGAAAGGAATTAGCCACCCTTACGGGTAGAAAAATAGGGGATAATTGTTTTTCACCAGTGAACATTGGTACACACATACGTAGTTGACAATGACAGATCGCTACTGACATTATTCTTGTTCCACATCCGTCAAAATCAGTATATTTTATGAGAGGATGGAATGATATACGAAGTAATGAAATGAACTAACCAGAACAACGAAAATAATGTATATTACAGCAAATAGTAAAACTAGAAAATCATATTATTTAATTGGTAATATTTGAAGTAAGGTGGGTAAGTAAGTATTTTGGAAGTAATCAAAAAACAAGTAGGTAGTAATTGGTAGATTTTAGCCCCCAAAAATTGAAAAATAAATACTTTTCAACAAAAAATTAAACCGACGAAATAGGGAACTGAAAAGTAAAAAATAAAAATTTTTTAACAAAAAATTAAACCGACGAAAAAATCAAAAAAAAAATAAAATAAACCTTCTTAGTCTAAATGATAATTGAGCTCCTAAACTAATGTAAGTAACTGATTTTGAGTCGGCGCCATCAGTTTAGGAGCTCAATTATCACTTAGACTAAGAAGGTTTATTTTAGTTTTTGCTTTTCAGTTGATTTTTTCGTCGGTTTAATTTTTTGTTAAAAAGTTTTTTGAAGTACTCTGTGGCATGATAAATAAGTATCACAAACCATGATGCACGATGCCATAGTCGAGTTAGCCAACGAGATGCGTCGAAAGGCTTCAAAAACCACGTGGAACAAAAACACTTTGATCAGATGTCGCTGGATTAAGCAGAACCTCATCGGGCATCAGATTGATTTTTCAGACTTGAATTAGAAGCCTTTAAAAATCTTACTTTCCCATCATATATACAGAATAATATGGATCGGGGCGGAAAACACTGTATTGATATAATAATAATAATTTCAAAGTGTCTCTCCAAAAGAAATGATTCTAACTTTTTCCATCTTTGCAAAGTGAGATTGCTTCTTGAAAATGTGTTTTCCATTTCTTCCGGTCTTCCTGATGATCGTGGAAGCGTGAAATAGATTTTCGTCGACAAAAATGTATTGAAGACCTAGTGAATGCGATGTCTCTCCTGCGTCAATGATACAAATGATTTCTGGTGAGTACTCTCTTTTGGAAAACATTCTTATTTGCCTCATTCATCTTATGAGTTCTCAATTAAGACTGGAATAGAAAATCAAATAACTATCTGAATGAAAATGCAAATTTTCAATTTCAGATTTTTTCTTTTGAGTTAGGGCTTTTTCAGAATATATATCAGATGTAGTTCAATGTTCAGCGTGGCTTTAGCCGGGGAAGTAGTTGTTTTCTGTTAGACATTCACAAAAAATAACTTCATTTTAATCGTGGATTTTTCAATTCACAGAAAAATATTTCTATCAATATTCGATTGAGAATGTTTCCCTTTTCAACATGATTACCCCACAAGAGGTTATCTTGACGATGGAAGATAGTGACTAAAGTTTATCTTTCAGTCGCAGATGATTCCACATCTGATTTTATGAACATCCTGTTTATATTTTCAACAAATCAATCTATCATACCCCATGACAGGTTTTAATGTCAGAAAACACTAATTTCAAAGTGTCTCTCCAAAAGAAATGATTCTAACTTTTTCCATCTTTGCAAAGTGAGATTGCTTCTTGAAAATGTGTTTTCCATTTCTTCCGGTCTTCCTGATGATCGTGGAAGCGTGAAATAGATTTTCGTCGACAAAAATGTATTGAAGACCTAGTGAATGCGATGTCTCTCCTGCGTCAATGTTACGAATGATTTCTGGTGAGTACTCTCTTTTGGAAAACATTCTTCTTTGCCTCATTCATCTTATGAGTTCTTAATTAAGACTGGAATAGAAAATCAAATAACTATCTGAATGAAAATGCAAATTTTCAATTTCAGATTTTTTCTTTTGAGTTAGGGCTTTTTCAAAATATCTATCAGATGTAGTTCAATGTCCAGCGTGGCTTTAGCCGGGGAAGTAGTTGTTTTCTGTTAGACATTCACAAAAAATAACTTCATTTTAATCGTGGATTTTTCAATTCACAGAAAAATCTTTCTATCAATATTCGATTGAGAATGTTTCCCTTTTCAATAATAATAATAATAATGACGTTTATTCGTGATTAAATCAATACAATTTATGCCCGTAGTGACAAATTTTTCGCAATATAATCTGAATAAACATGACAATACCCACAGAAGTATTATACATACTTGTATGTGGGAATCTAATATAAACAATTTTAAGATACTATAAATATAAATATGACATAGATGAACATTACATTATTGCCATAATAATCAATAAATATAGTAAGAACAATTTTTACTGTGGAATAAAATAGATAAATAGGTGCATATCAGAATACATTTTTAAAATACGAACATGAATAAACATTACAATATTTGCAGAGGTGTTGTATATAGTGGTAAGTCATATAGTGTAGATAAAAACAATTATGTAATAAGAGTAAAATGATCTATGGGATCAAGTAGATAAATGTGAGCATATAATACTATATTTTTTGGGGTTAGGTTAGGTTAGTTAAATCTCCCTTTTTTATGATCCTTCAATCAATTTATGAATATCAGTTCTTTTATTTTCCTTTACAAATGCTAATAATTGTTTTTTGAAGCGTTTCAGTGAAGTTTCGTCTTTGATTTCTTTTGGTAGGTAATTGAATAATTTCGGTGCTAGGTAATCGAATAATTTCGGTGCTAGAAACGAGACCTATTGAAAATGGTTTTATTAGAGTCAGATTATTTTCCAGGTATAGGAACAATACTAAATATCAGTTGTTCGTGAGATTTGATATAGATGCAAACAAAATAACAGGACATTACTGCGCATGTCGGTCGGGTGCCTAGGGTGGTGGGAATGTGCTGCCATATGGCAAGTACCATTTGGTACCTCATCTACAGTCGGCATATTATAGAAAATATAAAATTGCCAACTACCAATACTTTGAAGTGAATGAGCTTCGTGAAATAGTCTGAAGTATCATTACATGCATATCAAGTAGTCGGGTATATGTGTAGAGTTACTTTTTGTAGGGCCCTGATTTATAAAAATATAAGTTTTGTTTTTCACATATTATGGCTTGAGGGTTTTCATATATTAACGATGAAAGTTGAGAACATATGGTTCTTCAAGGTTTCTATCGAAAGAATGAAGTTAATAACTTCGGAATAGGACATTTCTAGTACTTTTCTGATGACCCCGTTATGGCAAAAAGGGTTTGTTTTTTTCCAAAATCTTAATTCTGATGAGTGAAGTTAGCCACTGCGAAATAAGATTTTTTGAGTACGTTTGTGATAACCCCAGTAAACTAAATACTGTTTTGGATCATAGTGGTGTTGCGTTTACAAATGCAAAACATTATTTATCCAAATCACAAGACTAAATCAGAAATAATCCCAATTTGTGATAAAGTACCTTTATAAATGTTCTGTTTTTGTAACTACTTTCAAAATCACCCTATTTCTCCGAAATCAATCATATGATTTGATTATGGTCCATTCAAAGGGTTACCGAAAGATCGTGATCTACAACATACCAGAGTTTCATTGAATTCCTCTATCAATCAAAATCCTATGTATTCCCTTGCGGGGTTCTTTGATTCATTGATTGTTGGATATGGGATTTTGAAATTCAATGGACACTGTATTTTCAATGTTGGGGCATATTGAATTGCTAAAATAACAGGTACAAAAGTTGCCAATAGAATTGTTCCTATAGCGGTCCTGGTATATATCATTAGACGTGATACGCATGAAATATTCTTCCATAATTAATTTTCCACGGGTAATATTCTATTTCATTGATTGCCTATGAGATTCTGGAGGCAAGGATAAATATAGATTGGCAAGTGGATGTGTAGAAGTGGGGATGAGTTGATCAATATGTTAAAATTGCCCGGACTATGACGTCGATGTTTTCCGTTTTGAAAACTTACGCAAATACATTTAATTTCTGGTTGTGTTTATCATTTTCCGCGATATAATAATGAGAAGAATTTTCCTATCGAATGGCAAATGAACAAAAGTAAATTTTATCTATACACTTTTGGAGCAGAACACATTGTGACCATTTGAATACAAATTATTTCTCCCTAAATTCGTCGAAACTCACAGTTCACAAAAAATATATTTGTGTTATTTCACCTCAATTTGATTTGCCGCGTTGGAATCCGTATTGATTTTCTGATAAAAATTAATTTTGCCAAGAACTTCTCAATACGTGATTCCATAATCATTTCAAAAATTCTCACAAAATTCGTCATTATGTGTATAGGTCGTTAATTTTCATTTACTTCCAATTTATTTCAAGGCTTGTGGACTGGTGTAATATTAGCACATTTAAATGGGACTGGGCAAATTCCACTAACGAAAGACCAGTTCATTATATATGACAAAGATGTTGCTAGTTCCTTTCTGATCGAAGAGTGTCAATTCCGTGGGATTTTTGGTTTTTTAGGTTCAGAATAACTTTCAGATTTTCCATTAGTTTTCTCCAGAATAAGGGAATTTATAATTTGGCATTCGAGCCTTCCTTTCCTATAACTCGATTCATTTTTGCATTTCGCTTGCCACGTTTTATCCTACTTTGGTGGAATATTTGACAAACTTATAGGCAATTTTTTTCGCGTCATGAACTTTGTCTCCATCATCAGACTGATTTTTTTTTCTGCATTTTTTTTCTATTTGTAAGTCCATAACCTTCATTCAACCCATCCCTTGGAGCCATGGAAAACTAGTATGGGACTTCACCCATGCAGACACTGTTGCTCCTTCACATATCAATTCAACATCAAAGATTGCTGGTGGTGCTGCGGATTCTGCTAAAAAATTATTCCAGTTCTATTGAACAATATAATTTTCATCCACTAGCCATCGAAACTTACGGCTCTTTCGATAGATATGCATTGATATTTTTCCAAAATTATCGGCCACAAACTCCTTGATAAAACCAATGATCCTAGAGCAAGACTTTCCTGATACAAGGTATTAGTATTGCAATCCAGAGAGAAAACACTGAATCTGTCCTAGGTGATATTCCTACCTCTGAAAGTTTGGATAAAATTTGTATCCATCCTCCAAGAATGAGAATTATGAGCACTTCTTTGATTATTTCTACAGTCCCACTTCATACTTGCTCACCATCACCGCAAGGGGAAGGAGTGGCCTCTGACGAAATAGAAGACACAACTCCTAGAAGCAAAACCTAGAAGAAAAATTATTTATCTTCCTCTTCCCAAAAATAACACGTTTTGCCATTTCTCAGTCCAACTCGTTATCGAGCAGCTACAACACCTTTAGATCACTTACACTCAATAGGTTTGAGAACATTGGCAACATCTGCTTCATGAAAAGCGTAATACAATGTTTATCGATAACCAGATGGTTGCTCGAGTACCTGAGAAAAGACGAGCATATGACGGATATCAACACGAGCAAATCAAGTATGGAGGGTGCTCTGATGAAAGCATTTGCGGTAGTGACGAAAGAACTTTGGTCGAAAGATTTGTCTGATAGGGTGGTGACTACTGTTTCTTTGAAAAGCCAGATGCAAATATTTGCACCTCGCTTCATGAATTCAGAATTTCCCAGATATTCATTGCGAATTCTTCATGATGATATAAACAGAGTGATAGAAACGCCCAAACCTTCCTTGACAGAAATTGCTGAAAAATTGAGCAACCATGAAAAGGCAAGGTCTTGGTAAAGATATCTGAGAATGAACAACTCAAAAATGGTTGATAACTTTGTTGGTCAACTAAAATCATCGTTGAACTGTACCTCCTGTTCTGTCTCTTTCGACCCCTTCTGGGACTATTCAGTTCATATTTCACAGAGAACTGGCCTGCTGAGACTGTCACAATATTTAGACTTGTTTATTAGAGCGAAAACTTTAAATAGCGAAGAGATCCCAACTTGTTGTGAATGTAAGGAAGATAAAATGCACAAAGTCATTATGTATATCTAAATTCGACAAAATATTAGTAATTCACTTGGAATTATTTTCGCCGATGGAGAGATTTAGGGGAAAATTAAATGTCACCATTGACTTTCCACTCGGAGGATTAGATATGAGTCATTATGCAGCAGATAATAGCTCCGTGTTAATACAACTTGTATGCTGTACCCAACCATAGTGGAACAACTTATAGCGAAAACTACACGGCTCATTGTAAGCACCCTTATACAGGCACATGGCACGAGCACATCACCGATATCACCAAAATCTCTTATAAGTGGAGAAGCATTCGTCCTCTTCTATGAGCAAGAGGGCACCAAATCACACCTTTGGTTCACCATTATTATTTTTATCATTATTGATAATATTTCATAAATGGAGTTTATTGAGTTTTATCTCATCCAACAATGAATGCCTTCCCTATCGATAAAAACAGATTTCTGACCAACAATGCCTATCCTGTTGATGAAAACAAATTTACACAAATTTTCCAATAAGATTTGTGTAGAATGATGAATTTCCCACGATTATTGAACTACATACAAATCCATATAAAGGAGGAATCTGTAACAAAAATGATTGAGAGATGGTGTAATGGAGTCATGATATATTGAGCATTTGTTTTGGCATACATGAAAGAAAGTTCATTTTCTTCATTGTCGGATATGGTTTTTTCAATTTCAATATTTAGTGTATTTTCAGTATTGAGGCATATCAAATTGTTAAAATAACCTATGTTTGAGTTCCAAAATAACGAAGGTACAGAAGTCACCGATATAATTATTTCTAAAACGGTCCTGATATATATCATTAGACGTCATACACATGAAATATTCTCCCATGAATAATTTCCCACGAGTAATCCTCCACTCCATTCAGTGCCTATGTGTTCGTCATACAGTATGAGATTCTGGAGAACAGAGAAACGATAGATTGGCGTCGACCGTAGATCTGGCGATCAATTGTTCACTGATATACCAAGTGGATGTGCAGAAGTGTGCAGAAGGTTGTATGGAGTATGGATCGATGGTTCCCGTTTTGAAAACTTATGCGAATTCATCTACTTCCTGGATGTGTTTACTATTTTCCGCAATATGGAAATGATAATTTTTTTCCTATAGAATGGCAAATGAACGAAGGTGAATTTTCTCTATCCACCTGTGGAGCAGAACACATATTGACCATATGAATACAAATCCTTTCTCTTTAAATTCGCCGAAATATATATTTATGTTATTCCATCTTCATTTGATTTGCCGCGTTGGAATCCGTATTGATTTTCTGATAAAATTTAATTCTGGCCAAGTACTTCCCAATACGTGTTTCCATAATTAAATCGGAGTTTACGAGGATACATTCGCTTTCTGGTTGTGTTTTTCATTTTCCGCAACATGGATTTCCTTTGAAGAATGGCAAATGAACAAGGGTAAATATGTGCCCCTAAAAGTCCAACCTCAACTTCATGTGGTTTGGGGTAAACAATCTGCGGCCGCGCAGCAAATGGAACTGTTTTTGGACATTCGTGTTGTATGTGGGCGGCCGCGACACGACTAACGGGGCAAACAGACCCAAATCCAAGCTGTGAGTGACGAGGCACCGGATGTGAGGCCCCTGAGTACCAAGAAACAAGGCGAAATCTCGGAGTAATCAGCCTTAGCCTTGTGCAGGGTGTTACGTCACTGGTCTATCATGTAATTATATAATAAGATAGTTAAGCCCCTCAATAACGGCCCGTGTTGAGCTCTAGTAGTAAAAAAAGGTGTATTAGAATTAATACCACTCTCATTACTCCCGCTTCGCCACTGGCTGGTTATCGGACGGAATATTCAACACTAATAAACCAATAACGCTAAGGGAATCACAAATATAGTGTCCCTATTCTTGATTCATCCTTCTTTGTAAAATCGCTCGTCAAAGTTATTACTTTGATGTATAGGAAGCATCAATTACTTGGGAAAATTGAACCTTTTTGGAAAAAACTTTCTCTCTATACTTGGGAGTGTGGTGCGTTTATCTAGAAGTTCCACCAATCTCAGAAGTTTATACCAATAATGCACTCGGATTCATAAGAAATATATGTATATACATATCCTGACCCTCATGGCTCAAGTTGATAGAAGCAAAATCATGAAACAAAATTAGCAAACTATGGAAAAAAAACTAAAACCATTCTTTCTGACTAGTCTTGACATGATACAAATCGAAAAATGGACAATATTGAAGAGAATGTCTGAATTTGCTATTGTGAAACTGGCTAGCAACTTGGTGAATTTGGTTATTGGTGATGGCTGTTTATGTTCTCGAGTTGACTTATCACTTGACTTTTCTATATCTTAAAAAATATCATGACCGTCTGAGTAGCCATGTTATATAGAATTCACTCTATTGTACTATGAAATGAGTTGACATGTTACTTAAACGTCTTTTGTTTACCGAATCATTTTCTTTGCCGCGGTTTCGCGCTTTTATATCATCTTTCCTTCCATGGATTGCTTTGTGGGCTCGCGGGGTCACATTCCTACCGTTAGTTATCTTCTACTTGTGATAATTATCCACCTTCTTAGTAATTAATGGCTCGTTACGGTAGCCGACAAAATGTATAAAAAAATGGATGATTTATCTATTGCGTGGTCGTATTGCATTTGATGAGCTGTCAAAACCTATAATTTACAGTTTCTTTGTTTACTAATATGCGTAACTCCGAAGGTGATGAGTTGTTAATAGCTCCTTTGTTGAAAGGGTGATTTTTTTTATATGCATTCCCGGGCTTGCAGGTGCCTAACTGATTTTAACGGGCCTTGTTTATAAGTTTGGTCGAATATTTGGTTTCAAAATTTATTTTCCTTCCTAGTGAATTATGTTTTCTGGCCATGGAGTTCATATTCATTAATAACTTGTTTTTACTTATGTTTGAAAAAAATTCTGTACTCATGGGGTTATGACAAGGGGACACCACACGTCTGGAGATGAAGCGGTACCAAGTGTTCTGTAGGATCGGAAGAAAACGGCATCGGCAGTATTTGCAGTTGCTACGAGGGGGCTCGAAGTGACCCTTAATCAGGAACCATGGATACGACATGGTGAAACGAAAGCTCTGGAGATCTCCCGGGTCTGTATTCTTATCAGGTAAGATACAATGGGCCAAAAGCTCAAGTATAATCGGAAGCCACGGCCAGACGAGCCTACGGAGTGGGAGTATCAGAAGATACATCCGAGTCAGGAACTCCGGCACTACCGCAAGGTGTCCATAAAGGAGTTGCTCCAACTTCCAAAAAAAGAGGTGAATATGCTATATCTACCTTCATAGCAGAATACTTGTTGACCATTTGAATATTTACCTTCGAATTTGCCGAAACTCACAGTTCACATAAATATATATTTCTTTTTTTTTTTTCAAATGGAAAATTGACAATTGTGATTAATTCATGTCAGAACTATAGTGTCCTTCAAAATTGTTAATGATTAATTCGTGTTTTCATTCAAAATATGGAGTTTATACGACGAATAACGACACTACAACGACCTAACAAGGAGACAAGGACTACTTTGATACAGCATCTCCAAGACCACTGAACTCACAATAATCTTTAGATAGCCGAGTTCACGCTGTAAAAATTATCACTTTCTAATTTTCCTGACTCCTTCAGTTGTTGCAGAATAAGTTTCACTAGATACAATTTGGCCACAAACTATAACATCATCGTCCTGAAGGACCTCTTCTTGTGAATCCGGCAAAACTAATTCCATGGGTGGAAAGCTCGACTGCAGTGTGTGAAGTAGCCCTTCCACATGAAATCTCATGAAAAAATATAGGCGAATTATGAGAATCTATGGGAGAAGTCTGTAACTGGCACATAAACTTCTTGAAAGTTTGTATGAGGATTAATAATTAGTTGTAATTTATAAGCGTACCCGAATACATGGTATACGAGTTTGTATCAGGCAGTGGTTGTTTAAGGAGACTAACAGATTTGATGAGGTATTCCACTTCCAATTACAACGATATTATGCTCATTCACAAGCTTGTGAACATATGAGAAATGTGTGGAAATTCACAATTATAATCTTATTGGGTATCTTCTGGAGACAGTGGTTTCAGGATTCGATGGTTTGGATCAGGAATTTCTTATCGAATTTTATGGAATTTCTATAAGCTTTCATACGACTCAAAATCACTGAAAATTCACAAGTGTCGATAAGAAAACAAGCATACAAAGAATAAGAGTTTGTATTAGGCAGTGGTGGTTCGAAGAGACTATAAGATTCGATGGGGTAATCCACTTTCGATTACAGTAATATTCTATGCTCATTCACAAGTCTGAGAAAGTATGGGAAATGTGTGAAAATTCAAATGTTATTGGGTATCATACGGAGAGAGAAGGGTTCAGGATTCGATGGTTTGTAGCAGAAATTTCGCATCTGATCTTTTAAGATTTCACGTGGCTCAAAATAACTAAGAATTCACAAGTTTCAACGAGGAAGCTCGACACAGAGTATTTATAAGAGTCGGTATGCTCATTCACAAGCTTGAACACATGAGAAATGTGTGAAAATTCACAAATATAATCTTATTCGACTGAAGTCGACTATCAAATCCCAGGATCGGAAATGTAACGTTATCAGTGAAATTCAGAAAATCATTAACCCTGTAAATATAAACATAAATGTGAATGAGGTGAAACCTATCCACGGAGAAATGGTAGTGGACTGTGAAAACGATGAGACTCGTTTGAAATTGAAAGATGCAATTTCTAATAAATTCGGGAATAAATGTATGCTGAGTGAACCAACCAAAGTCCGTCCTCGTATTGTGATATCAAATGTTGATTTGGACATTGATGCAAATGAACACACAATGTTTAAAGATCTATTATTGAACAATCCGGAGCCGAAGATTACATTGAAGAATTCAAACATGCCATTACTATAAAGAGAAAATACAGCAAAAACATAGTTTCGCCATCTCTTCGGAAAAAACTAATTTCAAATCGGTTTCTCTACCTGGGTTGGAACCGGTGCATAGTGGAGAACTATTTTAATATAACGCGTTCTTTTAAGTGCTCTTGTTATGGCCATAAAAAACAAAATTGCAAGAAATCTAAAGCTACATGTCATGAATGTGCCGGTGAACATGAATATAATGACTGCCCTCAACCAAAACAGAAAAATTGTATCAACTGTCTCAGTTACACCGCTGCTAATAACTTGAAAAATAATAAGGCTGTTCTAACAAATCACTCGGCGAATGATTATATTTTATGTAGTTGTTATTTTAATCAGATTGCCATTCCAAAATCTAGAATTGACTATGGAAAAGGAAAATATTTTCAAGAAAGGTAACCTCAATACTAGATCATTATTAGCTAGTTGGGGTGATTTTTCAGACTTAGCCGAGTGTTCCGATTTTGATGTATTAATTGTATCCGAGACATGGCTGTCGAATGAAATACCTACAGATTTGATTTCACTTGATGGTTATAAGTTTCATCGCAAAGATAGGGTTACTGGAAGAGGAGGAGGTGTAGGTATATATGTAAAAAACAAATATGTCTGTACTGAAATTCAGGATATGCAGGAAAATCTTAATATTGAACATATGTGCTTGAATCTCCAATTTGATTATTCAACTGTTGCCATAGGTATTTAGGCTGTTGCTATAGGCCTCCTCGCTGCTGATGTCCTTGAAAATATTTTATCAGATACTATACCTAATTATGATACAATTATAGTAGTTGGAGATATAAATGTCAATTTGTTCATTCCAAATAATGCTATAAGTTATGTGTTCAATGCCTACGGTTTTACGCAGATCATAGGCGAGGCGACACGAATTACGCAATTCTCCGAAACACTCATAGACCCTATTTTCATAAATAATGCTGATTTGGTGAGAAAAACATATACACTGAATGCCGACTTAATATCTGACCATAGTTTGGTTTTCTTTGCAGTGAATCTGGCAACATTAAGCAAGCAAAAAATGCATACATATAGGGACTTTGCGAAGTTCGATCAAAATTCATTTAATATCGTCATGTTCGAAATACCTTGCTATGAAATCCTATATATCCCAAATATCCAGGAAAAAGTTGATTTTTCATCTATAACATCGTTCAATACGCACTGTACGTATGAATAAGGCCCTTGTGCCATGGTTGAGAGATGGTGTCAAAATTATAATGAGAGAAAGGGACAAAGCTTAGAAGAAAAAACACTGAACAAAACTGGCAGTACTATAAACAGTTACGTAACTATACACTTGCTGCAATACGTAGAGAGATAGCCGGATATTTAGAGTTTTAGCAACAAAGTAATAACTCCGATGTGTAGAAAGTGCATGAAAAAAATTCAAAGACAGCCGAGTACCGAGCTTCCTGATAATCTAACCGACCCTACAATTATCAACAATATATTGTTATCCTCTTTCAATAAAATACAAGCCGATCAGTCATATTTTATGAAAATAATATATTTAAACGAAGTATGAAATTTAGTTTTCGTTTTCCAAGACGGATGGAAATATTAGAAATCATTAATAGCATCAACTCTAACGCCAGTGATATTGATAACTTATCATTATATATGCTCAAGCTGTGTTTACCCGCAATACTGGACTATATATTACATATTATTGGCTGCTGCCTGGAGATTGGTTATTTTTCATCTGGGTGGAAAAATGCAATCATAAACCCTAGAGAACCATAATCCATCAGATTACAGCGATTTGCGACCAATAAGTTTATTGCCAGTATTAAGCAAAATTTTGGAAAAATTCATAAATATTCAATTACAAATTGATGTAATGCAAAATAATATCATTCATAGTAACACAAGTGCACTAATCAGAATAACTGATGATATTATAACAGACAGCCATTGATAGAAAAAAGGCGACAGTATTGGTGCTGTTGGATTTGTCCAAAGCATTCGACACTGTCGACCATGAGTTACTCTGTTCAACATTAAAGTATTACGGCTTGGACAAGGTGGCAGTCAAATTCTTTTCCTTCTATCTTACCACAGCAAGTTCGTACAAATAAAGGCATATCCTTTGCAGGTCATGTTAGGTCGGGGGTATAGTCCATCCAATATCAATTGCAGAAGCTGTTTCTATAGGGAGCGAATAAAAACTCACTTCGCTAACACGAGCGTATATGCGAAGAAACTGAACGAAATATAATGTGTACTACTCGTAAACATTCGCCGTCGGCGAAGGGGAGATCAAAAGAGCCCATAGTCAACGTGGACGTGAGTGACGGCTGTCACTGTTCTACAACCGATTCGTCTGGGCCAATCGAGTCGGACATCAATGCTGGCAGGTGTGTCTATACGACGGGAGGTCATAAACCACGCGTTATATTTGTGTTTTAATAGCTCTGAAAGATTAAAAACCAGTAGCGTCTATGGTCTTGGTATGTGCCGATCGAAATACGTTTTAGGATATAATACCTACATCAAACAATGAAAGAAATTATTTTTCGTTCTTAATGTATTTGTATAAATAAAAGCTTGTCTTTTTTTTTCATTTTTCATTATTTATGAAGTATTTTTTAAATCTTAAAATATCTAAATAAAATTAGTTATCTCCGCCACGGCTGCTCACACGATTTCGCCGTAAGACTTTTTTATGCTTCTGCAATTGATATTGGGAAAACTATACCACAGAAATCCCTTCTGGGACCACTACTTTTTTTGTATACCCTGCCGATATATATATATATATATATATATATATATATATATATATATATATATATAGAACTTTTGAGTTTTTAGAATTGCAATATTATGCTGATGATACTCAAATGAAATATAGTTTCGATATAGAAAATATTCCTGTGGCAGTTCAGAGGTTGAACGGTGACTTGGAGTACCTTAGTAACTATTGTGGAAAACATGCTCTGAAACTGAATCCTAAGAAATCACTACCTATGCTGTTTTACGCGATAAATGTTTACGAAATAATTATACCTGAAATTATCATTCATATTGACAATGTTATCATACCAATGGTCACCGAGGCTGAGAATTTTGGACTAATATTGGATATTGACTTCTAGTTTATGAGCCGAATAAATAATTTAGTACAAAAATCATATCTGTCTCTAAAACTCTTATTCGCGAATAAAATTATCTTGAATTTTTCCTTGAGAAACAAACTATGTGAAACCATCGTCTTACCAATACAACAGTACTTATCCTTATGTTTACATGATAACTGAGACAAGATTGCAAAGAATACAAAATACCTGTTGTCATTTCGTCTATGGTCTCAGAAAATTTGATCATCTCAGTCACTGTTTTCGTGCACTCAGATGGTTGAATATTGATTATTTGTGGGAATACCATTGTCTTATTTCTGTTCATCGTTTGCTGAGTACGTCAATTCCATTCTATCAGAGAAACAAATTAATATTCCGTAACCATTGGATATACCGCGCCATTCAACAGCTTTGTCCAGAAATCATTTTTCTACAATGCTATAAAATTGAACAATTCAACTGATTCCTCTTTCAAAAGTAATGTGACTTATTCTTTCAAAAACGCCTTAAATTACATTTATTACTTGAACAAAATGCTATTTTAAATAATAACAATATTTAATTTCAATCAATAATTGCAAGCTATTTTCATTAGTGATTAACGTAAGTTTATGTATCATAAATTATGGCTAAACTTGGCTCTGCCATTATGGTTAAACTTGGCTCTGCCATATCTTTGCATAAACATTAAAACAAATAAATACGTTTATTATTATCAATTATTGGACTAGAATTCTGAATTTATCACGATCGTTAGATACACCGGAGATTAGTCTGAGTATTTTCTGGAGTTCACCTGATATACATTGCGCGCCAGAGGCGATGGAAATATCGACGTATATACCGATATATACATATATACATATGTATATATATATATATATATATATATATATATATATATATATATATATATATATATATATATATATTCTGAATAAAAATTTCCTTTTCTATTTTTAATTTAAATAGTTCACAGCGAAACATATGTTATTTTTTCAAATACTCCCGAAAGGGACCACTTCCCAAATAATTTGTATAGGCACTTAAAGAGCGTAGTTCGTGTCACAGAGAAACGGATTATAATAAAGTCAAAGTAGGTTACAGTATTTCACGAAAATCTATTTTCATTTCACAAAAATTGAATTTTTAATGGATATATATGTGGCTGGGAAAATAATTGTTGAAAGTATATCGAGGAAGGCTTTTTGATAACGACGTGGTATATTCAGTGGAAAAAAACTTGAAGAAGAGAATGGTAATATTGCTCAAAAAAATAAAAATGGCACCAGAAACACTTTCAAGATCTGCTGTGCTCCCGCATATAAAAAAAAAACAGGATATATTAACACATTGCTGATATTCCCGAAATATCAGGATGGGAAAGGAAGAATTCAACTGGCGACATCCAACTGAGATCTCTGGTTTCAGTTATAGAAATAAAAAAATAGATATATAAATTACTTGGAACATTCATAGAGAAAAATGGTCCGTATATGAAATATTCCGAAATGAACATACATTTGGGAAACTTGTTGAGTACATAAAATGACTTAATATCCTCAATATACATTGCGGCTTTTTATAGGCGCCCCCCCCCTCAATGTTTTGAACTTTTCGATGTAGAACAATAATACAAAAACTGTTTTGAATTTTATCACCGATACTACATTGTGATTGCTCGATAGATGGCGCTGGGGGCACATCAACTCAAAAATGTTGAATAACATGAAGGGTCAAGTGGCACATCGTTGGAAAGATAATTCAATTTTATTTTCAACCATCTTTTTTTTTTATTCCGTCAATACATTTTTTCACAATATGCATTTGAAATGTGAAGTATAAGTGCGATAAAGTTCGAAAGGTTTGATGTGAAACAATGGAACAGAACATATTTTGAATGGTATTACCGATATTACTTTCTGAGAGATGATACATTACACTCACTCGACAAAGGGCGCTGGGGGCACATCATCTTGAAAATTTGGAAAGGCATAGAGGTCGAGTTGTACATCGTTGAAAAGGTAATTCAATTTTTCTTTCAACTATGGTTGTTCTGCGGAATCAAAATTTCGATGAGCAACACGAGATACGGTCAATAGAGGAAAATCCATGACCCAAATAATTTTTCATTTTCGAATTCGTTTCAAAGCTTAATTAGGTACAGATTTTGAATCCATACAGTAATCCAATTTTCGACTCAAATAATACCACATTTATTTATTTTTAATGACCATAATCATAACGGGTACCATTTATTGAGTTTGGTAAACTGATAATCAAGCAGTTACCTAGGAATGACTACTATGAAGTTGAAGTATTTCGTCGATCTTTAAGACCTCTAATGTATAAATGATTATAACACTACTCACCTGCTCTCCATATTAAAAACGAATTATCGCATTTGTATTCAGTGAGAGTTTCACTTAGAGTGAATTTAGTATCGAGACAACACAATGGTGGGTAGGGATACATAATACTATTTGTTGCCATGTTTTTGCCAAGAAAACCGAGAATATTATAGGGTCCAAACAGTTGAAATGCCAAAGATGTATGGAATAGAGTCGCGATTGTTTAGTTCGCTAAAACAGGGTAAAAATAATAGAAATCAATAATTATACCCGAAAGGAAATATAGAGGATAAATACTTTCATTCTCAAAAAATGTCATACGAAGTACTCAAATTATGGTTTGCAAATAATTTTTCTGTGAGACTATTCAATTAACAGAAAAATTTAGATAGGAAAGGAACTCTGGATTCCTGAGCTAAGGACTGAAACAATGTATTTGTCGATCAATGAAAATATTCCGTAGCTTAGCAAAAAAAATTGTTGGTAATTTAAACAATAGAAATTATATCCTATGACGACTGGACTATATTTCTGGACCAGTATGGCCGCAATGTTTGTGAGGTTGAATGAAATATTATCGTTACTGTTTTATTTCTGACGAATAAAAAAAAATAGGGGAAAATCTTAGATTAATGGATAGAAATTCACAGTTTGGAAACAGTTGACTCTATCAGTGGATGGAAATAGGAAGTCTAAAATCAGTGAAAGTGCTACAAGAATCCAGGTTCCTTCCAGTATAGAGATGGTCCTTGAACTCTAAAGTCACAAACTCTGGCGAGTAAAAGTATTTCTTGTGATTCTTTGGCAAAATCTTCTGTCTACGTTTCCGAGCCCATACAAGTTATGAATTTTTGAGGTTGAATTTGAGTTGATATCCACTCGGCCAGTATCAGTTCCACATAGACAAAACCAGGAGGCAAAAATAAGCTTATTTCAAAAAATAAAAAAATTTATATGAAAAGTCCACTATATTTCTCACTATATTCAGGCTACGGATGCATTTCTGCCTACTGAACAGGAATTTGCAGAACTTTGTTCCCTCGACAAGTCTCCTTGTCAAATTTGAACCTCTCCATGTTTTTGCGAGTTACTTTCTAATGGTACTCGTCAATATCCATCACTAAAATATAATGTATTTTTAATTTTTTACGTTACGTAGTATGTAACAAAGTTACTATTTCACCGTTTTTGTAAACAACCAAGAACCCCAAAAATAAGTAGAAGCATATCTCCGTTATTTGATGTCGTAAAAATATAATTCATTTTAGGTTTGAATCCACGAACTGAAATTAACGGGACCACAGTATTTGTTAACCGACGAAACCAAAAAGGAGGAGGTCCTCTAGTCGACCCGTATATTTAATTTTTTTAATTTTTTTTTATGTATGATCACGCATAACTTTTTACTGAGACGTCCGATTCCGAAAATTATTTCTACAGTGAATAGGGTGTACTTCGAAGGTGGTCCCATTTGAATTTAAAAGATGAAATCCTCCCCTAAGGCCCGGTATTTTCACCTCCGGTTACACTAGGAATAAATTAACACACGGTTGGAATATCCTTTTGTTTAAGGTTTGTTGATAATACAAAAGCACATTCTAACCATTGGTCAATTTATTTCTTAGATGAAATCCACCCCTAAGGGTAGCAAAATGAAGGACATTGATGAGTCACCCTCTGAATTCTGGTCCGTTAACCGATTCTATCAGGCATAACATTCTACTGGGATCTTCGATTTGGATGATTCTTCTTGGGTATACCTCATAGTTGATCATATTGGGATTTCGAATGGAATTATCCACTCTTGCGGGTAGAAAAATAGGGGATAATTGATTTTTCACTTGTGAACATTGGCACACATATGTAGTTGACAATGACAGATCGCTAGTGTCATTATCACAATCAATATATTCTATGAGAGGATGGAATGATGTACAAAGTAATAAAATAAACTAACCAGAACAACAAAGGTAATTTATATAACAACAAATAGTAAAAGTAGATAATCATATTATTTAACTGGTAATAGTTGAAGTGAGGTGGGTGGGTAAGTAAGTATTTTGGAAGTAATAAAAAAACAAGCAGTTCGTAATTAGTAGATTTCAGCCACAAAAAAATTGAAAAATAAAAACTTTTTAACAAAAAATGAAACCGACGAAATACGGAACTGAAAAGTAAAAAATAAAATAAACCTTCTTAGTCTCAATAACTAAGCTCCTAAACTAATGTAACTAACTGATTTTGAGACGGCGCCAAACAAACAATCAACGAAGATCATTAAATGACTTCAAAAAAATTATCAGAAGGTCACTGCCCAACTCGATGCCATCATTTTACGCCTCACCTAATTCATTTGCTAGTTTGTTTGGCGCCGACTCAAAAAAAATTACTTACATTAGCTTAGGAGCTTAGTTATTGAGACTAAAAAAGTTTATTTTATTTTTTTAGTTCCGTATTTCGTCGGTTTAATTTTTTGTTAAAAAGTTTTTATACCGTCATAAACAGTACGCCACACGCGTCTGACGCAATGCCACCTCACTTACACTCTTTTACACCCTACTTACACTCTCTTCTTCATTCATACTAGAAACTGTGTGCCTGGTACATAAGAACAAATCATCTTACGATGTTGTTGTTGGATTCACCTCGCCGAAATTACAAGTTCATCAAATTTGATTAAAAAATCGCTTATCTATAATGCAGTAAAGTATTTGATCATCTTTCAACAAGTTTCAAAGATATCCAATCAAGGGCATGTGAAGTCTGCTCTTTTGGCCTCGTTGGATTTGTCAATACTATAGTGACCCCTAGAGTATTTTGTTTTTTCACTGAGGCAGCCTTCCCACTATAAAAAGAAGGAGGCATCCCAGGCATCCCTAATCAAGCGCCAAGATCAGATTGAGGAGGGAAAAGCCCCTTAAAAGTTTTTCTTCCATCGTGCGAGGCGTATTATGATCAGCCAATTCAAAAATCGTGAATAAAAAGGAACATAGGGTGCCACCACTTGTTTTTCCGACCATCCATCGCCCCATAGCGTCGAGTTGTTCTTGGATGAGATTTATATACGCCAATGGAATGGGATACTGTTTCAAACAAAACACACTTTTGTCGCAGAGTTTAATTTCATCACAAATAAAATCGTTTCTGGATAGCCGGTATGCTTCAACTGGTGATTCTAATTCTCCCCAGACCCCAGACAACAAATATCATTCCTTATATTAATCAATGCCGAAAAATGGAAGCCATACTACCTACGAACTGAAACAAATGGGGACAGACCATCCGCCAAATCATTGGCGGAATTGGGCACGGGCCTGGCTTGTCAGTTAAGGTTAGGTACTCACGCTGACCGCTGTAAGTACCTGGATGGGTGACCACCAGGGTGAACTTGCGTTGAAATTCCGTACAACTGCGGCATAGTAGCATATCACAATTTGCCGTCACGATGCTATATCAATAAACACAAGATTCAACGGGGTATGTCATTCTTCGGAGGGGATGCGTTAAGCCGGCAGTTCCAAATTCATGAATGTTGAGCTCCTTAAAAGATTCATATTCCTGTTTATAACACCAGAGGATTCCGCAAAATGTCTGATTCGGGGTTGTGTGCTCACCGGTGACAAGCCATGGTAGTAGAAACTAGCCGACGCTACATAATAAAAAAAACTATCAAGTCATTACATGTATTATTGACTGCAATAGGGGTCCCATTATCAACTGAGCTTATGTCGGGGTAGAAATCGTGAGGTCTCCTTTCGTTTACTGAATCACATTTCCGTATCTATGTCTTAGGTCTTCACTCGAACCTGTATGTCAGTTTGTTGTTCTCTTTTGAAAGGTGATACCTACTTTGAAAAAATATACCTGGTTTCGATTTCCATCGAACCCTTAACCCATTAGCGCCCAGCGTTGCAATATGGCAACGATCAGCACGATGTATTTTAAACACCTGTTAAGAGGGCAGGGCACAAGTTGGACTAGCGGTGGGGATACCATTTGATGCCCATAACATTGTATTCATGGAATTTGTGGCGGCAGTTACAGTTCGGACGCAATAAGTTTTGATGCTGTGGGCTAAAATACTAGTGGTGAGTGGTCGGAAAAATATGGATATTTGTTTTACGTAAGTATATTTTTGACATATGATAAGCAAATTAATGGTGATACCTTAGTGGCCGGGTTATTATAGATATAATAAGCTATATTATTATGTTAATTGGCAAACGTTTAGTTAAATTGTACTTGAGTTATATATATGGAAATCTTACCGTTGCCATATGGCAACGCTAGGCGCTTAGACTCTGTAAATCTTATAAATTGAATTTTATAATTTTAGGAGAGGTTTTTCGTTAGCAGAGGCATTAGATATAGCCTATAATGAGGATATCGATATGGATATTTTTATTGAGCCGCCGGAAGCGAATGTTGAGACAGTTGAAGACTCTGCAGACGAAGACGATGGAGGGTAAGTCATAATTAGTCTAGGTATTTTCCTCATATTATATACATTACGTTTGCAGGTTAGTTGATAACCTAACTTCTCGGCAATCACGCGCTGCTGTCGAAATCAAGTTGCCAAACAATGACAGAATAGGGGTAGAATATACACAAAATGAAATTTCTGATGCCCAAGATTCGGAGGGGTTAGAGTCTACTTCCGCCTTGGTTCTGTTGGATGAAAAAGAAAAATACTGGCTCAAAGAGAGGCGCAAACAAAAACCAAATTTCAAACCTTCGTGGGAGCTGAACGCAGATTTTGATATTGAGCAAGCTTCCATATTTTCCAAAGCGAATTATTCCAAATATGAAGAGATGTCTGCAGTTGAAATATTTGAACAGTTTATAGATACGGAAATTATTGAATATTTCGTGAATGAGAGTCGACGATATGCTTTATTTTTTAACCGCCCGGATCCCAAAATCTCTGGTGATGAAATTCGTTGCTTTATTGCGATTTTGATTGTAAGTGGCTATAATAACCTGCCATCTAAAAGAGACTACTGGAACTCGGGAGATGATATACGAAATGCAGCGGTCTTTCAGGCAATGCGACGCAACCGTTTCCTGGATATTTGCCGATTTATTCATAGTGCAGATAATACAAAAATTGACCAAACTGACAAGGCATGGAAGATAAGGCCTTTCATGGAAATGCTAAAAGAACGGTGTATCAAGAATTTCATCCCAGAGAAAAATGTATCCTATGACGAGAGTATGGTAAAGTATTATGGCAGACACAGCTGCGAACAATTTATTCGGGGCAAGCCAGTGAGGTTTGGGTATGAGGTGTGGAGCATAAATACTAAAGACGGATACCTTGTAAATTTTGACCTCTATCAGGGGAAAAGTCCTAAAGCAAATGCTGAATATGATGTCATATTTGGTAGAGCTGCGAGCCCAATGCTGATAATGATGGACGAACTTCCATTGGAAAAACAAAATATTCGCTATCATTTTTATATGGACAATTTGTTTTCGAATCCTGCATTGTTTTCTTTCTTGAGATTTCGTGGATACTCCGCTATTGGTACAATAAGGGACAACCAAATTCCAACTCAATGCTCCCTAACAAACAAAACTTTGTTTGCAAAAAAAGTCCGCGATACTTTTCAAACTGCCATCGAAAAAACAGATGGGTATTTATATATCAGGTGGATGGATAATGCCGTAGTGACAATGATTTCTTCTTCCAGTGGCACTCAGGAAGTTGTACAAGTAAAAAGATATTCCCAACAGCAAAAACGGAATATAATGATTCCACGGCCCTTTGCAATCGCAAAATACAATACATATATGGGGGGGGGGCGATCAAATGGATCAGAATCTGGTATGCTACCGAATAGGAATCAGGGGCAAAAAATGGTACTGGCCTTTATTCACTTGGCTCTCAGACGTTGCGATGCAAAACAGTTGGCATTTGTATAATAAATCAAGAAAACAAAAGTTGCCACAAAAAGATTTTAGAAGGGAAGTGACCAACGTATACTTAAAAAAATATCAAGTCCTTCCTAAAGGACCTGGGAGATGGGCGACTTCCATAGGATCTCCCTCTACATGTCGATTATCCAATGATATCAGATTCGATCGTACTGACCACTTTGTCAAACATTCAGACGGAAATAAAAAAAGAAGGTACGCTGCAACTACATGCAAATCAATAATAAGAACCGTGTGAAGTGTGATGTTGCACTATGTATAGACTGTTTTATACCATTTCACTCACATTAGTTGATTGTTATATATATATATATATATATATATATATATATATATATATATATATATATATATATATATATATATATATATATATATAGGACTACAAATATATTTTTTTAACCAGTATGTATTTTAAATGTTTAAACAAAACAAGGACTCGTTACCATTTTTCCACCATTTTTTCTATTTTAATATTTTGCATATCACAAGTGCCTAGCGTTGCCATATGGCAACAGCAAGTATATCGAAAACTGAATTATCATTTTTTTTTTAATTTTTTCCAGCTATATTGTGTATCTCTAAATAATATTACCGAAAAAAAAACTGAATATGAGAAAAAAAGTATCTGGGCGCTAATGGGTTAAGGTAGGTTTGGACGCGGAACATAATGTTCATTATTATATTATATTAGAAATCTTTTTTTTTTTTTTTATGTTCTGGTTCCCACGAAAAGGGATATCCTGTAATGTTCAGAGAACATCGTGGGAACCAAGGGAAAGAAGGTAGGAGTTGGTGTTCTTCTTAAATTTCTGGAGGTTGTATGCCTCGGGGAACACCTCCCTAGGCAATGAGTTCCAAAGCCTCGCTGTTCGTTGGATGAACGAGTCTTTGGAAAGTGATGTTCTGCAGGTCTCCAAAGTGACCACGAAGGGGTGTGATGACTGAACTTGACGGGTTAGTCTCGAAGAGACTGCCAAAGCAGGAACGATTGTTGATATTTCAGAAGAGCATCGCCCATGAAAATATCTATGAAATAGAGACAAATCGCCAACTTTTCTACGGTGTTCCAGACAAGTGAGCGAGTTTGTAAGCGAGGCATCACCGACGAGACGAATTGCCCTTTTTTGGACAGAATCCAATAGCCTCAGGATATGTTTAGGTGCCGCACTCCAAATATGGGAACAGTATTCCAGGACAGGTCGGATCTGTGCCTTATGATCATAAGCAGCGGGGGTTAAAGTTTGGGCAACAAAGCATCGATATGGATGGCTTCAGTGGTATGGTTACTCCTGACAAAGTTATGTTAGGCACAGTGAGATCGGCTTTTCTAGAGAAAAGACATGCTTGTGTTTTGTTTGCATTGAATTCTACCAAGTTATTAGATCCCCATTCGAGAATTGTCCATATTTATATTATTAACATTTCTTCCTCGTTCATTTCTGGTTTCACGGGCTGATATAGGGGCCCTGGAAGAGAAAGCGGTATGGAGGGTACTATCATCGGCAAAGCTGTGTACTGGACATGAAGTTGCTTTCAACAGGTCGTTGATGTGAAGTAGAAATAGTGTTGGTGCGAGAATGGATCCTTGTGGAACACCAGCATTTATTAGTAGAGTGTCAGATGAAACTCCATCGACCACTACATGGACCTTTAAAATAGCCAAAAAGGGGGGAAGGGGAACTTGGGGCCCGGCCAAACGATCGAACGCCTTGGAGATATCTAATGCCACAGCTAAAGTTTCTCCATACTTTTCAATAGATAGCTGCCATATATGTGAGACGTAAGGAGAGGACCGTTGGCGGAAGCCATATTGCCTATCGTTGACAATTCCTGAGTCTTCCAGATATTCCATGAGCTCGATGTTGATGGCTTTTTCCATGACTTTCGAAATAATAGATAGCAGTGCGATAGGTCTGTAGTTGCTAGGTAGGGCCTTTTTGCCTTTTTTAGGGACTGGTTGTACTCTTGCAATTTTCCAATTGGACGGAAATACCCCCAAATTGTAAGAGTGGTTGAACAACTTGCAAAGAACAGGTGTTAGTTCGGGGGCACATTTCTTGAGAACAATCGGCGGGATTCCATCAGATCCACAGGCTTTGTTGGTGTTGAGACCCAGCAAAACCCAGGTGATCTCGGGCATGTGACTGTCAATAGGTGTAATGTTCGGGGGTTGTTTTCCCGATGAATCCAGAGTGGAATTTCCAGCAAATAGGTGCGCAAAGATATTGGCTTTTTCCTGGGCAGTCGTTGCTAGTGTTCCATCTTCTTTGGTTAGGGGAGGAAATGAGCTGGAAGTGAAGTTTCTTCCCACAGCTTTGGCGAAAGACCAAAATGAACGGGATCCGTTTTGATGTTATTTTGGCTTTGTGGGCATCTTTTAAGCATTCTATTGTCTCTTTACATATGCCTCTAGCCTCGACATATGCTGCTCTGGTCTCAGGGCCCGGATTTTTTAGCCATCGATGATATGCTGCCTGTTTGGAAGCCACAGCTCTAGAGCAGTTTCTGTTTAACCAGGTCTTATCGGATGATGTTCTTCTTTCGGTATTCGGTATGTAAGTTTGCATCCCCAACATGATGATTTCAGAAATTGTCTCAGCACATCGTGTTGGATCTACTGAAGAGAAACAAACTCTCTTCCATGGAAACGCTGAGAAAAACATACGAAGACCTTCCCAGTCGGCCGAATTGTAATGCCACATGAGACGGGGTGGTATTGTGCAGCTCGATGGTAAATGAAAAGAGCATGTTGTGGAGATGAGGGTGTGGTCAGAGTTTCCAAGTGGGGCACAAACTTCTATTCTATACGGGTCAGGATTGGTGGTGAGGAAAAGATCTAGTGTATTGGCAGACTGGTTGTTGACATCAGGGATGCGGGTTGGTAGCTCGACCAGTTGTTCTAGACCATGAGTGATGGCGAAGGCCTCGGCTTGACGACCTGCATCATCTGTTTTGTTAGAGAATTTGAGCCAGGCAGCGTTATGTACATTAAAGTCTCCCATGATTATGGTTTCAGCTGTTGGATGGTTCTCCTGAATGTAGTCCAGTTTGAGTGATAAAATCTCAAAGAGGTCGTTATATGAAGGTTCATTAGGTGATAGGTAAAGGCAGCAGAGGAACTTAGTCAGTTTGGTATCAGATAGCTTGAACCACATCACATCAAAGTCTTTCGGTTCCAAACTCTCTTCACGCTGGCATGAAAGGTTAGCCTTGGCGTAAAGGCAGACTCCACCTTTGAACCTGAATCGAGAATGGAGTTCGTAACCAGGACAAAGCATATGGACCTTGTTGGTGGACGAGTTTACTTGTGTTTCTGTTAGAGCCAGAATATCCGGTTTTTCCGTCTGTAGGTGATGGTGACGGAGAGCTATGAAAACATCATGAATGGTGTTGGTCAAGACCAAAAAACTTGCTATATGCGGTACAAATAACCGAGAAATTCATTAATAGAATTTTGTTCCAAGTGCTATCTGTCAAATATGTTGACAGAAATTAATAATGTGAAAAGTATTATGTAAATGTTTATCCACAATAGTACCTACTTTTTTCCGAATTTTCCTTACAGTTAGCTTTCATATCATAATCTCGACATTGTTTTTAAAAGACACTTTGAAATTCGTCTTGATAAACTTCACCCTTTGATAAGCTTTCTGAACTGCATTCGTAGGATTAATGGGAATTGTTTCAAAAAATAAATAGAATGTAAACAATTGTATAAAAAATTGCTCTTCTGTTGATTCTAAATAGTTGAGATTTCTTATGGAAACCTTCAAAAAATTATCTTGACATGAGATCAATTGTTGCATCGTAAAAATAAGTTGTGTTATGGAAAGTTGTGTTTTATTCTGACTACAAACACAAATGTTATGCTTGAATACCGATACCAACTATTCTTCCTCCAAACATCGAAATAGAAGAGATTGAAGGTGCCCACCCAATCACATTGAAACGTTAATTCTCTTTCACTTGTGGCACGCACAAACTGCACTAACTGACGCAGTTTCACTCTTTTTCAGTACACACCAGTATGCCTACCAGGCAGGCAAATTAACAGAAACTCGTCATGGAACTGAACGACTATCTGTGATGCGCAGTAGCTGCCTCCTTCTACCGTTTGAATGAATAGAAACGATATTAATATACATTACAATCACGAGCTCCCTCCAGCATGAGAAAGTTGTGGCCAGGGAGAAGCACTCCACAGAAATGAGTCCTTTTCCCCCTACTGTGGGTACTTCTTGTAGATTATACAGTGCTTTTCTCCAATGTCCCCATCCCTCTTATTTTTTTAACAGGTCAACTCAAAAAATTGAAACTTATGATAATGAAATTGATGCATGAATACTATGTTTTGGATTAAAATTGACAGATGAAACTTTCAAGATGGCGACTGGGCGCCATCTGGGAAAAAAAATTAATTGAAAGGGAGGTCTTGTGACACATAATCTTGAAGCACCTGACGAATACTTCACAACCCTAGAATATAAAGTCAATATCTTCACCTACTACAAAATGGCGGAACATTTAATAATTACCTGCATACATCGACGTTTAACTTCATAATTTGAGGAAAGAAACTGAGTTCGGTTCAGAAGATGCTCGAAATGGTTGCTTCGAACTGCTTGACATAAAAACAGCCTATCCGATATTTCACGCCGAACATTTTCGAACACAGTAACGTCGATATTTTTACAAATATTTATTATTCTCTGTCGTATATCCAATATTGAGGCAGGTTCGGTTTCGTACACCTTTTTCTTCAAATAGCCTCATAAAAAAAGTCTACAGGTGTCAAATCTGGTGAGCGGGCTGGCCATTCCGTAGGACCTCGACGGTCAATCCAACGACCATCCAAATAGTTTCTTACTTGAAAGAAAAATGCCATGTGAAGTGGAATGAATAGAAAAAATCGAATTAAACGGTTTCTTCAATAGGATTCAATATAATTGAACAGAATGGTAGATCTGGTAAACACTACTTCTGAAATATCCAGAACATTGAATATTACCTGAAATCATACTTCCATAATATATATATGTCCATTGATATTTTATGGAAGTATGCATGATTTCAGGTGAATATCATTCAATGTTCTGCGTGGTATTTGCCAGGAAAGTAGTTGTTTTTCACCTGAGATCTACCATTTTCTGGTTCAATTTTATATTGAATCCTTTATGTGAAGAAAACCGTTTAATTCGATTTTTTCTAGTTTCTTACTTGTCCGTAGTAATGTGGTGGTGCTCCATCTTTTTGGAATACAATATCCATATCGAATTCATTAGGATTTGCTTCGACGATTTGGGTGATTAGAGGGTCAACAGTATTTTCCAGCATATTCAAATGCAGTTCTCCTGTTAAATTTAGTTCAATGAATAGAGGTCCTACACTATAGTTTCCCAAAATTCCTGCCCAGACGTTAATTTTTTCTGGATATTGAGTATGAGTTTCCCGGAAAATGTGAGGGTACTGGATGATACTTATTCCTCTTCAACAGTATCCACATGGTAGAAGGACACACCTCACAAACATTCGCAACGGAGGAAGTAGACTTTTGAGGATTTACTATCATCTCACCAATTATTTGAACTTGCTGTTCTTCCGGAATGGACGGATGACCTGGAGGCTTTTGTTCTGTACACTACCGGTAGTTGTAAATTTGGTTACAAGTTCCCTCAAATATTTTCTACAGATAGGACGATTCGGGAAACGATCATCAAAAATTCTTTCGGTTTCGTGAAAGTTACGCGTCGCACCGTAAATAAAAATCGCTTTAATTTTTTCTTCCAATGGGCGAGAATTGACCATTTTAGAGATAGTTCACGTGGTAAAACCGAAAACTAAATGAGAATATTTTAACTGAACAATGATGTTCGTTGTCGTACTGACATTTCTTGACATTTTCTGTTCAAACAAAAAATAACCTATCAAACCTCATCGGGTTGTTGAGATTGCCATATGGCAGAGAAAAACAAATATTTCTAGATGTGTCGATATCAATGTGTTTGTATGCAGGTAATTATTAAATGTTCCGCCATTTTGTAGTAGGTGAAGATATTGACTGTATATTCTAGGGTTGTGAAGTATTCGTCAGGAGCTTCAAAAGGATATATGTCACAAGATTTTTTTTTCCGAGATGGCGCCCAGTCGCCATCTTGAAAGTTACATCTGTCAATTTCACTCCAAAATATAGTATTCATGCATCAATTTCATTATCCCAAGTTTCAATTTTTTCAGTTGACCCGTTCAAAAAATAAAAGGGGGGACATGACATTGAAGAAAAGCACTGTATGAGCACTAGGTGTGGAAAAAATAGATTAACCCCAGTAAGGCAGTGACAGTACCATCCACCAGAGGAGAAAGCTAGATTCACTAAGGAAGCCGGCCCTCTAAAGAAAAACCATTATATTCAACGTAGCAGCTAAATACCTAGGTATAATTCTAGATAAGAATCTAACGTACTTCTTGTAGATTATACAGTGCTTTTCTTCAGTGTCATCCCCCCTTTAATTTTTTTAACGGGTCATCTCAAAAAATTTGAACTTGGGATAATGAAATTGATGCATGAATACTATATTTTGGAGTAAAATTGACAGATGAAACTTTCAAGATGGCGACTGGGCGCCATCTGGGAAAAAAATTAATTGAAAGGGGGTCTTGTGACACATCCTTCAAATACTTCACAAACCTAGAATATAAAGTCAATATCTTCACCTACTACAAAATGGCGGAACATTTAATAATTGCCTGAATACATCGACGTTTAACTTCATAATTTGAGGAAAGAAGCATCTAGAAAAAGTAGGCAGCACCATGGAACGCTCATGGACTTGCAGAAGAATCTGTGAGGAAACATGTGAAGTACAATTCAAACAAATGTACTAGCTTTACCTCACAGACTTTAGTCGCCTAGGGAGCAGTCGTCTGGTAGTGCAGAGGAGCGCGGAAAACGCGCAGAGAAAAGCTTGTCTGACCATAAAAGGGGCAATGTCCACCATTTCGACAGCAGCTATGGAAGTTCTCCTCAACATTTCTCGGATGCCATCAGACATAATGATCCTCCTATACAACTTCGAGAACCTTATAAGGTTCTTCTCCCTGGGAGGAATGAATGAGATACAGAAAAAAGGAAACTCACAAGGGCCGACTTGTTACAATGCATCATTGACGGCTCCAAAACAGAAGACGTGGTTGTAGCTGGAGTGTATGGAGTGTATGGAGTACCTTAGTTTTAACCTGGGTCAATACATCACAATATATTCCAGGCCGGAGCATCCGAACTCTGCCCATAAGAAATTGACCAATCGCTCGTCGTTCGGGTGGCATAATTGATTTGACAGCGAAAGTAATGCTTTGTGATAACTATCACAAATTCACTTGGAAAAAGCGACCATCAATTGGAATTTCACAATCAACTTCACTTGTTATGTCACATACGCACTGAAATGTCGCTGTTTCTATTTCATTCAATTGAATTATGTCAAGCACGTGCATTCATACACCAAAAACTCACAAACTGCCACTAAACTATATAAAATAAATTTTTTTGGTTGACCAACGCACCACCTACTGTACTAATTTGTATTTGATTCGATTCAATTCAATTCTGTCAAGCGCGCGCGCCCATACACGTAAAACACATGAACTGCTGCTGTACTATGACTGGTACGCCACCTTTCATAAAATGGTTGTACCAATATGCATTTGATTCAATTCAATTCTATCAAGCGTGCGCCTTTATACACCGAAAACACACGAACTGCCCCTAAACTATATGAAATACACACATTTGTCGAAACGGCTCGTGCGCCACCTATTGTGAAATGATTGTACTAATTCAGAAACTTTTGCGGGCGTACGTCCAATAATAACTGACCAAAGTTTCATCGCAATCGGATGAATGGTATAGGAGCGCATATGGGATAAACAAAGAAACATAAATTTTTATATTCCTTCAACATCAAAGCAGTTATTGTGGCTTAAATATAAAAGCTATATATAAAATATCGCTGGATTTTTAGTAGAACCATTCATGGCCGATATTTTCTCCACACATCGTTTTCACATATATCAGATGGTTTAGCCACGCCTAGAAACATTTTCTTTTTCAACCTCATTGTCGAAACCCTCCTTCATTCTCTTTCCTCATGAATATTCAGGATGAAAAGTAGCCAATGTTCTTCTCTTCTCCAGGTACCAGACTCCCTCTTTGCCAAATTCAATCACGATCGATTCAGAGGTTTAGTCGTGAAAAGGTAACAAACAGACAGACAGAGTTATTTTTCGATTCATAATATTGATGTGATTCAAACAGTTCTTTGAAAATTAACGAAATAGGCAAGTCGCTCATCTAGAAGTTTTCCCAGAAATTGTTCTCTCCAAATAAAAAATGTTCTGCTTTTTTTTCAAAAACAAACGGATCACTAATATTTCTTCCCCAATACTCAAATGACATGTGCGTCACTTTTTGATCAGATTTTATTGGGTATTGTATTCCAAGCCCATAATTCACCTGACATAATTTCCGTGAGAATCATGTCGATTGAGTGGGTTTTCAATTTACATCCAGTTATTCGATATCGACAGTACAGTGTTTGGTATGTAATCTTCAATTTCCCAATTTCCGACTGCTGTAGAAAATAAAATAAATCATCGCCACATAAACATTGACGAACAGTGGGTAAAAATGTTTTCTGTTCTTTTTTTCGATTCCAATAGAGGAGTCGCAAGAAAATCGCTCAAATGCTGGTAACAGACTATAAAACATACCTGAACAACTAACTGAATGACGGTTTGACTGCCGCAAAAAAAATCAGTTCAGTTTGCCGGCGAACTTTGTCGCACGAACGTCGATACAAGTGCACAATCACAATTATTTGCATTTTTCAAATTTTAAATATGCGTTAGTCTTCTATTGATTGGAATTCTTTCAGTGTATGGAGTGATAAGATACTATTTTAATATTAGTTTGACTCGAATGTTTGAAAACATTGTGTGTGACAAGTGCAATTTCTCTGAGGAAGCGAAAAATCCCAATGTGAGTAACTCCTCTGTAGAAAATAACGTATATATATATATATATATATATATATTTTTATATAAAATTGAATTATTGTGGGTCCGAATAGATTCTTAACCCATACGGGGTGTTATCTCAAAAAATTAATTTCTCTTGAACGAATTCTGATAACAATTTCAAATTTTGGATGTTTACTTATTTTGGCGCGCCATTTTTGTGCGCGATTTTTCTTTGAGTTTTTCAATGAAAATCACGAAATATTAAAAAGTCGAAGGAATCACTAGTTTTCTTTAAAACTTAGGATGAAAATTTAGTTTCATTTCGAACAATATTAACTTCAAGTTTACACAAACGGTATTTTGATAAACATATGCAATTATTCATAAACTATTGAACATATATAGCTGAAATTTGGCACACTAATGAAG
The DNA here is from genome assembly GCA_018342105.1 of Gonioctena quinquepunctata. NCBI lineage: Eukaryota > Metazoa > Arthropoda > Insecta > Coleoptera > Chrysomelidae > Gonioctena > Gonioctena quinquepunctata. Next base: position 363,073 of record JAFIRS010000477.1, read on the forward strand.
ACCCATGATGCCCTCCTGAACAAGGCGTTATACGACACTCATAACAAGTATTGCAAACGTTATAAACATTTCTGAAATAGGGTAAAAAAGAGGGTTTTCTCGCCAGTATCTCGGGAATGTATTCATCGATTTCAACGAATGTAATCAAAGGTCTTTTTGTACGACTGGACAATTTTCCTTGTTTACTGATTGCTCAGCCAAATTCGTCGATAAGTAATTCACTTACCGTTGGAATATTTTTTCCATGAAAAATGACCAAATAGAATATGTCCATTATAAATATTATACTATAGAGTAATTCTGTTTACTTCCTATTTCTTATTACCATTGAAGTGGAACGTATAATTACACAAATTGCACAAGTGCATCAAAGTTACCGATAGTTTTGCATGACAGCGTGTTGTCGAAAAACTGCATAAGTTCATTTTCATTTTTGGAGAAAGAGCCCGACACCGAAGGTGGGGGTATGTTGACACTTTTTACAAAATACTGTTGGCTTTAAGTACAATTTTTGGATACTGAACGCCGATTGCTTTTATGTCTCTCAAAGATACAGACAGACAGAAATGTCTTTGTTTGTTTTTTTTACTAATTTCTTTTTTACAACTTGACTACATACGTCTGCTGCGTAACTTCAATACTTTATATGGAGTAGAAAAGGTTTCTTTTTTTCAATGTAAACACATATGTATTGAATTAACTGGTATATTCAAGTGCTCAATACGATTTGTCACAAACATTTTCATATACAATTATTTTTGCTTAAATCTGAAAAAAAATCGGTCTGGCCACCTTTAAATAGGGGTAATATATACACATATACATACATATATATATATATACATATATATATATATATATATATATATATATATATATATATATATAATCCTATTGATAGAATAGTATCGAAGAGATATTCACTTCACGGTATATAACTGACCAAATGAACTGAAAATTCACGGCAATCAAGGGAATGAATGAAATAATATTAATATCACAAAAAAACCTATTTCTTCCTGAACACGGTTAACTGACTGACTCAAAAAGTGTTTTTTCAAGTTTGTAGGCAACTTGTTTCACCTTCCCGACTTCCCCTTGTCAACCCCAAAACAAAATCGAATACTACGTTCCACTCGTATATTACCTAATCTTCACGTTTGCAATAATCCCGGCTGTGATATTTTTTCTCTGTTCCTTAAAATAGGCCCTTTTTGCTACGACCCTTCTAGTTAACAAGATTTATATATTTGGCTTTGTTTTACTATTTATTGTTTATGTTCGGCGATTTCCCTGTGCCTAAACAATGTTAACAACTGGGCGTGGATACAGACGACAAAGCATCACAGTGTTTTCGTAATATAAAATAACTTACATACCGTTAATGGAGTCAATAACGCTTATTTATCAAATCACCTTCTCGAATCGCAAAATTTATTATTCCTCCTGAATATGACTATAACTTGTAAAATTCGGGAACTTTTTCTCTGCACGTATTTTCCGGGACAAATAAACTTTTAATTCATCGTATATATCGCGGCCGTTGTTCTGGTTTGGTGAGTTCCTGAATCTAAACAGCGGGGGAACAAGAATTGTTGTTATGTAATTTGTTCATACGTCAATGTCTCAAATTCGGCGTTTTCCCTGAACTTAAGACAATGGAAAACTGAAATTCACTGATTGAAGTGATGTAAACTTTCGCGTCAGTTGTTTGCATTCGGCGTTTTCCCTGAACTCAAACAACTGAAAATATAACTCAACAATTATAATACCGGCCAAATCTGAGAACTATTTGTGAGAGATTTCCCTTGACCAAAAAAATCACCTGCAAGAGCTTATTTTATAATTTCCTTCCGCGGGGACACCAATATTTGTTTCAGAGAAAAAAATCAAAATAAAATCATCTACTTTATATTATTCAACTTGGCAAATAAATCATATATATTTACCCATAATCCAACCAACAGTTGACCAAAGTGTCAATACTACCCTAAATTAAATACTCAATCGATTTTAGGAAAAGTTCGATTGCACCACTTAAAAATAACATAAATCAATATTCACTCTGTAGTCATCTGACCAACTTAAACTTCTCGGCAAATGCTCGAAAAAAGGAAATAATAATAATGCAGAAAATCTATTTAACTTCTCACGTAACTAATTGAATCAAAGAAGGAATACTATTGCAGAACTAAGATGTAAATGCCACGACAGATAATTAAATGAATGAAATAATAATAATGCAAGCAATAATCTTTAAACTCCCGGAAAATGATTGAACCAAATGTAATAATAATAAATGCAGAAATAATCAACTTCAGCACACGAAGAAACCAAGCTCGAATACAATTTATTCACAATTTCCACTTATGGATACCTCAACGCTTCTGGATCTCGAATCTATTCGACACTCGTTTACACTTTTCTCGCGATGAACTGGAACCAGCCGTACTGTGGCACAAACAGGAACAAGTCTTACGGAAGAACAACAGGAACAAGCCCCGATGCTAGCTTCATAGTTTCTTTTAGAAGTATCAAATGTATGTCCAAACTAGACGAAAAAGCCCATTCGGAAAAGCGAGCTTTCTGTTGCTTTTAGGGTAAGAACGGCGCATTTTTTGTCCGATAAATCGAAACTGGACCGGAAATCTGAAGAATGATTTCGTGCCTGTTACAAAAAATGACGTGTTTTTTCTATACGTGGTTTTGGGTTTTTCCCGTTTTTTTAGAAAAACCATCACCGTAGCTTTTCACCCTTTTTATAAGTTATAAAAAAAATCCGTTATATTTTATGCATGATGTTGACGTGAATTCCAGTAGCTTTGGGTATGTTCATTAATTTTCTAACATGGGAACGAAATATTTCGCCAGACCGGAACCAATAGAAATCCCAAATAGGCAGGTACGTACCAAAGTTAGGTTAAATATTCTTTAGCCGTTCTCAGTAACGGAGCTCTAAAAAAAATGCTTCGTAACAGTTTTTTAATTAGTTACTTAATATTTCTCATTCTATTGAGTTCATTTGGTGCCTCATTATTACAAGGTTTTTTGCCTGTCGGTTTGTTGGAATGTAACTCCTCAATACATAAGCCATCCAAAGACTTTACTCGACTCAGTGCCACGTAAGATTGTCCTTCCTCAAACAATTTAGATCCTAAATACACAACTGCGTGGTCCACAGTGCTGTCTTGCATTTTGTGGATAGTGGAAGCCCATAATAATAATAATAATAATAATAATATTCATTTCTCCGGTTGAAAAGTACATAAGAAAAATTCTATGCACAATAAACAGAGGAAAAGTCAAGTTCATTTTACAACAAAGTTCAATGTATAAATAAAATATAAAGATGTGTGAATATAAATGAAAAGTACAGTCAACATATAATGACGTTATAACCTTCACACAACTTGTCAATATAATAATAATAATAATATTTGTTTCTTTAGTGTAAGCAAAGAAAAGGTCAGGTTTATATTAAGAATAATTTAAAAACATATAAATCTTAGAAAAACAAAGTACTCATATAAGCGTTCAAATTATGTTCTACACAGATCTTGTCAGATACAAAAAAATTATAATTAAATTTAAATTTAAATTATTTATCCCAGAGACCATGGTAAATCAGTATCGGGTACATAGTGAGCTGTTAAACTAAGTTGTCGTTGATGATTTCAAGTTAAGTGATCAATGAATTCTTGAATAGTGTAACAGACCCTTTGAAGTAATATTTTTTTCAGCTGACTCTTGAAAACATGAATGTTTTGTGAATTTTTGATAGCTACTGGCAGGATGTTATAGAACTTACATCCATTGTACTCTACACCCTTCTCATACGTGGAAGTTCTGTGAGCCCTTGGAAAGACCAGATCTCTAGATCGTGTATTGTGGTTGTGGAATGGACGATTGGACTGAAGAATCGATTTGTGTCTGTATACATATGCACTAGTCTCCAGTATATAAGTGCTGGCAACTGTGAGAATTTTGAGTTTTTTGAAGGCATCCCTACATGAGTCTCTGTATCCTAGGTTAGCAATCATTCTAACCGCATATTTTTGTATGAGAAATACCCCAGTTGAGAATCCCGTATCGGAGGTGTGCCTGGAAGTTGGCAACATCCTTCTTCCAGCCGTCCCATAATTGAACTTTGCTGGAAACTATATGCCCAAGTCTTGACGAAGAAACGCTAACGACATATATAATTTTTATTCATACTAATGCCATACAGTCCTCGGCTCGCTTTTACCTCAACTTGGGTGGTGTACCGCTCACGGCGTCATTTCTAGCCACCCTGACGCCACACAGTCCTCATGCTTGAATCACAATTCTAAGTTGACAAAGTCCTTTGTTTTGATTAGATACCTAGATTTCAGTTTTAATGTATTGACTGTCTGAATTCTATGATCCGCCCTTTTGTTCCGGACGTCATCTTAGATTTGGAATTTTTCCTTGGTGTATTGTATTCTACTAGTCGAGTTCTTTCATTTGGAAAATATGGAATCCGCTATTTTGTGCCTGCGGCCATCTTGGATTTACAATGATTCTGAATGAAGATAATTGTATTGTCATCAGAAATGAAGGTGTGTACAAAATTTCAAATCAATCGGTCAACAGGAAGGGGGTAAAATTTCAAATACTAGATTTGACACAGACAAGACACAAACGAGGCAAACTAAATAAAACCGTTTAATAAACAAAATACCGTGAAATTTTTGTGTTATAACAATAATGGAAGTTTCCTGATCTTCAATAATCTGAACATTTATATTGTATAATTATTTCCATCTACTTGCCCCTGCCACTCCCAGTATCATTGCAACCTGAAAATACATAGGTATAAATGTTGATGTTTTCGTTTTGAAAGTTTTCACCATTTATCTTATGAACCAAATACGTTTCACTGTTAGGAATTCGAACATTTCTTCTCAAGTAAAAACGGATGCCTGCAACGGTCTGTGTCTATAGTTCCTTACCTGTTAACCGACGAAACAAAAAAAGGAGGAGGTTTTCTAGTCGACGCGTATATTTTTTTTTATGTATGATCACGCATAACTTTTTACTGAGATGTCCGATTCCGATAATTCTTTTCTCAGTGGATAGGGTGTACTTCGAAGTTGGTCCCATTTGAATATAAAAGATGAAATCTATCCCTAAGAGTACCCTCTGAATTCTGGTCCGTTAACCGATTCTATCAGGCATAACTTTGTACTGGGTTTTTAGATTTGGATGATTTTTTTCAATTAGATAGGGTATACCTCATAGTTGATCATATTTGGATTTCTAATGGGATCATCCACCCTTACGGGTAGAAAAATAGGGGATAATTGGTTTTTCACTTGTGAACATTGGCACACATATGTAGTTGACAATGACAGATCGCTACTGTCATTATTTTTGTTCTCCCACATCTGTCACAATCATTATATTCTATGGGAAGATGGAATGATATACAAAGTAATGAAATAAACTAACCAGAACAACATAAATAATTTATATTACAACAAATAGTAAAAGTAGATAATCATATTATTTAACTGGTAATAGTTGAAGTAAGGTGGGTAAGTAATATTTTGGAAGTAAAAAAAGTAATAAGTAGATTTCAGCCACAAAAAAATTTAAAATAAAAACTTTTCAACATAAAAATTAAACCGACGAAATACGGAACTGAAAAGTAAAAAATAAAATAAACCTTCTTAGTCTCAATAACTAAGCTCCTAAACTAATGTAAGTAACTAATTTTGAGTCGGCGCCAAACGGACAATCAACGAAGATCATTAAATTACTTCAAAAAAATTATCAGAATATCACCGCGCAACTCGATGCCATCATTTTACACCTCACCTAATTCATTTGCTTGTTTGTTTGGCGCCGACTCAAAATTAGTTACTTACATTAGTTTAGGAGCTTAGTTATTGAGACTAAGAAGGTTTATTTTATTTTTTACTTTTCAGGTCCGTATTTCGTCGGTTTAATTTTTTGTTATGATATATGCGATCAATGTAGAGAATTTTAGAAATATCAATAGAATCGTACAGGAAAATTGTACACTTCAGCATAGAGTATTCCGCCCATAAACTACCAGGTGCTTTGAGTTTTTAATTTTAATAGAACTTTTTTATTAATATCCTTTTGATGTTACTGTTCTAACCACTTCTTGAAAATTGTATGTGTTTTGACTTCTGAGGAGTTATGACTGCCATTTGGAATTTCCATGCCCCTTCTAAGTCCATATTTTTGCTTTCCGAATCACTCATCATATTATTATTGGAACAACATATATTATTATTGAAACAAATAGCTTTGTAATCTGTAATTTGTAACTGACAACTGCATGAGAGATTGAAAAGAATGCAACTATAATTAAAACCATGGTTACGATTTTTCTAATGAAACACGCCTTGATAAAATGCATTGAATACAATTGAATTGAAATATATTATTCAAGAAGATTCATTTATACGAATTCTTTCATACATATATCGGTCGCACAAATAATGGAGGGGGTGGGAATGGGTGAACGAGCGCTCCACTCTCAATTTTAATCAGAAATGCCCTTGTAATTAATCGTAGAATCAATGAAGTGAAAAAATAATTTAAACTTCTAAACACATTTTTTTTCTGTTTTCATATTCAATCATTCAAACCCAGAAACATTTCAGGAAACTGGGGCACGTAAGTATTAATACAAGTTGTCTTCCCACGGAAGCACCCCTGTATGAAAAGGGGAACATTCTCACTTTAATATTGAATAGAAAGATTTTACTGTGAAATGAAAAATCCACGATAAAAATTAAGTTAATTTTTGTTAATGTCTAACAACTTTTTCCCGGCTAAAGCCACGTTGGACATTGGACCACATCTGATAGATATTCTGAAAGGACCCTAACTCAAATGAAAAAATCTGAAATTGAAAATTTCTATTTTCATTCAGGTAGTTTGATTTTCTATTCCAGTCTTGATTATGAACTCATTAAGATGAATGAGGCAAAGAGAGTACTCACCAGAAATCATTTGTAACATTGACGCAAGAGAGGCATCGCATTCACTAGGTCTTCAATACATTTTTGTCGACAAAAATCTACTTCACGCTTCCACGATCATCAGGAAGACCGGAAGAAATGGGAAACATATTTTCTAGAAGCAATCTCACTTTGCAAAGATGGAAAAAAATTTGAAACATTTCTTTTGGGGAAACACTTGAACGATGGAAGTTTATCTTTCAGTCGCAGATGATTCCACATCTGATTTTATGAACATCCTGTTCATATTTTCAAACAAATCCACCCCTGTATCTTCCGTAAATGTTGACATATATTCATTAAATTTGTAGGATCGATAAATATATCAGAAATGCAAGAACATCTACAAGGCGATGTACAGTGTTCGCCAGAAGCGATAGAACAACCAACCGACAACGGATGTGACAAGAGCAACGGTTTTCCAGCAAGATCTTTTTTTATGGTCGTTTATAAAGTTTTCTGGTTTTCGAACTCAAAATGGTTATTGTTGAGAATGTTAAGATAAATAACTATAAATTGGCACCTTTTCGACAGGCTCGATGAACGAATTGATTTGGGACCCTATTCACCCCAATTACTCACCCTCAACTGAATGGTTAAAATAGTAATGGGATAAACAGATACTGATAATTTTTCATGGAAGTACATCATTTACTCCACACGCTACATACTGTGGAATAATTTGTAACCCAGAAACCACCCCTCAACCACCAATCTAGCACCTTAAAACATAAACAATATTTGGAACACTTGTTGCGTTTTTCCAGTATGTTTCAAGGCCTTTCTGACACTTTGTGACCCCTAGATATTTCACCAAGATCCACCCCATATGGAAATCTATCATGAAGAACTTGCCGTGCACGCTTCTATAGTGAAATAATTTGTGACCCAAAAACTACCCCAATATCTCACCCCCAAATTGGAATACTCGCAATGAGAACGAATTAATCGTTGCTGGTGATTTTTTCATGCCAATACATTACAAAAAACTTGCCCTACTCGCTGCATAAGGTAAAATAATTTGGGACCCAAAAACTTCCACAATATCTCACCCCCAAATTGAAATGCTCTCGAATAAAGCGAATTGATAGTTGCTGGCGATTTTTTCATGCAAACACATCATTAGGAACTTGCTAGACACGCTCCATATGATGAAATGATTTGTGACCCAAAAACTACCTCAATATCTCACCCCCAGATTGAAATATTCGTAAATAGAACAAATCAATCGTTGCTGGCAATTTTGTCATGCAAATACATTATTAGGAACTTTCCAGAAACGCTCCATATGATGGAATAATTTGTGACCCTATGTTATCATAAATTATTTCATTTTAGAAATCCTCCAGTGAACCTAACAATTTTCGCATTATTTTTTTCAGCTTGGGGGTAGTATAAGAGTAGCTTTTGGCTCACAAACTATTTCACTTTATGGAGCGTGCAGAGCTAGTTCCTCATTGCATGAGAAAATCCCCATCAACGAATAATTTGTTCTATTTGTGAAAATTTAAACTTGGGATATTGGAGTAGTTTTTGGGTCACAAATCATTTCACTATATGGAGCGAGTAGAGAAAGTTCCTTCTGATGTATATGCATGAATAAAATTGCCATCATCGAATAATTCGTTTAATTTGGGAATATTTCAGTTTTGGGGTGATATATTGGGGCAGTTTTTGAGTAACAAATTATTTCACCATATGGAATGAGTAAAGCAAGTTTCTAATAATGTATTGGCATGAAAAAAATCACCAGCATCGATTTATTTGTTCAATGGGAATATTTCAATTTGGGGTTGAGATATTGGGGTAGTTTACGGCTCACAAATCATTTCACTATATGAAGAGAGTAGAGCTGGTTTTTTTCAATGTATTGGTATGGAAAAATCACCAGCATCGTTTAATTTGTTTTATTTGACAATATTCCGATTTAGGTGTGAGATATTGGGGTAGTTTTTGGGTTACAAATCATTTCATCATATGGAGCTTGTCTACCAAGTTCCTCAAAATGTCTTGCCATGATGAAATCTCCATCAACAAAAAATTTGTTCTATTTGCAAAAATTTCAATTTGGGGATATTGGAGTAGTTTTTGAGTTACAAATAATTTCAACATATGGAGCGTGTCTAGCGAATACCTAATGATGTATTTGCATGACAAAATGGCCAGCAACGATCAATTCGTTCTATTTACGAATACATAAATTTGGGGTGAGATGTTGGGGTAGCTCTCGGATCACAAATTATTTCATAATATGAAGCGTGTCTAGCAAGTTCCTAATGATACATGGGCATGAAAAAATCACCAGCAATGATTAATTTGTTCTTGCGAATATTTCAATTTGGGGTGAGATATTGGGGTAGTTATTGGGACACAAATTATTTCGACATATGGGACGTGTCGTACATGTTTCTACCAATACATTCGCATGGAAATATCGTCAGGAATGATTGATTTGTTCCATTTGCGAATATTTAAATTCGGGGGTGAGATATTGGGGTAGTTTACGGGTCACAAATTATTTACAGTACAACTAGTTCCTTTCAATGTATTGCTATCAAAAAATCACCAGCATCGTTTAATTTATTTTATTTTCCAATATTTGAGATTTTGGGGTATTTTTTGGGTCACAAATAATTTCATCATATGAAGCTTGTCTAGCAAGTTCCTCAAAATTTCTTAGAATGAAAAAGTCGCCAGCAACGTATAATTTGTTGTATTTGCAAATATTTCAATTTGGGCGTGAGATATTGGGGCTTTTTGGAAATTATTCCATCAAATGGAGCGTGTCTACTAAAACTCCAGTGATGCATTTGCAAGACAAAATTGCCAGCAACGAATAATTCCTTCTGTGTACGAATATTTCAATTTGGTGTGAGATATTGGGGTTGCTTTTGGGTCGCAAATTATTTAGTCATATGGAGCGTGTCGTGCATGTTCCAATAATGCATGTGCATGAAACGATCGCCAGAAATGATTAATTTGTTCCATTTGCGAATATTTATTTGGGAGGGGATATTGGGGTAGTTTCTAAGTCCCAAATTATTTCATCATATGGAGCGAGTAGCGCAAGTTCAAATAATGCATTTACATAAAAAAATATCCAGCAACGATTAATTTGCTCCATTTGCGAATATTTCAATTTGAGAGGAGATATTGGAGTAGTTTCTAAGTCCCAAATTATTTCATCATATGGAGCGAGTAGCGCAAGTTCATTGTAATGTTTTTGCATGCGAAAATCACCAGCAACGATGAATTTGTTCCATTTGCGAGAATTTCAAATTCTTGGTGAGATATTGGGGTAGATATGGGTCACAAATTATTTCGTTATATGAAGCGTGTCTAGCAAATTCCTCATAATGTATTTGCATGAAAAAATCACCAGCGACAATTACTTTGTTCTATTTGTGAATATTTAATTTGGGGGATGATATGTTGGGGAATTTTTTGGAACACACATCATTTTGGAACACACATCATTTTGGAACACACATAGCGTGTCCAACAAGTTCCTTTTGATGTATTTGAATAAAAAATCACCAGTAACGATCAATTTGTTCTATTTTCGAATATTCCAATTTGGGGGTGAAATATTGGGGTAGCTTGGTGTGGCATCTATGGGTCACGTATCATGTCATGCTATTTGACGTGAAATCCCTCCAGCAACACAGCTTGAGTGGTAATTGAGGGTTGGTTCCTGGGTCACAGATCATTCCCTTGTATGTGGAGCAAGTTCAAACTAATGTACCATCATGGATAAATTACCAGTAGTATCGGTTTATCCTATTACTATTAAAAGTCTCCAGTTAAGGGGGAATCATTGGAGTATCTAGGGAAATCCAAATCAATTCGTGTCATCGAACGTGTCAATAAAGTGCCGAAATTCATCAAAACATTCCCAACAATGGCCATTTTCAGTTCGGAAACCAATGAGTTTTATAAATGATGATAAAAACAGTTACTGCTGTCACACCGGTCAATCGAAATTTCCAAAAAACAATATTAGGAGGCAAGTTACGCTGGAAATATCTCCAGACTTGTGATCAGGACTATACATTCACTATTTGTAGACTTTTTTTCGAAAAAAAAAATTAGTTTTGATAGGTCCAGATATATGTATTACTTTTCATGGAAGCACCGCTGTATCTTCTGTAATTGTTGACGTATATTCATGGAATACGCAGGAGCGTTCATATTACGCAGATGCACTCAATGATCAGGATCAGGCCATTTCGAATGATGTATACTATACACCAGAGACAATGGAACAACAATAATTTCAAAAAAACAATATCAGGTGTATAGACAGATATTCTGCAATATTCATCACATAATATAACTTCCACCAAATCATTGTCCACATTTTTATTATATCCAAGATATGATGGCACTTCTATGAGACATGAGACAAATATTGACTTTTCAGAACTTTTTTTTTCAGGAAAAAAGTTCACGTATAGTTGTTCTGAATACGACTCTGAAGGAATTTCCTGGCCATAATGCCTCCGAATATCGTTTTCCAGAAATGTTAGTTGTTTCATCGCTGCTGGCGTGCAGTGTACATCACCCAAGTTGACCCCCACCTAGTCATTAAGTGAATTTTCGGTATATCAGTTGATCCTGCGAATAATTTCACGTCAACATTTACAGAAGATCCGGAGATGCTTCCATGAGAAGTGAGACATTGTGTATAAATACTTGAGTGCCTCAGTAAAAATGTTTCTAATCAATAGTGTTTTCCATTTTGTTAATTGAATATGACAAAAAAAATTGAACCGTTTTGCTGGGTTAAAGAGTAAAAATCTGCACTGACTCAACTAGAACAAAAGACATTTCAGGGGGTTGAGGGCGGTTGAAAACAAGTTGTTTCGTATGCAGTATGCAGCGGAAACAACCGTTTTTGAAAAAATTGAAATTTTTCACATATTTTTTTTAAATCGAAAACAGGTGCTTCTGTTGGCTTCACATAAAACTTCTTTCTATGAACAAAACTTTGAAGTTTCAAAGAATTACGTACAAAAAAGTTAGAGTAGTTTTTTATTCCGTATTGTCCCAAAATATTACATTTATCTTTGAACAGAGCCATTTACGAATATGTCATAAGAATATACTCCATCAATTCCTCGGATATGTTCGTAGATTGGTCGAATCAATCAAGTAGTTTCAAAATGGCAGAATGTTAAAAATATTTCTTTCGGAGTGACACTTTGATATCAGAAAATGTTTTTCGCCAGTCTTCCTGATGATCGTGGAAACATGAAATAGATTTTCGTCGACAAAAATGTATTGAAGACCTAGTGAATGAGATGCCAGTCTTGCAACAATGTTACAAATGATTTCTGGTGTGTGCTCATACTTGAAAAACATTTTTCTTTGTCTCATTCATCTATATGAGTTCTTAATCAAGACTGTAATAGAAAATCAAAGGACAATCTGAAAGAACATGCAAATTTTCACTTTCAGATTTTTTCTTTTCAGTTCGGGTCTTTTCAAAATATCTATCAGATGTAGTTTGGCTTCAGCCAGGAAAGTAGTTGTTTTCTGTTGTATATTCACGAAAAATAACTTCATTTTGATCTTGGATTTATTCAATATTCAATTGGGGATATTTCCCTTTTCAACATGTATACCCCCAAGAGGTTATCTGGAACGATGGAAGATAGTGACTTAAGTTTATCTTTGAGTCGCAGATGATTCCACATCTGATTTTATGAACACCCTGTAAATATTTTCAAACAATAAATAGATCTGCATTTTCTACAAAAATGTCAATTTATTTGAAAACGGTGAAACACTTCATTTTCATTTGTTTGCTTGAGAATGCATTTCTTTATGTCTCATTCCTGCACCCCACCCTGTTAAAACTACCCCTATTATGGAACAGGTTGAATCTAAGAGTATTTCCGAAATAGAAGGGTTACGTTCTGCGGAAAGATTTTCGAAAATTTAACTCCCAATGGGTTGAAACTATTTCCCGAGTATTTGCATAATTTATATCAACGGAAATATAACTACACAAAAATCTGCGAAAAACATGTATCGATAATAGAATTGAATTTTGAATGAGGGTTATATTCTAGAGATTGATAACTACTGAGAAAGTGTTTGACAAAGTTCGACCACTTATACGCTTAATTATCCCCTGAAAATTTGAATAATTGACAACAGCTAGGTACCCAGGAATATTAAGTGATCTTTTCTATAGAGCATATAATTTTTAATTTTTTATATAAATGGTCCAATTATTTCAATTCGAAGACGTTATATGCAAAATATTGTAAACACAATTTTAGAAAAGTACCTAAACATAAAAATAATTTAAAAAATTGTGTTCGGTCGGGGGACCCCCGTCAGGAACGAAGTTCCCTACGGTTTTTTTCTCTTTTGATACTCTTTTTGACGCTGAACATATGATTTCACTATTGTCTCTCTGTAATGTATATACCTAAATAGTAAATAATTATAAAGTGATTTTCTAGGGTCGGGAATAATAACTATTATCCCCAGAATATTTACTTTCTTTATGACGCCAAAACACTTTTTCAAACTACTTTGAAACTCAACTTTTACCCTCGAACGCCAGATTTTTTAGAGGTTTACTCCACTTACCAGGGGTAGCAACAGATGGAGATACGGAAGGTACGGTCTGGTTTCTTGACTTATTGAAATTTCCAAAGGTCTGTAGGCTTTAATTACAGCCCTTGGTTCTGGACTCCGATTGCACAGACAGTCGGACAGATCTGTCCTTATCTTAATTTAAGCACTGATCCTATAGTTCATAGGCTGGAAAAGGGAAAGGTACTTTCCATAAAAGTTTCCAAATGTAACCGCAATATAAAATTTTTTTTTAAACAACTCGTGCAATTTTCACAATTTGAATTTATTACACAAGATTATGAGAACTTCAACAATATATTTTATTCAATAAATCGAACAGCTGAACCGAAATTGCTCAGTTCATGAGTTCCAACAATGGACATAAACACCTCTTACAAAATGTAATTACCAAAATTTTTGTGAGATATCTTACTTTATCTTACTTTTTCACCCCAAGAGACCAATTTTTTTTTTTACAATCTGATTTCAGAAAGTGATTTTTCTGGTGTGCGCCGGGAATAAATTCGTCCACCTTTATTTTATTACTTTATAAACTAGTCTCAATATAAAAACAAAACTCTACGGCCTACTCGTATTATTTACTTTGAGCTTCGAAGAAAGAAAACAGAATCACTTTGATATCTCGACCCACTCTTTGTCAAAGCCCAAACTATGGTGTTCTCACACTCCTGATCTACCCCTAGCTGAGTACCAATTTAACAGGAAGTTATATGGCTACGATTCTGCGTACGAGACATCAACGTGTATTACTTACTAGATTCATAATTACTTTAACATAGAAAATTCGAGTATCTTATAAAACCACCTTCAGGAACTTCATCCTGAATTGAAAAGCCCTAATATTTGTATATTAGTCTTATTACCAAGTAAAGATCGAACGTTCTACTCTGTAAGTGTCTTGAGGAAAACAAAAAAGTTTGTTAAGTTGAGATCTAATTTATTAACGCGCAAACTGCTCTCGATCGGCCATGCTTCACAACTTGAGCAGCTAGAAAAACTGACATATTGTGACCCTCGACGGAACCTGAGATCGTAAACTCAAGGTATTAGGAGTTTGATGGTTCATTGATCTCGTGCTATAAGATATTGAAATTACACAGCTGCAAAATAGATGCAAAATGTCAAATTCACTATTTAATTCAATCGAGTACCAGGACGCTATGAATTTCTATTGAACCCTGAATACCTTCCATTGAACTCTAAATACCTGCCTGAGTCAGAAATGCAACAAATGCCGTTGCAATCCTCTCGAGTACGGTAGGATTGTCAATTAATACAGAATAAATGAAGTTAAGACGGTCAATTGGGAAGACAGCCTGCTATCGTAGTGATAAGAATTCACAATCTTTATCCTTGGTTCAACCACAATACGTCATAAATCAATCCGAAATAACAAATAATACATAAATCAACTTATCGTGAAAGTCACGGGACTGGAATATTTTACACCTGTGCAAATCGTATGAAATATTCAACGAATGAAATAAAATCAATCCGACGTTTCGCCAACCTGATAAACTGAATAGGTTATCAACCACAGTAGGAGAAAAATATATACAGTATCGGAAACAATTTATCTGGGGTATAGACAGAGATCTACACGAGCAACAAGGAACGCAATGATAATACCACATAAACAAGAAAGACGCACTGCTATGCGCCCCTCCTGTAACCCCACCCGACGCATTAACTGACCACGTGGCAATGCGACACAGCGCACAGCTCGACTCATTTTCGCCGAGCCGTGGTTGCGAAAACAAAAGACCGTGACAATTATTACCTTTTGGAACATGCCGCCTATTTACACAACCGCAGAGAAAGTACAATAGATTCGGCTATTGTTTGGCCCAAAATGGTGGTTTGTTCGAACATTTAATAAAATAATTCCGTACACAAAATATTTCATTTGGTTTGTCTTCTCTTGTAAATATTTTTTTCTCTCCATTCAAGAAATAATTGTTTTTCTGTTAGAAATAAGTTTTTTGTTTTTATTGTCTTACAGAAATATCGTTTGCTTTTGTTTATGTTCAAGAATTTTCTTTTATTTTCGCGGCCACCACGGCACCAAAGATATTTTGATCCATCTGTCGTCCGACAGATTTAATTGAATCAATGATTCAGTTTAATTTGTTCAAATTATCTGAAGTGAAATTATCGTCAATAATTCTTCTTCATTGAAGCGCACACACTCTCCCGACTGCTGCTGGTATGATACTGACATTACTGACGTCCTGAGCTGACCGCCCTGATCCCCTGATTCTCCTATCTCTGTGTCGTGATGTAAATATCCCTTCCTCGAGCGAGTCGAGGAGAAATTGTAATGTTCTCTCAACATATAGCAAGCTATTCTCTACGCTCTCATGAAACCACCATACCCAAGATAAATACTTTCCGATACTGTATACAGGGCAATATGGGCATAAATGTTTTGATGACCCAATCAAATCAACAGGTTATCAAAGGTTTAAACACAATGTTCTACCTACGGTTACCTCACTACTCAAATCAAACTTTTGCATTAATGCTTATATTTCAAAGAAAACTATTTTCTTGACTCGCGACTCGCAGAACGATGTTAGCCACTTGTTCTGGAGAATAACAAACTTGTTCCCGGAACGGAAGCCAAGGCTCGCTCCCGGAAAGGAAGTAAAAGAGCTTGTGCTCGACACGGAAGGAAAGAGAGCGATCCTAATTGAATCTCGGCATTTATATCCACCGGATTTAAAAGAAATATCGGACAAAAACCTTATGAAGAATGGCCCTCTTTTTGTCTGAATCACATAAGAATTGGACCAAAAAGAAGCTTATCTTCGTGTCCCCTCACGAAAAAGCATACTACCTTTTTACTAATATGAATCTATCTTTTTCTACTCTCATAGTAAAAACAGTCAGAAAAGTATTTCAGTCTTTTTGTACAGTGCAGGAAGGCATTATAACTTTCTTTTGCTTGGTTTTGAGATCGATCCAGTAGCTTCGTTTGTTTACACTTATTTTCTAAACGGGGCATTATTTTGTTGCCAATCGATAAATGATATTAAACCCCCAAATAGGCAGGGACCAACCAAAGTTTCTTCAAACTTTTGGTTAGCCGTTATTAGTAACGGAGCTTGGAAAAAATGCTTCGTTACATAGGAAACACTCGAATCACGCTAGATACTTGTATAACACCTACTTGCTGCACTTTACATTCCTCGAATCTTCATTGCAAAATAGCAAGAATGAGACAATATAACTCAAGTATGATGTGATGTGCTACAAATACACGAATTATTTCAGAGACCAAACGGAGCTGCCGTAAAACAAGGGACTACCAAGCCAGATGTGCGGGGTTCAGTGCTCAACACGAACATATTTTTTATTTATATTTTATATTTGCTGTGAGTACTAACATTTCAAACACATTTCATTCGGATACACGATTGGCCAGGTTTTCTTCAACTTCGAATGTAATTCGATATGGAGATTTAGATTGTTTATATTTGTATATTTTCGTCACGCAAGAAAAAAGCGTTATGCTCGCTCCATGGTTCCAAACGATAAAATAAATTAATCAATATCGAGGTAGCAGAATATGTTGCCATCAATCTCATGTATCCACCATTTTGTATTCGTTTTTTCTCAATATGTTTCCCTTTGAAAGTTGATGTTTTCTATTCATTTAACATTCAATTGTCATTATACCATGCAATACTATACCTATATATCCTTTTTCCAAACTCCTCCGCCAGAGTAAATGGTATTTTATTGCTGATAATACTATTCGTTATATTATTTTATTACGAATTGATGGATCTGGATGGGCCCCGAGTATAGAATCACAATCAACTGCGGACATAGTCTGGTATACAGACGGTTCAAAGACAGTTGAAGGAACGGAAGCAGGAATACATGGGGTAAGGCCAAGAAGGGATTACATAATACCACTTGGCAAATGCTCCACGATATTCCAAGCTGAAACACATGCTATCATGGTATGCATTCAGAAGAATCTAGAAAGTGGTTATAGGAAAAAACACATCTACATTCTATCTGACTGTCAAAGTGCTATCAAAGCACTCAACTCTCTACAGATAAAGTCCAAACTGGTCTGGGACTGCCTCCAGAACCTCATCGAGCTGGCAAAACACAACAAGGTCACCTTGATGTGGGTGCCAGGTCATAGAGGCATTGAAGGCAACGTCAAAGCGGACCAGCTAGCTGGACAAGCATCTGAAACGCTATTCACAGGGCCAGAACCTGCACATGGAATTAGCAAAAACCGATGCAGGACCCTGATCGACGAGTGGATAAAAAGAAGACACCAACAATATTGAGATCAAACTGTCGAGCAAATACACAGCAAAGTCATGGTAGGGCATCCAAACCGGACCCTGACGGCTGACATTCTGAACCTGAACAAAACGAAGGCTCGTATAACAATAGGTCTGTTGACTGGACACTTCGGCCTAAGAAAACACCTAAACACCATGGGAGTACGCAGGGAAACCGTGGAGTGTAGGCTATGTGATGAAGAGGAGGGAACAGCCTCTCATATTATCTTTGACTGTGACGCCCTAAGTAGTAGGCGAAACAAAACCTTTGGAGAGATCAGCCCGGAAACAGGCATGAATTCGAAGAACCTTATCAACAGGCTTCTAAATCTAATTGAAGGCACAAACCTGTTTGAATGAGGAACCACTGACGACAGAGTGATACAATAGACCCCAGTTGGTCGCAGTGTCAAGGGAAGCTAAGTGCCAACCCTGTCTCTGGCTCGTCAGCTTTCAACCAACCAACCAACCATTCGTTATATTACATCAAATTGACGTGAATATTCAATATAAACTATTAATCCAACTTACGCATACGAAAAACATAAGAAATTATTTCCAAAAAAGGATATAATCATCCAAACACACGTTATATAGAAATATAAAAGAAACAAAAATATCTTTCCCGTGTTACCACTCAACGATAATCTATACAGCAGGTCGGATGGTTTCGTACACCTTCGGAATCGTATGAGCAAGGGCTAGACGCTCATCACACAGACTTGTATATAATAGGAAGCGACAGAGAGAGAGAGTGGCATGGACGGGGCATTAAGTTTTTTCTTACGTGGCGGTTTCTACCACTCAACACCTACCGCCAGCCGCGTAAAGGAACTTCATTGAAGGATATAATCATCTTTACACATGTTATATGGAAATATAAAAAAAACAAAAATATCTTCCACGTATTACCACTCAAAGATAATATCCGATTAGTATTCGCATAGATATCCTACCGCTCATGTATCATTTTGAATTTCGCTCAAGCAGAACAGCAGTTCGGATAGTTTCGTATGAGCAAGAGCTAGACGCTTGTCACACAGACTCGAATATAATAGAAAAAGACAGAGATAGAGAAAAAGTCGCATGGATGGGGCAAATTGAATAAGGACAGCTTCAACCATGGCACAACATCCTTAATTCCAGTATCAAAACTTTATTTTCTTGGCATCACGTTCGATTCGAAGTTAGATTGGAAAAGCCACATAAGTGAACTGTCAAAGAACTTATCGAGATACTGCTATGCTCTGAAAGTCATCTCACAGAACATATCCTCAGATGCAGCCTTGATAGCATATTATGCATATGTTCCAAGTCATATTAGGTATGGCATCATTTTCTGGGGAACATCTACTGATGTTAAGAAGATATACCATACACCAGAAACGCTGCCTAAGAAACATCTTCAATATTCCACGAAGAGTCAGCTGTAGGTCTGTATTCATGGATAAGAAGATTCTCACCTCAACAAGTATATTTATCTATGAAGCAACTATATTTGCTACTGAAAATATGTCCCTCTATACATGCTATAACAGAGATCATAGACATAATACTAGAAATAAAAACAATATTCTGAATAGTAGGCCAAGCCTCGCATACATTCAGAAAAACATTCCCTTCTCAGTTATTAACATATATAGCAAATTACCTGAATCGTTACGAACACAGCCTACTAGGGAGCTGAAAATTAATTTGAAAAACCTCACAGACATATTAGACGGGTAATGTTCTCTTCCTTTTCCTTCAATTTATGAATTGTAAAATTTACTATTTTTCTCTCTTCTCCTGATTATATCCAAAAAAATAATTTTTACTTATACGTGTGTGTGTGTGTGTATGGGTTGTGTTTATATATATATATATATATAATGAGTGTTTTTTATCTATTGATAACTTTGTGTCTTTACTGTACATCTATTTACTTATTTAATGTATCTGTGTTTTTATGTGTTTTTACTTGGTAGTTATGTGTAATCTTAATTATATTGACATGTTCTACACTTGAAAAGGTACTTTTGAAAGAACTAATAAATCTATCTAAAGCGTTTTTCTTAAGTGACGATTTCTACCAGTCAACACCTACCGCAAGCCACGTAAAAGAACTTAGTTCCAATATTTCATATGATCTGAAAATCTTTAGAAGTATCATGTGGCCTAGCAACGCCGAATATGTATAATACTTTCTTTGATATTCAGCTATTCTAACTAAAACTATCAATTCTTTATTATTATCTCCTAATGTTGGAGTTATAAGTATTCAAAAATCAATTGAGAAGCAATTCTAATGGAATCATGATTGTACTTTACTAAAAAGTTAACAATAGTTATTCCATGTATTTTTCCGATAAGATCAACGCTGTTTTTGTTTATTACCTCGCAAAATTTTAATTTATGGTCGACGTGCAGATAACGATTAATTTCAAGCGAAAAAACACATTTATGAGTAGTTTTGCATTTTAAATTGATATCAGGAGTGGAAAACAAACAAACGATGTGGAACTAACTCTCATAGTTTTTATATACCAGAAGGCAAAGATGTATACATGTCAAGTCAGGATAGTGATTTTAAATGGTACAATCTTTTCTATTATCCATTTTCATTCTCTTTTCTGTACGGATGCAATATATGTTGTTATAAGGGCGTTTAGAGGCTTTCATATAAATTTCAATATGAACAGGGTCAGATGTTTTCTCCTTCAATTACTCATGGAAATACAGGGTGTAAACCAATGTGTTGCATTCCTGTGAATGACGGATGTATATTGCCATTTTATAACGATTTGCATCTCGATCTTGATGAAATTTTTATTTTAATTCAACCAAATTTTGGTAACCACTGTGCGCCTAACCCAATCTGCTCGGAGCCGTAAAAAAACACTGGCAATTCCGGAGTGCAACAAACAATTTAATATGTGGGATTCCGAAGTGGTTGTTTGATAAATGTGTGAAGAGAGTCTGATAATCATTATTAACATTCGTTGCTGGCTAACGCCAATGAAGTGGAAGTGGAAGTGGAATAAATAGAAAAATCGAATTAAACGGTTTTCTTCACATAAAAGATTCAATATAAATTGAACCAGAAAATGGTAGACCTCAGGTGAAAAACAACTACTTTCCTAGCAAATACCACGCAGAACGTTGAATGATATTCACCTGAAAATCCATGCATACCTCCATATAAATGGACATTGAATGCAAATGTTTCTTTCTGATAAGCTCGATTATGTTTAATTTATGTCGTGTTCACCTAACAATCCGCATACCGGTTTCAGGCTTTTTTGGCCCTCATCAGTACGGAGTAGTCAACCAGCCAAAGATCCGGAGAGCTCTGTCTGAAGCGAGACACAACATAACCAAAACCATCATCGAGTCTATAACACCTATAGGTACGCCGGAAAAAAAACTTCTAACTGGCGGTACCTAGTGACAGAAAGAAACACTCCGAAAATCTCCCACCTCGATAGGTTTCTAAATAAAAGATTCCTTCTCAGTAGGAGTGGCAAGCCCGACTAGCATATAGTGAAAGATAAACGCCATGTGAAGTGGAATAAATAGAAAAATCGAATTAAACGGTTTTCTTCACATAAACGATTCAATATAAATTGAACCGGTATGCGGATTGTTAGGTGAACACGACATAAATTAAACATAATCGAGCTTATCAGAAAGGAACATTTGCATTCAGTGTCCATTTATATGGAGGTATGCATGGATTTTCAGGTGAATATCATTCAACGTTCTGCGTGGTATTTGCTAGGGAAGTAGTTGTTTTTCACCTGAGATCTACCATTTTCTGGTTCAATTTATATTGAATCTTTTATGTGAAGAAAACCGTTTAATTCGATTCTTCTATTTAATCACTTGTTGGTTACACACGTTTTTTTCAATTCGCACCACAGTAAACAATATCTAACATCGACAGGGAAGACATGAGTCAACTGACTTGACAGTTGACATTTAACTTGGCCGAGTTTAGCAGCGTTGCCAGAAAATACGTTTTGAAATGCTCACGTGCCTCTAGCGGTGAATTTGGAAGCTGTTCACGAAGGACATTACGTATTTCAGATTTGACTATTGTTTTCCGAGTGGCTGGTAAATGGAAAATCTTACTCAGCAACCAATCGGAAAACAGAACGCAATGTGCATGAGCAGTAATTTGAACCTTCTCGTCCTTCTCATAGGCCAACCAATAGAGGGAAAATAGAGGCTATCTTCACACTTGATAGTTCGTAGATGAAAACCCCGGTGTCGGCCCTAGCAAAATAGCTTTGCGGATTTTTTTTAACAAGAAATATTGTCAAAAATGACCACTGTTTTGTTTTTTACAAGTATTTCAAAAAGTATTGGAGAAATCGTTTCACATCCGAAGGAACTTTTGTAGAAAACTACTGAATGGATTTTTGTGCGACTAGATCGGTGCATTTTCCACTGAGAAAATCCTGGAAAACCTCTAAAGAAGGACCATTTTTCAAAAATTCATTATTTATATAAATTTGAAGCTGAACAAACAATCTTGCGGTAACTGATAGGTAATAACAAGTAGTTCAACTGTGCGCAAGATGGTGTCTGTCTGATGTGTAATTTTTGCACAATCGCGTTATAAACAATTTAAGAGCTTATCTTGCAAAATGCGCCGACTCAAGGGAAATTGTCGTATTCAAATTCTGAGAACGGCATCTGGAAGTGAAGATCAATATCTTTAATTCGTTTATTCTTATTTCAGACGTAAATTCAATTCAATTCAGACGTAAATTTTCAATGGTATCAGAAAAGATTACATCAAACTATCAAATTATTTCCTCCAACTTAAATTCTAACGAATTGCCGTACATCATATTCTCTGAAAATAATATGAAACTCTCGATTGACTCTACGAAGTCATTCATAGATTCCGAAGTTGCCTTCAAATATTTTTCGAATCTGATCAGAAACGACCCATTTATAGTATCAATGATTTTCCAAATATCTTTTCATCAGTACAGCACTGAGATCCCTTACTCAATAATTTCCAATTTTCCCGAACCTATAATCATACTATTATTTCTCTTTGAATTTCATAATGTTTTCCAAGGTCTCATTGGCCTAGACAAACACCAAGCTACCGCATGACTTCAATTAAAACTACTATATCAAAAGACAAATAAAGAATTGAACTCAGTAACAGTAACACCTAGATCGGAACAAATGATCAAAATCAGAACATCAATAACTGGTCAAATCATAATATATAATCGTAGAATTCACAATTGTGAAATACCTCAGACACTTACTAATGCAAAAAAGGGCTATGAGTTGACAATTATTTTGAATAATTCTGTAAGTCTAGTAATATCAGACTCATAAAAAAGAAACTTGAAAAAATCTTTTCAAATATTCTGAAGATTTTTCCAATACGGACGGATCATAAGTGCAATGAAGAAAAAACAAAAATTTTAAAAATTCACAAACAAACTAAAACATACAATACGTACGACAGATGAGATTCCAGTTTATGCTTAATCTCATCCTTTTGTTCACAAACAAGAGGTTGGAAATCAAATTTAAAATAGATTAGAAAATAATAGGACCCAGTAATTCACCATGGTCATCACCTATATGGGTTGTTCCTAAGAAAACTGACGCATCTGGTGAGCAAAAGTGGAGGGTAGTTATCGATTATAAAAAGATCAACGTAAAAACTATCGATGATAAGTACCCCCTACCTAACATACATGATTTACTTGATGAATTTGGCAAATACCAATACTTCACCACCTGAGACTCAGCTAGCGGTTCCGAACAAACCAAGATAAAAGAAAAGGTTATCGAAAAGACGGCATTCAGTACAGAAAACGGACACTACAAATTTATCCGAATGCCTTTTGGCCTTAAGAACGCTCCAAGAACCTTCAAGAGGGTCGTCGATAATATTTTACATGGTATACAGAACGAAAAATGCCTTGCTTACCTTGACGCTATCATTGTTTTTTCAACAGCACTCCAAGAACATTTAGAGTGAGCAACTCAGATGTATATTCCAAAGATTGAGTGTCTCGAAGTTCAAAATTCAAATAAATAAATCCGTTTTTTTAAGAAAGGCAATGTACTAAACCTCGATGGCGTTAATCCCTACCCTGACAAAGTTAGATACGTCGAAAACTATCCATTACCCGAAACAAGAGAAGAGATCAACAGTTTTATTGGATTGTCAGGCTACTACCGTCCCTTCTCCACTGTTTTTGTGAAAATCGCCAATCCATTCACCAAATGCTTTGAAAAAGTTGCCAAAATTGAACAGAACGATACATTTCTTTCCAGTATCGAAACATAAAAAAATTACCTAATTAAAGAGCCGATTCTAGTTTTGTTTGGGCGCGGTTTTGTCTCAAGGCCCTATAGGTGAAGATTTGCCAGTTGCCTACGCCACTAGAACCATCAACGATTCTGGAAAAAATTATTCTGCGACAGAGAACGAATTACTATCCATTGTATGGGCTATAGAGAATTCGAGACCGTACCTGTATGGACGAAAATTAAATATCATAACAGATCACAAACCATTGCAGTGGTTATTCTCCTTGAAAGACCCTAATTCGACACTAATGCGAGGAAAAATGAAGTTGGAAGAATTTCATGAATAGTATTATTGATTTTTTTGCATATATATTTATTTACTTGAATATAAATGTTAGCACTTCGATAATACCTCTAATTATAATAATAATCCGAAGGTCGGCGCACTGGATCCTAATTATTATAATCATTCGTTTTGTTACGAATTCGCGATAAAACGGAATACAGTAAATGGATTTCTGCCTACAATCACTGAATACACTTGGCTTTTGTTTCTGACTTTGTTAACATGAATTTGGTGTTTATTTAGGACTGCCGGCGTGCGATAAAATCAAAAAAAGGCGCATCGGCGATAGCAACCAGTAAATACATGTCTTCAAGAGTTGCCAACTTTCATAGTTTTAACAATTAAAAAACGATTCTCTGTCTATTCACTCAACTCAGTTTTAAATTTGAAAGTAAATGGCTGGAAGGCACATTGTCTACAAAGAATGATATTTATTAGATTTTTGGGATTTTTTACCAAAACTCAATAAAACTTTGTCAACTTTTTTTTATGTGTAGTTATCTCCAAGCAATTCATGGACATAACTCGACCAGGAATATTATTTTTGTACAGGGATTAAGAGCTGCAGTATGAGCTTACGCTCGGAACCATTTTGAGTCTCATACGGATTAGCAAACCCAAAAACTTCTTCATTCATTCAGTATTTTTCCCAATCCGTGGTGTTAGGTCAACAATCAAATGCAATATTGATGTGGAATATAATGTAGTGGTATACGATAGTAGTAAATACAAATATGTTTTGATTGAGAACAAGGACTGCTTGCTGCCTATAATTGTTTTTCATACAAGTTGGCTAAAACATCAAAGGTATCTGGAAAAGTAGCATGTTATCCTGATTGCTGAAGTATAATATGATTCATCTTCGTCCATAGAAAAAATATTGCTGATTTCGTTTTTAGAATCACCCCATTTTCTTTTCGAACTTGTATAGGGTTCATCCATATCTTTATCTGTATTTTCTTTGTTAATATAAGCCTCATTCCATGAGTCGCCAGTGAAGAAAATGAGCTATATAGACTGTGGAAGAAACAGAATGCTGCTCGTATCGTTCAGAATGAAGTGGAATAATGGCTGAAATGCCGAAATCCCAAATATATTTTTCTAGGCCAAACCTTCATTTTGACTCCTTATATCGGATTCACTCATAGTGAATCCCTGCGTTTCTCGAGTTCAATACTAATTACATCATGCCACCACTAGAGAAGGAACCCAGTGAGAATTTTCTCCAGAACTCACAGACTTAACCTTTCATATCATTTTACTCTGTTAGTCAGTCAGTTACTCGCATTCATACCATTCACATCGTTTCAAAAACCTGTAATATATATAATAACAACCCGCTGATCTTTTGGCGCAGTCGGTAGGATTAATCTGGATTCCCTTGTTTACGAATGACTTATTTCAAACCGTGTATTGGATTTTGGTATGGAGTCTATCGCAGACCCGTATACACATCCAACAATGAGATTGAGGACTAGCATTGCCCAATTTTGCAAGGAGAAATTACCAGGAGAAAACAATAATCGCTGTTTCAGACGCAGTCATCATAGTGGATGAACTGAACGTGGTTAGATTCGTCTTCATTTTATTGTAAGTTCAGTTTGATGTCACAATCTCACAATGAGAGGACTCAAGGATTTCATAATGAACGTTTGTATTTTGAATTTGCTTTGCAGTTACGTGAACGTTCACGAAACCACTGAGAGTGCTGAAGAACTCAAACGCGATTTTTATCAAAACTTAGCTCTCAAAACATTTGTATCAGGGTTGAGGGAACCACTGAGCACAACATTGCGATGCATGAAACCCTCAGTAAAGCTTAACAATTTGTGATACAAGAAAATTTTAACTACTTTCAACATTTCTCAAATGAAAATATTTCAAAATCTGTACCCATTATACAACAAAATCAACCCCACCGACCCATGAACATTTCAATTCAAATACCCTAAATAACTTTTTTCGTAAGCAAAACGATTGCGCATCACAACCAAATGGAATGCAACAAATAACCAGACCCCCAATCACAATGATTTTTCACAAATACCCAAGTATAAAAGCAACCAACTGGAAATGTTTTTCAATCCTCAAAACAAACCAAAACACAAATCTCCTTTCCTCGAGTGTATCAACCAGAAACACGCGTTTTCAACCTACACCATTGAGTATTCCGAGAAATACAAATCAACGTCGCAATTTTCAAATAGAAGACAACAGAGAAATTTCATCGGTGGAGAAATATTCGATACTGAAATCGATCAAATCAACCAATATGACAAATATCACGATAATTTCCAGAATACAATAGTCACAATGTTTTCGCAAAAAAGAATCAACCACATAAAAATGATCTTTTGGAAAACGATGAACCAAAAAAAAATATCAATTTTAGCTAAAATTATAGCTTCAAACTCAAATTCCAACGAATTGCCGTACATCATATTCCCTGGATATAACATGAAACTCTTGATTGAGTTGTCTTTAAAAAAATTCCAAATCTGATCAGAAACGACACATTTATAGTATCATAGATTTTTCAAATATCTTTCCATCAGTACAGTACATCCTCAAGAATTTTCAGGTTGCCAGAACCTATAGATACAAAAACCGGACGGATCATAAGCACAATAAAAAAAAACAGAAATCTGCAAAGAATTTTCCGAAATATTTTATCAGGAGGATACCCCTTCAAAATTCACAAACAAAATAAGACATACAATACGTCGGACAGTATATCAGTTTATGATAAATCATGTCGATATCCTTTTGTCCACAAACAAAAAGTTGGAAATCAAATTTAACAAATGTTAGATTCAAAAATAATAGAACCCAGTGATTCACGATAGTCATCACCTATATGGGTTGTCCCCAAGAAAGCTGCCGAATATAAAAAGATCAACGAAAAAACCATTATAGATGGTAGATTGGTATTCAGGTGCTCAGTCATCTAATTAAGTCAAATGTAGCTCTCGGAACTATGTGTGTCAAAAAACTGCTAGAGACTAGGGAAAATTCTCATAAACCAACTAGACAAATTGCTGCCGCGAATAAAAGCTGAATTATCGATTCTGCGAGTTTTAAAGAAATGAAAATACCATCATTCTAGAGTTTAACGCGTACATGTTTTTTGGAAAGCATAAAAATATTATTTTCTATTATTTGTGTTTTCTCTCTCCATGAGATAAAAAAATGTCTCAAAAATATGCTAAGCAATTTTCCAATTTGTCAGTAACGTACCGTTCATAAATGCTTTGAATCGGAAATCACTTTTTTTCTACTTTGAAAATTCGTTAACTTTCGAAATATTTTAAGGTTTGCCAAAATTTTTCCAGGGGATAAAAACGTCTAACATTGGGCTCTGCTCCTTAAATGTCTAAGAATAAAAAAAAACTTATGCAAGAAGTTTTCCTTCAGAATTTGAAAAAATAGGCGACCAAATCTACAATCTGCCCAATTTTGGATTTTTAAATCCAACCTAAAAAAAATCTATGATCAGATTTCCGCCTTGGAAATGAATTTTCCTACTCCATGACTCTCAAGAAACAACATGGAAAAAGTTTCACGTTTACTTCAATACAGGTGACTGAAAGTTAAAAAAAAAATAGGCGTCCACTTTACGCTGAAAAAATAAGTTCTTCACGACAGGTGATTTCGACCAGTATCTGCAATTACCATAATTTGGAATGTAGAATGTGTTCAGACAAATTTAGAACGTGTTCAGAAAAATTACACGTTTGGGGAGCTCAGGGAACATATTTATCATAATGGTCTTTCTGCAATACATGTCGTTTTTTGTTATTACATCTCTCTAACTATCATTTTCAATATAAACTGTTTTTATGAATTGAAAAACATTGACAGCACCTTGTGACATGTTCGTTACCAAAAATAAGTGGAATACTAAGTATACTGTTCTATATGTGTTATAATGAAGTTAATGATCGAAAAAATGTTCCAGTTATTGTGGGACCAGATCACTTAGGTGTATACTATGTGCCTTTCGACGAATGTTAATTTTTCCCTAAGCTGTTTCTGAGGTATGGCGCTAACTCCTTGCAAATGCAGTTACTTCGAAACATTACCATGGTAACGGAAATATTTTTGGGGGTGATGGCAATGATTATTGGGAATTCAAAATAACGGTTACTTCAAAACGTTACCATGGTAACGGAAATATTTTTGGGGGTGATGGCAATGATTATTGGGAATTCAAAATAACGGATACTCCCTCTGGTATCGATTTTTGAAACTATACATAAGTACATTGTTTACTTTTGTCTTCTTAACAATTTTTATATGTATCTGCTAAACAAAAGACACGACTAATTGTCTTACAGTAGACATTTATTGGAATTTTTCTTGTTGTTACATCGACATTTTCAAACTCGTTATCATCACGTCACTCCAATATCGCCAACCTCTAAACCAACTAGTGACATTTCCTCTAACATTCACAACATTTTTACCTATCTTAAATTGGAGAGCTAGTCTTTTACAATCCTACGAGAGACACGAGACATTCTAGGTAACGTTGGCCGCACCAAGGGTGCATCTAAAAAAGAAGGATGTGGAAAACACTTGAGCATCTCCATTGGAGGCTAAGGAGACACAGATTCATTCAACATATCTGACATCTGATGTTGTCATACTAAGATTAGGCATTGAAGTGTGAATGATAATTGTATTATCACACGATTCACCTTCATCAAGACTATCAGGACGCACAGAATCAGTACATACAAACTTTATATCTAACCCAATTTGAACCAAATATGTACAAAAACTCAACTTTCATTATTTGACCTTTCTGTCATGATTTGGTTTGCTTATTCTTCAGAAGAACGCTTTCATTAACTTTATGAAGTTTACTTGTTCTTGACTGATTTTCAAGACTGTTTGAAATTTTATTATGGCAAGAGGATGTTAGTAGATTGAATCAGGTTCTTGTCTAACTTTCAACATACTTCAAATAGGCAAAATACCTGTAATGGTAGGTGTATTTCTATACGTGAAAAGAAAATTGGTAAATTTGAAAGAAATATCTCTTTCTGAAATATCTCTCCTTTTTTTATCACATAGAGCTTTTTGGAGGCCTTTTTTATGGTTTGAACACCTCTCTCTGCTGAACCATAAGGCGGTGACTTGATATGATTTACACCATTTGCTTGACAAAATGAAACAAATTCGGTCGAGCATGGTTCTACTGGAAGACAAAAGATCGAAAATATTTCTTTTAGTTAAGTGATGGTTTCTAAAGCATTAGTACCATGATCATACTTTTGATATGAATATATGTACACTCTATAAAAATGATGACGTGTGGTAGGCCATGAAGACGGAATAATTTGAAAATGTTTTACATTGTTAATAAATCTCACAAGGTGATTTTTCTATATCATTGTTGATGAATGGTCACCAGCAGTAAGACCTAATGAGCATCTTGGTACGTACAATTCCAGTATGTTGTTCGTGAAAAGGCTTGAGGACTCCTAACTGCAGATATTTTGGAATAATGATTTCAATTCCTAATAGAATGCAATTTTGTTCCACACATTACATTTTTTGAAATAAGGTTTGATTTTTCATCCTCTACTGAACCTGGCCAACCAGACAAGATGAAGTCCTTCATTTTTAATAAAGTTGAATCTTTGTTTAATTCTCTCCAAGTATGATCAGAATTCAATGGAATTTCATTGACCAGATTGAATGAATAAAGAAATTCAGGTACTTTAGTTCGCGTTTCCAAAGACAGACGTGACAAATAATCTGCATTATTTATAGATTTTCCTTTTCTGTATTGAATGTCATACTGATAACCCGATAAAGTGATAGCCCATCTTATAATTCTTCATGCAGCTGAAGTCGGTGTGCCTTATTTTTTCCAAAGATAAATTTTCGGAGTTGATGATCTGTTATGAGGTGAAATATATGACCATATAAATACTTATGAATCTTTTCAAAGGCACAAATTATTGCTAATGCTTCTCGTTCAAGATTAGAGTATTTCTGCTCAGTAGGAGACAGGGTACTAGAAGCAAATAATAAAAGTATTTCCTCGCCATCAATTATATGACTGAGGACAGCACCTACCCCATAGCTATTGGCGTCACTGGTAACATTCATTGGCAGTTACGGGTTATAGTGAGTAAGGACACTATCTGAAGCTGATAGGTAATTCTTCACTGAGTTGAAAGGTTTCTTCACACTATTTAGACCAATTTTCATTAAAATGGATATCTGATTCACAAAGCTGTATAAAGGCTTCAATTTTCAAGAAAGCCTAGGAATATATTTCGTGTAATGATGTATAATTCCAAAATACGATTTGAGTTCTTTTAAATTTTTTGGTAATGTACCAGATTAAATTGTCATGATTTTTTCATCTGTTGAATTCCATTAACGTCAATTCTAAGAACTCTACATAATTTTGGAAGAATCTATTTCTCTCTATTTACCTTGACATTATATTCAGTTTTTTGAAAACATTGACGACACTGTCATTGTTATCTTGCAGATAGGAACCAAATATTGAAATAATCGAGGTAACATTTTATATTTTTTTATTCAGCCAGAATGGTATCCATTACAGATTGAAATATTCCCGGGGATGATCTTATTCTATAAGTCATTCTAGTGAAAATAAAGAGACCCAAATGTGTGTTGATGGCTGAAAACTCTTGCGATTTTTCACTTCAATAGTGATTTCCTCCCAAACATTCAGAAATGTTTTCAGGAAATGATAGAGCACAATTATCTGAAGTCAACACAAATACGAACTTCTGACGTATTTTTCTTAGGGACTATCACTATACGACCAGCCTAATTACTAAAACTCATTTTTCCTAGTATTTCTGTGCTGACTATTTTCTACAATTCTGACTCAACCTTGTCCCTCAAAGCAAAAGGCATATTGCTTATCATAGGCTCGATGAAACCCAACCAACCCAACCAATAGGTCGGGTTCCCTCCTTGAGCTCCAACTCGACCTGAAAATGTTCGATACATGACTCGGACTGATCATTAAACACATTTTCAAACTGATTATTGATTTTTGATACATAATCCGATACAATAAAAAATTTCTGACAGAAACTGACATTATTTTCTGATAACTCCGACTTCAACTGATGGGCATTACTGGACTCACCTTCCTTAGACATGGACTGATTTTTTTTATTTCTACTGTTTGACCTGGTACAGTTTTGACATCTGACAATTTATTCATTCAAATTTTTTTTTTCAACCTGGGCTTACCACATTGAGCCAATTTCGGCCTGATACGGGTGTAAACTTATGACTACTGTCCAAAATTACTACAGGCAAATTGATAATTTGATTTTTATGTTTTACTAAAACATCTGACTCGACCAATATTCCAACACCTTGACCAGTTGACACTCTCAAATCATATTTTACTGGATAAAGATTCAACTCCGACAAGTAGGTGTCGATTTTTTTTATGCATGACAGAACGACAGGCACCACTATCAATTTCGAATGAAATTTGCTTTTCATCCACTTGTACTCAACTGGTTTTTCCTTTTTTGACTGTAGACTTGATGAGTAAGTTCACTAGATGATTTACTTTTCTTGACAGACAGACGCTATTGAATTTCCAAAATTCATTGACCTTACTCAACCTTCACCTAACTCATAAACTCTTCCGTAGGTTAAATAAGCTTGTTTCAGCTCTTCGTGGGACTTGGTGTTTGGAAAAACCGGAGCTAATATATCCTTCAGGACGTTGTGTGCCTCACCCCCCCAATTAACGTTGACAACGGGTTATTTTTTTCTTCTTTGACAACATTGCCTTTAAGAGTTGTTCTAACCTCTCCATATAAGCAGCAATATCCGTGACTTTAGGATTGAACTGCTCAATAGAACTAATCAAAGCCATAATAGACGATAAAACTTGACTTTGTGGGACGAATTAGACTTTTCAACTTGAACTCTGTTTACTTGGACAATTTCATTTCATTTTGTTGAATATAAAATGTATAATCTCTCCACATTATCTAGATTCACTGGATTATAAAATTCTGTTTTGTGTTATGATGTTGTCACATAATTATAGATATGTCAGTCAAGTTTTGATTTATCTGTACACGTTATTTATACAATATATGTATTAACCATTAACTCTCTCTTATCTGCAAGTAGTTTATTACAAACAAAAATCCAAGCTATAAAAGGTGGATTTATTCAAAAGGTTATGGGCCCAGTAAGTGACCTGTTGCGCAGTAAGAAGTAAAAGAAGAGAGGAACGTGTGATACAAGATTAGTTGCCAGTTATTTAGAGATTTATTTGTGCTTGCATTGCCACTGCATATCAAAGTGCCAAGATGGTGAGTGACGATGAAGAATCACAGAGCTCAAATACAAGGAATAATAGTGCAGCTACTGCAGGCACATCAGGCCTACAACCAAGCACATATACTTACATAGGATCCTCACCCCTTCCTAACATTGAGAAACTAGAAGGAAGCAGTAACTATAATACATGGAAGTTTCAAATGGAAATGTATCTCATTCATGAGGACCTATGGGATTGTGTACAGGGCGTGGACACGAACCAAAAGAGAGATGCCAGGACAAATTCACATCACCACTAAGAAAACCTGAAAAAGTGAAACACGGAAATTTTCAAGGAAGTCAAGCTATAATCAGAAGATGGAAAGCAAAGGAATTAATGCATTTCTGTCAGCAATGTCAGCAGGTTTCAGTGTAAGTACCTGGTATGTTGACTCAGGAGCATCGTCTCACATGACATGCAATAAAGACTGGTTGAAGAATTTCCAAGAAATAAGTAA
This sequence comes from Gonioctena quinquepunctata, assembly GCA_018342105.1. Classification (NCBI taxonomy): domain Eukaryota; kingdom Metazoa; phylum Arthropoda; class Insecta; order Coleoptera; family Chrysomelidae; genus Gonioctena; species Gonioctena quinquepunctata. The sequence continues at coordinate 396,449 of JAFIRS010000477.1, forward strand.
CAAGAGGGAAGTCAATAATCAAAAATTGGAAACCATAGGAATTGGTGAAGTGTATGTAATTATGGCACAGAGTGTAAATCCAGCTAAAACCATAAAAGATGTGATCTATGTTCCAGGCCTATCAGCTAGTTTGTTATCAGTTAGTCAACTGGTGCAGAAAGGACTACTCGTGGTTTTCACAGCCGAAGGCTGTCAGATTTATGACAGTGGAATATTTACTGTTGCAGGAAAATTACAGGGCACAGCAAGCTATGCAGATGGTATGTACAAGTTGGATTCAGTTAGTCCAATTCAGTTAGTCAGTTAGTCCAAGAAACCTACCAACTTTGGCATAGACGAATGGGACATCTTAATCCCAAAGGTATACAAATGCTTAAAGGAGGTATGGCAGTTGGCATAGATTTTCCAGAGACTCAAGATGATCCCTGTGTTGCATGTATTGAAGGCAAACAGTGCAGATTACCCTTCAACAAAGAAGGAGCTACAAGAGCACAAGATACATTGGAAATAATCCACAGTGATGTTTGTGGCCCGATGAGTGAAAATTCATTTAGCGGTGCACGCTACTTACTTATGTTCACCGATGATCATACAAGGATGACCTTCGGGTATTTGCTGAAAAATAAGAATGAAGTGCTCGAGAAATTCAAGATTTTCAAGAAAGAAGTGGAAACAGAAACAGGAAAGAAAATAAAGATATTGAGAAGTGACAATGGAAAAGAATATATCAATGCAGATTTTGATACGTTTTTGCAGAAGCATGGAATAAAACGGCAGACTACAATTCAGTACAGCCCAGAGCAGAATGGAGTTTCTGAAAGGTGCAATCGCACAGTGATTGAGAAAGCAAGAACAATGATACAAGATGCTAATCTCAGTCATATCTACTGGGGAGAAGCCGTCAATACAGCAATTTACTTGAAGAATCGTTCACCAACCAAGGCACTTGTGAACAAGACTCCATATGAAGCATGGACAGGTAAAGTTCCAGATCTAAGTAATTTGCATGTTTTTGGATGTGATGCATACTCTCATATACCTAAAGAACTCCGGAAGAAATTTGACTCCAAAAGTAAAATGATGATTTTTGTTGGTTATTGCACTGAGTCAAAAGAATTTAGATTGTTTGATCCTAAAAAGAGAAAACTGATAAAAGCAAGGGATGTTGTATTCATGGAGGTTCCTAGAAATAAAATAATGACTGAAATAACCTCTTCAGACCTAAAATGTGAAGAGATAAAGGATTGTCATGTAGGACAAGAAGATGAAATAATTATCCATCAACAAGATGCTGCTCAAGTTGATGATCCAGAAATAAATCAAGGAATGCAAGATCAGCAGGAAAATCAAGAAGAAATTGTAGGTGATGATGAAGAAACACCTCACATTCAAAGAAAATCTACAAGGGAGAGACATCCACCAAAGCTTCCAGATGGTATGATTTTATACCAAGCTCTATTGACAGCAGAAATGATGCATGAATATCCAGAAGAACCAGACACAGTGGAAGAAGCTCTATCAAGCTATAACAAGAAGCACTGGGAAGAAGCCATGAATGAAGATCAAGTGTGGGAACTAGTCGATCCACCACAGAACAGAAGAATTATCAAGAGCAAGTGGGTGTTCAAGATAAAAAGAAACTCAGAAGGGAATGTTTCAAAATATAAAGCGCGACTAGTAGCAAAAGGATTTAGTCAGAAAGGAGGAGTGGACTATCAAGAGACCTTTGCACCAGTCATTCGTTTTTCAACAGTGAGACTTCTTCTAGCACTTGCAGCAGAATATGATCTAGAGGTGCATCATTTAGACGTGATCACAGCGTTCTTGAATGGCGATCTTGAAGAAGATGTTTTCATGGAGGTTCCAGAAGGTGTTAAAGCTGAAGAAAACAAAGTATGTAAATTGCTTAAAGCAATCTACGGACTCAAGCAGGCTTCAAGACAATGGAACAAGAAAGCTCATGAAACCATAGAAGGCTTGGGATTTCACAGATCAAATCATGAACCATGTCTTTACTTGAAGAATGAAGGAAAGAAGATTGTTATCCTAGCACTTTATGTAGACGATTTTTTCTTGCTTTCTAATGACAAAACTGAAATGAAAAATTTGAAGCTAGAACTCCAGAAGCAATTCAAAATGAAGGATTTAGGTCCAGTGAATAATTTTCTTGGCATAAGGATACGCCGGAGCAGAGAAAGTGGAGTCATTTGTCTGGATCAAGAGAGATACATTGGAGACGTTCTCCGCAAATTTAAGATGGAAGAATGTAAGGCTGTCAAAACACAATTGGATGTGAGAAGCCATCTCACTCTTCCTAGCCAAGAAGAGATAGAAGAAGCTGCAGATCTTCCGTATCAAGCTTTAATAGGAGCTCTGATGTACTTAGCTGTGTGCTGTAGACCAGACATAGCTCACAGTGTGAGTGTATTGAGTCAGTTTAATAGCAGATTTGGTCAGCAACATTGGCAAGCTGGTAAACGAGTACTCAGGTATCTCCAAGGAACTAAAGGGATGTGTCTGAAATTCCAAAGAGGTAATCCAGGGTTGACAGGCTACGCAGATGCAGATTGGGCAGCGGATCAAGTTAACAGGCGATCCTATACTGGCTACACATACATCCTAGCTGGGGGTTGTATAAGTTGGGAGTCTCGTAAGCAGAGATCTGTGGCACTTCCGTCGACTGAAGCGGACTACATGGCTGTCAGCGAGGCAAGCAGAGAAGCAGTTCACATCTCAGGACTTCTAAAAGAGCTGAATGTTGCATGTAGTCATTTGGAATGATAATCAAAGTTGTCAGAAATTGTTGCACAATCCTGTACATCATAATCGTTCAAAACATATAGACATAAAGTATCACTATGTTCGTGAATGTATTCAGAACGGTTCTATTTCTGTTAGATATATGCCAACCGAGGAAATGTATGCAGATGTGTTAACTAAAGGTTTAAATGGACCTAAACATCAGTTCTGTGTCTCGGGTTTGGGATTGTGTGCCTAAGTTTAGCTGTTACTAACACACAAATGTAAATGTGGTGCCAATAATTTGAATTCGTTTTATTTTTAAAACAGGTACCAAATAATGTTCTTTGAACTATTTTTATTTTTGTATTGTTAAAGCTATAGAAATATTTTTCAGAGTGTATCGATTAAGGGAGGGTGTTGAATATAAAATGTATAATCTCTCCACATTATCTAGATTCACTGGATTATAAAATTCTGTTTTGTGTTATGATGTTGTCACATAATTATAGATATGTCAGTCAAGTTTTGATTTATCTGTACACGTTTTTTATACAATATATGTATTAACCATTAACTCTCTCTTATCTGCAAGTAGTTTATCACAAACAAAAATCCAAGCTATAAAAGGTGGATTTATTCAAAACATTTGATCACCGTTCACAACACTACTAGACTGGTTGACTTTCACTTTTTTTGGCACGTGAGACACAATTTCACTCGTTGCCAGATTAATTGTTATGTATTTACTAAATAAAAGACACGACCAATTGTTTTACACTTGACATGTATTGGAATTTTTGTTTATGTTCTTACATCAACATTTCTCAACTCGTTGTCACCACGTCACTTCAATGTCGTCAACCTCTAGCCCAACTAGTGATACTTACAAATTGTCATATCTGCCATGGATAGTTCTAATATATTGATGTTCAGAGCAGTGTATTTTCAATAAAAAAAATATTTCATCCTCGTAGTCCAAAAAGACATCTGTTCGGCCGGCGCGCGAAGGCAGATCTTCTGGATCTTACTGTGACTTCTCTGATGTAAGCGAAATGAAAGGCAACTTAGAAAAAATATATATAATGAAAAGAAGAAAATTAAACATAATAAAACTAATTCTTGATCAAAGAAAAACGGCACAAGATTCGAATTATTTCAGTAAAAATAAATATTTAAAAAAAAACATAAACATGATCGATATTTAAATTCCTGGAGCTCAACCTAATGTGAAGTATTCATTTCGAAAACAAATTTGTAACCATTTATCAGAATGAAGTGGAAAGAGACAAGTACCCTGTATCGATTATTCTCATTTGCGAAAAGCGTACTTAGGTTAAAAAAATTGAAAGAAATACTCACCAAAAATTATAAATGGTTAGTTACATTAACATACAGCTTCAAATCGCTTACCCTGTGTGCTAAGCTGCTATTCCATAACCAGTGGCAGAAAATCCACCAAACCCATGAATTTAGGAATGTTTTCCCAATGCATAATCACCGTCACTATTTTCGTTCCGTATCGGGTTCTACGCTTAACACACGCGTCTCCTAGTTAACTCCGAAAACGGTACTTAACCCTCGATCCAGGGCGTCGAGACGCAACCTCTACTTGGACTCTCAACGCGCTTATTTTCGCCAGTCTCCCTATTGCCCACTTAACCGTCCGATTTCGCGAACCCTGACTGACTCTTCCGCCTGCATAAAAAATCTTAACTCTCCCTATTTCTCAAAACTTTCAATTAGGCCCACCTTTCAATCCCATTCATTTACATCCCCGCCTTTAATGTAATGGCGTTCGCATTTTTGTCTCTCTTATCCCTTCAACGACGATCTCGATAAATCCACGCAAAAATTAATACTTCTAAAGTTTTCCTCCGTCTCAGCGTTTGTCAGTCAAACGAGAAAAATGATATTTTCCTGCCTTGGGTGGTCCAAGGAATATAAAGTTATCGTTATGAGTAAATTTAAACTTCACCGCTAGAGGCGCCTTGCGAAAATCTTGAGAAGACTACCCTGCAATGCTGCTCATCTGTCAACTCAATTGACAATTCAGCAGTCGATAGACGATATTCAATAAAACTGTGAGTTACTTACAAATGATCTCTTGATAATTGTGATTTGTTAAGTGCTTCAAAGTAACTTGACTACCAATGTGGATATAACGAGGTTCGTTTCTTTTCATTAATGTAAAATTAACGTTATTGCAGAAGCAGAGTTTGAATACGTATTGCCGGTAGCCTGCAATGAATGTAAATGAGTATTCTCACACTATCATTCCACAGCTCTCCAACAATCAGTTCTAATATTTAAATGTTTATTTCAACCGGCAATTAACAGTTTTCTTACGGCTTAGATTAGGTTGGGCCGAAAATGGTTACCAAAATATGGTTGAATTTGACAAAAAAACTAATTTTATCAAGTTTTTTTCGAATTCCTTACCACTGTAATTCGTTATGAAATGGCACTGTACACCTTTTACTCATATACATTTTGAAAGGGTATATTTTTCTGAGTTCAGCTATACCACAAACGTTATATGTAATACTTCAAGTTACAGTTTACTGAGTATAAAGGAAACAATTGCTCATATTACTTTTTCATCAACTTACGCAATTATAATTATATATTTATTTTATTTATGCAGTATTTTTTTTTCTTTGATATTAATTCAAGTTACACTTTGAGCGTGGTGACCGATAAGAAAACAAATTTTTTTATCAGCGAAGTTGATGTTGAAATCGCCAGCCAAGATAAGTGGAAATTTATTACCATTTGTACCAAGTATTTTCGACCCTTCTTCAGTGTACTCCAGTAAAGTGCAATGAATAAAATGCTCTACCTCGTCTAATTTTGGATTCGGAGAAATGTAAATTGCTACCATGACTATGTGTAGGCCATTTCTAAGTTTGCATAAGCACGCACAAATATCTCCAACAAATGAGCTCCTAACATTAACATCTATACTTTCTCACAAACAGCTGATTACGTATTCGTCTGATTTCGGAGCAGCTCGTCTCGATTCGTGCGAGCTTCGTAGAGTCGTACCATGAAGTAAATACAAAGAGGAGGTGCCCTGACCGCTGTGCCGGTCGGAGTGGGGGGTGTTAGGTTTATTTTCGTTACGGAATTTCTGGATTCGGTCTCCGCGCTCAAGGCCCGCTATAAAAGCTATGTGCAATAGCTTGATAACATTTTTACAACAAATGCTCGAATTGAGCTCCTTGGGATAGTTGACAATATCCACGACGAATTCTTGGGTTACGTTTGACAACATCTCTGATTCAATTTCAGTTCGAATTATCTCTCCGAGGTCTTCCAAATCAGAAGGTTGGCTTAAGAAAAGTTCACTTTTCAAGTAACCCCAGACAAAGAAGTCTATGAGAGTTAAATCTGGGGACCTAGCAGGCTATTTAATGTGACCGCGTCGTCCAATCTAGCAAGTCGGAAAGGTTGAGAAAATATCTTACCACTAATAATGTGTAGAAAATCGTAGAATCTATTTGACCAGGATGATTAATGTCTGGAAATGTTGCAATTAAATACGGAACTACATAAGTTTGCAACATTTCTAAATACTTTTCACTCGTCACAGTATCGCCAAAAAAATTTGATCCTACAATGGTGCCTATTCCTAAGAGTCCCAGCCCACACTGTTATGTTTCAACGGTATTGGGTGTGAGCTTCCGTCGTCCAATTCTGCGTATTCATGCTACCATTTATACAAAAAGTTGATTCATCGGAAAATAATACATTAAATTAAAATCCTTATTTTGATTACACACTTCTTTCATATTTTCCCAAAACTCCTGGCGTCTATCGTAGTCGTATTCATTAAGTTCATGTATATTTTTTTCATATGGATGTAATTTGGCTTTTCTGCACCGCACAGATCTCATTGTTGCCAGATTATGTATTAGTAGGGCAGGACAGAGCAACTGAAGGCGGAGGCGTGGGTATTTTTATTAAGAAAAATATTAAATTTGAAGTGATCTTGAAGAAATGCAATTATCTAATTGAGCATATTTGGGTGAGGATTTCAATACAAAGATATGTTTTTATCGACCACCTAGTTCAAGTGGTCCCCAATTTTTAGATTAATTTGAAAACCTACTGTCCAATTTATTCTGTAATTTTGTGAACATTATTTTTCTTGGTGACTTCAACATGAATATGATACATTCGAACTCCTCACCTCTAACGACACAATTCAGTAATATCTTAGAAACTTTCAGTTTCACACAATTACTTGGGACACCAACTAGAGTTTCTAACACCTCTTTAACATTGATTGATCTTATTATCACCAATTTGGACATTAATGATTGTACAGCCTCCGTTGAAGAGTGTGACATTTCTGATCCCTTTCTAATCAAATGCATAATCAAACTCAAGAAACGGACAAATCAGACTCACCCAAAAATCTTCGTCAGGCCTTCAAATCAGAATATACTCGAGACCTTTGAACATGATTTGATAAACCTTCCCTGGTTCGACTTCTTTGAAACGAACGATATCGATGTTGAAATACTGATTCTGAACAAAGATATACTGGCCGTCTTCGACTTGCATGCCCCAGTGTCACATATTGTTTCTTCTGAATTAAATTATACGCCATGGATAACTGGCAATATTGAACCGATGCAATCTTTGAGAGATAAAGCTTTGAAGAAGTTCAAAAATTCGCACTCACCCTACCGTTGGGACTACTACAAACAATTGAGAAATATTACAAACTCAGCTTTAAGAGCATACTTGAATCCAAAACTCCAGAACTGTAACTTTGAAGAAAAGTGGATTGAACTTGAAAAACTCAATATTGCCAAGAACAAAAAATTTGCAATACCTTGTGAGCTGCAAAATGCCAACTTTATGAATGAATTCTCCATCAATTCATCCTACAACGATGCAGAAGTTGACGAGAAAATGTTTGTTTATCACAAAAACTATAAGAAAGCGGGCTTCAACTCCAACTTCAGTTTTCATGAAGTTGATGAAAAAACCATTTCAGAAATCATTCTTTCAAACAATATAACACTCCTGTAGTTATGTTGCCTTCTCATCATAACATTCATAACGCATATCGTCAATGAATGTATTCGGCAAAAATATTTCCCCTCAACCTGGAAGAATGCTAAAGTGGTTCCGATTCCGAAAGTATCACACCAAACTAGATATGACGATCTCCGCTCCATAAGCATACTTCCGACCATGTCCAAAATGTTTGAAAAAATACTTCAATTACAGATGAGATAATATTTGTATGATAATGCCATATTACCCTCTAAGCAATCAGGATTCAAAAGCGGGTTCAGTTGTACCTCGGCTTTAGCAAACGTTATTGACGATATAATATAATAATACTCACCTCTTCTAGAATTGGAGTACAAACGTTATAGAAATCATTTAAATAAACTCCTGAAGCAGACAAAAAATGAATATTACTTGAATAAAATACATAATAGTCAATATGATATGAAGAAAATTTACCATATCATAAGTGAGGCAACCAATGAAAAAAATAGTAAATTATCTAGCAAATTCCATGTTGTTGACGAACATGGCAAAGATTTTGATGATGATAATGAAATGGCAAACTATTGTGTCAAATATTTCACCAATATAGGTATCGATATGCTAAAAAATGTCCCTACTCAGCAATTTATGCTGCCACCACTTACTCCAAATCGAAATTCCATGTTCCTAACTCCTGATACTGATACTTAATTGATACAACAAATATCCTCACTAAAAAATAAATGTTCTCCCGGAATAGATAATATTACCACTAAGATGATCAAAAATACTCACCCTCACATCCTGGTCCCTCTTGTACACATTTTCAACCTTATCTTCCCAACAGGAGCTGTCCCGTATCAGTTCAAACAATCAATAATAACTCCTGTATTCAAAGCAGGTGACAAAACAAAAATAAATAACTACAGACCAATAAGTGTATTAAACAACTTCGGTAAAATCTTTGAAAAATGCCTCAAAAATCGTTTAATGGAGTTTCTCAACGTTAATCAGATATTGAATGATTATCAATTTGGTTTTCGGGCAGGTAAATCAACAAGTGATGCCATGTACACTGTAGTGAATGAAATTATAAGCAAGTTGGACAAGAATAGAAAATGTATAGGGGTCTTCCTAGACCTGGCGAAAGCACTCGACACAGTGAACCATGGAAACTCCTTTCTATTCTTGAAACAAATGGGATTCGTGGTACTGTGTTGGATGTTTTCCGCCATTATTCAGATAAAAGACAACAACAAGTTGAAGTCCATGACTCTCTGAGTGTCCCAACTACCGTCAAGATGGGTGTACCTCAAGGAACGGTACTGGGACCAGTACTCTTTCTACTCTACATCAATTCAATGCTTTCACTATCAAATGCTAAAATTGTTTCCCATGCTGATGACACTGTGATCTTATTCGAGGGTGATTCCTGGTCACAAGCTAAATTACATGTCCAAAGAGAACTAAACATAATAACGGATTGGCTAAATGCTTTCCAGCTATCTTTGAATGTTGAAAAAACACACTATATAGCTTTTTCTGCCGATAATGCAAATAGGCCAGAGTTCCAGAATATTAGCATCACTAATCTAAATAAAAACATCACAGAAGTTAGTCAAATCAAATACTCAGGCATTATAATGGACAAGAATCTCAGGTGGGAAACTTACATCAATTACCTAACAACAAACTCATTTACAAATTTTATATACTGAGAGAGATACTGTCGATTAAACTGTTGCTTATAATATACAAATCACTTGTGGAGTCACTCCTACGCTATGTAATACTAGTGTGGGGTGGTCTGTATGAAAACTCATTACAAAATCTCAAAGTGATCCAGAATTTTATATTAAAAATTATCTTTAGACGAAAAAAACGGTCCTCGACAAATGCACTGTATTCTCCAGATATACTTAATATTCGGTCATTATATTTTTTCACAATTTTAATATCTGCCTATAAGAGTGGTCATTGTCAGCAAACATTCAATCATGGTTACAATACACGCGGCACGTTGAACTACTCGTTACACCACTTAACAACAAGAACATTAGTCACCGTTTTGTAACATATATTCAACCTAAAGCATATAATCTATTACCTCTCGCGTTTCGAAAATATGCTAACCTCAAGAAATTCACTTCAGCCATTAAACTTTATATCTATAGTAATTATAGGGACTTCTTGAGAGTTATAGAAACATAAAAAATTTGTATATTTATTATTATTCACCAACTTACAGCCATGTTAACTGCACTGTTGAATTTTGATTCACACAATTACTGCCTATTGTAGTATGTTTTACTCTGTTCCTATTAACCCTCCATTTTTATATTGTTTATACTGTTCCGTTCCTTCTTCCTATTTCTGACTTTAAATTGTCGGTTTTCATGTTATGCTGTTTTTTTTTTTTTTGTTTTTCCTCACTACACAATACAAGTGTGTACTCACTCAGAGTGTAGGGGGAAAAAAACATTTGAACTTTTTTTTCTTTCTAATTATTATTAGTAGTATTATAATTGATTTGTATTATTGGAATGTATAGCAAAACGGCTAAATAATAAAGAATAATGAAGAAAGAAAAATTAATGTAACCGATAAGGGTTAAATTTCAGTTGTGATTTGTCTTGATTATTCGAAGGCGTTCGATATGATTAATCATAGGATTCTATTAGCTGAACTAAATTACTTTGGGTTCAGTAATGATGCGTGCGCATTCCTATTATCTTATCTTCATAAAAGGACTCAAAACCCTCAAACTTGATAATAATATATCAACTCCCTTCGAAGTAAAATCGGGAGTACCACAAAAAAGCACATTAGGGCCACTTCTATTCACATGCTAAACTGCTAATTTCATTGATGCAATAACACTCTGTAACTATTACTTCTACGCTGACGATACCCAGCTGTACTACTCATTTGAACCGTCTAAGCTAGACGAAGCATGACACGCAATAAATATTTATTGGAAATCAACTCTAACAAATCCTCAGCCATAATATTTTGATAATGAAAAATCAAACTGTTCGAACTTCACCACCGGAAATCATTAACTCCTAAGATAATGGAGCGTTTCCATACTTTATGAACGCACTGTATAATGTTTGTTTTTTATATAAAAATTATGAGAGCTGAGATATCACTAGATTAAGATTACTGATTGTACTTCATTTATTTACCGTATTATGAAGGTTGACTTTAAAAAATAACAAATGAAAAAACTTTTCAAAGGCAAGCTTTTACTTGAACCGTGTACGTTGAAAATGAGTTTGAGTCATCGCTGACAATGATTTAATTATTTTTTGTTGAATTATTCGGTTTCAAAAAGCTTGTCGCGCGAAGTGTTCATAAGAGTAGGTACCAATTAATTTGATTAGGCAGTGATTGGTCGGTAAGTAAGAACTTGAAGTATTTAATTTTTACAATACAAAGTATTCATAAAAGCGGATAACAATTAATTTCATTGGACAATGATTGGTTGATAAGTAACAACTTGTCGAAATATAAATTTTATTACAATTCATGCGACAAGCTTTTTGAAATCAAATAATTCCAACAAAAAATAATTAAATCATTGTCAGCGATGACTTAAACTTATTTTATACGTTTTAGTGCACGACTTTGCTTGCTTGCTTTTAAGTTGGTTCGCCCCAATCTGTTCATTTCCAATAGAGCATCGTTATTACAAGGTGCCTTCCCTGTATATTTTGAGCTGAGAGGAATCATTATCTCCGACACCAATTTTGAATAGAATCTGACCATAATCACAAAACTCGTCCGCCATCCTGAAGTCGCTATCTTGAATTCATAGGTTTTGACAAAAAAATCATAATCTCCGAACCTGAAAATTCCCCTTGTAACAATTTTGAATTAAATGTGACTATAATCAGAAAATTCGTCCTCCATCTTGCGGCCGCCATCTTGAATTTATGAATTTTGAGTGAAAATTCAGAATCTCCGACGCGAAAACTGGGCATACCAATTTTGAATCGAATCAGACCATAATCACAAAACTCGTCCTCCATCTTGGGACCACCATCTCGAATTTATGAATTTCGACGGAAAAATTCATAATCTTTGACAAGGAGAACCCTCACATACCAATTTTGAATCGAATTGGACCATAATCACGAAACTCGTCTCCCATATTGGAGCCGCCATCTTGAATTCATGAATTTTGATGAAAATTTCATGATCTTCGACACCAAAAACCCCCACGTACCAATTTTGAATCGAATTGGACCATAATCCCAAAACTCGCCCGCCATCTTGGAGCCGGCATCTTAAATTTAAAAATTTTGACAAAAAATTCATAATCTCCGACCCCAGAAACCTCCACATATCAATTTTGAATCAAATCATCATAATTACAAATTTCGTCCGCCATTCTGGAGCCGCCATTTTGTTTCTTCTTTAACAAATTCCATAATGCATTGCCACCGGAATTATGAACAACTGCCAAATTTCAAATCAATCGGACGACTAGAAGTCGGTCAAAATTCACTTGCATGATTTGACCCAAACTAACAAACAAACGAACTAACTTACAAGTGAGACTAAATATAAAAGCTTGTAAAAACAGCGCTTATGACTCTGCGCCTATTTCCCATTATTATTCTATTGAAGCTATACAAATACCATAATGGATTTTTCATTGTAAAGAGTTAGTTGGATGAAAATAATTACAAAAAGTAGCTTTCGAATGAATCTAGCTAAACATCTCAATGAACGCATTCTCCCATTCTATGGACTTGGAGCATGGGGGAGGAGTTTAACGTGCAGCTTCGCAATGGCGGAATCGGAGAAACTGGTCCAGACAGTATCACTTATCCCCATATACCGCTGTAATGAAAAGATTGTGTAAAAAGTGCGATAGTTCAAATTTTCCGTTCACAAACGTCAAAACGGCATTTATATTGTGATTCGACAGGTAAAAGCTTCCTATGAAGGAGAGGCAGAGTGTCAAAAGCGCGCCTACAATAAATGAATGGCAATGAACGAGTCGGTCGCAAATAACCTCGAATCAAATGGAAATGACGTGAAGAAAAAAAAGGAGTGTTCGGGTGACCACTGCTGTGTTGTAGGGTGCAAAAACACACGTTTAAATGCACCCGCGCATACGAAATTTTATGGTTCTTCTACCGTGAGCTACAAACGTTTGGAATACATCGCCTTTGCTTGTTGACTGGCAGATGGTTTGCCCCATTCTTGTTCTAAACTTGTTTTGGAAGTCCCTCGGTGAGCGTTCATGTATGAAAATACTGCGTAGACGTATTTACAGGCGCCACAAGCATTCGCTCTGCAAGTACAGAAAGTTTTTGTAACTTCTCTTCAACAATCAATTTACAAAAGGAAAAAAGTCAATTGACAAATCTTCAATTTTCACATCGATATTTTTTATAGGTACTAATAATTACAATAATCCAAAACATATGCATGAAACATATTTCTTTTCATGTAATACACATTCAAAATATTTTTTTAATTCAAATTCTGACAGTAAACGAACAATATGAAAAATATGTGAAAAATGTATGTATGTATAGAAGAAAACAATATTTTCAATGAATTTTTATATATTTCTTCAATATTTATTGATTTCTCTTTATTATTTTCGTTCATTCGTGTAATTTACTCCTACATCAGACATGTAAGTTTTAATTGAATTTTATCAATTATTTGTGAAAATATTCATTCACCTCTAATTCGCTGTACTGATTTGTTGTCGCTGCTGCCTGGCTATTCACTTTCGCATGTATGCTGGAATAATCAATTGTTTTCAGTTACCGCACCTGACACACATGACCCGAACGCACCAATGCGGCTCCTTTTTTTTCATTACACGCTTTAATGTTTGTTTGTAACCGACTCCTTTGGTCGCGATTTTGACCCACTTCCAGACGTACGAATAATTTGAAATTTGGCAGGTGTACATTATTCCAATGACAATGCATTAAGAAATTTGTGTGTGAGAAAAAAACAAAATGGCGGCTCCAATATGGCGTACGAGTTTTGTGATTATAATCCGATTCGCGTCAAAATTGGTATCTGGGGGTTTTTGTGGTCGGAGATTATGATTCTTTTGTCAAAATTAGAGAATTCGAAATGGCTGCTCCAAAATGGTGGACGAATTTTGTGATTATTGTCTGATTCTATTCAAAATTGGTATGTGGGAGTTTTTGGGAACAAATATTATGATTCTTCTGTAGAAATTCAAGATGGCGGCTTTGAAATGGTGGCCGAGTTTTGTGATTATGGTCTTATTCTATTCAAAATTGGTATGGGGGTGTTTTTGGGGTTCAATATTATGATTCTTTTGTTAAAATTGGAAAATTCAAGATGGCGGCTTCAAAATGGCGGCCGAGTTTTGTGATTATGGTCTGATTCTGTTCAAAATTGGTATGTGGGGTTTATTTGTTGAAAATATAAACAGGATGTTCATAAAATCAGATGTGGAATCATCTGCGACTGAAAGATAAACTTCAGTCACTATCTTTCATGGTCAAGATAACCTCTTGGGGGGTATTCATGTTAAAAAGGGAAACATTCTCAATTGAATATTGATAGAAAGATTTTTCTGTGAATTGAAAAATCCTCGATTAAAATGAAGTTATTTTTTGTGAATGTCTAACAGAAAACAACTACTTCCCCGGCTAAAGCCACGCTGGACATTGAACTACATCTGATAGATATTCTGAGAAGGCCCTAACTCAAAAGAAAAATTCTGAAATTGAAAATTTGCATTTTCATTCAGATAGATATTTGATTTTATATTCCAGTCTTAATTAAGAACTCATGAAGATGAATGAGGCAAAGAAGAATGTTTTCCAATAGAAAGTACCCACCAGAAATCATTCGTAACATTGACGCAGGAGGGACATCGCATTCACTAGGTCTTCAATACATTTTTGTCGACGAAAATCTATTTCACGCTTCCACGATCATCAGGAAGCCCGGTAGAAATGGGAAACACATTTTCAAGAAGCACTCTCACTTTGCAAAGATGGAAAAAGTTAGAATTATTTCTTTTGGAGAGACACTTTGAAATTCGTCTTTTCTGACATTAAAACCTGTCATGGAGTATGATAGATTGATTTATTGAAAATATAAACAGGATATTCATAAAATCAGATGTGGAATCATCTGCGACTGAAAGATAAAATTTAGTCACTTTCTTTCATCGTCAAGATAACCTCTTGGGGGGTATTCATGTTGAAAAGGGAAACATTCTCAATTGAATATTGATAGAAAGATTTTTCTGTGAATTGAAAAATCCTCGATTAAAATGAAGTTATTTTTTGTGAATGTCTAACAGAAAACAACTACTTCCCCGGCTAAAGCCACGCTGGACATTGAACTACATCTGATAGATATTCTGAGAAGGCCCTAACTCAAAAGAAAAATTCTGAAATTGAAAATTTGCATTTTCATTCAGATAGTTATTTGATTTTATATTCCAGTCTCAATTAAGAACTCATAAAGATGAATGAGGCAAAGAAGAATGTTTTCCAATAGAGAGTACCCACCAGAAATCATTCGTAACATTGACGCAGGAGGGACATCGCATTCACTAGGTCTTCAATACATTTTTGTCGACGAAAATCTATTTCACGCTTCCATAATCGTGGTACGGGAAAAATAGGGGATAATTGCTTTTTCACTTATGAACATTGGCACACACATACGTAGTTGACAATGACAGATCGCTACTGACATTATTTCTGTTCCACATCCGTCAAAACCATTATATTCTATGAGAGGATGGAATGATATACAAAGTAATGGAATAAACTAACCAGAACAACGAAAATAATTTATATTACAACAAATAGTAAAAGTAGATAATCATATTATTTGACTGGTAATAGTTGAAGTAAGGTGGGTAAGTAAGTATTTTGGAAGTAATAAAAAAACAAGTAGGTAGTAATTAGTATATTTCAGCCATGTAACGAAGTTACTATTTTCCCACTATATTTATCAGCCAGAAAGCTCCCTGTAAGGAATTAAACTCCGCTTGACAGTAATAATAGGTCTCGAAATACCATTCGTGTTCGTGATAAATCCGTGGATTACATCTATCCTAATAAACAGACTAAACGCCTTCCGGAAATTACGCTTACACCGCGAGGCGTAGCTAAATAGCACGCACGAATATAACCTGCGAGGATTCCCACTTAGAAGAATTTCACAAGCAGTGAGCGGAGCAGAGGCAGTTGTCCGCCAGAAGCCCGAGAGTACAGTTGAGTCGAGACAGAGGCGCACGCCGCAAGCTGACGTCACAGCACGAAGGATTTTACAAGCTGGGTGATTATTCTGTGAAAGTATAATTTGTATCGCAATCGACAGAGTCCACAAAACAGCGCGCGCATGTAAATCGGTCGAAAGGTATTTGCAAAAGAGGAGAAGCCGGCTGTAGTTCCGTTTCGACATACTCCAAAGATTAAGTAGCTTGCCGAGCCCAGCAGAAGCAGTCACGCGTCCGACTAGTATCCAGAGTGTGAGCCAAAGACCGAAGCAGTCCACGACCGTCCCGGGCCTTGCCGAAGCAGTGAGGTCGGAGTTTGGGTAAATATGTTGTATCAGGTAAAAGACATCAGGAAATGTTTGTAAGTACCACAGATGCGATTTGCGCATGATTGCAAGAGGCACATATGCATTTCAATGCTGCGCTGGTAATTTCTGCATACGAGTCCGTACAATACCCCCCACCGCAAGAGCTTTTGGTTGCTAAGTTTACCCCGCTTGCTTGAAAACACCCTCCCCGCTTTCTCTGTATATAGTGCTTGCCATGTGTTTATTGGTTGTGATAACTTGAGGCCGCCGTCAGATGCCCTTCCTGTATTTCTTTATTTTTAATATACCTGTTTATCCTGTTTTTAGTATTCTTTCATTTACTATCTTGAGTAGAATTTGAACATCTAGTGCGCAGTCACCACCCAGGTCCGAAACCCAGTTAAAGGAAATTAAAGCCTGCCTTGCTGACCCTGTTACAGTGTCACGACTATATTGACATCTGGAGTGTCTTTCTTCACTGAGACTGCGCGGAGCAAAAGTGGCCTGTTCCACTATAAATCAAAAGGTGGCGCCCGAGGTAAGACCGAGAACAGTGATAAGCGCCAAAGTTTGATAGGCGGGGTAGAGACCCCTTCACAAATTGGCGCACGAGCAGGGACCGTTTTGATAGTATACCGAGACCTGTCATTTTTGACAGATGTCAACCTCGACTCAAAAGAGAGTCAATATGCCGAGTGACCCCTCGTTTAATAGGTTTTCGGGGGTGTAGAACCGATTACCGTCATCCGTTTCCTTTTCAGGTCAACCGTTCACGAGATACGTGGGTGAAGAGAGAGAAAGCAAGCTCGTACGATAAAGACAGTTGGATATCCGTGAAGCTGGTTCTGCAGGGTCTATGGAACCGAAATCCGTTGAAGGCTACCGACCTGTCATTTTTGACAGATTGTCAAACTCGCTCAGAAGAGAGCCAGGCGTCCGTGCGATACCTCTTTAACGAATTATCGAGTGCGCAGAAGCGCTCTCCGCCATCCGTTTGTCAATAGGAAGTACGGTTCTCAAGATACGAACACCAAACAAGGAGTGGAGTTCCGACTATTAACCAAGTAAGACGTGCAAGCTGAAGAGTTGAGTTTCGACAGTGAGACAAGTAAGACGTACGAGTTCTGAATATTCACCTAAGATGCCGACAGGACTAGGAAGCCCCACCAGCGTGCCAGTGACCACCACAGGGCCGGCCGCGTACCCACTGCCTCTGAGTCCAGGTGCAGGAGGTGACCCCAACGACACCCGCGTCGGATGGGTATATCAACTACGGAAAGAGGAGCTAGACACCGAGCTCACTAGATTCCGCTTGGATACAACCGGCACCGTCGACAAGAAGCGAAGGAGAATCATAAAGTTTCTCCGAGAAGGACGAGCAGCATCACCGGCGCCAGCCGTCACAAATCCGTTTTCATTCCCCACGACAACGACAGGAGCCGTTACAGCCACCGCCCAGCCGACAATAGTACCAACGATAACAGTGACGGGCACAGGGAGTCCGATCATGCACACGTGCTCACCGGGACCCTCGTGGGAGCACAGGCCGCCCCACTGCCACCTACCACGAGTGTAGGGATGGCACCATTAAGAGTGAGGACTGGAGAGTGACCTTTAATGGAACCAACGACCCCGCCGCCTTCCTCGAAAGATTGGAGGAGATCCGAGAGTCCCAAAGCATCACAGCAGACCGCCTTCTACAAGCTATGCCAGAGTTGCTGGAAGGAATGCCGGCCCTCTGATTCAGAAACAACTGGGCATGCTGGCCGAGATGGGAAGACTTCTGCACCGCCTTCCAGGACTTCTTCTTCCCCGTCAACTACCGAATTGACCTGGAGTGGCCATAGCAGGCGGACACACAACCTGAGAGAGTACGACAAGCTACATCACGGACCTGCAGACACTGATTCGCCGCCATGGTGGAGTTCCGCCAGATCAGGAATTGAATTGGCTGTACCGCAACCTCCACCCAGAGTTCAGGCGTGGAATCAGGAGGACGGACTTCAACGACGTTCATGAGTTGCCAGAGCTGCCAGAGAGTACGAGCTTTTGCGAGCGAGATTGAGCAAGCTCTGAGGACGACTCCATCGCCGCTTTTGGCACCATACCAGACCCCATCAGCCCCACCAGTGGTCAGTAGGCTTGCCCAAATAGCCACACCGCCCCCTAGAAGCCCAGTAGTCCAGTCCGTCATAAGTCGAAGCAGCCCAGTCAACCGCCGCCCCATCGAAAGAAACCGAGAGTGTTGGCGATGCGGGCAGACATAGCATTTTAGGAGCCAATGCCAATCAGCTCCAAGGATATTCTGCTCCCGATGCAAGCGAGACGGAGTAATGTCTCGTGATTGCCCGTGCCCACGGCTGGAAAACCAAAACCACGACTTGAGGTACGTGCAGCACCGCCCCCATGACGTCTCACCCACCGTCATCATCGCTTCCGCCGACCACCGACCGCATCTTTCCGTCAAGATTCCCGGTGGCACCGCTGAGGCGATGATTGATACAGGTGCCGTAATCTCCTATGTCGGCGACAGGATAGCCAGGCAGTGGAATCTGCTAGGAGTACCGAAAACTCCAACTGCTACGAGTTCTGCCCGACTGGCCAATGGAGGAACGTTACCGTCCCCGCAACGTATCACGTGGAGATCCGAGTTGGAAAACACCGCTTCGAGGAGTTTTCGGACACCTGGCTGGCCTGTCATCCGATATGGTCCTAGGAATGGACATATTGAGGAAAAGACAGTTTGGACTCGACCTAGGAAGTGGCCAAATCTTGGTAAAGAACCAACCCATTGCAGTGGAAGCTTGTCCCGTACCATGCTTTCCCATTGGAGTTACTGAGCCAAGACCGGCCCTAACGCTTTCCAGAGAGAAAGAGGACCACTCACAAGCCTTCCCACAGGATGAATTACGACCATTCGAGGAAATTCATGGGGTAACGCCGCTGGTGGAACATAGAATCCGTCTCCTGAATCCGGAGTCGATAAAGCAGCGATACCGACCCCAGAATCCCAGGATGCAGGAAGTATTCAATACTGAAGTTGACAGAATGCCACAGGAGAACATCATAGAACCCTCCGTGAGCCCGTGGAGCTCGCCAGTAGTCATTGTGCGAAAGGAAGATGACAAGCCGAGGTTCTGCATCGACTTCCAGAGAGTCGATTCCGTCTCCATGAAGGATGCGTACCCATTGCCGTTCATCAACACCTTCTGGACCGACGAAGCCGCCACCCGACGACAGGAACTAGCGGCCCAACAAGCAGCCCCCGCCCCAGTAGATCCAGAACCTGCTCTGCCTGTATACCTAGCCGTCAACAGGGATCTGTGTTGGCGCTGCGGTCAACCCGGGCACACTCGCAGCGTGTGCCAACGAGAACGGCCCCTCCTGTTTTGCTCCCGATGTGGCTTGAAGGATGTTCTTTTCGGAAATGCCACTGTGCCGACCCAGCCGCCCAGAGGAGACCAGCCCAGAGGAAACCAGCCCAAGAAGGACGACGCCCCGTGCCCCGATGTCAACATAGTATCCTGACCCGCATGTCCCCGATGCGGATGTTCAGCACCCATTAGTTTGATGCCGTAGACCGACCCGTAGGATCAGGATGCGGACGCCAGCATCCAATCCGCGATTTTTTTTTTATTATTAGTGTGGTATGACTATTTTTTTTTAAACTGGTAATAGTTTTTATTTTTGTTCAATGACCATGACCAGTTTTCTTTTTTTTTTCTCGCTCCCCGGTAACCGGGCAAGAGTTTTGTTTTTATATGGAAATTGGTTGAGGTTCACATTTTAAGTTGATTTTTTTTTATTATTCCGAATTTTATGTATCAGGTGGACCTACCCCGAATAAAGGGTTCGACTATCAGGGGGGGGTAGGCACCTGGCGAGCTATACTGTTATATTCCGAATGGACCTGTTTTTTTTTGTTAGAACATAAGGTTGCTAGTCGTCTAAGTTTTGAGAATGTTCACAGCAAAACGAGTTAGTTTTCAGGTCCCTCTGACCGTGCAAATGCATGTTGAAAAGAAAAAAAAAGGTTTTTTTTCTTTTTCCCCAAAGTAGGAAGGGTGTGTAACGAAGTTACTATTTTCCCACTATATTTATCAGCCAAAAGTTCCCTGTAAGGAATTAAACTCCGCTTGACAGTAATAATAGGTCCAGAAATACCATTCGTGTTCGTGATAAATCCATGGATTACATATATCCTAATAAACAGACTGAACGCCTTCCGGAAATTACGCTTACACCGCGAGGCGTAGCTGAATAGCACGCACGAATATAACCTGCGCCGGCTATCGACTCTGAGAACACATTTGATCGAGCAAGCTGGGCTATGTTAAACGCCGACAAGAGAATTCAGTTATCCGATAGAAGCCCGAGACAGCAGTCCAGTCGAGCCGAAAGCACACGCTACCGAGCTGACGTCACATCACGAGGATTCCCACTTAGGAGAATTTCACAAGCAGTGAGCGAAGCAGAGGCAGTTGTCCGCCAGAAGCCCGAGAGTACAGTTGAGTGAGACAGAGGCGCACGCCGCAAGCTGACGTCACAGCACGAAGGATTTTACAAGCTGGGTAATTATTCTGTGAAAGTATAATTTGTATCGCAATCGACAGAGTCCACAAAACAGCGCGCGCATGTAAGTCGGTCGAAAGGTATTTGCAAAAGAGGGGAAGCCGGCTGTAGTTCCGTTTCGACATACTTCAAAGATTTAGTAGCTTGCCGAGCCCAGCAGAAGCAGTCACGCGTCCGACTAGTATCCAGAGTGTGAGCCAAAGACCGAAGCAGTCCACGACCGTCCCGAGCCTTGCCGAAGCAGTGAGATCGGAGTTTGGGTAAATATGTTGTATCAGGTAGAAGACATCAGGAAATGTTTGTAAGTACCACAGATGCGATGTGCGCATGATCGCAAGAGGCACACATGCATTTCAATGCTGCGCTGGTAATTTCTGCATACGAGTCCGTACGATACCCCCCTTCCCCCCGCAAGAGCTTTTGGTTGCTAAGTTTACCCCGCTTGCTTGAAAACACCCTCCCCGCTTTCTCTGTATATAGTGCTTGCCATGTGTTTATTGGTTGTGATAACTTGAGGCCGCCGTCAGCTGCCCTTCCTGTATTTCTTTATTTTCAATATACCTGTTTATCCTGTTTTTAGTATTCTTCCATTTACTATCTTGAGTAGAATTTGAACATCTAGTGCGCAGTCGCCACCCAGGTCCGAAACCCAGTTAAAGGCAATTGAAGCCTGCCTTGCTGGCCCTGTTACAGTGTCACGACTATATTGACCCCTGGAGTGTCTTTCTTCACTGAGACTGCCCGGAGCAAAAGTGGCCTTTTCCACTATAAATCAAAAGGTGGCGCCCGAGGTAAGACCGAGAACAGTGATA
The DNA here is from genome assembly GCA_018342105.1 of Gonioctena quinquepunctata. Taxonomy (NCBI): domain Eukaryota; kingdom Metazoa; phylum Arthropoda; class Insecta; order Coleoptera; family Chrysomelidae; genus Gonioctena; species Gonioctena quinquepunctata. The sequence goes on from JAFIRS010000477.1 coordinate 418,150, forward strand.
AGCACCAAAGTTTGATAGGCGGGGTAGAGACCCCTTCACAGCCATAAAAAATTAAACATAAAAACTTTTTAACAAAAAATTAAACCGACGAAATACGGAACTGAAAATTAAAAAGTAAAATAAACCTTCTTAGTCTCAGTAACTTAGCTCCTAAACTGATGTAAGTAACTAATTTTGAGTCGGCGCCAAACAAACAATCAACGAACATCATTAAATTACTTCAAAAAAATTATCAGAATTACCGCGCAACTCGATGCCATCATTTCACGCCTTACCTAATTCATTTGCTTGTTTGTTTGGTGCCGACCCAAAATTAGTTACTTACATTAGTTAAGGAGCTTAGTTAGTGAGACTAAGAAGGTTTATTTTATTTTTTACTTTTCAGTTCCGTATTTCGTCGGTTTAATTTTTTGTTAAAAAGTTTTTCAATATTATTTTGATTAAATAACAATTCTGAAATTGAAGACGTGTGGTGCTTTACTAGACAAAAATGTTATAAAAACCGTCCTGAAAGTAGATTGGTATAAATCACAAACATACTTTTTCGGAGAGATTTCTCAATTATTTCTTATACCATAATTTCCAGCACAAAATAATTATTATAAAAAATTTTAAAACAGGAACTCTTGAAATCTCAAACCCTGGATACCAGGTAGTTTTCACTGCATGGGGTGCAACATCTGGACTTGAACAGTATTTTTGGCGATTTTTTTATTGGCAGTTTTAGAGGAAGTTATTCAAATAGTGGTAGTTTTAACCGCTTCAGATTGAAAATTTCATTCTCTTTTTACTGATATAACCTTTTTCTTGATAGGGGTAGTTTTTACCTCCCGGGGTGTGGAGTTCAGACATGAATAGAATACATTCGCATGTAAGAAAATAAAATAAATAAAAACTTTTTAACAAAAAATTAAACAGACGAAAAAATCAACTGAGAAGGAAAAAATAAAATAAACCTTCTTAGTCTCAATGATAATTGAGCTCCTAAACTAATGTGAGTAACTAAGTTTGAGTCGGTGCCAAACAAACAATTATCGAAGATCATTATATTACTTTGAAGAAGTAATCAAAACGCCGCCGTCATTTTCGCTTTCCTAATTAGTTTGTTTGGCGCCGACTCAAAATAAGTTACTCACATCAGTTTAGGAGCTCAATTATCATTGAGACTAAGAAGGTTTATTTTATTTTCAACCGACGGAATCAAAAAGGAGGAGGTTCTCTAGTCGACGCGTATATATATTTTTTTTATGTATGACCACGCATAACTTTTCACAGAGCCGTTCGATTACGATGATTATTTTTTCATTGGATAGGTTGTACTTCGAAGTTGGTCCCATTTGAAATTTGAACAAAAAATCCACCCCTGAGGGTAGCAAAATGGAGGATATTGATCATTCACCCTCTGAATTTTGGTCCGTTAACCAATTCTATCAGGCATTACTTTGTAGTGGGTCTTTCGATTTGGATAATTCTTCCTTATTAGATAGGTTATACCTCATAGTTGTTGATAATCCTATTTGGAATGGAATAATCCACCCCTATGTGTAGAAAAATAGGAGATGATTGATTTTTCACTTGTGAACATTGGCACACATATGTAGTTGACATTGACAGATTCTCCTACATCCGTCACAATAATTACATTCTATGAAAGGATGGAATTATATACAAAGTGATGAAATCAACTAACCAGAACATTCGAAAATAATGTATATTATATAACAATAAATAGTTAAAGTAGATATTCATATTATTTAACAGTTAATAGTTGAAGTAAGCTAGGTAAGTAAGTAATTTGGAAGTAATCAAAAATTAAGTGGGTAGTAATTAGTAGATTTCAACCACGAAAAATTAAAAATAAAAACTTTTTAACAAAAAATTTAAACCTACGAAAAAATCAACTGAAAAGCAAAAAATAAAATAAACCTTAGTCTAAATGATAATTGAGCTCCTGAACTAATGTGAGTAACAAATTTTGAGTCGGCGCCAAATAAACTAGCAATTGAATTAGGTAAAGCGTAGAATTATGGAAGCAAGATGCTCAGCGGCATTTTGATTACTTTTTCAAAGTAATATAATGATCTTCGATAATTGTTTGTTTGGCGCCGACTCAAAATTAGTTACTCACATTAGTTTAGGAGCTCAATTATCATTAAGACTAAGTAGTTTCATTTTATTTTTTCATTTTCAGTTGATTTTTTCGTCGGTTTAATTTTTGTTGAAAATTTTTTTTTTGCTTTCAGTGATTTTTTCGTGGGTTGATTTTTTGTCAAAAAGTTTTTATTTTTCAATTTTTTGTGGCTGAAATCTACTGATTACTATCTACTTAATATTTTATTACTCCCAAAATACTTACTTACCTAGCTTACTTCAACTATTAACTGTTAAATAATATGATTTTCTACTTTAAATATTTATTATTATATAATAACAATTATTTCTGAAAGTTCTGTGCAGTTGATCATATCACTTTGTATATAATTCCATACTTTCATAGAATGTAATTATTTTGACGAGTGTAGGAGGATCTGTCAATGTCAACTACATACGTGTGCCAATGTTCACAAGTGAAAAACAATCATCCCCTATTTTTCCACCCATAGGGGTGGATAATTCAATTTCAAATTAGAATATGATCAACTATGAGGTATATCCTATCTAATAAAGAAAGAATCATCCAAATCGGAAAACCCCCTACAAAGTCATGCCTGATAAATCAGTTAACGGACCAAACTTCAGAGGGTGGACGATCAATATCCTCATTTTTCTACCCTTAGGGATGGATTTTTTGTACAAATTCAAATAGGACCAACTTGAAGTACACCCTATCCAATAAAAAAGAACATCGGAATCGAACTGTCTATGAAAAGTTTTGCGTGGTCATACATAAAAAAAAAGATATACGCGTCGATTAGAGAACCCCCTCCTTTTTAACAAAAAATTAAACCGACGAAATACGGAACTGAAAAGTGAAAAATAAAATAAACCTTCTTACTGTCAATAACTAAGCTCCTATACTAACGTAAGTAACTAATTTTGAGTCGGCGCCAAACAAACAAGCAAATGAATTAGGTAAGGCGTAAAATGATTACATCGAGTTGCGCGGTGACATTCTGATATTTTTTTGAAGTAATTCAATGATCTTCGTTAATTGGTCGTTTGGCGCCGACTCAAACTTAGTTACTAAATTAGTTCAGGAGCTTAGTTATTGAGACTAAGAAGGTTTATTTTATTTTTTACTTTTCAGTTCCGTATTTCATCGGTTTAATTTTTTGTTGAAAAGATTTAATTCTTTAATTTTTTGTGGCTGAAATCTACTAATTACTACCTACTTGTTTTTCATTACTTCCAAAATACTTACCCACCCTACTTCAACTATTACTAGTTAAATAATATGATTATCTACTTTCACTATTTGTTGTAATATAAATTATTTATGTTGTTCTGGTAAGTTTATTCCATTACTTTGTATATCATTCAATCCTCTCATAGAATATAATGATTGTGACGGATGTAGGAGAACAAAAACAATAGCGATCATATGTGTGCCAATGTTCACAAGTGTAAAATCAATTATCCCCTATTTTTCTACCCCTAAGGGTGGATAATTCCATTCAGAATACAAATATGATCAACTATGAGGTATGGCCTATCTAATAAAAAAAGAATCATCCAAATCGAAGAACCCAGTACAAAGTTATGCCTGATAGAATCGGTTAACGGACCAGAATTCAGAGGGTGAGTGATCAATATTCTTCATTTTGCTACCCTTGGGGATGGATTCAATCAATCAATAGTACATCCTATCCGCTGAAAAAAAATTAATCGGAATAGGACATCTCAGTAGAAAGTTATGCGTGGTCATACATAAAAAAAAATATACGCGTCGTCTAGAGAACCTCCTCCTTTTTGGTTTCGTCGGTTAAAAAGACGCATTTTGCCGTTTTTTCAAGTAACAGATTCATAGATGGCTATCGATATGTTACAGATTTCTGTCTTTTATTGCAGATTTCTATCCTGAGACTCAGGATGACATTTCATTTGGTATTGTTTTAATTGCAGTAGTTGAGTTGGCGTTAGCTAATGGTGTTTTAAATTCTGCCGATGCAATCGCAACGAATACTATCATGTGGATATATTTTAATTGTGTCAGTCAGGTACGCAGACATTCGTCATTTTTCTGCTTGACCTACCCTGTACTGATGAGGGACAAATACCCCGAAACCGGTATACAGATGGTTAGCCGGGTGGATATTTAACCAACATATACCTATTGTATAGGTATTTGTGAACAGTTTCGATGAATGAGACGTAATCAGAAAGAACCTTTGTTAAGTAGATATTCCCACTCATCCATGGCCTACTGTGGCTGCTGATTTTTTAGAACCTAATGCAAAAATTCAATTTTGAAAATATTCAACTTATCCATTTGTTTTAATGTTGTGAAATGCCAGACATAAAATTGATAATAATGTGAAATATCAAAAAAAATTACAATATTTGCTCAATTTATCATAATTTATAATTCAAAGAAATTTATAATTAACAAAAGAATAAATTTTCAGACAATTTCATAGCGTGACATTATCGAATTCATATGTAAAATATGCTCCAGGAAGAAAAAAAAATTATGGACAATGATTCGGTTTTTAATGAAATCGGCGTTTCTAAAAAAAACTACTTATTAACAGTTGCCTCACATTCTTTCAAGTCTTCAAATGATACCATAATTTTTTTGAATTTTCAAATTCATATTAAATATCGAGAGGTGCTGTACTCCTGCCGTAACGCCCACGCGGAGCCCTATGTTCAACGTTGAATTGAAATTATAAATAATTGAGATAGAGTTCCGGAAGTACAAACTTTCTCATGGGAAATTTCCTCCTTTTCGAAATTTTTTTTTATTTTCTCTATCATCAATAGTTTTTGAGCTATTGCCCAAAATCTAGGGCCATTTTAATTTTATTTGTTTTTTGTTTTTTTTACAAATTTTCGTCGGCAGCAAAAATAGAAAAATACATCTTTCTCAGAAAGACATCCCAAATCGAATTATATCGCTCATATTTTTAGTAGATTTTTCGCAGGAAACTCACTTCTCGACTAGACTAATTGGTTTGAGCTGGATGGTGATGAGTGCTGAGTAGGTTTTCTGTACACTGTGTGGGTGGAGGAATCGTTGGTTTTTGTGATGAGGATATCTAGGAAAGGTAGTGAGTTGTCAGTTTCTGTTTCCATGGGGAATTTCATGTTGTGTGGGATATTATTTATGAAGGGTATACGAGCCGTGGGGCGTCGACGGATCTGAACCAACAAGTGGGCTTGTGATCAAATGACTCCATATATATATATATATATATATATTGTTATGTTAGGAAATATCATAAAACAATTAAACTTATAATTATTATTGGGTATTTCAGTTATCGTGATTAATGCTATGTTTGTTATGCAATTTTTCTTTACTTTCTACTATTCTGGAATCTCATACTATGCTCTAGTCGATGCATATGTATCGAAATGGTCAGTTATGAAGTTTTTCTGTAGTCAAAAGTATGTGACCAACAATACATCCAAGGAAAATGCACAATTAAATCATTTGAAAAGTGAAATTGATGAAAAACATTGTATTACAAGTAGATCAATTGATATATAAATTTGGAACATCCTGTATGATAGATCTCATCAACAGGAAACCCACCAATGAGATGTCGAGAGAATTGTGAGGGAAAAGTGATGAAATATAAAAATATGAAAGCAGAGAATTGTCAAAAATAAATTTTATAAGAATTTGGTTTAGGATTAGATTTCATTAATAAAATCATTAAAATTGATTAGGACAAATAATGATGTAGAAAGTAGCAAGAAATTCTAAAATTTGTGAAAAAGATAAAATGTGTGTGTTGCCAAGGGAGGAAATAACAAGTTTTTGGAGGAGATCAAAAATTGAAAAAGAAAGCAATCACGTACAAATTTCTGGAAGAGAAATATTAACGAATTTCAAGAAAAAAGACCAAAAACATTCCAGAACGAGATCAATTTAATTAAGGCACAACTGGGAGAAGTAATATATTATAAAATTCCACTCACCTATTGACAGAACGAGAAATCCCAAAAAGCCAGTCACGGAAGCAGAAATTTGTTTTGGATGCAAGGAAGCTGTAAGTTCCAATGACACAAGTATTTCTATGAGGCTAGGAAACATCACAGAAGGAGAATAACAGGTATTATATTGGCAGAACTCTCTAAAGTGCAACGCTTCAGTTTTATTAACTAACACTGAGTATCTGATTCACTGTGTTACTTTTGATTGAACAATTCAATAATTTTCGATGCTGAAGGACTGATAATAACTTTTAGATTTTCTTTCAACTAATATTAATCACTCTAAGCAAATTGCACCATGTCACATTATTGTTTTATTTTAGTCCATGAGGTAATTTTCGCAGAGGACAGTTTTTAAAGTTTTATCTCAATAAAACAACCATTTGATCATTTTCTGCAATATGTGATTTTATCTTTGAACATCTAACCACACTTTTTTCCCACCAAATAGCAAATTTGATATCAAGCCGTTCAACAAGTTGGCATTACTGAACCTGTTAGTCAATAGGTAGGTGACTCTTCGTTCATAGGCGTACCGACTGAGCTGGGATAAGGTAAAAAGAGGTTTGAAAAAGGGTAAGACAACATAGCCGGAGTATTCATTTTGTTATGGTAGGGATTCATTTTTAAAATCTTGGAAACAAATCTAAAATAAAGAAAAATATATAAACTCAAAAATAATCACATCACAACAATATATATATATATATATATATAGGTTTGCAAGGACTAGAGAAAAGAGAGATCATACTGGGGCACCTCTTACTTGTTTTGTAATATGTGCCTTAGTAAGATAAGTAGGTATGTACTATTAATACAATAGGTGATGTCTTCTCGTATGTAATGTCTGGTTTTCAGATTACTATATCGAAGCTCACAAGGATATCAGAAGTCTGTGTGTGTTTTTGAGATATATATATATATATATATATATATATATATATATATATATAACTATTGTTATGATGAGGTGATTGGGGTTTGTTTTATTTTATTATTAATCTATTTATTTTCACAATCAGACATCATAACAAAAAACGTATTTTTTTCCTATTTTCAAGAATTTCAGCTAGTTGCCCTTAGATTTCCAATCAATAGGTTCAAAAATGAATACCCATATAAATATTCCAAATGTCCGGCCATGTATTTTACCTTTTTCCCCATTGACTCTTTTACCTTACTTTCTTTACCTCAGCTAACTCAATCGGTACACCTATGGAATCTCAGGAGTCAGTTCTACTGTGAAGTAGTTCCTAATGTCAGTTTCAGAAAATGGCAAAAATTTTATGATGGATCATTGAAACTAAGGCAGAATTCATCAAAATAATGATTTCTCTTATTCAGGAAGACTTACTATTACCTATTCTTCGATAATTAACTCAAATTAGTGCATCATAGCAAAATATACATGAAAAGTGAAGTTATGTGATATTAAAAAGTGAAAAATAATCTATTTTTGTAGGTTATGTTGTTTATATACTAATTTATGAGAGTGTTCTATCGAAAGGGTTCTTAAAAAGGTTTATTTTTGAAACGCACTGAGTTTAGTAACTTTTTATGGTTCAAAAATACCTGTGGCTTCTTGAAACGAAAATGTTCAGTGTTTCGGATCGCTCTCCCGTTCCTGGAAACCGCCGTTCCGAACTGCAGCCCCCTTGTCGACTGTGAATTTGCCCTCGTACTGGTACATGTCTCAATTGAAAAGGTAAGATTCGTTCTGCATCTGGGTTTTTTATCAGCTACAGTTCTTTCTAATATTTCCTTGTGTTTGTATTGGCAAATACCTGTTTTGTAACGAAAATATGATAGATTTTTCAAATTCCAATTTCTTTGTTTTTTTTTTATATTCTTATTTACTTCATATACATGATATAAAAAATCATTTTTGACGTTTTCTGCTTTTCATATTTTCCATATTCATAATTTTGCATCAAGATCTTTTCTGGCATCTCATTGGCTATTGTGTTCAGATCTAATTTCATATACAGAATGTTCTAACTTTAACATTTTGTTGTCTGCTTGTGCTCAAAAATATATTAGTAAATTTTGATTTCTATAATTTTTATAAATTATGCCAATTGCTTGTAATGTTGAAAACATGTTTTTTTACAACATAGGTATCGACTAATATTATATGAGGTTTCAGAAAAACGGTAGAATCTTCAGAAGAACTGTAAAATAACATAGCATAAATGACTAAATATGAACATTTTTTATTTATGTGCTTTATCAATTCATAATTGAACATGTACTTCTAAACATAACAATATATATATATATATATATATATATATATATATATTTATATATATAAATATATACAGTGCTTCTCAAAAGTTCCCTCCCCCTCTCTTATTTTTGGAACGATTATACATAAACAAGTGAAATTTGGAAACTGAATATTAAAGGTTGTAAACTTCCCTACTAGTGATGATAGACGACGAAATCGTCAAAGATGAATGGAACCCTACGGCAAGCGACACCTCTTTAAAAAAGTAGCGAAAAAACCTATTCAATGATACTAATTTTGTTTGTGTTTATGGCAGTTTTAGCAACTCGCTTTCAAAAAACGCAAAGCTGTGATGAATTAAATCAGTTAATACTAAAATTCCAAATTCAAGCGCCGCCTCTGGATAGTTGTCAAATAAGCTGACGTTTTTGTTAGTCTCCCTAATTCGACGTTTTTGTAATTGTCCAAGTTTTTGTACATTTGATAATTTGTGTATTGTTGATCGAACGTTCAACTGTTTCAGTAGCTTTTGGTACTTTTAATATTTTTGTACATTTTGATAACTTGTGAAACTGTTGTGAGCCAAACGTTTAAGTGCTTCAAGAAGCAAAATGGTACGTGCTTTAGGTGATAAAGTAGCAGCGATCCTAATTCTTGGTGAAACTGGACAAAATACTCATGCAGCAGAACGCATTTTCAATGAGAGGTTTCGATCGCCCCGTTTCGAGGACTTAAGGGAGCTCCTTCGTAAGTTTGAAACAACGGGTAGTATTAATGTTCGAAATGATCTGGCAGACCACAAATTTCTGATGAGAAAAAAATTGATATACTGGCAGAAGTAATAGTTAATCCTACTTCTTCAACAACTCACGTTGCATCTACCTGTGAAGTTGAAAAAAAAACAAATTTCATCCATATAAATCCAAAATGGTTCGTCAACTCTCCGACGACGACCCAGACCGAAGACTAGAATTTTGTGAAAATATGGAAACTAAAATTAACCAACAGCCAGACTATGTCAAAACAATTTGTTTTAGTGACGAAAGTACTTTATATCTGAATGGAAATGTAAATACACAGAATGTGAAGTATTGGAGTGACGCAAATCTGTTTCCCCAGAAGGTGAATGTTTGGGCAGGTCCCCTGGGAAACCACATCGTTGAGCCTCTTTTTTCAAATACTAATTTAACTGGTGAGGTTCATCTGAAGCTGTTGCAAAACGCAATAGAACCGTTAATCCTTGAAATTTTGGAAGATAATCCAGATGAATTCGGCAATCAGGAAATAACATCCCAACAGGATGGTGGTCCCTCACACTATTACGGTGCAGTAAGACGGTATTTGGATGAGGAGTATCGTGGATTGGACGACGAGGTTCAACGGAATGGCCAGCTCGATCACCGGACCTCACACCTTTGGATTTTTTACTGTGGGGGTACCTTGAATCGAAGGTTTACGCCACTGAACCTGACAATATTGACGTTTTAAAACAACGTATTGTTGCAGAATGTGAGGCTGTTTCCGCAGACACATTTGCAAAAGTACGAGAAGAGTTTAAAAATAGGATATTTCACTGTCAGGAAGTAAATGGAGGTCACTTCGAGCAATTTCTTTAAGTAGATACTGATTCTTAAATCTGTAATTAATATCATACTGAGTGGAATTTAAATTTTAATGTTTACTAATGAGCCATTAAAAATTAATATCATTGAATAGGTTTTTTTCGATACGTTTTAAAAGAGGTGTCGCTTGCCGTAGAGTTCCATCTAAAATTATTGGTCACAATGGCCTTGTGACGTCATCACTAGTGGGGAAGTTCACAACCTTCAATATTCAGTTTCCAAATTTCACTATATATATATATATATATATATATATATATATATATATATATATACATATATATATATATATATATATATATATATATATTTATGGGTGAAAAACTATTGTTTCGGATAAGAATAGTGTTTCTTGCCTCATGATTTATCATGCGGTAAATTAGAATCAGGCATTCGACAGTTTTTTCATTTTACTCCATTTTGTTTTCGATTCACTCACCGTATTCATCGAATTGAAAAAGTAAAAAAATAAGCTTTTCTCAAAACCATTCTGCTGAATCTGCGGAAATAAGTTAGTTCCTTTCAGAATGAGAATATATATTCTCACATAAAGGGTATAATTTCTGCTGAATACCATTTACATGAAATAACAAAAACATGAACTAGACGCGGAAGTCCCAAGTTACGAAAGAGATTTCAAATAATGCATTATTCATATGACTGGTCTATGAATAATAAAAACCTCCAAATGATGAATTTATTGAAAAAATCAGCAAATTGGCAGCGAAATTGAAAGTTTTTTCTTTTGCATTATATTTAGCATTTTATTATACGTTTGACGCTATATCGACTTCCTCACGTGGTTTTTCCCAATTTTTTTTTTGAATTGTTAAATGTTATTCGTTATAATGGCATTATACGGGTGTGCAAGAATATATATATATATATATATATATATATATATATATGTATATATATATATATATATATATATATATATATATATATATACAGTGTGTAATCTAACATCTCGTACAACCGTACAAGCCATTTTTTAACGAACTACAATAGTTAAAAATAAAAATGTTTTTTGTCATATTTCTCCAAATTTTAGGAAAATTTGAGGAACCGTGAAACAGCGAAGTTGTGGTAGGTTATATATTTTTTCTTCAGAGCTTAGGCTCGCGAAACTTTAGTAAAGACGTAGATTAGTTTCAATTGTCCAATACCCTGCAATCGTTTCGAATAAACTGTGTATTGTACAGGGTGGGGCACCCAATACGACACGGTCCCTGTAAACCAAACCATTAATTTTTTCGGGAATTTCACCATTTCATTATATGTATATTGATTGAGGCTGCAAAAGGAAATAATTTTGGAGTCTACAGGGTGGCTCAAAATAGTGTGACATATCAAAGTTATAATTTTTTAAATGTAACACGCTGTATTTCGTTACCCTTTTGAATAGCTCAGGAAAAAATAATATGATTTCACATGAGGTACTATGTACCTAACTATAACCGTTCTCGAGTTATTTATTTTTTGATGAAAATGCTAGGTACAATTGGAAACTAAATAACATCGAAATGTATAGAAATCATCCCTTCAAATTCTGACCAAGCATAAAAGAGGTTTTGGCCTATTGATTTCGATATAACCAGTTTCTCAATATTATACAGAATGTTCAAAAATCATTGTTACTTTTTTATAATTTCGGACAAAGAAAACTTTGTTATTTCGAATTGAACACCCTATATTTTTTTGGTCTGAACAATATAAAATTCAATTATCTTTCATTTCATATTGGGGTTCCCTATACCTAACCTAAATAGTTTTTCATATATTGGCTTTTTCAAATAGTAGTTCTTATTTCAATGCATTCTTTGAATCAAGATAGCTTTGAAACGACATTTATTCAACTTGTTGAAAGAATTCTTATTGACAGTTATTGTGTTTTACGTTATTCAAAACATTCACTGAATTATTAGCGTCGAAAATGAAAACTTATCCCATTCAAGAGCGGATAGATATGATTTTAGCGATTAGTGAGTGTTTAGAGAATTGCCTTTTGGCGTCGAGGGTGTATGCCCAAAAATATCCAGACCGGAATCATGCAAACAAGTTGGTATTCTAACGATTTCTACATCAATTTCGTAGGACTGGAAGTGTAGCTTATGAAAAGGCGAATAGACCAAAACCTATCATTGGAAATGAGGAAAATGAATTTCTCATTATGGGATCAATCATAGAAAACCCTCATACGAGTCAACGTAAGATCGAGAAAGATACAGGAATAAGCAGACGGGGCATTTCTAGGGTAATAAAAAAACAAATTCCACTCGTACCGTATTCAGATGCACCAGGAATTATATGAAATAGACTTCTATCGACTGATCGAGTTCTGTCTATGGGTTCTGGACAAGTTTAGTGAGGATGAACATTTTTTGGATTCCATTTTATTTTCTGATGAATCTACGTTCCATAACAATGGCTTAGTGAACAGACACAACTTCCATTATTATAGTGATGTGAATCCTCATTTTTTTCCGCATTCTGGATCACCAGAATAGATGGTCTGTTAACGTGTGGGGAGGAATTATAGGTACACAAGTTATAGGAGCATACTTTTTTCATGAATACTTGAATGGTCAAAAATGTTTACAATTTTTACGAGATGATCTGCCTGAGCTTCTGGAGAATGTGCCGCTAAATATCAGACAACGGATGTGGTTACAATTGGATGGAGCTCCGGCATATTTCAAATTCAGTGTCAGACAGTTTTTGAATATGTGCTTTCCGAATAAATGGATTGGTACGGGAGGACCACAAAATTGGCCAGCGAGATCACCAGATTTGACTTGCCTCGATTTTTTCCTATGGGAATACTTGGAGAATGCGGTTTACGACACTCCTCCAACCACACTGGAAAATATGAAAGAGAGAATATGGGCTGCTTTTTGAAGAGTGACGCCTCAAATGTTATTGAAGTTGAGAAGTCTTTCATAGAGAGAGTGGATCTTTGTATTCAACAGGATGGTCGTCATTTCGAGCACCTACTTTGAATTAAATACATTTGTGTTTCATATTTTTCTGTTGTTTCAGTTGAATAATAAAAAGAAATTGTATAGTCTGTTTAATGAACCACTGTCAGAATATGAATGTAAATGATAACTTCATTTTAGTGAACTGTAAATATTTTCGATGAAGTGAAGTATAACAACTGTCAATGAGAATTCTGTGAGCAAATCAAATAAATGTCGTTTCAAAGCTATCTTGATTCAAAGAATGCATTGAAATAAGAACTACTATTTGAAAAAGCCAATATCTGAAAAACTATTTGGGTTAGGTATAGGGAACCGCTATATGAAATGAAAAATAATTGAATTTTATATTGTTCAGACCAAAAAAATACAGGGTGTTATATTTGAAATAACAAAGTTATCTTGGCCGAAATTATAAAAAAGTGACAATGATTATTGAACATTTTGTATAATATTGAGAAACGGGTTTTATCGAAATGAATAGCTTAAAACCTCTCTTAGTCTTGGTCAGGATTCGAAGGGATGATTTCTATACATTTCGATGTTATTTAGTTTCCAATTGAACCTAGCATTTTCATAAAAAAATCAATAACTCGAGTACGGTTATAGTTAGGTACATAGTACCTCATATGAAATCATTTTTTTTTCCTGACCTATTCAAAAGTGTAACAAAATACAGGGTGTTCCATTTAAAAAAAACACAACTTTGATATGTCACACTCTTTGAGCCACCGAGACTCAAAATAATTTCCTTCTGCAGCCTTAATCAATATACACTTAATGAAATGGAGAAATTCTCGAAAAAATTAATGGTTTGGTTTACAGGGACCGTGTCGTATGGGGTTCCCTACCCTGTATATTAACTCGACTCATCAAATATTTTTTCCTAGTGGAATATGCGAAAACGATAAGATATTCACGATTTCGAAAAGTTCTAAGTATGTTTGTGAATCACCTTGTTCAAAGGAATGGAATATCTAACTTCTCACGACATATACGTTTTTGTTATTCATAAGTTTATCGAAAATTCGCGAATGACTATAAGCTGAAGAATGTTTTATGTAAATATTAATCACTAATCACTATGTCAGCGGATTTATCAGCACCCCATTTTCAACCCTTCTCTATAAGGGCATCCAGAAATTGGATGATAAGAATTTAGTTGATCCTTTTTTGTGGAAAGTATACCTGTCAGAGGTGCCATAAAATGGACCGTTGTATTTCTTACCTGCACAAATTCTTCGATGCTTACTGTTACCTACTTATTTTTTAATAACAAAAGCACTCGTAGGTTTTTCACGTTTTTCAGGAAGTAAACACAATGCTAGTGGAGTTGTGTGCATTTTCAAGCGTATGGGTGTTATATTATTTAAAAAATATTGTACGCTATAACTAAAGTCCTATCCAATGACATTTTTTCTCTAATACATAAATAGCGTATATTTGTCAAGCACGAGAACACAACAAACTTTAAAGATTGATTTTCAATTAATGGAAAATTTTCTTTTCAAATTGTCGAAATATTTACTTTCCCAAGATATTTTCAACATCATTGGTGGTTTTTGGTAGCGGTGGTTGAGGTTTTCGCCTACTATTATACACATTGTTGCGAATGTGAGGAATATCTCGAACCGGCGCTGTATTCACTGCTTTACTACATCTTTTTAACACCGAAAGTATTATTTTAGAAGGCCTTTTGGTTGCATCTTCTGTTGCCTTCCTATTCTTGCTGTTGCTGATTATTTGGCGATTCGATTTTTTAATGTCTTGGTGATTATGTTGGGAATCAGGTCTCCTGAATAGGGTTGAAATGAGATGGATACCTAGCATAAATCTCTTCATTAGCTTCCAACTTGAGGGTTGGATCAAAATGAGCCAGGTGTCTAGCGTCAAATTCATGGGACTATGAGAACGAATTTGGTGTGTTTGATGAACAGCACACAAAATATATTTTTTCGACTTCTCTCTTCCACATGGTTTTTTCTATACTTTTATTTTTATATCTAGAGTCCCTCAAATGTGCTTGAATCATCCTTGACGACCAGCATTAGAATGTGAATTATTAGCCATGATACTTTGATCAACAAAACCGCAGCTAAGAGATGAGATAACCTTCTTACCAATCAATATTTTTCTCAAAAAGCAGCACTTTTTATTATATATATATATATATATATATATATATATATATATATATATATATATAATTTGGTTATTGGTATTATTATTATTTTCGCACTTTTCGGTATCCCCTGTTTAATTTTGTATTTTGTCTGCTTCTCCCCTAACACATAGTTCAGTCGGCAGTTGGACCATTGTGGAATGTTTCAACGAAGGATTCTTCAAAGTATTCCATGAAAATGTTACTTAAAATGGGTGACAAAGGAGAACCCATCGCCATACCAAACTTTTGTTGATAAAATTCGTTCTTGGATGATCCAAGAAGTTTTTTAATTCTTTTTCACTTCGATTCCAGAACGAATTTTATCAACAAGAGTTGTATGGCGATGGGTTTTCCTTTGTCACCCATTATAACTATGAATACTTTGAAGAATCCTTCGTTAGCTATTCCTAATGATCAAAATATGTGGGGATACGAGGATGTTTTTGCTATCTGTAATCGAAATGGAGAAGAATTAAAACATTTCTTGGATCATATAAATCAGAACAAAACAACCAACTCCCGTTTTTAGATGTCATAATCCAAAAATCATCATTCCGAATGGAAACATCTGTACAAAGAAAAAAGACACATACCAATCGATATCTACACTACAACTCAAACCATCGTGCCAGTGTCAAAAAAGGCATAGTTAAATGTCTCTATAATCGAGCCCAGACAGTTTTCAATTCCAACCAGAGTCTACAGGAAGAAATGAACCTCATAAAATATGTTCTCAAGGAAAATGCATATCCGGATCAGTTTGTGGAAAAAACAATCACTGACATTGAAAACAAAAATCCACCAAACAACCAATTAACACAACCAACACGAGTACTCCCACCACCTACACATTTCGCAACCAACATAATACCTTATGTACCCGGTTTATCTGAGAAGATCAAACGGATTGGACATATGTATGATAGGAGAACATCATTTAGAACAACAAACACACTGAGATCTATACTTACACAAACGAAACCAAAAAACGCCGAGGAATGTACTAAAAACTGTGTTTACAACATACCTTGTTCGTGTCGTGATAGTTATATAGGTGAAACGTCAAGACCATTAGAAGTGCGCCAAAGTGAACATCAGAGTTACATCAGAAATCGACAAATAACCGAATCAAAAATTGCAGAACATATCCTCACATCCAATGGCGATCATACGATTGAATGGAATAGGACGAAAATCTTGATGAAAGAACCACATCAAGAGAGAAGAAAATTGAAAGAAACGGCCTGTATCCTTCTTTCCAATAACAACTGTTTTTCATCAAATTCTGTTGAAATGGACCATACATGGAAGTGAGATATGGTAGAATGCTAGTAAACTGATCTGAACAACACCCCATACCAAATGAGCAAAACGTCACTCTCAAATTTTTTGGCAGATATCAATTGACATCCGTCATTCAAAAAAGCGAAAAAGACTCTGCAAGAAAAATCCTAATTATTCGAACAGTTAAAGAAGATTTAGAAGATTCTGAGAACGTGGGCAGATATAGTCCCCGAAACGTCAATCAAAAACTCTATAGAAAAGTATCTTTTGAATTTTTACTATTTTTATAGGCATATTCAGGAAATGTTACTGACAAATTGAATGATTTTTCTATAGGAAATATAAATTGGTAAACGCAGTAACTTATCGGGGTGAACTAATTAGTTGGCCCTTTCTTCACTTGTATAGATTTTCCTGATTATATTTTCATTTTCAGACTGTGGAAGGTTACCCAAAAAATATTTCAAGAAACGTTGTTCCTCCACAAAAAATCACATTCATTCAATAACTTTCAGATACTCTGGAGAACAACCACTCCCAGTGATGCGGCCGATTCTCATGAAGGTCATTAGCACCTAGAAAATTCCAAATGGTTACTTCTCGGAATCGCTCGATTGAAATTGAATAATTGTACTTCAAATGGGAGACGCTTTATGCAATGCAAGCGAGTTTGCAGTAATGCAATCAACGTGATTATAATAAATGGAAAAGGTATTTTACAGCATATAAATGTTTTATGATAAAAAATCTGTGGAATACACAAACTCAAAACCCCATATAATCCAATTGATTTCACCACAAACTGAGGACAAATGACATATATTAGTCTTCCATTGTGTTTTCACTTTTATCTTCATGCTTTCAAATAATTGTAATCAATAATTCCTTTTTTCATTCATTATCACCCTACAAATTGAATGGTTAATGTTGAATAAAGTTTTGAAGCATGAATAACCTCAAACACATACGTTCACTTCAAAATTATTAAGATTTCAGCAGAAAAGAGGAGAAATGGTGACACATCTGGAGTATAACCTTGAATTCTCTCATTAGGTAGAGTCCACTTGCACTATTTTCTACCTGAACTTGTTTGTGTATTCTCATGATATATCAATTATTTAAGATGGAAATTCATTTGAAAATTGCACAAGTAACCCCTTCACCACACTTGCCCACTTCACGCCTTTTTGCGCATTTCGATAATTAAGTTATTATTATCAGTAGGTACAATAAACTTAATAAATTGTAACATTTCCTTTCAATATATACCGGGTGCTTCCAATTGGGTTATTTTATACCGATTACTGGTCCTCAAGTCGCTAATGGGATCTTGATGGTTCTAGGCAGATCAAAGTAAACAAGGTAGATACAACGGCCTCATTAAGTAAATTTTTATTATGGTTTTTATGGATAACTATACTCTCTAGGCAATCTTAGTTTCTAGTGTCGTTGACCTATTCGATCATCTTCAAATTATGAATATCAATTTTGTGACCAGATCAGATCATATGATCCGCCACACTTGACTTATTCTCCTTCGGTGGGGAGCATTGGCCAAATGTTCGTGGAACCTTTGGAAATGAAATTTTTACCGTTATCACAAATTTGACAACTAATTTCATGAATTCCCGACCTATCTAACATGTTAGTTTAGTCTTTCGGGTTTGCTGATAACTTTTGCATGTTATTTCTATTACTATAAACTGCTTGGAGATTCACATCCTGGAATATAGTGTTGAGACCTCTCGTGAGTTTTATATTGAGAATGACCCCCACGAATCTTTTGCTTTCCGTCGTTTTTCTCAAAGTCGTAGAGATTGTTTTGATATTCCATGCCTAAAGGGGATGACAGTGAAAGTGCCGTTAGTTTTGAAGTAAGAATCATGTAAATTGTTAGTTGGGCATTTCTTCTCAAGATAAAGAAACCAATATTTCAGTATTTTTGGAAATTTAACCCTAAATGAATTAAATGGGATTGGATGTTTGCATGAGAATTACGTTTAATTTTCAAATTGGTATTTGAGATTTTTGTTAAAAATAAAGATTTATGTGTTTCCAGTGTTTTAGAAACCCATGAGGAGGTGAAATGGAAGGTGAAAATTTGTATGGAGGTTCCGTTAGTTTTTTCAGTTAGGGTCATAAACATTGATATTCGAAGTCATTGTTGCAAATGAAAACATTTCAGTGTTCTCAGAAATTCAACTCCCAAAGGGATGAAAGGGGAATATTTTCATGGGGATCCCGTTAGTTTTCAAGTTAGAGTCCATGAAAATTGCTGTTTTGGCTCTCTGTTACAAATAAATAAATCATGTTCAACTTTATTCGAAAAAATTCCATCCCTAAAGGGTGAAAAAAGGGGTTAGTGAATTTGTGATAGTCGTCACGAAGCATTACTTCGCTGTCAGATCAATTATCCACCAAATCAGATAACGGGATAATGAATTAACGGGATAAAAAATTAACGGGATAACGGGAAAATGGTACAACGGTATAACGTTAAATGAGGTAATGGGAAAACGGGATTACGGAATAACGGGATGGCGCTATAACGGGATAACGAGAAACGGGCACCTACATGAATAAGCTAGATGGAACACAAAGAAAAACATTGAATAAAATACAACTTTCACGCGGACGATGTCGCAGGTACCAGCTAGTTCATTATAAAAGAAAAGATAAGTAATGATTACTTACATTGTTTATTACACATTTATGGAATATTTTGTGGAAATAACGCCAACCCACCAAAAGAATGAGTGAACATCTGATTAAGACGTGATCTCCATCGAAAAGGTACTTTGATGTGACAATCAACTCGTATATATTCTAAATCAGCATTTTATTTACTCTCAAAAGAAATCAAATCAAATTAAAGATTTCATTATGGATATTCGTTGTATATCTATTTTTGATGTATTCATCTAATTGAGTATCCATGTTTAGCCCATCGGAAGACCTGATGACCCCATGAATAACTTGGTCGCATATTTACATACTTCAAGTAGACTCTAGCTATATGGACATATCGTTAATATCAAACATTCATAACTTTAAAGCATATACGCATACATATTGGATTGGATGGTGTGACGTGTTTTTCTAGGGCCAGAAGTGATAACCTTCAGCCTATTTTCACCCTCAGAAATTCACGTTACCTATGACGCCAGGATACTATGCAGGAAATATGTTCTGAATTTAAAATCTCGGGCGCACAGACCGATTGTGCTGCCCAATATGTCGGTCAGAGTGGTAGAAAAATAAAAACAAGAGTTGGTGAACATGTTAAACTGATTGAGAGTTCTAGAAACCCACACATAGAGGATTATAATACCAAAAGTTCATTTGCTAACCATATTCTTAATTACAACCATACTTTTGATATAGAGACTGATTTAGATATTTTACATGTTTGCCAAAAGGGTTCTCTACTCAATTTTCTTGAAATATTTGAGATCAATGCCGTCATAAACAATCCGAGTGTTATATCCTTAAACGAACAAGTACAGTTTGATTGTCGTAAGTTTTTTAATTCTCTTACATTTCATTAGAACTTTTTCCTTCCTTGATCTCCGATAAACCAATTGTTCTACGTCATAGTGCATTCGTTCGTTTGGACAGGGCCATTCCTGTTTGCTCTGTGGTGTTTTCCTTTTTCAGTACAAGTTGCACTTCGGGTTGTTTTGTTGTAATAACTAGTCTGTCATATACATACTGTTCTTTATTTTGATACATAATTGTTTTACTCTTATGGATATATATAAATTTGTAAATATGGATAGGTGACATCTGAGCTCTACGCATGGTATAGTTACCACTTTGGTTTTGATTTACATCTAGTTCAATTTTGTTCCGTGCATGGAGTTCTCTTGTCGTCCTTCCATGGCTAGGTTCGACAATTCAGTCTGACAGATGGTTGGCTCTTTATGTGCTGTCAATCACCGCCATTGCATTTGTTGTTTTCCTCATGGCTTCGAATTATTTTGTATCGTCGGAAGTTTTCGGCCCTCCCAAGTTTAAGTATGGGACGCACCCCTGGAAAGGGGTATTCCCATTTTCCCAATTGGTCTACGTTATAAACATGGGAATTATATAAAAATTTTTAGTAACATTAACCTACAAAACTAATTTTTTGAATTTTTTCATCTCCATGTAAGTAGCACTTATCGTATCATATTACCCATGTAACTAAGTCTTTGTTTTCTTTCATTGTAGAATACTTTTATATATGCTGAAGATGAACCTATAGAGGTTCGAAACATGTTCAATAATCGATGGTATTGACCTAATCGATTCTAATATTATATTGTGGAGACGACTTCGTGTTTTTCTTCTTCATAAAATTATACCACTCCACTTCGAGATACAATGGACTTCTACCACAGGTTACATATATTAAAGCAAAGAGTTACAACCTCAATTTGTTTGAAAACAATTCAACGATTGAAGTATTTACATTTTTCACAAGACAATATTGAAAGTTATAAGAGTTCAGCTCATTAGGAAATCGTCTTTGGTTTCGAATCTAATTTGATACAACAATGTAAAGTGTTTCTGTAGTGATGAAATTTGGACTAGATGGACAAGGGACAGGAATATATCTGTATTTCAAAAAAATCTTTGATCTCCAAAATACATTGCCGGTTCATTTCGCGGGTATATTTATAGATTAGTCATCGCCAATTGAGATAATGAAGACTCCCAGTACCCAACCAAGGAGTTGCTAGACTCATTTGGACCTAGTGACCGGTCGGAGATTGTTTTGTGTGCACACATACTAGACAACCCGTTACCATACCCTCTTTACAGTACGTTCTATTTATATATATATATATATATATAGAGTTATTATGCGTAAAGCCGGGATCCATGACTTTGCAGAGAGTAACATTGTAGCACTACAAACCTACTCATTTCAAACATTTCTATGGTATAGTGATATCGTGATACATCGATTAATTTCGACAACTCCGAACAACTACATCTTGGCGATTTCTAGTTCATAATGACGTGATTGAATTTACTAGCCAAACAGATACGTTCCCCAAGTCTATCATCCAATTTTTTTATGAAGAGACGATTTCAATATTTAATTTCTTCCTAACTTACTTTATTCTTTAAATTTCCTGATAAGAGTTTTTCTCTTAAATTTCCAACATTTAATGAGACAGACTGGGTAATAATGAATTGATCTTGGACCTTAACCAAATTCCTACAGAATTTCTCCCGACAACGTGTGAGAATAATCCTTCTAGTATGTTTGAATTGCCACAACCATGGGTTTGTTCTGACATAAGCCTAGTGACCAGCTTGGAATCGTTTTGGGTGCACCCATAAAACAAACCGTTACTTTCCCGATCACTTTTAAGTTTAAGGTTTTTGGCAAGTGGTAAAACCGGGATGTATTTATTAATGGTAAGAAGTAACATTGGGACCAGATAAACATACTCAGTTCCATTATTTCACCCTTGTGCATAAAAGGCTTATATAAAAGGTTTATAAAACCAAGACTTTACTCGAAGTTACGGTTAGATCCAGACCAATTCAACCAAAGAAAGCTGACTCCATCAATTTGTACTGATTTGAGAGTGACATGAAAGGAGTAATTATGTCTTTGTTCTTAGAACTTTCATCTAATTGATATAAGAACGTATACTTAAGACTCAAGGCATATTTGATGCAAATAGTTACGGACCCGGACTCCCGAAGGTAAGGGGTGTCGTTGATTCCATCTTGAAAGAGAGGCTCCCTTATTGTGTCGCCAGTACCTAATATAATTCCATGCAGAAGATGTTGTCAGGACTAGGACTCAAGCTGTCCTCTGTCCTCTCTGTTCCTAAGATTGATATTTGTATACTCAAATTAATCAATGGAGTGTGTATTTCAATTCTAGATGACGAATTGTTAGGAAAATGTGATTGGGAGATAACATCATAGTGCTGAAGTTGCATCGTAGGAAGTACTTACAACGTTACCTAAGAAGTGAATGGACCTCATACCTATGAAGTGATTCATACTCACCTTGTTCTCTTCATACAATATTAGACTTGTTATCAGTTGTTGTACAATTCCATAACTTCAGTTGCAGAAGAGGAATCATCGAAGGAATTTTACTTACTTTCTGCTAGATTCTTGTCATCGAAAACCCTTTTCTTGGAGTACAGATGATGATTCTAACTACCTGCTTGGTATGTTCTTCTTCTGAATGATATTCCATCCTCAGACGATGCTCTGATGTTTTCCATAGTTGATTCATAAAGCTAGTTTCTTTTTTTTATGAAAAGAACACTCTCTAATCTAACGAGACCCGGGGTCACACCGTCTCGCGAGGTTGACTGATTCTTCGAGTTAAATAGTTCACAGCCAAAGATATGTTTGGTCTGGTCATAGTTGATGAGTACAACAGCACCCCCACTGCTTTCCCTGTAATATCCTTGTTTGGCAATAATTTTGAATTCTCATTGATTTGTGATATTTGTATCCATTGGCGTTGATACAGGATATGCTTGGTCAATCCAAATTCATTAACCATTTTATTGATTTTATCTTCTTGGTCTACCAAATAGTTACCATCTTCATCACGAAAAATACTTATTCCCAAGAGATAATGTATATCGCCCAAGTCCAAAGCTTCAAAATGATTATTTAATTTTTTTCTCAATGCTTTTATAATGGTGAGATTCCTATTGCAAATCGATATATCGTCGACATATATCAGGAGATATAAATTTTCCTCTTCTCCTGCTTAAACATACAATTATCATTTTCACTAGTCTGGAAACCAATTTTATACAAAATATTTTTCAGTTTTTCATTCCAGTACTTTGCTGCCTGTTTCAGTCCATATATTGATTTCTGCAGTTCGTATACTAAGTGGGATTGATCTTCTCTGATAAAACCATCAGGCTGTGATATGTATAAATCCTCCTCCAATTCACCATTGAGAAATGCTGTCTCAACATCATAATGTCTAATGTTAAGATCATGCGTAGCTGCTATTGTATTCTGAAACTACTTTGTTTCATAACAGCAGCAAATGTGCTGTCATAGTCTTCACCATATTTCTGAGTATATAATTTGGCAACTAAACGTGCTTTATATCTGGTTATTTCCCCTTGACTGTTTGTTTTCATTTTTGAAAACCCATTTAGTACCAATCAGTTCTTTGTCTGTAGAAAGTTCTGTTAACTCCCATACTCCTTTTTTATTAAAAGATTCTAATTCATCGTGTATAGCCTTCTGCCAATTGGATTTTTCACATTCTGGATAACTCTCCAATCTTCGAATGATTTTGGTTCTCTAGGGAATGCATTCGTTGCCATGTGTATTAATTTAGGTGCAGGTATTCCTTTATTTATTCGTGTAGATCTTCTGATTTGGTTTTCATTGAATTCTTCATTTTCTATCTGATTTTCTTCAGACTGTATTTGATTTTCAACTTCCCTTCGTTTCTTATATCTTCGTTAGCTTAAATTTTCGTAAGAATATTTTCTTCTTATTTTCACAAGAGACTTCAATTCCGTTCTGTATACCCATTTCTATATTTTTTTTTCTGTTCTTCCATATCTCGAAGAATACTCATTTTCAATGAATTCAACTGTTGTATACTAAGTGGGATTGATCTTCTCTAATAAAACCATCAGGCTATGATGAATTCTCCTCCAATTCACCATTGAGAAATGCTGTCTCAACATCATAATGTTTAATGTTGAGATTATGCGTAGCTGCTATTGATGAAAGTATTCTGAAACTACTTTGTTCCATAACTGGAGCAAATGTGCTGTCATAGTCTTCACCATATTTCTGAGTATATCATTTGGCAACTAAACGTTCTTCATATCTGGTTATTGCCCCTTTACTGTTTGTTTTCATTTTGAAAACCCATTCAGTACTCCTTTTTTCATTGAAAGATTCCAATTCATCGTGTATAGCCTTCTGCCAATTGGATTTTTCACATTCTGGATAACTCATCAAATCTTCGAATGATTTTGGTTCTCTAGGAAATGCATTCGTTGCCATGTATCTTAATTTAGGTGCAGGTATTCCTTTATTTATTACTGTAGATCTTCTGATTTGGTTTTCATTGAATTCTTCGTTTTCTATCTGATTTTCTCCACATTGTATTTGATTTTCAACTTTCCTTCGTTTTCTTATATTTTCGTTAGCTTCAATTTTCGTAAAAATATTTTCTTCATTATTCTCACAGGAGACTTCAATTTCGTTCTGTATACCCATTTCTATATTTTTTTTTTCTGTTCTTTCATATCCCGAAAAATGTTCATTTCCAATGAATTCAACTGTTCTACTAATCGTAATTCTATTTGTCAAGGGATCCAAGATTCGATACCCAGTCGAATGTTCATCATAACCCACAAAAACTCCTTGTTTTGCATGAGGGTCCCATTTCGTTCGTTTTTCTGCTGGAACATATGAGAAAGCAATACTTCCAAAACTTTTCAGATGATCTAGTTTCGGCTTCTCACCATTCCATAACTCGGATGGAGTCTTATTCATGGATTTACTTAATAGACGATTCTGCAGGTAATTCGTAGTAACAACAGCCTCACCCCAGTACTTGTTGGGCAACTCAGCATCGATCAGCATGCATCTTGCTGCTTCACAGAGAGTCCTATTTTTTCGTTATGCAACCCCATTTTGTTGGGGCGAGTATGGAACTGTATTTTGAACAGAGATACCATGTACTTTCAAAATATCTTGAACTGACTTTCCAATGTATTCTCCTCCGTTGTCGGATCTAAACATTTTAGGATATTTTCCAAATCGATTTTTGACATATGCCAAATATTCTTTTAGTTTTTCACTAATTTCATCTTTAGAATTGAGTAAATAAATATTTGTGAAACGGAAAAAATCATCAATTAATGTTAGAAAATAGCGTTTTCGGCTAGGTGTTTCAGTTTTCATTGGACCGCAAATATCACTATGCACTAATTCAGAATTTGTTCTGATTGTTTTGCACTTGTTTTTGGAAATGGTTTTCTGCTGATTTTTTCTTTAAACATGCTGTACACTTCAAATATTGACCACAATCTGTAATGTCAATGCCACTGACGTACTTTTCTGATGCAAGTTTCTTCATATCTTCTTCATTTCTATGTCCTAGTCTTTTATGCCAGACATGAATACAATTCATATTCGGTGTCGAAATATAGGCATTTTCCGATGAACTTAAAATCAGTTCATTACCATATTTATTGTACATTTATCTCTCTCAAAATTGACGAGAAAACCTTTTTCTACCAAACGTTCAAATCTGGTACATACAGAACATGTATTTTCTCAACTTTGTCCTCTGTAATGCAAGACAAATATCCTTCTCCGATTCCTTCACACTTTAGTTCATTTCCATTGGCCATAATCACCTTATCGACATATTTGTTCAATTCGATGAAAAAGTTTTTGTTTGGTGTCCTGTGATTTGATGCTCCTGAGTCAATAAACCAACTCATATTTTCATCACTATCCTTCGAATATATGCAGAAACACAAATCAGAATCACGATCCTCAATAGCAGACTTCACTCAATGTTCATCCTTATAGTTCCTCCAATTCTCCTTCTTGCTATCCTGGAATCCTAGTAACTTCTTCTCTTGAAAAAAATTACAAACCTTCAGATTTATTTTCCAGGTAGTGGGTAGATTTAAGAGTAGTTTGACCGGTTTCTTCGTTTTTCTTTGCATATTTTCTGTTATACTCATCCAAAAGTTTACCCTTTACATATTCGAGTGTGAGCTCGTCGTCTGGACGAGCATCTAACGCTGTGACGAAAGTACCGTAATAACCAGGAAGACCACCAAGTAAGAGAGCCGCTAGATGGAAATCTTTAATTTCTCCACCAATACCTCGTAAGAGTTCAACCATTTCTAGTGTTTTTCGTGTGTATTCTGACATCAATCCACCGTCTTCCAACTTAGACTGGTACAATTTACGTAAAAGATGGAGTTTATTACTTAAATTTGCTCTTTCATGGACCTCTTGAAGAACTTCCCACATTTATTTTGGTGAAGTGCAGTTAAAAATGTGAACTATTTGATTATTTTCTACGGAAAGTGATATAGTGCTTTGTGCTTTTCATCGATCTCCAACCATTCCTTTCCTTTCCACTGGCTTCGATTCTTTCACCACTTTCCATGCACCTTCTCTGAATAATAAAATTTCAGTCTTGAACTTCCAGGGTTGGTAGTTGTGATTATTAAGCTTCGGAACTCCAAATTTCAGGTTGCTTTCCGACTCCATCGTCGTTTCTTATTCAATCACTATTGAACGAATACTGTTTCAAACACGTCCTGGGCACATAATTTGTTAGGTTTACTAAAGAAACAGTATACAAAAGTATTTTTAAGAACTGCAAACGACTGTTACATTCAAAGTATTTGTCAAACTTGACAACCATTGAAACAACTAGAAAACTTAGTACAGGATGTGAAATATTTAATTTCATGATCTGCTGAATACCAACACCCCCACTCGACAGATCATTTCTGCAAGATTTCTATAGATCTTCTGAAATCTAAAAATGTTTGTTTCGGAAGAGGTTTTGTGAGTCCATCGGCAATCATGCCTGGGGAAGGGCAATATTTAGTTTCATGATCTGTTGAATACCAACACTACTCGCACTAGGGTAGCAACGTACCAACAGCTGGAGATACGGTACGTCCAAGGGTCTGGTATTTTGACAATTCTTCAAATGGCTGTAAAAGGCTTTGAGTACAATTTTTGGATACCGGACACCAGTTGTATTTATATCTCCCAGAGAAACAGACAGACCAGAATGCGTTTACTCACTCTGAAAGTCGTAGTCGTCTGAGCTTATCAATAATTTGCATGAAATGGAAAGGGTTTTCCACAATAAACACAGCGAGTAATAAGTATTAGCTGGAATATCAATTCTGGGTTATGGCTTTTCACAACAGTTTTCAGATACACATAGTTTTGCTTAAATAAAGATATCGGTCTGGCGACCTTCAAATAGGGGTATAATATCTTACCCTATTTGCACAGCTAATAATGTGGAATTTTTATCTAACTCAATCCTAAATAAATAGGTTGTGCGTAACTCGGTACCACTTCAACCTCAAACAAAAATCAGTTTCTCCCCTGACACGGTTAGTTGACCGACTGATTTTTCGAGTATGTAGCAATTAATTTTGCCTTTCTGAATTATATCCGTATCATTTCCCAAAAAAATTGAATACCACGTTCCACTATTCCCGGAGTTTCATGTTCGCAATAATCCGATCTTCGAACTGGGCTCTTCGGGTACTACTAAATAATTCCCTCAACAATGTTTCTATATTTTTTTTACAGTTGGTTTCGTTCGGCGATTTTCCTGAACTCATCCAAAGTTGAATACTGGGTAGTGGATACAGACGACAAAGCAACACAGTGATTTTCATAAAATAAAATAACTATCATCCCCTCAATGATGCAACAAAACACATAATTCTGAATCATGAAAAGAATATTATTCCGAACAATTCCGGAATAGGACTATAGATTATGAAACCCATGAACTTTTGCTCTGCACGTATTTTTCGGGACAATTATAATTGGTTTCATATCTCGCGGCCGTTGTTCGAATTTGGTTATGCCATGAATTCAAACATCGGGGTAAAAGAAATATTGTTTTGCAATAATGTTGTACGACAGTGGCTTGAATTCGGTGTTTTCCCTGAACTCAAGACAACTGAAATTCACAATTTGAAGTGACGTAATCCTCCGTGTCAATTGTTTGTATTCGGCGTTTTCCCTAAACTCAGGCAATTGATAACATAACGTAAAAATTATCAGGGCGACAAAGGACCTCGCACCGCCTCAATGGGAAATTGGCTTTCGGTGAATTTGCTCGAATTTTGTATATATTGCAGAACTCGTAAGCTGATCAAATGTCTCCATCCTACCACCGCTCTGAATTCAACAGTTTAGATTATACAGGTGCTAAAGATAACTTTTCCAAAATTTCAATGCCATTGTGAAGAGACTTTTTTGAATATATAAACCAAATCGAGTATGCATCGATTGTTCATACGGCCGATTTGTACACTATAGAGAACAATGATTTCTGCACGTACAACGATATACAGGGTAGTCCAAAATAGAAGTTTTTCAGTGATTTCCAAAAAATTGAGCCTTGGAATTTATTTCATTCATTTTCAGATATTTTGTAGGATACCAATATCAACTAACTGACGAAGCCAACAAGTCCAGAATCATAACAGAAACGAGATGGATAGTTGAGGCAATGGTCATTCAAAGACAATGTTCAAATTTTTTTATCACAAAATTGATACACATCATATTAAAAATATAATATGTTTCCTACAAATAGAAGGTGCGATAATAAATAAGTACCATCCACTTATCCAAATGAGAGATGCCAACCTAGAATTAGGCAATATAATGTTGGAAAAGGCTAATAGAGTCAACGTAGTTCAAGCTAGAGTTGAAGCAGAAAATCTAAATATGAGACGTGGTCAGTGGCCATTACTCAGACAGGATCATTTCAATGAATTCCCAAGATTAGATTTACAATTTGTACGAGATATAAATGTTGCATATACCAGGTAGAATTGGCAGCATCGTATATACAAGATACTGTATATCATCATCATGAAAATGAATTTCAAATGAATGCAAATACGAATGAGCGTGGATTTTTACGAATGAAAGTTCATTCAAGATTCCGTAATGCCACCAAATATCAATTATTCATAGCATTCGATGCAAATGTGGAGGACATTGAACAAATCCATAGTGTTGACGATGTTATATTTGGAAATTATTACACTTGTAAAACTGGAGCCAGAACCCTTGGATGTTGTGCCCATGTGGCCAGTGTTATCTGGTACCTTGGCTACGCACGTCATGAACAGTATATAAGGTATCCAACAAATACCCTTCTCATCCATATAGAGGATGCTGAACATAGAGAGGGACAAGTTTATCAAGTGTTCTGACTCTATCATCCTTTTCTGTACGTGTTCATGTAATCATTCGTTTCAGTTAATTGGTACTCTGTTATATATTGTTTCACCGCTCAAAGAATTCTACAGTTTTGATATTGAAGTTGGTAATATAATACATCATCAATCAAGATCAATTGACAGGTGTCCGGAGGTGAGCCCAAGGTTTCCAACAGGATGTCATCCGAACACTTGAACTTGAATAATTCTGGATTTCCTGTCGTTCTTCATTAGCAACATATACATTCCATATAGGTACGTCTTTTCAATGGAATATGAGCATATTTCATTTCATTAGCAACCTATACATTCCATATAGGTACGTCTTTTTAACACGTTGAGTGCCACCGTGGAAGCGGAAAATTGGGTATATCAGGCCAAATCCATTTTTCATGTGTAGGGCCTCAAATATAATACACAGGCCAAATATAAAATATACAGGCCAAATATGCTTTTGGATATACCAGGCCGTGGTGAAGCCCCATAGAGATATACGCAAGGCATAGCCAACGTCGATACATGCGGCTGAAATAACAGAAATAGTTGTGTATCAGCCACGGATACACACGGCCATGGAAACACCGTATCTCGTGTATCCATGTTGGATACATACGGCACTCAACGTGTTAATGGAATATGACCATATTTCGTTTCCTATTTTGTTGTAAATCAATGTTTCTGTTTCAATTATCTGCAATATTTCTCGAGATTCTTTCACCATCATTCGAGTTGTTCTACTAATCGTAGATAAAGTTTTATTCACTAATAATATTGTTCAAAATCTTTCGGCAGATGTGTGTCGAACAGAATGTATTTCTGAAAATGCTTCAGTGACATCAATATCAATCGTAACTTACTTTTTATCCACCCTGTATATTTAATGTATCTGCAGAGTGAACTTGTCACCGACTTTTCCAAAATTTCAGGCATTTGGATATATCAATAAGCAGGACTGGTGCAGTTTCATGAGAAATACATAATAGTTATGTCAGTTTAATTCAGGAGATGCTAATATCATCAAATTCTACAAAATATCTGAAAATGAATGAAATTTCACCGCAATTTTTTTGTAAATCACTGAAAAATTTGCTATTTTTGGACTCACCCTGTATATCGTCTGTACGTGCAGGAATCATTGTTCTCTATAGTGTATTCAAATCGGCGGTATGAACAATCGACGCACACTCGATTTGGTTTATATATTCGAAAAAAGTCTTTTCACAATGGCCATTGGAAATTTTGGAAAAGTTATCTTTAGCACCCTATTCAATCTAAAATGTTCAATTTAGAGCGGTGGTGCAATGGAAATATTTGATCAGCATCACGAGTTCTGCAATAAATAAAAATTCGAGCAAATTCACCAAAAGCCAATTTCCCATTGATGCGGTGCGAGGTCCTTTGCAAACTACTGGTGAAAGGTTCCCCTCGATAAAACACCTGCAAGAGCTTAAATGATAATTTTACTCGCGAGACACCAATATTCATTTCAGAGAGAAATCACAAAAACAGAAATCATCGAAATAAATCATAAGGAGTTGTCCTTAATCCAAACAACAAAGTACGAGGCTTTTAATATTATCCTGAGCTGAACTGTCTAGATAACAATAAAAAACCAATTTAATGGGAACAACTCATGAAATAACCAAATATTCGTATTGCAGCAAATTAGTCAATCAACAGATTTCAAGATAATTTCCTTTGTACCAATTAACATAAAATAACCAAATATTCGCACGGTAACAACTTAGTCAATCAAAAATTTTCAGTAGAATTTCCTGTGCACAAAATAAAATCGAATCAGAATACAGCGCTATAGTCTTCTGACCAGCTCAAACTCAACGGCAAATAATCGTACAATGGGACTAATAATAATGCATAAATATTTTACGGGTGCCTCGGCACAAGGAGAAACCAAACTCAAATACAATTCATACACAATTTTCCACTTATGGATACCTCAACGCTTCTGGAGCACTTTCACTATCAGATTTCAAATACTTTATTACAACACTATTAACTGAGACGTATAACTGGAACAAGCAATGATGCTAGGCTTCATCTTGCCTGTTATAGGTTTCAAATTTATGCCAAAACTAGACGAAAAATACTAGTAAAAAAGGCTTTCTTTTTGTTCCTTTCACGGTAAGAACGGCGCACTTTTTGTTCTTTAAACTGAGACTAGACCGGCAATCCGAGGAATGATTCAGTGCTTGTTACAAAAAATAATATTCTTCCTATCGCGAATTTGGTTTCTTTTCCCTCTTTAACAACACCATCCCAGGAGCTTTTCACCATTTTATAAGATGTTATATTTTATGTCTGATTTTCACGTTAATTCCAGTAGCTTTGGGTATGTACATGTATTTTCTAAAAGAGGGATAAAACTTATTGCCAGACCGGAATCAATAGAAACCCCAAATAGTCAGGGACGTACCAAAGTTATGTCAAACTTTTTTAAGTAACGGAGCTAAAAAAATGTTTCGTTACAATGGATTGGTAAAATATATTAACACAAAAGAGGACCTCCTTAAAAAATATAAAACCAAATCCGAACAATTTGAAAAAGAATATACAAATTACAGGAAATTCCTCAATCGATTCATACAAGAAACAGAACGTAATTATTACATAAAAGAAATTGAAGGGAGTAAAAATAGTCCCAAAACCTTTTGGAATACCATAAAAAGTCTATCAAAATCTGAAAAATCAAGAGATGACATTGAGGAATTATTATCCGATAAACATAAATTGATAAAAGATAATCAACAAGAAGCAGAGTTCCTCAACAATTATTTTGCAGACATTGGAATGAAATTAGCAGAACAAATAGAAATACCAAACAGACCACATCCAAAAAGGAAACGCCACACAAAATATTTTTTCCTGAGACTCACCACACCTGCAGAAGTAAGAAGTGCCGTGGAAACCCCCAGGTACGATGGTTTCAGGGCAGAAACCCTGAAATAAAAATAGGAGAAGAAATTCCTAAACCTCTCACCATCATCATGAATAAAATATTCGAGTCTGGTATGTACCCGGAAGAGTTCAAGCTGGCGATCATCACTCCAATTTATAAAAAAGGTGATAAAACGAAACCTGAAAACTATCGAACGATATCTCTTATGAGAGCTTTCGCAAAAACTTCTGAAAAAATAGTTATGAATAGATTAACTGACTTTTTGGAAAAATTCAAACTGATTTCGAATAAACAATATGATTTCCGTCGGGGGAAATCCACTCAGAAAGCAATAGCCAACCTAACATCCAAACTACATGGAGCGATAGAAAAATGGAAAGCTACCCCATGCATACTCCTAGATCTCTCGAAGGCATTTGACACCGTGAACCATGTTCTACTATTAGATGCACTGTACGAGGGACAGCATGGAATCTTTTCAAAAATTATCTGAATCAGTCCGTGTCCAGAAATTACAGTTCTGGAACCAGTTCTATTCATATTATATTTGAATAACTTACTCACCATGGACAGCCAAGGATAACTCTTCAGCTTTGCAGATGACACTGTGGTGCTCTATGAAGACAGCTGCTGGACTAACCCGAAAATGAAAGTAGAGTTAGATTTCCAAAACATTTTGAAGTGGTTCAATCATGAATGTCTAACAGTAAATTATGATAAAACAAAATTAATGCCCTTCACATCATACAAAAATAACTTACCTGGCTATAATGAATCGAAGATATCAAACGATGGTAGAGTAATCAACTCTACTAAGGGTGGGTATTATAAAACTATTTCGACAGATAACTAGAAGTTAACTTGTGGATGACGTCACATGTTATAGTTAACTGCAAAATGTAGCAGTTAACTTTATCGGGTGGAACGGGTGTCGGTTAAAGTTAACCTTGTAGAAAATGGTGGTTTTCGATCGTCGACAATTCTCCTGCTCCTGTCAATATTGCATATGAGTCATATATATTTAACCTCAATTTTATATTTTGATTTTTCGTTTTCGCAAAATGTTAGCAAACGATATCCACGTTAATTTTGAGGAACTTTTAACAGATGATAAAGAAGATGCTGTGAATATTGTTGAAGCCCCTCGGCGACAAAGGATATTTAGGAATTGGTTAGACCATTTCACCTTGTGGAACGAAACAGAATTTAAAAACCGATTTCGACCATCAAGAGAGTCTGTACGCTTGTTAATGGAACACATTGAAGCAAATTTACAAAGACCAACTGATAGGTCAGCTTTTCTAGTACCTATTTTAATTATTGTAGAATTATAAATATTTTTATTTTTAGAAATCATCCTCTATCGCCAGTAACACAAGTGTTGATTACACTCAGATTTTATGCAACTGGTTCATTCTTGGTAGTTGCTGGAGATTTTGGGGGTATTCACAAGTCAACTGCTAGCAGTGTTATTAGAAAGGCCACAGGGGAAATTGCATTATTATCGTCGAATGTTCGAATTAAAAATAAAACTAACAAAAACAGTTTTTTTTATTTCATTTAAAACAAACAAGATGGTGTGAAAATGTGTCCTTATCACCTAGATAAACATATATAGTCTTTTTCCATACCGTATGAATAATCTTCGGTATGTCGAATCTCTTTTTTCTCTTCTTGAGTCTCTTTTTTTTCTTCTCAACTCTCTTCGAAGGTTCTCTTTTTCACTTTTTTTCTTGGCCACACACACAATAGTCAATAGAATATTCACCAGGTAAACCAGAATTTCATTGAATGTCAACAATCACAAGAGATTCGACAAGTTTTAAGTGTACAATGGCTAAAATCATATAAACATTAATGTTTCGAAAAGAAAACAATGTGTCATCACCTAGATATAGCCACCCTTTCTCCATACTGTATGAATAATTTTCGGTATGTTGAATAATCTCTCTTTTTTCTCTTCTTAACTCTATTTTCTTTCCTCACAACTCTCTTTGAAGGTTCTCTTTTTCACTTTTATCTTGCCCACAGACGTTACAGGAGGATTTTGGGAAGGGACTGGATTCTTCTTCAAGAGCCCATCGTCTGTCTAAAAACTCGTTCAATCCTAGATTAGTCTGCACCAGAACGTTACGTTAATTTTCTAATGGAAAATGATGAAAACTTATTCCAGTTCCAGGGTTCCTATTTCCAGTTCAACGGGATCCGGGATCGTTTTGCCAAGAGAAAAATTGTAGGTTACCCTTTTGCCTTCTTCTTCTTTTTATTAAAAAAATTGTACCTTTATAAAACTGACATTTTGAAGCTCAAGTTAACTTGACTGATAAAATTAAAGTTAACTTCAAAACATATTTATAATACCGGCCCTAAATCAATTAAATATTTAGGGATAACACTTGACAGACATCCAGGATGGGATTTACATATCCATAACTTATGCACTAACTTGATATTATATATTAATCCAAATTTTTCAATAAAAATCTCAACATCGACAGTATGAAAAAGCATTGAGTCACGCCTAAGATACGGAAAACTTGGATGGGGAGGTATCGTCGGAAGTCACCTAAAAAATCTAGGGGTATTATGAAAATGTTTTCCTAAAAATCATTTACAAAAAAGACCATATCTACCTAACGGAACAACTCTATAATGAGTCTGGATGCCTCGATCTGAGACAACTTTTTGATTATAACATCGTGATCATGATATTCCAAAACAGACACCAACTAAATTTCCTTGAACATAAATATTCCACAAGACAAAAACAAAATTCAAACGTTAGGAACAATTTGTCAAAGAAAGCAAAAAGTCAACGATGATATGCCTACCTATTTTCAAGAGTTATAATTCTTCGAATCTAGAAATGAAAAATCTACTGATGAATTCATACTCTAAGAACTTGCTCAAGAAAAAGCTGAAATTCCATATTGAAAGTATAGATAGGCTAAGTATACATAAAATCATCAAAACAAAATGCAATTAATTATTCACACTTCTCTCCTTATCTCTCATGTTTGTTATGTATTTGAAATATTTCTGTTTTTTTGAAATATTTCTGTTTCTGTTTTTTGCAATATTTCTGTTTTTATCACAATTTTCATATTGTCTTCCACTTCTGAGTTCTATTCTATTTATTCACTTGAATAAATCCATCTCATAACTAGAGCGATTGAATAAGTGTTCCCTACGCACAAATTTCAGTTTCTGTAGGTATACAAAATTTATTCGTCCTGGTTCTATTATAAATTACTCATATATTGTATATTTTGCATCACATTGAATTCTATGTATTATAATGAAATTGGTGATGGATAAACAAACATTATTATATGTTAGCAACTTTCTTATGATTATTTCTATGAGAATTTTTCTCAAAAGGATATTTCAATAAAGAGTAAAATCATATTTCTCGGTTGAATTGTTCGTTATTAGAGGAGCGTTTTTATAAAAACAAAATACGTATGAATCGTACTGCTCATCTGTTAGGTGACAATGACGACAAGTGTAGTCTTTCTCAACTCGAGCAACAAAAATTATTTCTTGTTATCCATAATATGGAAAAACTTTTTGTGACCATGAGAGGACGATAAGAACTCCAACTCTGTACTTGGAATTTTTTTTGTGAATACCAAAATGCGGAAGTAACAAACATATTTTGTTTGGAATACAAGAAGTAGAAGATGAGATTATTTGACTGGACTTCATCAGATCATCGAGTTATCTACTTCATTACTCTTCCTTCCTTCCGCCATACGTCCAGTTTTTCCGATGTGGAGGTGATTCAACAATAACTGTTACTGAGGATACAATTCGTCATCATTACATTTTATCTTTATTGTAATAGGATGCAATTGTTTTAAAACATGTGTTTACAATTCAACGATAATTACTTGTTCAATCGATTCAATGAATCAAATTATGAATGAGAATAATAACAGGACATTTCGTTTCTCACTCCAAGGCAATCACAACCGATGCAGTTTTTATGCATTAAAAAATGTTTCCAACTATTGAACTAATTTTTATTTCGACTCCACGAAAGGTTGGCCTGTTATATTCGTGGAAATATGGTGGAAGTCATACATGTCTGCAGTGTAAATCAATGTTTATGGATTTCATATCATTTATCAATCACAATCACCAGGCTGATACAACAACCCCATACAACAAGTAAACAGTGAAAAAAAAGTCGGCAATGAGTTCAGTTTATTTCTTTTGTTCCGAAATGTGAAATATTTTCCACGCAGAAAATACTTACTGTTTTTCCTCTCATAGCATGCAACGCGCATAACCATGAGGGACTAATTATACACATACATTTTTCATAACGTACTCAACACAAACGATGGAAAAACATTCACAACCGATAAGATTAGTAATCGTGTCGTGTTAGCCATGAATTAATCCATCTACTTGGTCTACCATTTTCCGGCCTTTATAATTTGATTCTGTTCAGAGGCCCTCTATAACAGCAAGGCTAGGTAGGTGTTAAGAATTTCAGTACTTGTCTAAAAAGTCGGAGTTAAGCTCAAACATTTCCAAAACACAAATACGTTCGCAAAACTGGACCCATTATCTCCCCTTGGGTACCTGTCCCGCGTTGCGAACGATTTTATATTCTTGATGATTCGCGAAATCTGCAATATGTTAACTTAAGGTTTACATTTCCTATATTAAAACTTAATGAAAGGTATGTCTTTTGTTTGGCATGAACTAGAAGCTCCCAATGCCGAAAAGGGTTTAACTTGAACAAACTCGGAAAACTCCAAAAATTTAAATTCAACTTTAATTCCATAAATCTCCATATTGATCAATAAATCCTCAATTGATAATAATATGTTTGGTATCCGAAAATGTACAAAGTGTTATACAAGAGGAAAAATAAACATGATAATTCACTAAAGCTTGAAGCTTGTGTGTGATAATACCTATCATATAATAACAATTATAAACTATATTTATCATACATAGAAGCATGTGCTTACATGAGTACATATAAAACCGTTTTGGTTATATTGGGTCTAGTCCGGTTTAATTTAATATCTCAGATTAAGTGGAAATCAATGAGATCATAAAAAAAACTCTCGGTGGTTGTTTCCATACTTTAACATGATACTTAAATGATTTTAAATTTCTAATAGTTTTGAAACTGTCCGGTAAAAAATTATATATCCTTGGGTCTAGAAATTCAACGGATAGTTTTTTGTCGGTTTCAAGGCCGTCTCAGGTAGTTTTATGTACATCCCAAACACTAATTCACATTTTTCAATATTGTTTAAATACCCTCAGTTTTTCTGAATATAAACTCTTCGTAATATTCCAACTAATGATCCTGAGAAGTATTTTCGAATAAAAGTTGCTGTTCCGAGTAATGAGTAAAATTCCCAATGTGAAAGTCCCATCTCAAATGTCTGTCCTTATTATGCCCAGATATTTTGACCGATCTTTTTCTTTTATGCTCGTATTGCTGTCCACTGAGTGATTGGAATAAGAAGTGAAGAGAAGATAGTACGTTTTCCGATTGTTCATAGTGAGCATGTTGAATTTGAACCAGTCACATATTTGTTTCGAGTGTTTGTTCTGCTATTATCTTCAGATCTGTCCAGGTTTCCCCTGCATACAAAATGGCCATATCATCTTAGGAGCTGATGAGTTCACCTTCAGATCCAAAAGTCATTAGGCTGTTTACATAGATTGTGAATAGATTTAGCAGGTAGTCTTTCGGCAAACTGTAGGCATTGATTTTTTGTAATAGTCGTTCATGACACACGATATCAAATGCCTTTGATAGATCCACTAAAAATCCATATGAGCGGGTATTTTTCATCTAGCGCCCTATATATATATATATATATATATATATATATATATATATATATATATATATATATATATATATATATATATATATATATTATATATATCTTGTTATGAAATGATGAATTTTGTAAATATAATATTGTAATATTTTTGCCCCACGTTTTGGGTGCCAATTGTTATGTTTTGAGGAATTGAAAAATATAAATTGGTTTTATATAATAATGATATAGCTAATAATCTTCAGTTATTCTTTAAGGCCAAATTGATATGATATAAATAGATATTTCTGCCCCTGTATTGTATGCTGTAATAATAATTGCCAGCGAACTTCACTGTTCTCTCGTCACGCTACCAACAATTATTATTTTCCTCACCACGGCTAAGCAACAGTTGGTACGCCCTTATCTCAAGGTGGCCGGTTCAAGGCAATAGATACACTGCCACTGTTGGCTAACTTCAGTTTATTGAATGGTC
Organism: Gonioctena quinquepunctata; assembly: GCA_018342105.1. Classification (NCBI taxonomy): domain Eukaryota; kingdom Metazoa; phylum Arthropoda; class Insecta; order Coleoptera; family Chrysomelidae; genus Gonioctena; species Gonioctena quinquepunctata. The sequence continues at coordinate 456,727 of JAFIRS010000477.1, forward strand.
TTTGGTATGTTATTGATCATTGTGAGAAAACAAACAACAACATATCATAAAGCAATTATCTCCTTCATTCAGGAAGACTTAAAATACCTGGCCTACGAGAAATAACTTATACTAGGGTGAATCAAACAAATATTCACGGATAAAAATAATAAATCAGATCATGGATAGATAAACAGAACCTCACTTTTTGCGTGAGAGTAACGTTTTCTGTTATTGTTCAAAATAGGGTGACATAAAGTTCTTCGAATGTGAAATATGTTATTTGTGAAATAGTTCAGGACCGGAAGAGCACTATTAAAGTTTTATACCTGGTTGGAACTGTTGGTGTTCTACTTATACCATGAATCAGGATGTCTCCTCTCTCCAATCGCTGTCAGGACTCAATTTAGAATCAGGAATTATTTAGATGCGGAAATCAGCATTTGGATCCGTGGATATGTTATCATTAAGGTAATATTGGTTTTGTTTACCAAATGATGTAATTATTCCAATTTTATTTTCGATCTCCTTGAAGCTTTGTTTTTCTATCGCCTAGCTACATCTTTTTCTCCTTCTTTTTTTCATTTGAATTTTTGAATTGGTGCACTAAATTGTCACTTTTCACTGTTTATATTTATATTGCATAATTTATATATACAATTATTTTTCCACTCTTATCATTATTTACAAATTTCAAAAATAATTGCTTCTGATACCATCTCATTGCTACTCTCCCACAATTTCCAATTTTACACCTGACCATCTATTCCCTGATTGGCTATTTTTATAAAGACATTTGCTGTTCTATCATTGGCAACTTTTTGTTAGCTACAGTTTCATATTCTGTATGTTTCAAATTTATAAATGTGTTGATTACTGTTTATTCCTGAAAATTTTGTAAATTTAGACTTTTTATTGTCTTTTGAGCAATTATGAGTTATAATAATTTTGACAGAGTATGAAATTGAATGTTTTATAGTATTTTGACATTTTTATCTATCCATATTCTACCTAGGCTCACAATATACATAGAATTTCAAAAGTTATTCACAAACAAACTCTTGAAACCATTAACCATCTTAATTATATTTTTTTTTATTTCTATATATATATATATATATATATATATATATATATATTTTAGGAAATATTATAAAACAATAAACTTATAATTTTTTTTGGGTTTAGTTATCGTTATTAATGCTATGTTTGTTTTGCAATTTTTCTTTACTTTTTACTATTTTAGAATCTTATACTATGCTCTAGTCGATGCATATGTATCAAAAAAGTCATTCCTGAAGTATTTCTGTAGTCAAAAGTATGTGACCAACAATACATCCAAGGAAAATGCACAATTAAATTATTTGAAAGGTGAAGTTTATGAAAAACATTGTGTTACAAGTAGATCAATTGATATATGAATTTTGAACATCCTGTATGAAAAATCTTATCAACAGGAAACCCACCAATGAGATGTCGAGAGAATTGTGAGGGAAAAGTGATGAAATATGAAAATATGAAAGCAGAAAATTTTCAAAAATGAATTTTATTCGAATTTGTACATAGTATATGAGGTTTAGGATTAGATTTCATTAATAAAATCAATAAAATTGATTAGAATGGCAAATAATGATGTAGAAAGTAGCAAGAAATTCTAAAATCTGTGGAAAAAGAAAAAATGTGTGTGTTGTCATGGGAAGAAATAACAAGTTTTGGAGGAGATCAAAAATTGAAAAAGAAAGCAATCACGTACAAATTTTTGGAAGAGAAATAATAGTGAATTTCAAGGAAAAACTACCAAAAACATTCCAGAATGAGATCAATTTAAATAAGGCACTACTGAGAGAAGTAATTTATTGAAAAAATTCAACAAAAAATTAAACAAACGAAAAAATCAACTTAAAAGTAAAAAATAAAATGAACTTTTACTCTTAATAACTAAGCTCCTGAACTAATGTAAATAACTAATTTTGAGTCGGCGCCAAACAAACAATCTACGGAGAACATTAAATTACTTTGAAGAAATGTTCAATCTGTTACTCACAGAAAAATCTAGGTCAAACAAAGAAATTATTTGTTCCATTTTTGTATAAAAGCTTGTCTTATTTTTTTTCAATCACCAATTTTGAATGGAATCAGACTATAATCACAAAACTCGTCGACATTTCGAAGCAGCCATATTGAATTCAGGAATTTTTACAAAAACATCATGATGTATGACCCAAAAAACTCCCACACAACAATTTTGAATGGAATCGGGCTATAATCACAAAATTCGCCGCGCCATTTTGTTTTTTCCCCCAAAAATCTATGATGTATTGTCATCGGAGTTATGAACACCAGCCAAATTTCACGTTAATCGGACAACTCGAAGTGGGTCAAAAAACACTTGCAAGATTTGAACTAAACATACATACATATTATGTGAAATTAAATAAAAGCTTGAAAAAACATTTCATACTATTACTCGATCTGCTAGGTTTTCTGCAGCCAGTGTTCGCCCCAAACAAATCATTTTTCAGTTTTAGAAGGAAAAAAAACTGTCAGCTGGGGTTTGAACCCACGCTCACCTACGCTCCCTTTCGTGAATCAGTTTATTAAATATGGCCCCTTAGACCGCTCGACCAACTCAGATAGTTCCTTTGTGTTGAAAGTATTACCAATATGTTGCTACATTGTTATGGTTTCTTTTTCCGCAAAAAAATGGATTCAAAACTTATGCACAAATTTTGCCTAGGCAGTCAATGATTTTTCTTATGTTTGCTGTGAGTACTAACATTTTCAAAACATTTCATTATGTTACCCGATTGGCCTAATAGGCAGACATTTCGAACACCTAATTCGTTAATTGATAACATTGACACAATTTGGTTCTATTAGATGAAAATCCTACATAATAGTTTTGTTTTTTGTTATACTTGACATTTCAAATGCATATTGTGAAAAAATGTATTAACGCAATTTAAAAAAAATCAGATAGTTGAAAAGAGAATTGAATAATCTTTTCAACAATGACCACACTTAATTTATTTAATAAATATTACACATTAGTCTTCAAAAGAGACCAGTACATTCAACTTAAATAATTTTCATTAGTAATATTTTTATATTCCAAGACATACTCATAATCATCATAATGTTGTTCTTGTGGATTTCTAGCAGGTTTATGCCTTCTAATAATTATGTTGGTTCTTCTCTTGATCCAAAAATTTTCAAAAATCCTCACCGACTTGATGAATACCCACAGCAAAAACAGGCTCATAGCAGTCATCACTAAAACTTTCATTTGATGTATTCCTTGGAGAATATGGTTGTTTTGTTTTGCGTCATTTTCTTGTTTTTTGTATTGGGAAACAAAAAGTCTTCGGCTGTTGAAATTCATACGTGTATTCAGGTTAGTCTGTAAGCTGATACCGGGGTTTTTCGTCGATATCTCATAAGCATAAATATTATCGTGATCAGTAAGGTACCATTTGATATTTTTGCATTTTGTTTCTGTTTGCAACAGTTGCAATGAGTAATATTTGTTATCGTCCCTGAATTCAATGAATTGTATCAGAGGATTTTGGCTGATGGTCCAGTGAGTCACGTTGCCTTCATAGAAATACGATAAGTCACAGTTTTCTTGCCAAATGGCCTCAACTTTCTCATTATTATCGAAACACATTTTATGTGAATAATTGCAACGAAATTGACTTGGTAGTATGATGACATCCTTTCTGAAGTCCATACTGGTTACATTTTTGTAAGTCACTGTATATTTTTTATCACGCGTATGTTTTTTACAAACAGTATATAGATAGTGTACGTCCACATTTCTTGAAACGATTCTGAAGGTTTTTGTTATATTGACCAACTCAATCTCTGAAGATGTTGCCGCATTAAAAATTCCACATAAGATTACCAAACTGAGTAACTTCATTGTGATGTATGATTGAAGACTGAGTGGATTTTTTTTATAATAAACCACAAGTATATTCTCGGGAAATGTAATGTGGTTGGGTTGGATTTCTATTAGCTCCATATCCGGTGAACTCTCTGAGTTTTATCTTAGTGTCGTATCAAACAATGTTTTATACAATATCAACGAAGAAGTTCTAACCATGTGATATTTTAGACGTTACTGAGTTTTACAAAACGAAAATGCCTTATCAGGGAGTTCCATTATATTATTTTGAGAATATTTGAACACAGAAAAACATACTCACAGAACACCCAAAAAATTAAAGTAGGTATAGTTTTCCCAATATCAATTGCAGAAGCATAAAAAAGTCTTGAGGCGAAATCGTGTGAGCAGCAGTGGCGGAGATAACTAATTTTATTCAGATATTTTAAGATTTTAAAAATACTTCATGAATAATGGTAAAAATGAAAAAAAATTAAAGACAAGCTTTTATTTATACAAATACATTAAGAAAGAAAAATAATTTCTTTCATTGTTTGATGTAGGTTATTATTATATCCTAAAACGTATTTCGATCGGCACACACCAAGACCATAGACGCTACTGGTTTTTAATCTTTCAGAGCTATTAAAACACAAATATAACGCGTGATTTATGACCTCCCATCGTAGAGACACAGCTGCCAGCATTATGTCCAACTTGATTGGTCCAGACGAATCGGTTGTACAACTGACAGCCCTCACTCGAGTCCACGTTGACTATCGGCTCTTTTGATGTACCGTTTGCCGACGGAAATGTTTACGAGTAGTACAGATTATTTTTCGTTCCGTTTCTTCGCATATACGCTCGTGTTAGCGAAGTGAGTTTTCATTTGCTCCCTATAGAAACAGCTTCTGCAATTGATATTGGATGGTCTATATCTATTTTTACACGCTTTCTATTAGCTTCATTTGTATGTTTGTTTGTTTGTAACCGACTCCTTTGGGCGCGATTTTGACCCACTTATAGACGTACGAATGATTTGAAATTTAGCGGGTGTACATAATTCCGGTGACAATGCATTAAGAAATTTTTGTTTGGGAAAAAAACATAATGGCGGCTTCAATATGGCGGACGAGTTTTGTGATTATGGTCCGATTCACTTCAAAATTGATATCTGAGGATTTTCGTGGTCAGAGATTATGATTCTTTCGTCAAAACTGAAAAATTCAAGATGGTGGCTCCAAAATGGTAGACGAGTTTAGTGATTATGGTCCGATTCTATTCAAAATTTGTATGTGGGGGTTATTGGAGTCCAATATTATGATTCTTTTGTAAAAATTGGAAAATTCCAGATGGCGGCCTCAAAATGGTGGACAAGTTTTGTGATTATGGTCCAATTCTAATCAAAATTGGTATGTGGGGGTTTTTGGGGTCGGAGATTATGATTATTTCATCATAATTGGAAGATTCAAGATGGCGGCTTCAAAATGGCGGACGAGTTTTGTGATTATGGTCCGATTCCATTCAAAATTAGAGAATAATAGTTGAAAAAATTAAATAATAATAAAAATAGTTTGAAAAACTAAAAAACACGCTTTAATAAAAAACAAAACTAAAAAGTTGAAAGTAAATAATAGTTTGAAAACTAAAAAACACGATTTAATAGAAAACTAAACTAAAAAGTGGAAAATAATTTTGAATGAGTTTGAAATAAGAATACAGTGATTAATAACAAATTTATTTCATCGTAAAAAAGCGTGGGGTACTTTTTAAGATATTTTCATAATGATTCTACTTTTACCAATATCTGTCCCTGAAATATTAACAACAATTGACATCAAGCACCCCACGCTTTTTTACGATGAAATACATTTGTTGTTAATCACTGTATTCTCATTTCAAACTCATTTGAAATTATTTTCTACTTTTTAGTTTAGTTTTCTATTAAAGCCTGTTTTTTAATTATTATTTTTTTTTTTTTTATGTTCTGGTTCCCACGAAAAGGGATATCCTGTATTGTTCAGAGAACATCGTGGGAACCAAGGGAAAGAAGGTAGGAGTTGGTGTTCTTCTTAAATTTCTGGAGGTTGTATGCCTCGGGGAACACCTCCCTAGGCAATGAGTTCCAAAGCCTCGCTGTTCGTTGGATGAACGAGTCTTTGGAAAGTGATATTCTGCAGGTCTCCAAAGTGACCACGAAGGAGTGTGATGACTGAACTTGACGGGTTGATCTCGAAGAGACTGCCAAAGCAGGAACGATTGTTGATATTTCAGGAGAGCATCGCCCATGAAAATATCTATAAAATAGAGACAAATCGCCAACTTTTCTACGGTGTTCCAGACAAGTGAGCGAGTTTGTAAGCGAGGCATCACCGACGAGACGAATTGCCCTTTTTTGGACAGAATCCAATAGCCTCAGGATATGTTTAGGTGCCGCGCTCCAAATATGGGAACAGTATTCCAGGACAGGTCGGATCTATGCCTTATAGATCATAAGCAGCTGAGTGGGGGTGAAATAGGTCTTGGCACGAAACAAAAAACCAAGTTTTTGGGATGCACTTTTGGCAATGGACCTCACGTGATTTTCCCAGGAAAGGTTATTGCTGATAGTAATACCAAGCATCGATATGGATGACTTCAGTGGTATGGGTACTCCTGACAAAGTTATGTTAGGCACAGTGAGATCGGCTTTTCTAGAGAAAAGACATGCTTGTGTTTTGTTTGCATTGAATTCTACCAAGTTATTAGATCCCCACTCGAGAATTGTTGCTAAGTCCATATTTATATTATTAACATTTCTTCCTCGTTCATTTCTGGTTTCACGGGCTGATATAGGGGCCCTGGAAGAGAAAGCGGTATGGAGGGTACTATCATCGGCAAAGCTGTGTACTGGACATGAAGTTGCTTTCAACAGGTCGTTGATGTGAAGTAGAAATAGTGTTGGTGCAGAATAGATCCTTGCGGAACACCAGCATTTATGAGTAGAGTGTCAGATGAAACTCCATCGACCACTACATGGAGAGACCTGTTTGAGAAAACTAGCAGCAGAGAACACAGCTGAGGGGGCAAGCCATAAGACGGAAGCTTGGCGAGGAGTCCCTGGTGCCAAACTCGATCGAACGCTTTGGAGATATCTAATGCCACAGCTGAAGTTTCTCCATACTTTTCAATAGATAGCTGCCATATATGTGAGACGTAAGCGAGCAGGTCACCAGTTGATCTCTGATGGCGGAAGCCATATTGCCTATCTTTGACAATTCCTGGAGTCTTCCAGATATTTCATGAGCTCGATGTTGATGGCTTTTTCCATGACCTTTGAAATAATAGATAGCAGTGCGATAGGTCTGTAGTTGCTAGGTAGGGCCTTTTGCCTTTTAGGGACTGGCTGTACTCTTGCAATTTTCCAATTGGACGGAAATACCCCAAATTGTAAGAGTGGTTGAACAACTTGCAAAGAACAGGTGTTAGTTCGGGGGCACATTTCTTGAGAACAATCGGCGGGATTCCGTCAGATCCACAGGCTTTGTTGGTGTTGAGACCCAGCAAAATCTTTCTGATAGTACGTTGGCGAAAGGTGATCTCGGGCATGTGACTGTCAATAGGTGTAATGTTCGGGGGTTGTTTTCCCGATGAATCCAGAGTGGAATTTCCAGCAAATAGGTGCGCAAAGATATTGGCTTTTTCCTGGGCAGTCGTTGCTGTCGTGTTCCATCTTCTTTGGTTAGAGGAGGAAATGAGCTGGAAGTGAAGTTTCTTCCCACAGCTTTGGCGAAAGACCAAAATTAACGGGATCCGTTAGGACATTCAGCAAGTTTTGATCTTATTTTGGCATTGTGGGCAGTTATAGACGGTGCGTCAGTGTCCCAATTCTGAAATTAATGAAAAGTTGGGTGTTACTCTTCTAATGCTTTTGGGAAATAACCGCGCATTCCTCTAATTTTTTTGTGGTTATCTCTATATTATAGTTATAACTGGTAATTTGTCCCGAACGTTAATGCGTTTTATAAACTTTGAATGAGGAATTGAAGAAAATTTCAACTTATTGGTAATTTATCAAAAACATGTTTTGCATGAGTAATTTACAATAAAAAAATAAATGAATAAAATCAATAAAAATTATTCTTTCTTTGGACGTTCCGGAACAGACTTCTGTTTTCCTCCTTAGGTCTCTTGAAATGGTTTTGATTGAGTTTTTGTATGAAAAATTGCGTGGAAAGCCAAAATCTGACATATATTTATAATACATGTTCGTTGTCAAGCTCTTCGGATTAAATCGAAATGAAACTTGTAAAAAATAAATTAATTATCACGCTTTGAAACTGGTCAAACATGTAAATCGAAGAAGCAGTCTTCACAGGAAAACTTTCTATAAATTTGTTCAAATACTCGGAACAAATCAAGACAAAAAGAAAATGTTGGATAACGGATGGCCTCGTGGAATCAATCAACACCAAAGAAGAACTTCATAAATATATTGGAAATCCTGAGCTATACAGGAACAATTTGTGATTAATATAACGAAAGAAACTTTTATGTGAAAAATATTGAAAAAAAATGACATGAAAGCATTATTGGGCACTGTGAAAACCTTAAATAAATCTCAAAAGAAACAGGATATCACAGAGATTGAATTGGAGAACAATGGACTAATCAAACATAAGAAGGAGATATCGGAAATTTTGAAAAGGTACTTCATTTATAAAGGGAAAAAAATAATTCCAACGATAGAAAGACAAAAGAACCACCCCTCACTCATTTTTCTTAGAACGCACCACAGAACAAGAAATTACTACAGTAATTGACTCACTGAAATGGAGGAAACAATCTGAATATGATTCCATCACTGCTGAAATTCTTAAAGAAATAAAAGAGGAAATATGATTTGCCCTGGCACATCTCATAAATATTCTCTAGTGGAACTTGTCCCTCACATTTAAAATGTCAATATGAAACATGTTTTTGAAAAGGAAAATGAGACTAATAAAAAGTTAAAAAAAGTTTTTGTAAAAATTTCAATTGTAGAATGACAACATATATGGATAACCATCAAATGAGTTCTGATAAACAATATGGATTTCGACAAGGCAAATAAACCCAGGATGCAATCGCGAATATAACATAAAAAATATACAAAAATTCTGGAAGAAGACCAATTGGCATATTCCTTGACCTTCAATACAGTTAATCACGAAATGCTTATAGAGAATTGAATACATTTCTCTCTACGGGGTTTTTCACTCTAGGGTTATTTGCCCCCGTGGGGGGAAGTTTTGGGTGCCCCAGCATATCACTCTTAAAACCCTGAAATTACTATTATGACAAACTACCTATTGCTCTTAAGAAAACTTTCTGATCTTGGTGAAGTGTGTGATTGAAAAATTGTTTTTTAATAGAATGAGCTGACTATTTATAATTTTTTTAACACGCTTTTATTAGGTTCACTTGTAACTAACAAACAATTTGATCAAATCTTGGGAATCAATTTTAACCTACTTCTAATTGTCGTATCGAAATGAAACTTGGTATGTATACAGTGCTTCTCAAACCCCCCCCCCCCCCTTTTTGGAATTTTCCCTACTAGTGATGATAGATGACGAAATCGTCAAAGATGACGTCACAAGGCCATTGTGACAATAATTTTAAATGGAACCCTACGGCAAGCGACACCTCTTTTGAAAGGTATCGAAAAAACCCATTCAATGATACTTATTTTGTTTGTGTTTATGGCAGTTTTAATGGCTCATTAGTAAACATTAAAATTTAAATTCCATTCAGTATGATATGCATTACAGATTTAAGAATCAGTATCTACTTGAAGAAATTGCTCGAAGTGACCTCCATTTACTTCCTGACAGTAAAATATCCTATTTTTAAACTCTTCTCGTACTTTTGCAAATGTGTCTGCGGAAACAACCTCACATTCTGCAACAATACGTTGTTTTAAAACGTCAATATTATCAGGTTCAGTGGCGTAAACCTTCGATTTAAGGTACCCTCATAGAAAAAAATCCAAAGGTGTGAGGTCCGGTGATCGAGCTGGCCATTCCGTTGAACCTCGTCGTCCAATCCATCTACCACGATACTCCTCATCCAAATATCGTCTTACTGCACCGTAATAGTGTGGAGGAGCACCATCCTATTGGAATGTTATTTCCAAATTGCCGAATTCATCTGGATTATCTTCCAAAATTTCAAGGATTAACGGTTCTATTGCGTTTTGCAACAGCTCCAGATAAACCTCACCAGTTGAATTAGTATTTTAAAAAAGAGGCCTAACGATGTGGTTTTCCGCCCAAACATTCACCTTCTGGGGAAATTGGGTATGTGTTTCCGAAACAGGTGAGGATTTGCGTCACTCCAATACCTCACATTCTGTGTATTTACATTTCCATTCAGATGGAAAGTACTTTCGTCACTAAAACAAATTGTTTTGACATAGTCTGGCTGTTGGTTAATTTTAGTTTCCATATTTTCACAAAATTCTAGTCTTCGGTCTGGGTCGTCGTCTGAGAGTTGATGAACCATTTTTAATTTGTATGGATGAAATTAGTTTTTTTTCAACACCCTGTGTACTGTACTTCGACTGACTTCACAGGTAGATGCAACGTGAGTTGTTGAAGAAGTAGGATTAACTATTACTTCTGCCAGTATATCAATTTTTTTCTCATCAGAAATTTGTGGTCTGCCAGATCGTTTCGCATCATTAATGCTACCCGTTGTTTCAAACTTACGAAGAAGCTTCCTTAAATGAGTCCTCGAAACGGGGTGATCGGGAAACCTCTCATTAAAAATGCGTTCTGCTGCATGAATATTTTGGCCAGTTTCACCAAGAATTAGGATCGCTGCTACTTTATCACCTAAAGCACGTACTATTTCGCTTCTTGAAGCACTTAAACGTTCGGCTCACAACAGTTTAACAAATTATTAAAATGTACAAAAATATTAAAAGTACCAAAAGATGCTAAAACAGTTAAACAATACACAATTTATTAAATGTACAAAAACTTGACCAATTACAAAAACCTCGAATTAGGGAGACTAACAAAAACGACAGTTCATTTGACAATTATCCAGAGGCGGAGCTTCAATTTGGAATTTCAGTATTAACTGATTTAATTCATCACAGCTTTGCGTTTTTCAAAAGCGAGTTGCCAAAACTGCCATAAACACAAACAAAATTAGTATCATTGAATAGGTTTTTTCGATACCTTTTAAAAGAGATGTCGCTTTCCGTAGGGTTCCATTTGAAATTATTGGTCACAATGGCCTTGTGACGTCATCTTTGATGATTTCGCTATCATCACTAGTAGGGAAGTTTACAACCTTTAATATTCAGTTTCCAAATTTCACTTGTTTATGTATAATCGTTCCAAAAATAAGAGGGGGGAAGGGGACTTTTAAGGAGCACTGTATGTAGTTTGGATGACAATACTATAAGTTGGTATCATGGAGCTGATCTGATGATGCGGAGCCAGGAGGTGAATAGTGGAACTCTTCAGTGGCTACTAGTAAAATATGGTGAATGCATTGAGGCCGTTCTCAGCATAATTTGTTACAAGTCCGTATAAGCAACCGTTTTCTAGATATTTGGACTTGAAAATTTCAAATCGATTATTTGATTATCCATGCTGTTGAAGTTATTACCATTATTTTGCATTTTTCACAAGAATGCTTAGGAAATGAATTTGACGTTTAAGTAAGTAGTTTTGGTTTTTTGTAGGGGGCGCCACCTATTCTATTCATTTTTACTCGTTTAAAATAGTTATTTTTGTATCAAGGGTGCAAAATCTCTATTTGTTTTAATAAAATTTGCAAGAAATATCAACATTCTATTTCAAGAAATTTTGAATATGTAGAATGAAATAAAGGAAACTAAATTGTATTCAATTAAAGTGTTCAAAGTGTCCACCTCCAGCGAAGATACAGGTATTCAGTCTTCCAGTCATTGAATCTCGTACCCGCTCAAAAATCATTGGTGTTTTTTATTGCATCACAGGCGTCTACTATTCGGTTTCTTAGATCTTCCTCGTTCGCTACTGGAGTTTTATAAACTAGTGACTTCAAATGTCCCTGAAAATACAAATCTAGCGGGTTTACATCTGGGGATATTGGTGCCCACGCCTGGTTAGGTTGTCTTACACCCCTACTGATCCATCGATTTGGATAGACAGTGTTAAGGAATTCCCTGGCTACAACGCTAAAACGGGCCGAAGCCTCATCATGCATAAACCACATGCGGATACGAATTTCTAATGGTACATTCTGAAGTAGTCCCGGCAATTCATTTCCCAAAAAGTCTCTGTAAGTTGCGCCATTCAGTCGAAACGGGAGAAAGAAAGGACCTATCAATTATTGCCGCCCATACATTTACAGAAAATTGATAATGTCTTCCACTAACTGCGTGCGGATTTTCCAGAGCCCAAACATGGATAAATTCATTTTCAAGAAAAACCCTGAAACACGTCGATTTATGTTTTTGAAACGATACTCTGTAACATACTTCTTCACCCCCTCAACGTGACAGCCACCCCCTCATTTCTTTTAATGGTAAATAGGATTCAAGTGATACCTCAATTTGAAGGGTATTCAATTGTCTATTCAGCCATATTTATGTTTTTGAATTTTCATAAAAAAATCATTCTTAAAATGTCAAAAGGTATCACGTATACTATTAAATTCGCTGTATATTCGAAGCATAATTTTTTTTTGGTTTATTTACCAACTGTTGTTTGTCAGATGTAACACAAGAGTAAAAAATCTCCTCTGTGAACTTGCAGAAGGGAAACAGTTTTTCAGTTGTTGTTTGTGTTTCTTATTCAGTATCATTTTCATGCAATAGGCTGATAGTTCCAGCAATGTCTCATGACTGAACTTCAAAGAATAGAAGTGTTATTAATGCTAGGATGTGGTGACAAAACTAGAACCCAGGAGAATATACGTGAAATGTTCAATAATAAATATCCTGATCATCAGATTTCCCAATCTACCATTAGTGGAATAGGAACAAAATTTCGTGAATTTGAGATTGTCAAATATATTCCAAAACCAGGCAGGAGTTTAGTGATTGACGATGGAAAGAAATTGGATGTTTAGGTGGACATCGAGGAGAATCCACATAAACCTGCCAGACTACTTGCCGCCGATTACAAAATAAGTCGAAGTTCGATATTGCGAGTTTTTAAAAGTGAAAAGTACCACCCTTATAAAGTACAATTTTATACATGAACTCAACAAAGACGATCCAGATCGCAGAATTGAGTTTTGCGAAATAATGGAAGCCAGGTGCCTGCGGGATCCATCGTTTAAAGAAAATATTGTTTTCCGACGAGTCAACTTTTTTTTTATGTAAACGTCAACAGACAGAACGGCCGAAATTGGAACCGAAAAAATCGCAATAATGGAGGCCAACACTCAATATCCCAGAGAAGTAAATGTTTGGGCAGGGATTATAAATAATCAAATAATTAGACCATATTTTTTCAACAAAACATTAAACGGGGAGTTTTTCAATAATTTTTTAGTTCTAACGCTTTTTCCAGATAATGACAATCCGAATCAAAAAGATAAGAATATCTGGTAACAGCAAGATGGTTCTCCACCACATTTTGCAGTTGAAGTTCGTTCGCAACAGATGGATTGGTAGACGAGGTGCAATAGTGGGACCAGCCCGTTCTCCCGACATGACCCCACTTGGATACTTTTTGAGGGGTCACCCGAAATCCAAACTATACGTCAATAGACCAAACAATATCGAAAGTTTGAAAATCAGAATTAGAGAAGAAATAGAACATCACTTTAACAACGCCTTTACTATTGTCAAAAAACAAACGGCTTTCAGTTTGAACATTTGGTCTCAAATATTTCATTATAAATTTGTTACCAGCACATTTGATTGTACACGTTTTAATAAATGATTTGAATAACACAATATATTTTTTTAAGACGCATAAACGAAATTCAATAAAAACTTTTTAAACAAAAAATTAAACCGACGAAAAAATCAACTGAAAAGAAAAAATAAACCTTTTTAGTCTAAATGATAATTGAGCTCCTAAACTAATGTAAGTAACTGATTTTGAGTTCAACTATTACCAGTTAAATAATATGATTATCTACTTTTACTATTTGTTGTAATATAAATTATTTTCGTTGTTCTGGTAAGTTTATTTCATGACTTTGTATATCATTCCATCCTCTCATAAAATATACTGATTTTGACGGAACAAGAATAATGTCAGTAGCGATCTGTCATTGCCAACTACGTATGTGTGTGCCAATGTTCACAAGTGAAAAATCAATTATCCCCTATTTTTCTACCCGTAAGGGTGGCTAATTCCCTTTGAAATCCAAATATAAGGTATACCCTATCTATTAAAAAAAGAATCATCCAAATCGAAGAACCCAGTACAAAGTTATGCCTGATAGAATCGGTTAACGGAACAGAATTCAGAGGGTGAGTGATCAATATCCTTCATTTTGCTACCTTTAGGGTTGGATTTCATCTTTTAAATTCAAATGGGACCAAATTCGAAGGACACCCTATCCACTGAAAAAAGAATTATCGGAATCGGACGCCTCAGTAAAAAGTTATGAGTGATCATACGTAAAAAAATATGATGGAAAAACATAAAATATACGGGTCGAATAGAGAACCTCCTCTTTTTTGGTTTTGTCGGTTAAAAAATAGATATGGCTGTATAAAAAATTGAATACCCTTCAAAATGAGATATCACTTGACCCCTTATAATTCATTTTAAAAAATTGGTGGGGTGGCTGTCACGTTGAGGGGGATTTTTTTTATGTCACAGAGTGTCTTTTCTGAAACAAATATAGACGTGTTTCAGGGTTTTTCTTGAAAATAGATAATAACGTAGAAAATTTATTTTATTTATACATATGGTGCTCACTGTTCATAAAGTGTCGAAAGGCTCCATTATCTTAGGAGTTAATCATTTTCGGAGGTAAAGCTCGGACAAGTCGATTTTGTATTTCAGTTTTCCACCTTTTAAAAAAAAAAAATGTCTCCCACCACCCCACAAGATATGACGTCATCGATATTTTTTTTAAATTGAAAGGTTATATCTTTATATTAAAAATTTAAAACTCATATTTTTCAACCATACCACATACGTCATATGTAACACTTGAGTTACAGTATACGGAGTATAATATATAATAAGTAAGTAGTAAAAATAAACAGATAACAAATTCACATCAGATGCTCGAACTGAGCTCCTTGGGTTAGTTGACAATATCCGAAACGTCTGATGAATTCTTGAGTTACGTTTCACAACATCTCTGGTGTAATTCGTTGAATTTCAGTTCGAATTCTCTCTTTAAGGTCTTCCAAATCGGTAGGTCGATTTATGTACACTTTACTTTCCCACGTAACCACAGAGAAAAAAGTCCATGGTAGTTAAATCTTGGAACCCAGCAGGCCATTCAATCTGACCGCGTCGTCCAATCCAGCGATTGGGAAAGGTTTCATTGAGAAAATATCTAACCACTCGAGCATAATGTGGACCTACTCCATCCTGATGAAACCAACTAGTAGAAACTATTCGACCAGATTGATTAATGTCTGGAAATGTTACAGTTAAATATGAAACTACATAAGTTTGTAACATTTCCAAATAATTTTCCTCCGTCATACTACCGTGAAAAAATATGGTCCTATAATGATATTTCTAAGAATCCCAGCCCACACAGTTACTTTTTGGGGATATTCGGTATAAGCTTCCATCGACCAATTGGAATTTTATGTTCCCCAATAACGACAATTTTGCGTATTCACGGTACCGTTTATACAAAAAGTTGATTCGTCGAAAAATAGGACATTAAATTCAAAGTCATTATTTTGATTACACACTTCTTGCATACTGTCACAAAACTCCATGCGTCCATCGAAGTCGTCTTCATTAATCATGTATATGTATGTAATTTGGCTTTTCTTAGAATTTTCTGCACAGCACCACGACAGATCTCATTGTTGTCAGATAAAGTTGTAATTGAACAATGAGGATTTTCTTCAATTCCAAGTAATACTTTCAATCGAGTGTCTTCGGCAACGGTAGGCCTGCCACTCTTAGGCATATCCCTAACATTGCCAATCTCATTAAATTTATGTAAAATTTTGCTTACAGTCGATTTGCGTATTGGTTCTCGATCAGGATATTTTTCAAAGATGTCGCATACTTCTGCCATACTTCTTTTACGATCGCCGTAACCTAAGATCATCAAAACTTTTATGGTAAATATGAAGTTACTCTACACATGCACTCTGAATATAGGGAAAAAACTGTTCTTACGTGTTTTTGCCTCCTGAACACGAATCCGGAAGAAAAATGCTGCAGTCTCGTACCGTTCCCGAGTTCGAGAACTTTTAATTTTTTCAACCTCATTTTCTAGCAACGTTTTTTCGCACAAAAATCACTCAAAATGCCTGCTTTTTACCAGCATAAACAATATACCCTAAATCACTTATTTTCGGTACAACTTTGCACAAAATATCGTCCTTTTTATCGAAAAAATCTTCTTTCTTACACAGTTACAAATAAACAAATTTAACACTTTGACAGATGAAATTCAGTGACTTTGCCTTATTTTTCATGTTGGTAATAAATGAATCACCGCCCACAACAATTGCACACATAAATGAAGGGGAAACTATTGCTGACATTTGAATTCGAAAAGTTGGCGTTCATTTATCACCAACATGACAAATAAGGCAAAGTTACTAAATTCCATCTGTCAAAGTGTGAAATTTGTTCATTAGGAACTGTGTAAGAAGGAGGATCCTTTCTATAAAAACGACAATATTTCGTGCAAAGTTGTGCCGAAAATAAGTGATTGGGTGTATTGTTCATGCAGTTAAAAAGAAGAAGGCATTTTGAGTGATTTTTGTGCGAAAAAAAAGGGGTAAAAAAATAATAAAAATTCTATAACTCGGGAACGGTATGAGACCGCCGGATTCGTGATCAGGAGGGAAAAACACGTAAGAAAATATGTTTCCCTATATTTAGAGTGCATGTGTAGAGTAACTTTATATTTACCACTTCTATTCGCTGTTTTTCTGACAGCACCATCGTAATTTCAAATAACTTCTTTAAGGATAATATTTTTCAGAAAGGTAATATTGAAGACTCATTATTCGATATGGCACAAAACAAATCAATGTAATACTGACATTTACAATGGTAACTAAGAACTTATTGTCTGGTTGCTATCTCAGATGTTTGCATACCTTCTCAAGTTTGGCAATATACTCGTATAACTACTGAGTAATTCTCAGGTTTTATTTCAAAATAATAATGAAAAAAATGTAAGAAATATGAACACTGGTTTCCTTTATACTAGTATACTGTAACTTGAAGTGTTACATATGACGTATGTAGTATGGTTGAACTCAGAAAAATGGGGTTTTCAAATTTTGATATAAAAATATACCCTTTCCATTAAAAAAATATCGATGACGTCATATCTCGTAAGGTGGTGGGGAAAAAATATATTTTTTTGAAGGTGAGAAACTAAAATACAAAATCGATCTATTTGAGCTTTATCTCCAAAAATGAATAACTCGTAAGATAATGGACGTTTCCACACTTTATAAACACACTGTATATGTGTGTGTGTGCCGTATGATGTATGAACTCACTATAATTTCAGCAAAACGATTTTCACACTATTTCAAATAGAAAGGATGAATGATAGTATTTCATTTCCGAAAAAATTATGTTGGTGGGTTTTAATTGCGAAATTTTCAATTATTTTATCGTTTTTGTTTCAGGATCACACTGCTCAAGGAAATTCGCAGCACCATGAAAGTGGTAGTGGTAAATCACTTTCCTTGACAATGCAGCATTCTCCAGTCCGGATCTCTCCTATTCAGAAAAATGATGAATTTTTGGGAAGCAATAATTTTTTAGGTAAGGATGGGATTGGAATATCTTCTTTGGTAAAATTCTAGAATAAGTCATATGTATGAATAATAACACAGCATCGATTAATAGTATATTATTCAACGAGCGAGAAATGTGGCCATTACTCGTGAGAATGAAGTTTGTCAGGTGATTTGTTTATGAATGAATTTATTTCATCTGGGGTGAATGTTTGAGCCTTTCTCGGTATATAACCATCGGATTTGCGTTTCAAAAACGCACGTAATTTTGAGTGAAGTTCTATGTTGACGTCGTGGTTGATTATAATGTTACTTCTCAACATTGAATGTTGTGTCCAAAGCGAGGACGATTTATATTTTTCAGCTAATTGGGAAAAATATACTAGAAGTACATTTTCCGAAAACGAATTCACATTATTTTTCTTTCGCCAATCCATGAAAATTGCATATATCGTCTCATATTTTTTCTGGATTTATTTGGTAATAGATTTGAAGATGTTATTTTCGCCGCACTACAAATTTCTGGTGGGGTACACTCGTTGTCACTTTCCGAATCCATCTTTTTCTTCTTGTTTTCCGTTAGAAACTAGAATATTTTACAAAACGTACTGTCAATTCAATGATTATGACGTTTGATAACAAGTTTGAAGTTGTTAAATTCTCAAGGCATACTTGCGAATGGAAACAATCCAAACAGAACTGCACAGTAATGAATATGCTCATCTGTGATTGGCTTCAAAGTGTTGAGTAATGAATCTGGTTCAAAAGTGATTGGTTCGAACCTGTTGAGTAATGGATCATTACCTACTCGGGGACGAAACGAGAGTTCATTACTTATCAAGAAATAGTCATATAAATGACGCTTTTTTCGATAGTCATAGAAAAAAATTATTTTTTGGGGGGAAATATTAGTCTTTGGCAAAGTTTCGCCTTTTTTTGAGAGGTGGAGGAAATCCATTATGGACAACACCTTACGGTACTGTGGCACTCCCTGACACAGGGTTCCCACTAAAACTCCACCCTATAGGCTCGTCAGGCTGTGGCTCCGACGACACTTGAGCCCTCTGGCCATTGTATCTTGCCTGGTACGATTTTTTCACCATGTCGTATCTATGGTTCCCGATTAAGTTCCGTTCGAGTTCCCTTCTGCGACCTTACTGCCGTGGCTACCTTGCGGTGCTGGAGGTTCATCTGGGCGGTCCCTGTCGTTTGTTCAGCAGCCTAAAGAATCCTCTTTCGATCTCGGAATCAAAACCTCTTCAGTGTCCTGAAAGAAAGCGAGAAGGCCTTTCGGTGTTTCGTCTCGTGGCCATTTGAACCCCCGAGTGAGTGAGGTGAAGGGGTTGGTCCGGCCCTGTGGTTTCCTCTCGGAGGCTCCGTTGTGGCACAGTTTCTTTTAAGACCCCGGTGTCATACATCCGTCGCCACGGCGCTCACAGCTTGGATTTAGATCTGTTTTCCAGGCTATACGAATGTTCACTAACCGTCTCATTCGCTGCCCGTCCGCGGCCTTCTCACCCCATACCATGTGAAGGTGAGGTTGGACTTTACAGAGCATATTTCACCTTATAATACATTGAAATCGATACACAAAACCAAAAAGCCGATGGAATCACAACAAATTATGCTCATAACATATCTTGTGCGTGTGGGAAAAGGTATGCAGGTGAAACATCGAGACCGTTCTCAGTACGACATGAAGAAAATAAAAATTGTTGCGTCTTTTTTCTTCAATTATTTATATGAATAGCTGCCAGATGGTATTTCAATAAAATCATAAGATTTCGAATTTGAATCCTCCCGTACCTTCCTTCCTGATTTTGCACGTTAATATTCACACAGAGTGGTACAGGTCACTTAGACTGGGGAATGGAGAGACGAGATACCAGTCAAGAAGATATATAGTGTGCTAACGCGACGCAAATCAGATGAATTTTTGTGTATCCTCGATTATTTTGTTGATTCTCAATTCAACAAACTCAAACCAATTGTGCCTGTTATTACCGCCATCGGCGGTACCATCAGAAAATGTGACGTATTAGTTGGTGGTGCACCGAGGAAATGGCCTTTTAGTGTGTTCGCGACTTTGCCAAATTTCAAGTTTCTTATGCAGTCCGCTGAAAGCGCACAGAAATCATACAAGTAATCGAAAAATATCAGAACACATCCCAACATCTGATGGCGATCATACGATAGAATGAAACAATACAAAAATAAGTTAACCCAAACAGTAAAAGGGGAAAGTTAAGAGAAATTGCCTGCATTATTTTATCGACCAACTGCTTCTCAATAAACTCTGTGGAAATGGACCTGAGTGAAAAAATAAGAAATGGCAGAATGGTAGTCAACTGATCCAAAACCAAACACCTTATGTATCATCATAGCAAGTGTATCATCCAAAAAAAATTGACAGATTTCAATTGACATCCGTTATTTTTTATTTCATACTTTTTAGAGCGTGATTTCAACGAGTAATATTACTGTGACCACCTTCACCGCGTGGAGATACTCCCAGCTTATGTCATTATTATTACGCACGTTTTATTTTGTTTTTATATAATTTCAACATGTGTACCATAGTCTATAATGAAATAGGTATTTATTATATATGTATGGTGGGTTTGCAGAGAAAATATGTTTATCTCACATCTGAGGCGTGATTTAAGAAATTATTCCCAATTATCGGGTGCAAGCAAGCACAACCGCGAGCAACAACTAACAATATCATAAATATATATATATATATATATATTTATATAATATATATAAACTAAACTAAACCATTAAGTTTTCCGGGAATTTCTCCATTTCATTATATGTATATTGATTGAGGCTGCAAAAGGAAATCATTTTGGAGTCTACAGTGTGGCTAAAAAAAGTGTGACATATCAAAGTTGTGTTTTTTTAAATGGAACACCCTGTATTTTGTTACACTTTTGAATAGGTCAAGAGAAAATAATACGATTTCATATGAGGTACTATGTACCTAACTATAACCGTTCTCGAGTTATTGATTTTTTTATGAAAATGCTGGGTACAATTGGAAACTAAATAACATCGAAATGTATAGAAATATCCCTTCGAATTCTGACCAGATAAAAGAGGTTTTGGGCTATTAATTTCGATAAAACCCGTTTCTCAATATTATACAGAATGTTCAAAATCATTGTCACTTTTTTATAATTTCGGACAATGATAACTTTGTTATTTCAAATAGAACACCCTGTATTTTTATAGTCTGAACAATATAAAATTCAATTATTTTTCATTTCATATTGGGGTTCCCTATACCTAACCTAAATAGTTTTTCAGATATTGGCTTTTTCAAATAGTAGTTCTTATTTCAATGCATTCTTTGAATCAAGATATTTATTCAACTTGTTGAAAGAATTCTTATTAACAGTTATTGTGTTTTACGTTATTCAAAACATTCACTGAATTATTAGCGTCGAAAATGAAAACTTATCCAATTCAAGAGCGGATAGATATGATTTCAGCGATTGGTGAGTGTTTAGAGAATTGCTTTTTGGCGTCGAGTGCGTAAGCCCAAAAATATCCAGACCAGAATCATCCAAACAAGTTAGTTTTCAAACGATTGCTACATCAATTTCGTAGGACTGGAAGTGTAGCTTATGAAAAGGCAAATAGACCAAAACCTATCATTGGAAATGAGGAAAATGAATTTCTTATTATGGGATCAATCATAGAAAACTCTCATACGAGTCAACGTAAGATCGAGAAAAATACAGGAATAAGCAGACGGAGCATTTCTAGGGTAATAAAAAAATACAAATTTCACCCGTACCGTATTCAGATGTACCAGGAATTATATGAAATAGACTTCCATCGACGAATCGAGTTTCGTCTATGGGTTCAATGAGGATGAACATTTTTTGAATTCCATTTTATTTTCTGATGAATCTACTTTTCATACCAATGGCTTAGTGAACCTACACAATTTCCATTATTATAGTGATGTTAATCCTCATTTTTTCCGCACTCTGGATCACCAGAATAGATGGTCTGTTAACGTGTGGGGAGGAATTATAGGTACACAAGTTATAGGACCATAACTTTTTATGGAAGCTTGAATGGTCAAAAATGTTTACAATTTTTACGAGATGATCTGCCTGAGCTTCTGGAGAATGTGCCGCTGAATATCAGACAACGGATGTGGTTACAATTGGATGGAGCTCCGGCACATTTCAAATTCAGTGTCAGACAGTTTTTGAATATGTGCTTTCCGAATAAATGGATTGGTAGGGGAGGACCACAAAATTGGCCAGCGAGATCACCAGATTTGACTTGTCTCGATGTTTTCCTTTGGGGATACTTGAAGAATGAGGTTTACGACACTCTTCCAACCACACTGGAAAATATGAAGGAGTGAATAAGGGCTGCTTTTCGAAGAGTGACACCTCAAATGTTATTAAATGTTGAGAAGTCTTTCATAGAGAGAGTGGTTCTTTGTATTCAACAGGTTGGTCGTAATTTCGAGCACCTACTTTGAATTGAATACATATGTGTTTCATATTTTGTTGTTGTTTCAGTTTAATAATAATAAAAAATGTATAGTCTATTTGATGAACTATTGTCAGAATATGAATGTAAATGATAACTTCATTTTATGAATAGTAAATATTTTCGATAAGTGAGTATAACAACTGTCAATGAGAATTCTGTGAGCAAATCAAATAAATGTCGTTTCAGAGCTATCTTGATTCAAAGAATGCATTGAAATAAGAACTACTATTTGAAAAAGCCAATATCTGAAAAACTATTTAGGTTAGGTATAGGGAACTCCAATATGAAATGAAAGATAATTGTTCAGACCAAAAAAATACAGGGTGTTCTGTTTGAAATAACAAAGTTATCTTTGTCCGAAATTATAAAAAAGTGACAATGATTTTTGAACATTCTGTATAATATTGAGAAACGGGTTTTATCGAAATCAATAGCCCAAAACCTCTTCTACTCTTGGTCAGAATTCGAAGGGATGATTTCTATACATTTCGATGTTATTTAGTTTCCAATTGTACCTAGCATTTTCATAAAAAAAGTCAATAACACGAGAACGGTTATAGTTAGGTACATTATATGAAATCATATTATTTTTTCCTGACCTATTCACAAGTGTAACAAAATACAGGGTGTCCATTTAAAAAAACACAACTTTAATATGTCACACTTTTTGAGCCACCCTGTAGACTCCAAAATAATTTCCTTTTGCAGCCTTAATCATTATACATATAATGAAATGGAGAAATTCCGAAAAAATTAATGGTTTGGTTTACAGGGACCGTGTCGGATATATATATATATATATATATATATATATATATATATATATATATACATTATATATATATATATATATAAATATGTATGTATATATAAATAATATTTATTTGAAATGTGCTAATTAAGCCCTTTCATTTGATACCCAACACGGCGTCATTAATATTTTTTTTAGTTCATGACTTTATGTCCTCTAGAGGGCGTCATACTCAATTAAATGTGAATTCACATAATCTATAACCAGCGGATGATCAAGGCGCTTCCAACGATACCTCATTTGTCAAATTATAACAAGTAATTTAGAAGTTATGAGGGAACAGATGAACATACATACATACATACATACATACATACCCACATACATACAACCCTCCTTTTTGCTTCGCCGTAGTCGGATAAAAATAGCAAAATACTATTATATGCATTTCTGGACTGGAACAGATCCGATTATTTTCGGTTTACTACTTGACAACTCAATTGGCATACCCACCACTAATAAATGACCCAGTGCCACAACGCCGGTTCTCTCCGACCCCTTTTCGGAATTAATGTAATCTCCGAGTTATGGATTGACAGACAGTCACATCCTATGACAATTTTCCACTTCATTTTTATTACTATTCCGTATCACAGTCGTGATACTCAATTCAGCTGATAATAATGGTTGATGAGAGCGTTTGGTATTTTTCCATGCACGTGTCGGTGGACAACTCCTCTCGTGTTGATGCAGTGAAAGAATCGAATGGCAGTTCGTGCACTCTCTCGGAGATACCTGCTTCGTTGTATACTGTAACAAACAACGTATTTTGCAGTAAGTAAACATTAATGGCCCAACAATAATTAACAATAGGGCCCGATTGAGAGCTCTGCAGGCCCTGGCACGAAAGTATATTCTGGCCAACTGAAAGATGTGTTTCACCTGAAATGATTGCGAATCTCTTCTTGATTTGAATCATATTCAACAGAAATAAACTATAGGAACTGAAAACTAAGCTATCAATAATAATAGTAATTGTTTCTTATTGCATCTGGCTATTGCCAATAATTCCTTACGGCTCTGAGCAGGTCAGTTAAGGTTAGGTGGAATTTGACAAATAAAAAAGTATGTTTTCTTTTTTCCCGAACTTCTAACCACTGTTATTTGTTATAAAATGACATCATCATCATGATGAAATAGCAAATTTGAAACTTGACTGCCTGTAGTAGAAATTACGTCGACGAATTGTCAACGTACAAGGAAAACAAAATCTATTGAAAAATTTGCGTTACCTTAAAAAATATTCATACCAAAAAAGGCAATTTCAATTTATTTTGGAAATCATTGTAAAAGTTAACGTGTAGGTATGTTTGGGTACAACAAAATATCACGAATATTGATGTTGCATGGTAGAACCAGAAATCTAAGAAGGTCGTAAATCACCAACCACTTGAGTTATCAGCAGGCGGTGGATTCTACGCAGAGTTGTACCTGCCCTAGCCATAAAATTTTGTTTGATAGGTAGATATAATGATATTGGGTTAAATTTTTAAAAAAAAATCGCTTGAATATAATTGAGAATTGCTTATTTATATATAAGTGAAGTGAAGTTCCACTCTCACCAAAATACAGATATGATATCTGAACATAAAGCAATAAGCTTAAATGTGTAAACAACCAGAAAATGGTTCAATAACCCTGATGTTATGACAAAATGTAGCAAAAAATTTATATTCAAAACAAACTCATTACCACCTCAACGGTATCTCTATTATCCCCCTTTTAATAATGATTGTTTCTTTCAGCAATGTTGTTAAACAAAATATTTCCTACTTATAATGAATAAAAAAAAGCCAATACTGATGAAGCCTCTGGCCAGAGGCGAAACGTCTATCTAAAAACTCTCATTTCTCTTATTGAATCTACATCCCAAGAACCTCCAGAAAAAAAATAGATATATATATATATATATATATACAGTGTGTTGCATTTCTCATGGAAACACCCCCGTATCTTCCGTAATTCTCGACGTAGAACCATACAATTCTCAGGATCGATAGATACACTAGAACTAAACTCACTGCACAAAAGGAGTCATCCTACGTGATATACACTGCACGCCAGCAGCGATGGAACCACCCATTTTGCCGGAAAATTATATTAGGGGGCAAAATTGGCCCGAAATTCCTTCGGATTCGTGTTCAGGATCCCCAAATTACTACTAATACACCAGTCTCCTGAAAAATTTTCAGTCCTGAAAAATTCTAATTTGTTTCACTTCTCATGGAAACACCCCCGTATCTTCCGTAATTTTCGACGTAGAACCATAAAATTTTCAGGATCGATAGAGACACTAGAAATGCACTCACTGCACAAAAAGGGTCATCCTATGTGATATACACTGCACGCCAGCAGCGATAGAACCACCCATTTTTCCGGAAAGTTATATTAGGGGGCAAAAATGGCCCGAAATTCCTTCGGGTTCGTGTTCAGGATCCCCAAATTACTACTAATACACCAGTCTCCTGAAAAATGTTCAGTCCTGAAAAATTCTAATTTGTTTCACTTCTCATGGAAACGCCCCCGTATCTTCCGTTATTATCGAATTATAATGACGAAATTCTTTGAATTGATGAAATCCAAAATGCAACTATTGACTCAATGGATTGTAGTAGTGATATACATTGCACGCCAGTCGTGAACAATCAATTTTTCGAAAAATATATTGTTGAAATTTTCAGGATCGATGGAAATTTTCAAAATATACCTATAGATTTTGTAAACTAAGGAACGAAGCAGCTCCAATTAGTCTATGGATACATACAAGAAAATTCTCGATGACTCTTTGTGCAGCTAATATGAGTTATGAATTAGTGGCAATTGAATGCATAATATAACTCTGTTATTTTTCTCGTGTTTCCGTGATCAACAAGAATAACAGTTTCATTGTATCATTGAATGTTTCACCGCAATGGAATTATATTTTCGAAACTTTGACTTTCACTGTGGAAAATTGCATTTCAAATTAAATACGAATGATTCTGAATAATATAATTTACTTTACCATAAGAATAATTGAATTTCAAATCATACAATATTCACATTCTGAAATATAGTTCCTTCTATCAATCCCCCCTCTGATAAGATACATTTTTCCAGTCTCTTCCTGATATTTCTCCCAACTTTCCTCAGTTCCTCTCGTGTTACCTCTTGGCATGCTTCAGTAATCCTCGCACGGAGATCATCACGAGTGAGCGGCCTATTCTTATAAACCTTGTTTTTTAATGTTCCCTATAAATGAAAATCCATCGAGGTTGAATCAGGCGACCGCGGAGGCCATTCTACAAGGGGGCTATTGGGTCCGATCCATCTCATAGGTAAATTCCTATTAAGCCACTCCCTCGTTATCCTATAATTGTGCACCGGTGAACCATCCAATTGAAAAATCACGTTATTTCTTATAACCACAGGAAGTTCCCGCAATGCCTCTGAAAATTCATTCTCCAGGAAATGACAAATAGTTCTCCATTCAGATTTCGATCGAAAAAATAGGGTCCTAAGATTCTATCATTCAATATCCCACACCATACATTGACTTTATGAGATATTTGATTTTCACCATTCACAACCCAATGTGGATTTTCTTCAGCCCAGAATCTCATATCCTGGGCAGATACCACTCCATTGGTGGTGAAAGTAGCTTCATCGCTATATAAAATGTTCTTCAGGAAATTACCGTTATTTGGGTAGTTTCCTTGTGCCCATAAACAAAACTCCATCCGTCTGTTTTTGTCTCCTGGATGTAGGGTGTGTAGAAATTTGGGTTTGAAAGCATGCATTTTATGTCTTTTCAAACACCTCCAAATTTTAATGTGGCTTATATTGAGCTGGAGTGATACATTTCTCAAAATTATATGAGGATCAGCTCGATAAGCCGCCAAAATGACATCATCTTCAATATGGTGCCTAACTAGTTTTCTATCCTTCGTAACTTGGCCGGTGCTTTTGAAGAGGTTGAATATTTTGAAAACTGTTCCTGGCCAATTGAAGGTTCATGCGGATGTCTTCTGTTGAGTTCAGAGGCTGCTTCACGGTAAGACCTCGTACCTTCACCATCCAACAACACGATTTCAACTTTCTCTTCAACAGATCTACAAACCATCTTCGAAAACGAAAGAAGCGGAAACAACGCAAAAACAACAGGAACGTCGAATACAAGTTGTCAGTAAATATCAATAAGGAATTGTTTTCCATGGCAATGTCAAGGCACACTCTGCTTTTGATTGACTTCAATCCTTTCAATTCGATGAAAAAATGATTTGTTCGTTCATTCATATGTAGATAACGATGGAGAAATATATGAGATTTCTATTTTGCGGTGAATTGTAAAGATCAAATAACATTCATGAAGTAAAAGTATGATGTGCGATCAAAATCTAAACAAAGAAATAGTTCATTTCTTTGAAAATTAATTTTCCGATGCGTTTGAAGAGTTTCTATGAATGTGGGGAAAAATATGATTTTGTGGATGGTTCTGATTGATTCACATTGAAAAACAAAGTAAACAAGAACAACCCGAAACATATCAAGATAATACATGGGGAAACTGAGAAGAGAAATATTAGAAGGAGACTAAAAATGTATAATATTAGAGGGTGGATTGGAGATTTTGTCATTCAAAATGCAATAATTCAACCAATCCTTCCTGTTACGTGTGCCGCAAAAAATGAATTCATTATCATCTTATGCATTACTGAAAATAGACATTTTTCACGAACCATCCGTAATTCATTTGAAATTCGATATTGCTGGAATCCAAGTTCAAAGTTATAAAAACATATTCTGGTCCGCGCAAAAAAATTGAATGATACATTAAAATTATTGTTATTGATATTCATGGAAAACCATTGTCCAATTCTTAATATTATAAACAGTAAGTGCGGAGTGCGGAGGTATAGCACAACTCACCTTCTGTGAGGAGAGACATGTGATAAGAAAATTAAGTTGATGAATACCAAATCCATATCGAATCTAGTGTTCATTTGAAATGAGATGCATTTGGTGCACATACTAATTTCAATGGCAGTTTGTTACTCCGTTTGTTCCATTCGATCGGAAGTGCATTGTATGATGTTTGGAAAAGTGGGTATTTCGGTCGCAACTGATGGGTATATCAATCAAGGCAAGACCACTCATTCGATAGGTGCACTTTCAGCATATCTATCAATCTAGAGAGTTTCATAATTCTCGAAAAGAAAGATACGGGGGCGTTTCCATGAGAAGTGAAACAAATTATAATTTTTCAGGAATGAAAATTTTTCAGGAGACTGGTGTATTAGTAGTGATTTGAAGATCCTGAACACGAATCCGAAGGAGTTTCGGGCCATTTTTGCCCCCTAATATAACTTTCAGGAAAAATGGGTGGTTCCATCGCTGCTGGCGTGCAGTGTATATCACATAGGATGACCCCTTTTGTGCAGTGAGTTAATTTCTAGTGTATCTATCGATCCTGACAATTTCATGGTTCTACGTCGAAAATTACGGAAGATACGGGGGTGTTTCCATGAGAAGTGAAACAAATTAGAATTTTTCAGGACTGAAAATTTTTCAGGAGGCTGGTGTAGTAGTTGTGATTTGGGGATCCTGAACACGAATCCGAAGGAATTTCGGGCCAATTTTGCCCCCTAATATAATTTTCCGGAAAAATGGGTGGTTCCATCGCTGCTGGCGTGCAGTGTATATCACGTAGGATGACCCCTTTTGTGCAGTGAGTTTATTTCTAGTGTATCTATCGATCTTGACAATTTCATGGTTCTACGTAAAAAATTACGGAAGATACGGGGTTGTTTCCATGAGAAATGAAACAAATTAGAATTTTTCAGGACTGAACATTTTTTAGGAGACTGGTGTATCAGTAGTAATTTGGGGATCCTGAACACGAATCCGAAGGAATTTCGGGCCAATTTTGCCCCCTAATATAATTTTCCGGCAAAATGGGTGGTTCCATCGCTGCTGGCGTGCAGTGTATATCACGTAGGATGACTCCTTCTATGCAGTGAGTTCATTTTCAGTGTATCTATCGATCCTGAGAATTTTATGATTCTACGTCGCAAATTACGGAAGATACGGGGGTGTTTCCATGAGAAGTGAAACACACTGTATATATATATATATATATATATATATATATATATATATATATATATATATAAATATAATTATATTCTATCATATGAGAATATATGATCAGTTTCACTGTCGTCATCCAAATCAACTTTTTTGGGAATTTTTTCTATATCCATATATGACTTTTTCACCTTTTCAATATGGGAAACACACTTGGCCCAGCTGCTATCAGGAATGTTTGCAGTTTCTGTTTTAATAAGAGCTACCACAGTTGAACTTAAGGTTGGAGAAGTATTCTTTCTGCGAACAGCTGACTTAAGCTGATGCCATATATGTTCAATTGGGTTAAACATACAGTGATAAGGAGGAAGTCTGAGCACCGTATGTCCCAAGCTTTCAGCCAATGAATCACAAAAATATTTCTTTTCCATCGAATAACTGCGTAAAACTTCTAGTAACTTTTTTTGTGTACTTTTCCTCATAGTACATATCATTATTCAACATATATTCCTGTATAGTGGCTTTGGTGTCATTAGAACATGGTGCTTTATCTAGTCTTCAACTGTGGTAGCCTAGTAATATCCATGACGATAATACTGTTGGGTGGAATATTTGGTATGAGTTTATTTAGGAACCAGTCTTCAAATAATTCGGCTGTAGTATCATGATGATAATCGACTAGAGAGTCCTTAATATTCTTTGCCGATAAAGACAACGCATTTGGTTTAAAACCATTTTCGATTCCTGCGTGAATTATCGTAATGCGTTTTCCTTCGTTAGACGGCGCCTCAGTTTGGCACAAGTCAGATGAGTCTACCCAACTTTTGTTTGGAATATCGTATGTATCCAACCAAGTTTCTTCCAAATACACTACTGTTCTACCATATTCTCTAAATTCGTTTATTGCCAATAAATATTCAAATCTCCATTTCTTAAGGCGCACAGATTCCATTAGGATTTTTCTGCTACTATTGATTTTTTCAAATTTGAATCCGTTTTGTAAAAGATACGTCTTTGATGTCTATTTGCAACACTGGATACCAGTTTCATTTTCTTCAAGCCGTTGCATTGAAATATTTAATGTAGGCACAATTTGCTCTTTATATCTACATCACAGCCATCTAGTTTCCTTGAACCGCCAGAGGCTTTTCGTTTCTTTCTTTTTAAAATAGGGTTACTTACTATTTTAAACACTGTGGAATACCGTGTTTTTGTTAAAGAAGCACTTTCTTGCACAGCTTGATCCTTGGACATTCCACGTTCCAGAAGGGACATTTAATATAATTTGTTTCTCATGAGGATGTAACATTTGTCGACTAGTGGTACTACACCACCAGTTGAAGTACTAGCTTCAGGATGAGCCCATGGACGCCACATTTTTCACGACACAAAAATCGAATAGACACTTTGAAATAGACACAACTGACACAACGGAATATTAGGTAGGTAATGACTAAATGTTGTTTAAGTTTACCCCTTTTATTTCTGAAATTGGAAAGCGGTCAGTTCTCAAAACAGTCTTGTTTTCTAAATCTGGTAGGTATTTATTTTGTGACGGTAAATAGACCATTATCGCTATAATCTCGTTAATAGCCCATAGTACTGAAAGTCTGGTG
This sequence comes from Gonioctena quinquepunctata, assembly GCA_018342105.1. Lineage (NCBI taxonomy): Eukaryota > Metazoa > Arthropoda > Insecta > Coleoptera > Chrysomelidae > Gonioctena > Gonioctena quinquepunctata. The sequence continues at coordinate 487,506 of JAFIRS010000477.1, forward strand.
GCCAGGTAAGTGAATTATATTATTCATACACATTTAAACATATCCTTACCAAGGGTTCTAAATCAACCTCACGAGATTTTTTATTATCAAATAAATTTAAATACAAAACTGTCAACAAAAGCCAAAAATAATGGAGACCCCACTATTTTTAAAATGCCAAACTATTTCATGAGATATTTTGATCCAGACCTGGGAATCTTTGAAGGGCACACACTTTTATTGCTTATCTATATTTCGAACAATAGGTAATGATGAGGGTCGTCGGCTACTCTTGATTTACGACCTTCTTAGATTTCTGGTTCTACTTTAGCCCACAACTAACAATCTAGCATGATCCATTTGTTGCGTAATTTTAGATATCTTGAAAGCCATAACATTCAGAGGAAAGTTACTGAAGGTGTCTATTTCAAAAATATTCTGAAAAATAAGCGGGACAACTTGAAGTAAACACCCTTCATTATTCACCCGAAATTGATCCATCTTTCTCGTCGATGTGAAAAAGTTATTTTTCTAGTTCTACTACTATTGTGAAATCATGTTTGTTCGAGCATTACGCAAAAACTACCGGACCGATTTTAATGTTTTTTTTCTGATCGGAAGCTTATGATCAAGGGGCCCACAGACGTACCAATTTATGGGGGGGGATTTCGAAATTGTGACGTGTGTAGGCTCGTCGGCCGACTAAATAATTGCGTTCTCAATATAGGGTTGTCGCGTGGCCCGGACCTCCCGGCCAAGTAGATCGGCCCGATCCCCCACCTTTTCATCCTTTTGTAAGGGGTTTCTTCCCCTATTATCAAACTTTGGCGCTTATCACTGTTCTCGGTCTTACCTCGGGCGCCACCTTTTGATTTATAGTGGAAAAGGCCACTTTTGCTCCGGGCAGTCTCAGTGAAGAAAGACACTCCAGGGGTCAATATAGTCGTGACACTGTAACAGGGCCAGCAAGGCAGGCTTTAATTGCCTTTAACTGGGTTTCGGACCTGGGCGGCGACTGCGCACTAGATGTTTAAATTCTACTCAAGATAGTAAATGAAAGAATACTAAAAACAGGATAAACAGGTTTATTAAAAATAAAGAAATACAGGAAGGGCGGCTGACGGCGGCCTCAAGTTATCACAACAAATAAACACATGGCAAGCACTATATACAGAGAAAGCGGGGAGGGTGTTTTCAAGCAAGCGGGGTAAACTTAGCAACCAAAAGCTCTTGCGGGGGGGGGGGCTATCGTACGGACTCGTATGCAGAAATTACCAGCGCAGCATTGAAATGCATATGTGCCTCTTGCAATCATGCGCACATCGCACCTGTGGTACTTACAAACATTTCCTGATGTCTTTTACCTGATACAACATATTTACCCAAACTCCGATCTCACTGCTTCGGCAAGGCCCGGGACGGTCGTGGACTGCTTCGGTCTTTGGCTCACACTCTGGATACTAGTCGGACGCGTGACTGCTTCTGCTGGGCTCGGCAAGCTACTGAATCTTTGAAGTATGTCGAAACGGAACAACAGCCGGCTTCCCCCTCTTTTGCAAATACCTTTCGACCGACTTACATGCGCGCGCTGTTTTGTGGACTCTGTCGATTGCGATACAAATTATACTTTCTCAGAATAATTACCCAGCTTGTAAAATCCTTCGTGCTGTGACGTCAGCTTGCGGCGTGCGTCTCTGTCTCGACTCAACTGTACTCTGGGACTTCTGACGGAAAACTCAATGTGTTCCGCTCACTGCTTGTGAAATTCTCCTAAGTGGGAATCCTCGTCATGTGACGTCAGCTCGGTAGAGTGTGCTTTTGGCTCGACTGGACTGCTGTCTGGGGCTTCTATCGGATGACTGAATTCTCTCGTCGGCTTTTGAACATTGTCCAGCTTGCTTGATAATAATGTTTTCTCGAGAGTCGATAGCCGGCGCAGGTTATACTCGTGCGTGCTATTTAGCTACGTCTCGCGGAATTAGCGTGATTTCCGGAAGGCGTTTAGTCTGTTTATTAGGATATATGTAATCCACGGATTTATCACGAACATGAATGGTATTACCTATTATTACTGTCAAGCGGAGTTTAATTCCTTACAGAGAGCTTTTGGCTGATAAATATAGTGGGAAAATAGTAACTACGTTACACTTCTGGTTGGCACGTGTGTAGCACGATCGGACCTGTCAGGACACGATTTCCTTTCCCTCTTCATTCTTCATTTCACTTTACTTATTTCTTCTCGTTTTTCGAGCAACTGTTTCGCCCGTGACACACACGGCGAATTTTTCCGATCGAATAATTCAACGTCGCCGCTCAAATAAATCTAAACGTTTACACACATGGCGGAAAATTGTCCGACGCCATCGCACGAGTAGGCTGGTACGTGTATATTTTCGTCTTTGAATCAAATCATATCAGTTTAAGTGTGTTATGAACAGAGAGCAATGCAATGCGAGTAAAAAATGTGTGCCACTACAGAGTATGGTCACTGCCAATTTAAGAATCACTTTCTAGTACGTATAGATATGTAAAAAACTATGAATTCGCCAATTATTTTTTTTTGTTTACACACGCTTTACTAGATTTACCTGTATGTATGTATCTTTGAAATCCATTTTTACCCACTTCCATACGTCCGATCATTTCTAATTTTGCACACTTATTAAAAAGTGATGGAAATACAATAATTTCATAGCTATGGCCTCTCTAACCAAGATCGTCAGGAAGAAAAAGGCTAATTCACTGGTAAAAATGAATTTACATTTCGAAGATTTGATGAATTCACTGGTATAGTCTTAGTACTCTTACCAAAAGTTATGTGCAAAAGGGGCTGAGGTACGGAGAGGCTGAAGAGCCGAATCGACCGCCTTACAATATTCAACAACCATTTTAATACAAACATTTCATGTGAATGAATTAATCGATATATTTCTCCCGTAGTTAAAAAGTTTAAAAAACACGCTTTTCTAGCAAAGAAAATTAAAATTAAAAAAATCTATAGAAACACGCTTTTTTAGCAATATGTACTGAACATTTAAAAATAATAAGAATAAAGTCATTGAAAAAAAATTTTTTTTTAAGAATGACTACTAATCCAATCAATAGAGACCTAGCAAAAATTTCAAAACATCTGAAATTGTAGATTCAGGAATTCGAAAGTATGAAGTACCCATTAAGCAATTCTTTACCATGCCACGGTGCTAAAAATAAAAAATTAAACTCAAAATTTCCATATTTTGAGCTACAACTTCAGATATATTGGAGATATGGAAAAAAATATCGGATAAAAGTTGTAGCTCGTTATTTTTTCTACAAAAATGTTTCAGTAAATTTTGCATTTTTTCAATTGTATGGTAAAGAATTGCCTAATAATACTTCATACATTGAACTTCGGGAATTTCAGTTGTTTTGTAATTTTTGTGAGGTTTTGGTGAAGTTTTGTTTTTATTTAATGGATTATACCTTCACGAATACTAGCGATGAAAAAATTAGTAATAAGAATTTTTAACCAGTTCATATTGCTACAAAAGCGTGTTTTTTATTTTTCATAAACTATAAACTGATCGCTTCGCAAACTTCATGCCAAGCCTTCCTCATAGCGTTCGATCCTAAAAAATGTCGAGGATTTTATCCCATAATCAGGTATCTCTTGTTCGAGTAATGAAATAAGACTTTTATCATGTATGTTCACGAAACTGTCGACGAATATATTGATTCAAGAATGCAGTTCAAATCACAATGAGCAAATGACGTCAAATTGACCTGTCTTTTTTTTTCGTCTAATGTATGTGCAAGCTCTAACTCACTCCAGTGGACTACTGTTGGAACGGAGGCGACGGTAAGTTATCCAATCTGAAAAATCCGCCGTGTGTGTCACGGGTGTTTGTGTTATTGAACTAACGACATGGAAATCAATGACATGCCAGGAACGTGTTTAAGATCAATAAGTGATAATAGTGCAATTCGTATTAATTGAATATTGGAAACAACATAAGTGCCTTCGGGACCCAATTGCTGTTAGGTAGGATATAGATCTTTGCCCCCCTGAACCTCTTTCAAGGCATTCTTGGGCGCAAATTTCTATATCATGGGTTTCTGCTGGAAAAATTCTGACAATCGGTGCCACTGTGAACTCGTTTTACCCTACTCTCGTAAATCAAACAATTAATAAATTTTTATGTGCTGTAAAACGAAGCAACTATCGTCCTCAGTTTGTATTGAATGCTATGATGTCTATCATAAGAGTTGTGTATTCGCAAAATCCAATAATAAGGTGAAATTCCCAGACGATAATAAAATCTTTGCGGAAATAAAAATGAAGAATCTGACACTACCCAAATAGAACTTAGCATATTGGAACACACGATCAATGAACTTTCCTGTGATGGTGATTTGAATGATAAATACATTCATAAAATCAAAATGGAGAATAAATCTATGGTGGAAGAAGCCACTAAGAATTAAGAAATAATAATGCTTAAAGAGCACTTCACTAATCCATCCCTGAATTCTTGCGGCAAAACGACACAAACAAACCCCACTCCGAGTTAAAGATCCCAGTCGACCATCACTGACGATCTACCTTCCAAAGGCTTATTCTTGAAAGAAGTCCAAGGTACAAAATCAACGGAAGAAATAGAAAAACTAAACTAGACAAATGGTACTCAATCTAAGTCGTCCAATGTTGCTACCCCTGTGGATGCTGACCCAAAGTCTTTCGGGGAATTTGGAGCTGTTCAAATAATGATAACCAAGGAAAAACAAAGATGAAGGCCAACTCAAAAATAGGCCCAAAAATTCCCACTTAGAAAGTTGTAGATCTAAGAAGACCAGTTGGGTGATTACTAAAATTCTGAATAACTCCAAATATATTATTGCTGAAAAAAGTGTGAATAATGCTGAACTCTCTGTAGTAACAGAAAACCTATTTAGCGAAACAATTGGATTTGGTCAAGATGATATAATTTTTGTTATGTTCAATACTAACAACATTAATAATAGAAAAACTCTAGAAATGTTTCAGAAGAATATATTAGGTATATTAGGTTCCTTGGCATTGACAATATGGAGGACCTCGGCTAAGAGGAGTTATATCGAAGCTTTTTCATTCTTACTTGTCTGGAAAGTAACAATTTGTACAAATTGATGATACCCAAAGTGGTACCCTAAAAGTGGAAACTGGTGTACCACAGGAAACGGTACTTGGTCCATTACTGTTCCTAATATACATCAATGGATTACTTAATCTCGAATTGAATGGCATTGTGTCGTCATTCGCCGATGACACAGTAATCATGTGTTCCACTGCTTCATGGGGTGAGGCAAAATTGAAAGCAGAAGAACACCTGAAAAAATGAAGAATTGGTTTAGTGCAATGGACCTTGAATTGAACTTAGGAAAAACGAAATCGATAACTTTTTCTTGCAATAAAATCAGCTCACCTGACATACAAAATTTAATAATACGCGGTAACAACCAGTTGGTACAAATGGTAGATTCTATTACGTATCTTGGAATAGAAGTGGATAAATATCTGAAGAGGGATATTCATATGAAAAAAATAGTAAAAAAACTGAGATCAATTATTTTTACCTCCAAGCAGTTGAAAAATATCATCGATACCAAGATGCTAAAAATCATATCCCATTCTCTGGTCGATGAGTCACATATACAGTATTGGTATTTCGGGATGGGGAAGAGAATACGAATGTTACCTGAAAAACTTGGAGATTACCCAAAAATATTTCCTAAAAATTCTATATTACAAAAACAGAACTTACCCCGCCGAGTGTATTTTCAGTGAAATTCGCATTTTTAGTATATCGCAATTATATTTTTACAAAATATTATGTCTTCAACAGAAAGATGAAATAAACTCAGTTTCTATCTCCCACTAACATAACACAAGATACAAAAAAGCTGCAGAAAATCGAAACTTGAAAGTTACGAAATCAATCGGTCAGAGGTCTTACCTCTACACAGCCCCCCGAATATATTCCCAAGTAGCACAAAACATAATGAATATAAATAATCATCAGTTATACAAAAAAAAACAAGGATTGGTTGAGAAGTTTATCTATCGATAATTTGAATAAAGTCATTAATACAAATAGTTTCAATACCAGTTGATAAATAATATTGAGAATTTTGGTCAATGGGTGTTAGATATTGGTTAATAATTTTCTTTTCCTTTTTTTGGATATTTTATTTACTTATACTTTACTTATGCGTTACTTATACTTTACTCATACTTTTACTCATACTTATATTCATATATCATATTTTGTATGTGTGCGTGTGTGCGTGCGTATATATGTTCTGAGCAATAACATAACTACGAGATGAATATGTAAATGGCATACTCCCATAACACGGAAACTTCATGGAAGCCACTGAGTTTATTCAAAATCGAGTGGATGAAATGTATTATTGTATCGTATTGTATCCAAATTTTGTTGTCTTACATTAGTGAATAAACTTATTATTATTATTATCCATCTAATATATAACAACCTAGATTTTGAGATCCATGTGTGGCAAACTTGCATCTGAGTGCTATGCTTTGCGGTTGGTATCGAGAGAACTGGATGCAACCACGGCGAAGGTAAAATACCACGCTCTGATTGAATCAAATAGCAGGCACCGGATACCCTTTTGGGGTGTCTGTAATAATCGGCACTTCAGTAGTATATTTGTTCTTCAAAAGCCTGCAGTTCGCTACCTCTGCGAAGTTGGACCCAGAGCTTCTTGTAAACCTTCATTCGGTCAACTGAAAATATTGACCCTTTCATCGTTATTTATTTTCGATACACTGTGCCTAGTACATAAAAACAAAACATTAGATGATGGTATCACACACTTAAATAACAGTTTGAGACTTTCTATTCCGTCTTCAAATCTAACGAAGATTTTCTGATCTATAATGCGAGTATATACATCATCTCTCTCCCACCTACAAACACATTGTTTTGCATCTCATTTCTGGAAATTTGTCCAAGTTCACATATCGAGGAGGTGTTTTATAGCGTCCAAGAGTCGTTAAAGGGATGAATCTCTATTCGATCCGTTTAGAATTTTATTCATTCTTCCCAATATATATCTCAACTGTTTGTTCTCTTTTGCTAGTATTGCTGCACTGCTCTCCTGAATTTGTAATCGTTATTATTTCAAGTGGGACAATGTTACATTATCTGCCCTAATCGTTTTATATTTATTATCCTTATTTATTTCTTTACTTTCATATTTATCATGACTTTATATATATATATATATATATATATATATTTATTTATATATATATATATTTACTTATGTATTTACTTTTATATTAAGGTAGCTGTCGTGCTACAGTGTAAAAAATTAGGTTCGATTGTAGCACTACGCGATACATGTTCAAACGCTGAATTAGAGGGATCTCTTTTAAAGGAACTGTACACTCAGAAACGCAACTAGCATGCATGATTATAGCAAATAAGCCATGACTGGACTGTTGGCAACGTCGCAATCCAACGATCACTCGCATTTATTGTCAAGATGCTCTTATGAACAAGCAAGCAAAGCTATGGATCGATTTCGCGCAAAAATGGTATGTTTGCTAAAGTAAAAGTTGAAAAGAGGAAAAATAAATTGTCTGAACTGTGTAAGGCCCGAAATACGAACGAAAAACAGTTTAATGAAAATGATGGGTGTGAAGGAAATCGCATTGTTAATCTCAAAGAACTTGGAAAAATTTGAAGTGTCGGAGCTGCCACCAAGTTTTGAGTCTGGAGAATGTGCTGAAAGAAAAACATTTAGGACTTGCATCAATTTTAAGTATTCATTGTGATGAGTGCGAAATTATTAATGTGGTTCGTACTGGCAAAACGACAATATCAAATAAAAAAACTAATCGGGATGTTAATACAACAGCTGTTCTCGGTAAGTTTCATTTACTTATATTCAATATAAAATAACATTATGAAATATATGGAGTGAAGTGAAATATGACCTTGACATACTTTGCTACAGGTGCTCTTCATTCTGGAATGGGTTGCACTGCTTCAAATAAACTTCTAGCTTGTATGAATATTCCTACAATATCAAAAGATTTATTCAAACGCTATGAAACATTTATTGGATCATCAATCGGAAAGGTATCAACAGAAAGTTGTAAAGCAGCTGCAGGAGAAGAAATACGCTCAGTGACAGAGAACATTCAAAAACTTTGTGAATACTTTTAACTGGAACTATGTAATATCAAAAAGGACTTGTTAAAACTGGCATACATTTCCCAATTTAATTGTACATATTTTCAACTTTATTGACCGAGTTCAAGAAAAAATGTACAGGAAAAAATTGTAGTTCTATTTCCATTGTTTCCATTGCCGAGCTCTATTTATGGACTAGATGAATACATTGATATCCAAAGTTTCCATTTGTATGCATGGATTGTTCAAATTGTAGGATGACTGGTTTGCTACTAAATGTATTATTATGGATATGATAACATACATCAATATTATACGGTTGTTACCGAAAAGTATTCAGTTGAATAAAATACCGAGAAATCACTTATTTCCCATGCGGAGTGAACATTTGGTGAAATTAGGTATCGAACAATATGTAACATTTCATCAAACGCTGTTATTTAAAGTAAATACATAAATTTTGTGCACTTTCACTAGCAATATGAGTCATTGATATTTTTCAACATGTCTAAATACTTATATATTTTTTTAATAACTCATTACCTATTTTTCTCTAGGCCACCCAACATTGTTGAAGATATTTATCCAGACCAAGATATCCTTCGCAATTCTTCAAAGATTCGTTAGCTGCGCAAAGCTCTATCTTAAATCTTCCACTCATTATGATGCGGCAGTTGGAAATATAATAAATATAAACGAATGTGGAAGTCCATTCTGCTCAAAGTGGAGTGGATGATGAAGAAATTTTGTTTAAGAAATCACCTTCTCGATTCCGGAGTAGACCTGTTCCATTGCCTTAACCTATGCTACCTATTAGATACCGTTCTTAAACAAACAAAAAATAAAAATAAAATTTAATGATGTTTTCTTTCGACAAAACCATGGTTCATGAGTTGCAATCTCTCCCCCCTATTGGCTGAGATCTACCTCCATGATTCCGAGAAGCTTTTTCCCAATTTTCAATATTACCATAAAATCATTTTCTACCATAGGTATGTGGACTACTGCATTTTGTTGTTCAACGGATACTACTAACATTTCTCAACTCATTACATGAGTCCATTGAGTTCACTATGGAAAAAGAAAAAGATGCCTCTTTGCCCTTTCTAGACTTACTAATTAAGAAAACTAATTACGAGTTCGAATTTTCGATTTACAGGAAACCTACACACACCGATACGGTAATAACTTATAACTCTCACACAAACTAGCTTCTTTTAATGTACTATTCCATAGACTTTTTTCGATCCCCATGAACACACTGAATTTTTCCAATGAACTAAACATTATCAAACAAATAGGTTGGAATAACGATTTCCCTTCCCACCTGATTGAAAGAATTTACGACAGACACATGGCTAAGTCCCATTAATCAAAATCTTTTTAACCCAAATTTACCTACACGTCATTGCTCTATACCTCCATAGGTAAAGATTCCCAAGATATAAAAAACATCTTTCAACGCCATGGTGATTTGAACATTAGCTTTTACACGATGAATTCCTTGTCTAAAAAACTAGTCACCACCAAAGACAAAGTAAATCCTTTAGACAATTCTGGTATATACGAAATTACTTGTTCTGAACCATCGTGCAAAGCGGCAGGAAAGTTAGTACTAGAGTTAGAAAACACACAAAAATCATAGACAAATATAAAGAAAAATTCACAACGCACCCATTTGAATCAATCAATTATTGCAGTTTATTTGCCAACCATGTGGTTAATTCCAACCATTACTTTTATCCCGGTTGCGATATTAGAATCCTTCACATTGCTAATAAGGGTTCCCTAATGAATTATCTGGAAATTTTCGAAATAAATTCTTTCTTGAAAGACCCCTCTACAAATTCTTTGAATGAACAGATTAAATTTGACTGCATTTAATTCTATGATTCTTCAAACTGCTAGTCGAAGTTAACATCCACAATTTGGTATTTCTCCTTCACCTTTTGTTCCACCCTACATCTTAGTTTTAGCCCCATAATAATAGATGTCACCCTCTCATGTTATTCACCTACTAGAGGTTCAATAATCTTACACTAGATGGCCGTACTATATCTCAGAACGCTTACTTTTCTCCACTGCTCCCTTCTGTCAATGGTCAGTCATCATTCAGACATAAAAAAAAATATAAAAATGTCGAGCTCATTCGAAATGCCAACAATGTTATACAAACGATTACCATGTCCCTTCTATATGGAGTGGTATTGTTTTATCCCAATTACGGGTCAAGATGGTTCAAAGCTATAATGCTTTGCTGACTTAACAAATTACAATTTTTCATGTTGTCATTACTCCATGATGTAAGTATTCACAACCGAACTTCCATCTAATGTGAATTGTTGAATTTATAGTTAAGCTTATCCCTCCCCTCTTTTCATATTTTGTAGGTATCAGCTGAAGAGGGAGCTTCAAAGCTCCGAAACATGCCCTTTCAAATAAATTTCGTGGAGATGATTTCGAGTCAAGAGAAAAAAAGTTGCGCAGGGTTGACTTGACAAAAAAAATGAAATGTTAAGAAAATCGAAGGAAAAGTCAGGTGTAACATATCAACTATTATTAAAAACATCGAATCAATATCAATTAATTATTCCATAGTTTATTTTGAATCAGAAACATCTGATTGTGCATGACTGATGACAAATCGCCGCCAAATTGAAAAAAGATATTTAATATATATGTTAGCCCTACGAAGCAGATCAATCCAGTGGCGAAAAAAATGACGGGATTGAGTACAATTTCTATTCAATTATATTTGAATGATTCCAAAGTCGATTCTCTAAATGTTAGTAGATTGTTGCGAAATAGATGCGCAAATGTGTTACTTACCTTTCAATAATATACTTGTTTTTCAAATATACTTGAATGGAGGGTTATATCTTGCTTTCGGTGTGATGAATCAATCCAAAAATTTAATATAATACAGGTAATAATGTTAACTGAAAGTGTTATGAATAAAAACGCAATCTGATTGGAAGTGGAGGTCACGACAACTACCTCGAGCAGGACTTTATGAATGAGTCTTTGAAGACCTCATCCTGGCAAACCTTAATGTATATCTCAATCCCCGACTTCAGCAAACCTGATCTAAGGAAAAAAGGGAACAATCTCTGGGATAAGCCCTGTTTTGGCTTCCTCACCCTGTGTCAAAAATGAGACCGACGACAGTGCGGCCTGTTGTTACAAAATGAAATCCTTGCTTTTTCATGGACGCGGACTCCGCAGCGAAGAGCATCCAAACACAGACTACATTCAAAACTGAACTCCAATTCCACGGCCTCGATGAGGTAAAACGCATTATTTTGGATTCAAATTGCTATAAAAATACATCATATTGCGAGTATTTATGTCGTCCAGATGATGTATGGTGCTTCCGTCCAAAAGTTGTGTCTTCTCTCGTACCATACTCTTGATTATTATCATCATTTTCCATTATCCATATTTATTTTGAATTTTTCATCGCATTCCCATCCTTTCAGTACAAATTCACCAGCACTTTTGTATTGAATTTCAGTGTTGGATGGCTCTAAGAAATCGTCATCGTTAGAAGTATTGAAACATGTGCTCCCAACGACTAGAGAAAAAATTAAGAAGGCATTTTCGAAGAAAATGGTCTACAGGAGGATACCAATCCTCAGTTGGTTGCCAAAGTATGACACAGCCTGTCTGGTTGGAGATTTCATCGCGGGAATTACTGTGGGTGTCACTCTAATACCTCAGGTCAGTCACAATAATTTGAACTGATTATCTACTTGATTTATTCATCACAGGTTTGTATTCACGACCCTGACTGCTAAAAAATTATACTCACTCACCTATGGTGCCACACAAAATAGGTACCATATAACAATTATATTTGGGATAAATTCACAATTTCGTTATATGTCCACATGTAGATTTCAAATTTGGAGTGGAGTTATGGGATCTAAATATATGTGGTTTTATTGAAACATTCCTGGAACAATTCTACAGGAACCTAAAAAAGGGAAACAATGATCAAAACTGTATTCCTGATACTGTTTACAGATAGATATTATTCGCAAAAATTGATGGGTAGGTATTGGACAAAAAACAACTGTTCCACGACTTTGCTAACGTTTCGCGATTCATTTTTTGATTTTTCGGAGCTAAAATAATTGAAAGATAAAACAATTTCATAATATCTCACGTAAACACTGACACAATCCTCCTTAACTGTTAATACGGGTAAACTCACCTCAGGCGTAATTAACAGTACATAGTACTCAGTCTGTGTTAGATATGGATCAATAAAATGAAATAAAATAAAATATTTCAGAGAGGCTGGTCTACTGACGACTAACATTCAAGTGTGAATAAAACTTATCAGTAAGAACAATAATAAAAGTAGGCATAGAAAAATATTACAAATGAAAAATATATACAATAAATTAGTTTTCAACTATAGATAACTTGATGTGTCATACCCAACTCTAATACAATATCTCTTAGAAAGAAATAAAAATGATCAAGTCTCTATCACTTGCACCGCACCCAAAAAAATCGATAATTATTTTTCAGACATGCATAACTAATTTTATAGTACGTCTCAACAGATGAATCACCCTAAGCGGCACTTCACACATAAGAATTCCTCCATTCACATTAAATTGGATCGTAACTGCTTGCCGCCAATCTCAAAGAAAGGAATGAACCAGATGAACATAAATTCTTGGGCAGCTATTGACACATGGCCATACCATATGTCACATCAACTTTCCTGAAACCTCAATAAAAGCGGGATAGCGGAAAGAATGGAAAGAACTCAAGGGGTTACGTAAAATCAAGATAAAATTAATGGCATGGCGGTTTTTCAAATCAAAGGAGAGATATATAAAGAAAGTTGAACGTGATCAGCCCTGCTTATTATCCATTCAAGCTCCACGAGCGATTGGGTTTATAATTCAGAGAGAACTCTCACCTACATATTTTTATTCAATGTCGAACTCAGTGAAGAAAAACATACAGTTAAACAGAAAACAATGAAACCCTCTTCAGTTGACGCAATTATTTTAAAACAGATATCCTCTGCCTTGTCATATTGAAAAATTTATATTCGATTCCATCAAAGTTGGAGAGGATTTCTTCAGTTTTTGGGATATCTTCTCCAATGGCGAAAACAAAAATTCGACGACTTCTTGCAAGAAGTTTATCCGGTCCTCGCGCTCCTTGGACGGTTTTGCCAATTCGGGTTATTACAACTGGCATGAAGAGACAACTCCTTTCTATTCGTAGTTTTTCAAAGGAGAAAAATTACAGAAATATGTGATCACTCTGATCTAATTTGACCACTATAAACTGGATAAAAGCCAGGCGGCCGATGTACTTAAAACTCTTTGAACTTAATGAGGCTCGAGTACAATACTTGAGTTCCACTCAACCTCTCCCATTCATGACACAGAATTATGAAAAATTCATTTTTTCAGTAGTAACAGTCATTCATTGAAGAGTGAATACAACAGAACCTCATTTTCCATGTGTGAATCGTTTTTTCCTATTGAATCATATGTCTGTGCAGGCATCATCAGCAACTCAAGTTTGTCAAAAGTATATCGAAATATAAATCAATACCAATCAACAGTGCTAGAAAGATAGGGGTAAACATTAAATATAAAAGATTTACGAAAAATACTACTACTACTGGTGTAATGAAATGAAATTAAAATGAAATTCCAAATTCTGCAATTACCTCATTTTTTGTTCTTGGGTGAATTCATCAACAGACTAGACAAAATATTGGAAACCCCACATCAAAATATCGAAATTATTTCACGAAATACGAGAAATGGGCAGATCGACCCATACATTTTCAGTATTTGGTACGTTTACCTACTTGAATGTTGAAATTATAGAATTGTCATTGCTTTTGGCCATTTCACAACCTCACGAGCGGCGTGGTTAGGTTATTAAAAAATTACAAGATTCAATAAATGGTAATGAAGCTATAAAAATGATATCTCACCAGCAGACACAAATATCTCACATGTGACACGCAACACTCGAAATTTTTACTTCTATAACCTATATAAATTCTCGTGAAACGATTATTATCGATGTACTCGTGATTTCGAGTACCTAAGTCTGAGTTAGGACAGTTCCCAGAATCGTTCATACTGCGATCCAGAACATGTATATTAAATTGGATGGAAATTCTTGATTGGTCCAAGCGTCGTTTGAGATGGTGGAGTGGTTGAGTTGAATCTCAGCATTCACACAAGGCACTCGGACATTGACAACAAGATTAAGTACATTGGGTGATGTAGAGAATAATTGATCGATGAATTGAGTACTAATATCAATGAATGGATGTATTGGCTAATGTTTCCAAGCATTGATAAAATGATGTCAGTGTACTGGAGCCATCCCCATGAGCAGTGAACCATACCCTAATGTATTGTTACAAGGAAGTGTGATGATTAATGGTACATAGTATTAATAACCTCATGTTCGTTTGCGCAATGCATTTGTTTCCTTGTAAAGGCAAATTTCCATTACGGAAATTATTTCAACATCACATTAATCATGGAATTACGTTATTATAATGGATTATAAGATTTCTTAATTATTAAATTAGAATCATTGAACGAGAAAATACTGAAAAGATAAAATACCTTTCTAGTCTTGATATATTGAGCTTTCCCAACTATGTGGTAACTAATTTGATTCGGCGCCAAACAAACAATTATCGAAGATCATTATATTACTTTGAAGAAGTAATCAAAACGCCGCTGTGCATCTCCCTGCCATCATTTTACGCTTTACCTAATTCACTTGCTAGTTTGTTTGGCGCCGACTCAAAATTAGTTACTTACATTAATTTAGGAGCTCAATTATCATTAAGACTAAGAAGGTTTATTTTATTTTTTGCTTCTCAGTTGATTTTTTCGTCGGTTTAATTTTTTTTAATATTATATTATTATTTTTTAATTCTATTTTCTACTTTAACGATTTATTGTTATATAATATAAATTATTTTAAAAGTTCTAGTTAGTTGATTTCATCACTTTGTATATAATTGCATTCTTACATAGAATGTAATTATTGTGACGGATGCAGGAGGATTTATCAATGTCAACTACATATGTGTGCCAATGTTCACAAGTGAAAAATCAATCATCCCCTATTTTACAACCCATAGGGGTGGACATTTCCATTCCAAATTGGAATATGATTGATTATGAGGTATACCCCATCTAATAAAGAAAGAATCATCCAAATCGGAAAACCCACTAGAATTATTATCTGGGGCGCTGCTGGTAAAACTTTAATTAACAGTCTCATAATAGTTCAGAAAAAACTCATAAAAATACTATTTAGCAGAGACAGAACTTACTCCTCAAACAACCTCTACAGAGAAACTGGATTTTTCGACCCCAGACAATTATTTCTACTTTCTAGTAATATACAACAACACAAACTCCGAACAGAATTGAAAATAAATTATCATACCCACAATACTCGCAATAGGAATCCAACTCACTTACCACCTAAGGTCAATAAAACAATTGGCAAAGAAACTTCCGTTCCTAGGTCCTAAACTGTACAGACTCTACTGTCATTTATAATGCGAAATCACAAATGTTCATCGTTATAAGAAAGAAGTGAAAAGCTACATACTCACACTACCTCGAGAAATTATCCATCAAATGATAGACAACCCAGGTACACAATGATAAGAATTAGGTTCTATTCATATCGCCTACCTGAGCATGATCCTTTTTTAAATCTAATAAGTATTTCATAATAACCGTACACTGACAATCGTACTATGTTATATCCAAGTTCATACCTAACTATGGACCTTTAAAGATCTTCGTATGCCACATTGCAATGCGACAATCATCGTAATTAAATTCAAGTTTTAACTTAAAAGTAATTGCATAATTGCAACTGTGTTATATTCTACTTCTGTGTTCTACAGATATATACTATCTCTCAATGCCAATGATAATATTCCTCTAACATCCCTCTCAACCTACTCTGAACCACCATCTGCCCCATCTTATTAACTTCTTTCACTCATAAACTGTTTTTTGTATAATTACTTACTTTCTTATCTAATGTAAATACAATTCCCAAAAATATTGTCACCGCACTCTTAGTCGACACTCATAAAATTCAAGAGTGTACTTATTATATAATATATATTAGTCTCAATTGTTCTATTGCTCTTGAAACATATAAGAATGTATTTAAAAGTGTATTCTATTATATAAACTATACTAGACCCTACTGTATAAGATATATTCAAATGTATTAATTTAATTTAATTTAATTTCAACCCGCACAAGAATTTTTAAATTCTTTTTGGGTATCTCATTTATTGTACAATCTCTCTATGTATTACTATGAAAATTGTCCTCTGTACAATAAAATTACTATTACTACTACTAAAAAAAAAAAATAACGTTATGCCTGATAGAATCGGTTAACGGACCAAAATTCAGAGGGTGAACGATCAATATCCTCCATTTTGCTACCCTTAGGGATGTTTTTTTTTGTTCAAATCAAAATGGGACCAATTTCGAAGTACACCCTATCCAATGACTCTTCTGTGAAAAGTTATGCGTGGTCATACATAAAAAAAATATACGCGTCCTTTTAGGTTTCGTCGGTTTAAAAATGGACTGATTTTCATTATGTTCGGACATTGCCTTAAGGAAAAATACGTTGGGACAATGATTTTGCAGTCAATCATCAATGGTCATTAATATCAGGTCCAATATTTCTTTCTGTGTAGAATAATGCACACCAAAGGCTATTTTTACAGACGCTTTATTAGGTTCTCCTGTATGTATATAACAGAATGTTTGAAATTGATTTTTACCCACTTCCAGACGTCCGAATTATTTGAAATCTTGCACACGTATTAAGAACCGATGACAATACAATAATTTCATAGTCATGACCTGGTATTTCCACCAAGGTCGTCAGAAAAAAAAACCTTATTTTTACATTACAAAGATTTGGTCTCAGCACTTTTACCAAAAGTTAGTGAAAACTTCAGTCCCATGTGGATGAATCAATCGGAGAATGTTTTTCCCGTAGTCTTTTTTAGTGTTTTATAGCAAAAAGTTAAAATAATATGAATAAAGTAATTGAGCAAAAAATTTCTTCTTGTGTAAAAAATCGTGGAGTGCTCTTTACTCACTTTTCATTATGAATCTACCTTTACGAACAGCTAGCGATAAAAAACTTAAGACAATTGATATCAAGCACCCAATGACTTCATTCTTATTATTTTTAACTGTTTAGTATATATTGCTATATAAAAGTGGTTTTTTTCTGTTTTTTTTTTATAACTTATATAGAATTTGATGTCCCAAAACTATAGCAATAAAAATAACAATTGAAAATAAAACGTTCTAGATTGAAAATTGAAACAATAAATTTTCAACATGAATACTTTTCAATATGCAATATCTAATGAAAGCCTTCCGTAATTCATAAAAAGTATAAGAAAAATCAAACAACTGAATGGGAAAATGGAGCGGAGTTAAAAATACGAGAATGGTTTGAATATCCTATCGCTATCCAACTTGGGGAACACTCATTGGGCCATGCTTGGCTTGCACTTGACATATTATACTTCATGGAAAAAATTATTTGCTTAAAGCAGTAGCTTATTGGGGACATATTCATTTGTATGCATTTATTCATTTTACAGATAAAGATACCAAAGTCTACCATATGAGTGTGCTACTTAACACACCATTTTCATAAATGACTGAATAATAACAGGTAAACAATATACAGGCTAATTTCATAATATATTATTAGTCTAATCGAGAAGTGAGTTTCCTGCGAAAAATTGTTCCAAGTCTCCAAAAATATGAGTAATAGCTCATTCGATTCGGGATGCAATTTTAAGACAGTTTTTTTTTTGTTTTTTTCTGTTGACGAAAATTTCAATTGTTATTAACACAAAACGAAAAAAAGGGGTTCAGTTTTTTGGGAATAACTCAAAAACTATAAGAAATAGCGAAAATCGGACGATTGGAACTCTTATCAACATTATTTATAATTTCAATTAAATAGGGCTCCGCGCGACCTCTACGGCATGGCGCGCGACGGCTGAAGAGATTATACCACATAAAATATTTTTTTTATAGTATTAAATATCAATTAAAAATTTTTAATAAATTATGGTATGTTTCTAACATTAGAAAGAACAAGGTCCCGTTAGAAAAAAAATTAGTTTATTTTTCACCAAGTTAGGCATTTGTTAATTAGTCCTTATTTTTCGGACCTCGGTTTTCATAAAAAACGGCATAAATGTTTGAATAATGGTTCTACAAATGTTTCGCTCCCTGGAGCCCTTCTTATATATATACTCAACAAAATCACGTTATAAAAGTTTTTAAAATTTTTTTTATTTTGTTTATTATAATTTTTTAAAGTTAACAAAAAATGAAAGATTAAAAAAATATTATAATTTTTTTTTTATCATATATTTTGTTTTCAAAAAGATTAATATTTAAAAAAATTGATTAGTGGAATACTTTTGAAAAAAATATTTCCATTTTGTTGTCAAGATAATATAATATTTTTTTATTGTTAATGATTATGTTTTCCTAGTTCCATTATTTAAATAATTATTTAAATTAATTAATTTCTCTTTGTAAATAATAAAAAAATATATATCGAAAATTCAATTTTAAGTTAACAATTTGTTACAAAGAAATTTCAAATCTCATATTTTTTTCTAAAACTACTAAAAATTACAAAAACAACCATACTCAACAGTGTCAAAAAAAAAATTTTTTTCATATTTTTTATAGATTTTTCTAAAAGTTGCAGCGGCCACTTGTTTTTTTAAGTAACAAACCGCTGTAACTTTTGAACCATTAAAGATACAGTTATCAACATTCAAGATGATCTCTCAAATAAACTTTTCACCAAGTCTGTATCTGTCATGCATTTGTTTATAAAAAATTCTGTCATCTACTTCTTACAGTACTTATATCTTTTAAATCATGGAAGTTAACCCTTTTGTACTTCTGAACGATTCTGTTGGCTGGTATTTGAAATATTAAAAAAAATTTGGTTTCAGTCATTCACATTAATTGTTCATGAAACACACGGATTAATTTAAATAATGTCAACTTCATCCTGTATTCTAGCGGTGTTTATACACATATTTGTTAATAAATACTCAAGATAAACAGTTTTTTTCTGAAATCATTCATTATCTGTTCTTTCAACTATTTTCATAAAAAAATATATACCGTTATTTTAGAAAAATCTATGATAAATTTTAAAAAAATGTGTCTAGACTTTGTTGCATATGGTTGTTCTTGTAATTTTTGTATTTTAAGAAAAGAATATCATGAGATTTGAAATTTGTTATAACAAATTGCTAACTTGATAAAATGTTCATTATATAATTTTTATTTTTTGTTATTCTATTGAGAAATGCCAATTATCATTTCCAAACAAATTTCCAATTATTTAAATAATGGAACTATGAATAAACAATTATGAACAATAAAAAAAATTGAAGAAATATTAGTTTTTGTATTCTCTAGACAACAAAATGGCAAAATAAATTTTTTCAAAAATATTCAACCAATCAATTTGTTTAAAAACAATATAATACAAACCAAAATTTTTTCAAAAACAGCAATAGCAAAATATATGGATAAAAAAAATACAGTATTTTTTTCAATTTTTATTTTTTTGTTAATTTAAAAAAATTATAATGAATAAATAATAAATAAACAACTTTTAGAAACTTTTATGAGGTGATCTTGAGTATATATATACGTATATATATATATATATATATATAAGAAGGGCTCCGGAGCGAAACATTTTCAGAGCTAATATTCAAATATTTATACCGTTTTTTATGAAAATCGAGGTCCGAAAAATAAGGATTAATTAACAAATGCCTAACTTATTGAAAAGTAAACTAATTTTTTTTCTAACGGGACCTTGTTCTTTCAAGTGTTAAAAACACACCATGATTCATTAAAATTTTTGAATTGATATTCAATACTATAAAAAAATTATTGTATGTGGTGTACTCTCTTTAGAGACGGCGCGCGCATGCTGTAGCGGTCGCGCGGAGCCCTATTTTCAGCGTTAAATTAAAATTATAAATAATGGAAATAGAGTTTCAGTAGACTTTTTCATTGGAAATTCTTCTTGGGGAATCTTTTTTCCGATTTTCGCTCTCTCATAGTTTTTGAGTTACTCCCAAAAAACTAAACCCCTTTTTTTGTTTTTGTTTTTTGTTAACAACAATTGCAATTTTCGTCAGCAGAGAAAAACAAAAACAAAAAATATTTCTCAGAATTGCATCCCAAATCGAATGAGCTATTGCTTATATTTTTTGGAGACTTGGAACTATTTTTCGCAGGAAACTCACTTCTCGATTAGACTATATGAAAGCAATGTTTTTATAGAAATAAACTGATTTTGGTAAAATAAATCCAAGGAAAAACCATACTTAATACCATGTGTCCTTGATGTACAATTCTGTATTTTTTTTTTCAGGCTCTTGCTTACCATAGCATCGTAGGTCTTCCTCCAGAATATGGTTTATACAGTTCCTTTCCTGGGATGTTTTATCTACATCATTTTCGGCAGTTGCAAAGACGTTCCATTTGGACCTTCGGCCATTAACGCCTTACTAACCGCTCAGGCACTTAAAGGAAAAGGCCCCGAGCATGCGACCCTTCTCTGTTTTCTGACCGGAGTGGTTCAAATGTTGATGGGCCTTTTAGGATTAGGTAGGACTACAAAACTAATTGAACTCATCACATTCACATTTCATTTCATCAAAGGGGGCTATGATTTAGTTTCATCATGTTGCCTCCTTGAAGAGATATTTCCAGTAGCATATGATCATTTTCAATTGGGCTCAAAATAATATCCAAATCAACTATAGAAAGTTTCATTGAATCATATGTTTGAAAAAGATTTCCATTGTCTATAATCTGCGAATCTTGGAAAGTTATCAAGTACAGGGTGTAATCTACCCTCTTGCCACCCATGAATGACGAGTGTATAATGCCATTTTATAACAAATTACAGTGGTTAAAAATCTGAAAAAAAAAAATCGAAAACATGTTTTGTTCTTTGTAAAATTCGACAAAATTTTGGGTAGCGACACCCGCCTTATTTCAGGTGACCTACTCAGAGGAATACTTTGGCAATTGCCGGATGCAATTAACATTCAACTCGACATTTGAATAATGTAGAATGTTGAACTGATTGTGAGGTAAATGTATGCATTGCAGGCTGCCTGAGATATATATTCAATTTCGAAGTGAAGAAAACAACTAACCTTGTTATATCCAAACTTGTGATAAAGTCAGAACTAGTTGACATCATACTCTGCTTTGAGGCAGTTATCACTTGTAAGAAACAAACGACACAGTTTGAAAATGTAAACATTTGCAATGTAATATTGTTTTGAAAAATAATATCACGACCATTGTAGTGATTCAGACGTTCAGAACACGTGAACTGAACACTGTTGCCAAGAAAGATTCTCGCATGCACGGTATACAAAGCTGTCTACGAACGAAAGTTTGTTAGATTCTACAAGTGTTTTCTGACTGGCTGGTGAAAAAAAAAGATCCTTATTAGCAACCAATCAGAAAATAGTACGCGAATAATTGATATGAACATTATTGCCTTTGTCTTTTGCTGGCTCTTAAAACTAAACACCGAGCTGTTCCGTGCGTATTTTGAAGTGAAGATGAATCACTCGTCGCATTTGCGAATGAAGTAGTGAATTTCAATTCTGGTTGGATTCTGGAGTCGCCAACCACTGTGCGGGCGTTTCCGTACTAGATATATTAATATAATATAAATTATTTTTTTATAGACAGACAATAATTTTCAAATTAATTCTCGTGCACATCGCGTACGGTTTTCTGATTATTTGTTGATTGAGATCTTGAGATCTTTCATTTACCAGTCAATCAGAAACCACTTGTAGAATCTAACAAACTTTTTTCGTAGACAGCTTTGTAAACCGTGCATGCAAGAATCTTGCTTGGCAACAGTGTTCAGTTCACGTGTTCTGAATGTCTGAATCACTACAATGGTCGTAATATTATTTTTCAAAACAATATTCAATTGCGAATGTATCCGTTTTCAAACTGTTTGTGTCATTTGTTTCCTACAAGTACTGTGAAAATTATGAGAGTGCTTAAAGCAGAGTTTGGAAGTCAACTAGTTCTGACTTTCACCAGTTTGGATATAACAAGGTTAGTTGTTTTCTCAATTTGAAATTGAATATACTCAGGAAGCCTGCAATGTATACATTCATCACCCAATCAGTTCAACATTCTACCTTATCCAGGTGTCGAGTTAAATGTTGATTGCAATTGCCGACGTTTTCCTCTAAGTAGGTCACCTAAAATTAGGCGGGAAGCGCTAACCAAAATTTTGTCGAATTTTACAAAGAACAAAACATGTTTTCAATATGTTCTTTCAGACTTTCAACCTCTGTTAATAATTATAAAATGGCATTATACACTCGTCCTTCACGGGTGTGCAAGAGGTTAGATTACACCCTGTATATTCGCATTGATTATCAAATTTCTTGGATTGAGTTGTAAAAACATGAAAAATAATCATTAGTCAAGCGGGATCACTTTCAATTAGAAACATGTTTGAAAACACTGCAGCAGACGGTCGATATAAAATTACACAGACGCAAGGGTGAGGCCTGTCAGGACCAAAATGAAAAAATCGAAAAAAGTCAAAACGAACTGTTTTTTCAAATTCATATTCATTGTATATTCTTATAAGCGTTGGCTTTTTACATATCAGGTACATTGTAATATTCAACATATGTTACAAAAAAACAACAATATAGAAAAACCCTGTATTTTTATATTTTATTTTTAGTTACGGTGAATAACAGAAAAGATAACCTCAAAGTGTATATTTCACTCTAAAGTCAAAAGAACCTTTCAAAACCAACACAAGACAGTATTTCAAAGAAAGTTAATAAAGTTTATATAGAAAATATACGTGAAGTTATGATAATAAAAACTACATATTTCGGTCGGTACATTCCCTGCAACATGCTTTTATTTGTTCCATAGATAGCCAGCATTTGCAGAATTTACAAAAAGGTCTAGTAGGTTCTAGTTGACGCAGGTTTTGGTTCCTCGTTCAAAAAAATCCAATTCCAGCATATTTTGCAGCTGTCTGTTGAATACTTCTAGGTAAATTCTTCATTGATGCTCTTTTGACAATGTTCAGTATTGCCTCAACTTCGTTTCAGGAATGATTGTCGACTGGCATATATATCTCACAATATATTAACAGTTCCCTCACATTATATCTTAGAAAACCTTAAATATATAGAGCAAAATGAAGCCTCCTATAGGCCTCATCAAGACACAAGCATTCGCTCTGCAAGTGCAGGAAGTTTTTGTAAGTTTTCTGTTACAATCAATCTACGAAAGGAAAAAAGTCAATTGATAAATCTTGCAAGTTCAATTTTCACTTGATAAAACAATTATTTTTTTATACTAATAATTACAATAATCTAAAAAACATGCATGAAACATATGTTTCTTCATACACATTCAAAATAATTTTTTAGTCAAATTCAAACAGTAAACGAACAATATAAAAATATGTGAAAGTGTATACATGCATATATATATAAAAAAAACAATATTTTCAATATATTTTTTAACATTTCTTCAATATTTATTAATATATCTTTATTACTTTTGTTCATTCGTGTGATTTACTCCTACATCAGAAATGTAAGTTTTAATAAATGTTATCAACTATTTGCGGAAATATTCATTCACCTGTAATTATAGAGTACTGATTTGTTGTCGCTGCTGCTTGGTTAATCACTTTCGCATGTATGCTGGAATAATCAATTGTTTTTACTTCCCCCACCTGACACACATGACCCGAACGCACCAATGCGGACAGACTGATTCTCAAAAACTATGTCACTTGAAATGGGTAAAACCTAATTGCAACCACCACTTGATCCATCACGACTATAAAACTCTTTTCAACCTGACAATGAATTACTTGTAAACACTACGATAACTTGTGAATTAAGTATTCGCAGTGCACGTGTCAGTAGGTTAAATGCGTTTCGCAGACTACTCGTCTCAACCTGCACTTTATTCATTACTAGGGCGCAATTTCCGAAACCGGGGCTCAATTTAATTCAAAGGTTATACATGCCCAATCACAATGCAACTGCAGTTTTCACGTTTGTAACAAACAAATTTAAACTGTGGCATTTAAAAAACACTCTATTCATCACAGAGGCAAATACGGATAATTTGCGCTATCTGGAGTCAGTGGCCAGATTCCGCCACTACGGCGCCACTTACAAAGGTACTCTCCAGGTCCATAGACTTGAGGATTAAATTGTACGCTTAAGAAAAATTAAAATAAAAAATTCACTATATATGTGATGTGGTAATCCCATCTCAATATGACGATATATAAATACTCAAAAAATATTTTTTCCTACAGGTATGATAAAATAGGTTAGTATGGATCTCTGGATTTGAAATGTGGAAACATTTGATTTGTTACAACTAATACATAGTACATGTGCTTTAAGAGAGTTCCAGTTTTCTTCTGGAAGAAAATAGCTGTATGATCGTAAAACGCTATGATACCTTTGCTATGTTTCAACAAAAATAAACTATTTATCCGAATATAAATGAGTTCAAGAACAGTGCTTTGTGGCATACCATTTTATTGGTTAGTAGGCACATCCTCGATTTCACTACTTTATGTCTTTTTGTTCGATAACATTCGAATATTTGAGTGGATTATTTCTGATACAAATGTCTTCTAGAGAAGGTAAACTTAAACGATGACTCACTTTATCGATAATATGAACAAGCACAAATTTGATTTAATTTTTTTTTCTAAAACCAAATAGTTGATTACATTTATTATATGACATTAGTCGGTTTTTGTTCGAGTTGTTCTGACAAATGAGTTATTAACGATATTGGTCTATAATTATTAAATTCATTTTTATTACTTTTTTTGTACAATGGTATTGTAACGAACCTAGGCCGGACCTGTCGCCTCACGCATTGCCATCCACAGCGATGATGTCATCCCCGGAGATATTCGAGAACAATCCAGTCACGCCGCGGCAGATAACAACGGTCGATATTGGAAATAACTGGAACATGCTGGGCACCAACCGCCAGAATTGGAAACATCGAGAATGCTGTATCGGAGATAAATAGGCCGCCCTCAAGAGGGAGTGCAGTTTTTCGGCGAGTCGATAACATCGAGCTATACAGTGGCGTAGCCAGTAATATAAATTAGTTGTCAATTTAAGTGTGAAATAAATTAGTAAAACCAAGTTAAGTTTATTTACGTTACAATTGGTGTCGGAAGCGAGATTTTGGAAATAAACAAGTGATCTTGGAGTGGATAGTCAGAAAAATAAATTGATAGACCTTTTGTATGCCCAAAATAGACAGTGGCCCGGTTTTCGCGAAGTGGACAATTGTGCGTGGGAATATAAACTGATACACTCTTCGCGTGAAACAGACAATAGACTGGTGGCCCGTGGAAAAGAATTCGCGAAGTGAATTTTTAACAAACTGATAAACTTTTCGTGTGAAACAGACTGATACCTCGTCAAAGACAAAATGTGTTCAACAAAAGTGCGCCTTGCGGATTTGAAGGTAGCGGAATTGAAACAGGAATTGGAGGAAAGGAACTGGAAACAACGGGTAAAAAGCAAGTACTCCAGGAAAGACTTGCAGAAGGACTTATACAAGAAGGTGAGGACCCCGAAACATTTTTATTCGAAGTTCCCGGAGGTGATTTGAGTCCGATAATAGAATCCTTGAAAGAAGAGCTGCAACAAAATTCGAGGACTTTGGAAGAAAATGCTAGAAATCTGGAAGGAAAGCTTGAAGAAAATTCTAGAAATCTGGAAGAGAAGCTTGAAGAAAATTCTAGAAATCTGGAAGAGAAGCTTCAAGAAAATTCTATAAATCTGGAAGAGAAGCTTCAAGAAAATTCAAGAAGCCTGGAAGAGAAGCTTCAAGAAAATTCTAGAAATCTGGAAGAGAAGCTTCTAGAAAATTCAAGAAGCCTGGAAGAAAATGCAAGAAGCCTGGAAGAGAAGTTCCTGGAAAACACAGAAGGCCTAAAAAAAGAATTGTGTGGTGTGGCTAATTTTCTAGAAGAAAGAATGGGAACCGTTGAGACAGAGATAGATAAAATTAGGGAGCAAATGAACACGGAGGTAGATGAAATCAAAGATGGGGTCGAGGCAGAATGGACAAAATAAAGGAAACGATCAGTAAGCTGGAAAAACGAATTAATAGTGCGCCCTCCACAGAGATGGTTAACGAAAATGCAATGCTGGACTTGAGTTTGAACTTGGATAAAGTTCAAGAGGGTATAAAAGATGTCAAGGTCATTTCAGAAATAGGGAAGCTTTCCACGAAGCCGCCTCAGTTCGACGGAAAAACTCCATGGGCAAATTACCGCCGGCAGTTTGAAGCAGCGGCCAAAGCAAACGGATGGAATGCAGGGGAAAGAGCTGTAGCACTGACACTTGCATTACGTGGAGAAGCGACAAATATTCTACAAACTCTCACCGCCCAAGAACAGGAGGACTATGATCAGCTGATTAAACATCTAGAATTACGATATGGCCAGGCCCATTTGGAACACGTATACCACTCCCAACTGAAAAATCGCTGCCAGAAATCGGGCGAATCCTTACAAGAATCCGAAGCTGACATTGCACGCTTGGTTCGTCTCGCATATCCAGCCACACCGGAAAATGTAATGGAGCGATTAGCGGTTCAGGCATTCTTGGATGGACTCCGTGACCAAGAAACCAGACAAGCGTTGATATAAGCTCGTCCAACACATCTCGTAGACGCACTGGCACGCGCTTTGGAATTCGAAGCAGCAAAACAATGCTGCAAAAGCCAAAATAAAGTTCAAACGATTGAGAAAGACTCACAGGAGCCTGCTAACTTGGAAGCTGCCATAAGAAAAGTGATGAAGGAAGTGTTGCCTGAGAAAAGACAGATAAGATGCTGGAATTGTGGCAAAATTGGACATGTGCGTAGCAAATGTCCAACATTCATCAACTCCGATGCAGGAAAACTAAAGAAGGTCGACGAGAAGGAACAATCGTCGGCATGTGTCCGGCAAGCCCCGGTTAACAACGCATATGTCGCTATCCTTCAACGACAGAACAAAGGTGTCTTCGTAGACGGTCTCATCAATAACGAGCCTTGCACCATGCTGCTAGATACAGGTGCGACTAGGACAATTCTTGGGCCTTCCTTTGCCAGAACACCGAAACGGATTGAACCGACAACTTGGAAGCTACGCACAGCAACAGAGGAGCCAGCTACTGTATATGGCGAGCTACCGATTGAAATAATTTTGGGCAGCACTAAAGTGAAACATCAGGCACTTGTAGCGGACATCGAAGACGATGCAATCATCGGAATGGACATCATGAATTCCAGAGGGTTTGAATTGGATTTCAAAGACGGCGTCCTACGTGTCAACGGAGAAGAGCTGGTGCTTCATGGGAGAAGTGAGGAGTTGATCCGTGTGCTGTTGGCTGAAGATGTAAGCGTACCTGAGAGGGCTGAAACCATTCTGGAGGCTCGCCTGGACGGAGTGCGAGCAGTGGAGACGTGGTGATGTTCGAGCCCAAACTTCATGATGAGAAAATTGGACGAGGGATTGCACTAGGGAAGACCTTGTTGCGTGCTGACAAATTTGTGCCGGTAAGGGTCATGAATGTCAATTATTTCCCAGTGACCTTGAAGAAAGGAACAATTTTGGGGCACTGCTCGTCAGTTTCATCTGTGATCCGGGGCGTACGAGGTACGATTAGCCAACCCAACAACTTGCCCACATAACTAGAAAAATTAGTTGCCATCTCTTCCAAAGACATAAAACCAGCTCAACAGTCCAAACTAAGAGATTTAGTCAAAAAGTACCAAGACATCTTCGATACCGGACAAGGAAAAGGGGTCGAACTAATGTGGTCCAGCACAAGATTGATACTGGAGGTGCCCGGCCGATCCGGCAATCAGCAAGAAGACTTCCTCTTGCAAAGAAAGAAGAGGCTGACAGCTTTTGTGTAGACTATAACCATCTGACAGTCCCTGGTCCCTCCAGTCGTACTGGTGAAGAAAAAGGATGGATCGACACGCTTTTGTGTAGACTATCGCCAACTTAATAATGTCACGAAGAAGGACAGTTACCCTCTCCCGAGAATAGATGACACCCTAGACACGTTGGCTGGTTCCACGATTTTCTCGACCCTTGATCTGAAGAGTGGATACTGGCAAGTAGAACTGGCTCAGGAAGATCGAGAAAAGACTGCTTTTACCATCGGCTCAGGATTGTGGCAGTTCACCGTTATGCCATTCGGGCTCTGTAATGCTCCCGCCACATTCGAAAGATTGATGGAAACAGTACTGAGGGGACTCTCATGGAACACGTGTCTAGTGTATCTCGACGACATAATTGTGGTCGGCAGATCGTTCGAGGACCACGTGAAAACTTGGAGGAAGTATTCCTGCGACTGAGGAACTCCGGTTTGAAGCTGAGCCCTAAGAAATGCCATCTGTTCCAAAAAGAAGTACGATACCTCGGCCACGTTGTCTCTGGGGAAGGAGTAGCAGTGGAGGACCAGAAGATCAAAGTTGTTAAGGATTGGCCCATCCCAAAAGACATTCACCAACTTCGAAGTTTCCTTGGTTTATGCACATACTATCGCCGATATGTGCTGGGATTCGCCAACATCGCTAAACCACTGACCAGGCTCACGGAAGGCCAAACAAAGTTCCAGTGGCCCGAAGAATGTCAAGACTCATTCAGGAAGCTGAAAGGAGCTTTGATCAACGCACCTTACTGAGCTATCCCTACCCAAAGGGAAATTCATTTTGATACGGACGCCAGCAACGTGGGACTTGAGCTGTCCTATCTCAGATCCAGGAGGGACAGGAGAAGGTCATTGGTTATTTCAGCAAGACGCTTAGCAAACCAGAGCGCAATTACTGTGTCACCAGGCGAGAGCTGTTAGCTGTTGTAAAGGGAGTGGAGCACTTCTACAAGTACGTGTATGGAAGAAGATTCCTGTTGAGAACTGACCATGCAGCTCTCAAATGGCTCTTACAGTTAAAAAATCCTGAGGGTCAAGTAGCACGTTGGATCGAGAGACTCCAAGAATTCGATTTCGAGATCGAACATCGAGCCGGAACTAGCCATAAGAATGCAGATGCCTTGTCGCGAAGACCATGTCCAGATGATTGCTCACATTGCCGACGAGCAGAAGAGAAAGAAGCAACACTTTGTAGAACCGCGGCAATGGATGACAACTGGAATGACAGCAAGATCCAGAAAGACCAAGAGAAAGACCCCGACCTTGGCTTAGTCGTCAGCTGGAAGAAGGGCAATCGAAGACCATCATGGCAGGAAGTCGCAGGTTACTCGCCGGCTGTTAAGTCCTATTGGGCACAATGGAACTTATTCTGGACAATGGGATCCTGAAACGTGTGTTGGAGGCCGAGATTGGTGGGGAAGACAGACGCCAAATAATTGTTCCCAGGAACAGAAGAGAGGAAGTGCTGCGGGAAATCCATGATGGAGTCGCTGGAGGACATCTGGGAGTGACGAAGACCCTGCAGAAAGTGAGGCAACGGTTTTACTGGGCCAATTGTCAAGCTGACGTCCAGGACTGGTGCAGAAAGTGCGCTGTATGCGCTGCTAGCAATGGACCTCGAATACGACCCAAGGCCCCGATGCGTCAGTACAACGTAGGCAGCCCGTTCGAGAGAATCGCCATTGACATCGCCGGCCCGTTTCCCGTATCCGACCACGGGAATAAATACATCCTTGTGGCAATGGACTACTTCAGTAAGTGGGCGGAAGCCTATGCCCTGCCCAACCAGGAAGCCATCACCGTCGCCGACGTCTTGGTGAAAGAGTGGATATGTCGATTCGGTATTCCAATGGAGCTGCACTCGGATCAAGGCAGAAATTTCGAATCCAACCTGTTCCAAGAAATATGTCTACTGCTGAACATCCGCAAGACAAGAACCACGGCCCTACATCCGCAGTCCGATGGAATGGTGGAACGGATGAACAGGACGATCAACCGCCACTTGTCCAAGGTTGTCTCTGACCATCAAAGAGACTGGGACCAGTATCTTCATTTGTTCCTGATGGCCTATCGATCCGCAGTACACGAGTCAACCGGTCAAACTCCTGCTAGTATTATAATGGGCCGAGAACTGCGACTGCTTGTGACCTGAAGTTTGGGATACCGCCAGGACAAGACACTGCGGGAGAGGACTACGTCAGCAAACTTCGGCAGAGAATGGACGACATCCACGAACGAGTCCGGTTGAACATCCAGAGTGCCAGCGATAAAATGAAGAAGACCTATGACATCAAGGCCGACGCTGGAGGATTTAAGGTTGATGACCTGGTTTGGCTGTACAACCCCAAACGTCGTCGTGGACTATCACCAAAGTTGCGGAACTCGTGGAAGGCCCGTATAAGATCGTGAAAAGGATAAACGACCTTGTGTACCGAATCCATAAGCCACCCCGAGGGAAACCAAGGGTCGTCCATTTCAACAGGTTGGCCCCTTACGCTGGAAACCATGACCAAGTTCGCACCCTCAAGCCAATGATATGACGTTCGAGAAGTTCATGTCCTTGCATTCAAACGGGCAGAAAGTTCTACATGGGGTTACTAGAGAGGAGTCACGAGACCTTTTCGAGGTGCCTGCTGACTACGCTCTAGCGCACTGTGTGGCAGAAGATCTTCAAATGTCCAGGGGCATCGCCGTAATGTTTTCCAAGAAATTTGGTCAACTCCAAACACTGCGGGAGCAGAATCCAGAGGTTGGTGGGGTGCTACAGTTGAAGAAAGGCCAGAGAAACATCTACTACCTAGTTACCAAGAGGCATTCCCAAGATAAACCGTCCTACGGAGATGTCTGGAAGAGTCTCACCAAACTAAAAGACACTATGGTGGACCAGAATCTGGTGGATATAGCAATTCCAAAATTGTCCTGTGGTATTGATGGGTTGGACTGGAGAGTCATAAGAAGTATGCTGGAGGCGATATTCAGATCCAGCGGCGTCAAGATTTTGGTTTGCTGTAACCCTCTTCCACGACCAGTCATGAAGACCGTGGAGTGTTACTTCCATCGAACTTCACGGTGCAACTATGGGGAGTCATGCAGATATCGTCACACTCCAAGGATGACATTTCGGGACAAAATGTCTTTAAGAAGGGGGCAATGTAACGAACCTAGGCCGGACCTGTCGCCTCACGCATTGCCATCGACAGCGATGATGTCATCCCCGGAGATATTCGAGAACAATCCAGTCACGCCGCGGCAGATAACAACGGTCGATATTGGAAATAACTGGAACATGCTGGGCACCAACCGCCAGAATTGGAAACATCGAGAATGCTGTATCGGAGATAAATAGGCCGCCCTCAAGAGGGAGTGCAGTTTTTCGGCGAGTCGATAACATCGAGCTATACAGTGGCGTAGCCAGTAATATAAATTAGTTGTCAATTTAAGTGTGAAATAAATTAGTAAAACCAAGTTAAGTTTATTTACGTTACAGTATTATAATGGAGTCTTCGAATGCTGACGGCCATGAACCCTTTTCCATGAAGTAATCGAATATACAGGGTGTAATCTAACTTCTTGAACACCCGTGAATGACGGTATTGAGCATCTATTGAATTTATCCTTTTAACTTTCCTGTTATGTAAAAAATAATAATAATCTGTATAGCTTTAAAGGAAAAAATCATATTTACAGCAAGAAATTTGGGTTAAACATCAAGAAAAATGCCAATATCATAAAATATTATTGATAGAAAGGGAAAAAATGGAGAGGATGTAGAAAAAAAGTAACAATACAATAAGAGCATTCAGTTAGAGAAACGTAGCATGTATAACTGGAAGTTCAAGTATGTATTAATTCATTCATGATAAATCAAAGAAAAACCAAGCTTCCATACGAAAATTTTTGGATATATTTGGAACTTTTTCACTCGTTGAATTCTGAATTCTCCTTTCATATAGTCATTTTTCGTTTTGTTACCATTCTACTGCTACCAAAATTCTTTTTTTTCTCAAATTTGTTTAAATTTTGGGAGCCGCGAAACAGCGAAGTTTTGGTGATTTCATTTGTTGCCGTTAAAACAATTGTATTAGGAATGCATGAGCAATTCTTGTATATCCTGGACTTCATTTTATTTGCAAGTGCCTTTCCCATAGTAGCAAACTTGTGATTGAATTTGTTAGAAATTCCTTTTTTATGTATAGCTTACCTATTTTTTTTTTATTTGAAATAATTTATCGTTCCTATTAATTCTTGAATTCATCAACTTCACTTTGAACAAACTTTTGACTGATAGACAATATTCTGAATTAAATGGGAAGCTCTTTTTATCGATGGATACATCCACAAGAAAGTAATAATTGGCAAATATTTAGTGAAATATCAAAAATAATTTTTATTACATATAGAGCTCTGTGGAAGCTAAGAAAAACTCTTTTATTCCTCAAAACAGGGATATTTTCAAAATCTACTGATCATTTTGGATTCGTTTTCTGAAAGCTAATTCCAAACCATCACAAAAAGTGCTCAGTGGAATGATTCTTACGTTTATTCAACTTCGTCTGGTCATTGATATCCTGAATGTGTACTATTTCTTGTTTTCACCCTGTATACGAACGCACTCCTATTTTATAAGGGTATATCCATCATCATATTGGATAATCCGGAATCAACAATTTTCACATGCATTTTGTGATCGAGTAACAAATTATCTGGTTTCAAATCCCGATGGAAAATCAGGTAACTGTCTGAAATGGTCCATCGAAAGAACCTTCTAGCTTCGTGTTCTTGCGATTTTCCATGTTTTACAATATAATCAAATGGCTCTTCAACAGAGACATACTCAATTTATTGAATTGAATTAGTTTTATTTGCTTTCATATAGATTTTTATCAAGTATCGACCACGTCAATTCAAAATATTTGAAGCGGTCACATTATATGTTTCAGAACTTCAGTTTGGCCCAGTTTGGTTAAATCGTCATCAAAACTGATAAGTTTACCCTCACAAGGTCATCAAGCTATTTATGGATAGAAAGATTTTTCTGCGAATTGAACGATGGAAGATAGTGACTAAAGTTTATCTTTCAGTCGCAGATGATTCCACATCTGATTTTATGAACATCCTGTTCATATTTTCAAACAAATTAACTTTTATCCCTTTATTTGCAACAACTTGTTGCCGATCTAACAGGAGTCTTCGAATAAGAATATATTTTTTGTTTATGGCAAACAGTATCAAATGCTTTCGATAGCTCTACAAGAAAAATGCCTATAAGAGGATTATTTTTATCTAATACTTTATAGATTTCTTGGATTCAGTTAGGATATCGTCTTCAGTACTGCGACCTTCTCCAAATCAAAATCGATCTTCAGACAATATATTGAATTGCTCTAAAAATGTATATAGTCTGTTTCATTATTTATCGAACGATTGACCTTAATTACAATTTTATTTTTGCTTTGTATCTGAAAATATTTATTGGTCATATAGACCAGAGGTAGAAAATGTTTTGAGGGTGCCAATTTTGTTCGCATAGTATGTACTGAAATCATTCTTGAAAGAATCCTCCCGATTTTTGACGTTATGATTTCATTTTCAATTTCTAGACATTAAATTTGTGTTTTTTCGTTTTTTTTTTTGAGCATATACCATTGAAAGAATTTCAAAAACTGTTTGAAGAGTTTGGACTGTTCTCTATAATTTTATTCAAATGTTCTTTTTTTAATATCTAATTACCACGCTTTTATTAGCTCGCTTATATGTCTGTCCAGTACAAATCTTGCAATCGATTTTAAACTGACTTCACGATGTGCTACTAACTTGAAACTTCGGAAATGGCTCAGAACTGTATGACAATTCTGTCTATCTGTTTGTTTATTCACGGACCACAAATAGTGAGGTTAGGATTACACTATCTCTCCATAACGGTGACGAGCGGACGTTGTTTTGCGATCTAGAGTGTGCTCCGCGATAGTGAACCCTTTTGCGATTCTCGACATTACAGGTAAGATGTCTAAAAATCCTGGTGCTTGCACTTATACCTGTAGAAGTTTGGGATCGACTTGGCGACACTTGGCCCATTTGATAATAGAGATTACGAGCGTGTCAGATGGCGCCAATTTCGTTGTAGTTCCAATTCGGTAACAGGGTATATTTATTTCCTCAGATTCTTTTTTGAGGCGAACTGTTAGCGGGTTCTAATTCTAGCTTTGCTATTGGTTGGAAAGAGACATCTGTCAAACTTCACCAATAGCAAATCTAGAATAAGAAGCCCCCGAACATTGCACAAAGAAAGCACTGTCGTGTTGTTTTACGTATTTTGTACCATTTGAATTTGAGGTTAACTGCATTTCGACAGACGGAGAATTGGAAATGAAATTGCCATTAAATCGCAGAAAATATAAAATTCAAAGCATGCAATATGATGAACTATGGAAATATCATTATTAGTCAATTCGTCGAAATTTGTACCTGCTTTTGGTACTGAATACAGGCGCAAATTCTAATCTGCGGCTCTATACTGTCCACACAAAATACAAATGTGGCCCATTCCTCACACACTAATGAACTGATGAACGAGTGATTTTTTAAAGAACAAACTCAGGAATAAGCTAAGCCAGATTTCAAATCAAAGAGATGGAAAACGCATAGATACCGTCAAAACACTGAAAATAATTTCATATAAGATGCTGCAGATGTCAGAACTTAAGTTCTGACATTAAGCAAGAATATAGACACACATTTTTGGACGGCGCCATCTACCACAGAGAGAGAAGCTCTGTTGAAGTAACAGGTGGTGTCCCCTCGAAAATCTAAACAATATCGAATCAGTTCATTCACCAGGGTTTTTAGATATCTCACTTACAGGCATCACGCAAGGGAGAAATTGAGGTTAAATTTCCAGAAAATAGGCGAAGGAAACGAGCATATAGAAAACCCGAACATAGAACGGAAGAACTCTCCAAAAAAATTCAGAAGGGAGAATGAGCGACACAGAGTTGAATAAAATGAATAATTATTTAGATATTTTTTTTCGATATACCACGTTCATAAAACGTACTAAGAATGTATAGAATACTTATGTAAATAAAATACTTTTCCGGCGACCTCGTATCAACGAGTCTGTTTAATCTTGACGAAATCGATCGGTAATGACCCCTATTGATGTTCAATTTATCTATTAATGCATAATTGTGATATATGCAACCAAACATACACCGAAATCAACCATTAATAACCTGTAAATGGCCGATTTCTTTATTAATGCATCATTGCGGTATAGGCAACTAAACATACACGAATTCAAATACTATTCAAATGTCAAATCAAATTACTTTCGCGTAACTGAAAGAGTTCAGTGTTCTTATAATTTTCTATATCGTTATTGTTATCGTTAAGTAAATTCATATTATGTCCCGTATAACAACTTATATTTCATATTTTTTTCAAAAAAACTCATATAAAATATTCTTGTTAGTACTGAGTGATCTCTAAATGGCCGTTAAAAGTAGTTTGGTTCGTTTTAAGGTCATCTCCATTTCTTTTGCAGTACTCAAAGCGATGTGTTTTTTTTTAAATTGGTATTTCATGTTAGAATTGTGTGTTTTGAATTCTGTTGTATCCTGGATTCTGAATATATTCTCATTCGACATATTGAATGTTTCAGTGAGTACTACAACTTCAAATTGCTTTGAAAACTGGTGAAGGAAGATCATAAGTTTTTGTTAATGCTGTTGATTTCAATATGAGTCCCAAGTTTACTTCCATCTTCTTTCAAACGATTTTCGTTAAATTCGTGGATGCTATGAACTAATTGACATAGTATTTATTTATTTCCATATTTCGTTATGTTCTTTTGATTCTCCATTTTGTGACTTGAAGGATGGCTTCCTAGTCCTATGCTGGTATATACAGGGTGTAATCTAACTCCTTGCACAACTGCCAACAGTTGATAGTCCATAAAAAAATCATTTTTTGTTTTAAATTTTTACGATAAGTCCTTAAAAAGCAAAAAAAAATTAATTACCCACCAAAACTTCGCTGTTTTGCGGTTCCCACAATTTGGACGAATTTGACAAAAAAAATATTATTTTTTTCTTTTCTTTTTGAATTTTCAACCACTGTTAAAATGACATTATACACCCGTCTTCAATGGGTGTGCAACAAGTTTATTTCTATTCCACCAATTATCCATGACAATGTTCAGTTAATAAGCGGTTCATGAAACTTTCAATAATAGTATTATGTCATTGTAAAGAGCACAGCTGATTCCTGGAAATTGGCGAAATAAAAGAATGTTACATACCTCACCATGAATTGCAAAAGTGATGAAAATGAAGGCCGACTCTTGATGAACTGCCTAATTGTATTC
Organism: Gonioctena quinquepunctata; assembly: GCA_018342105.1. Lineage (NCBI taxonomy): Eukaryota > Metazoa > Arthropoda > Insecta > Coleoptera > Chrysomelidae > Gonioctena > Gonioctena quinquepunctata. Next base: position 524,194 of record JAFIRS010000477.1, read on the forward strand.
GAGGAACAATAAAATTAAATGGATATTTAACACCGGAAGAATTACGTGATTTGGTTATCCGGTACACCGCTAAATGGTGAATTATCACTCGTCAACATTCGATATCAGCTTTTTTCTTAATAGCACATGGGCGAAAGTAATGGAAATATATGTAATTTTTTAATCAATCATATGTTCTCATATATCATAGGGACAACCAATCGAAACAATGTTATACTAACTATTTTCCTCATTATTTTTTGAACAAATCAAATGGCCGAAATTTCAAACAGAGAACCAATCAGGTCAGTTTTATAGTGATAAATGTCTTCTCGTTGTTTTATACTGACTATTTCTCATTATTTGTGAACAATCAAATTGTTGAATTTCATCAAACCAATCAGATCAGTTTTAGTTTTGAAAACCACCGTAAATTCGAGATTGCTTTGCGATAAAACCACACTAGGTCCTGTTCAAATTATATGTCAATGCATTTAATTCCTATACCTATAGGGAAATAGGAAATGCGAATTTTATGGAATAAGGGATTTTGAGCTCACTACATACATTGATTTGATATTGGAATTGAAGTATACAACGAATGATTCATTTATAGTATATTCGGAAAATCACGAAATGTTGTGTTGGTTGTGTTGGTGGAGTAGTGGTTAGGTTGGGTTAGGTCAATGAGTAAACGCCAGTTTGGAGAAAAGGGTAATCAACCATAGGCGAAACCACAGTCACAGCTAGAGCAGGTAGGGGATGCCCACAAGGAGAGGTACTATCGCCCTCTTCTGTGGGCTATCCTAGTAGATGAACTACTGGTAAAGCTAACATCCAAGGGCTCAGGATATGTCGATGATCTTGCAATTATTACAAAAGGCAAACTTGCAGGAACCGTCTCGGAGCATACACAGACTTCTCTAAACTCGATAAATAAGTGGTGTCAGGAAGAGGAACTAACTGTAACCCCCAAAAAACCACAATAGAAAGAGTACCGAGAGGACTCAAGCTACCAGTTCTGAATGGGGTAGAAATTCCAATTGCACAAGAGGCAAACTACTTTTTTTTTCAAATATTTATTGACAAAATAATTACTTATAAGTTACAACAGTGGTATAAAAACAAATGTTAATATACGAACATCCCCAATCAACTAGTGCTGGTCTTGGGATCATTAGATCGTACTCTATATAATGACTCTTATGCAATATTTACATGAGAGGCAAAATTTTGTTTATAATAATGGAATGATTGATTCAAAATACAGCTTGTTTTAGTAATATATATCTTTGGTTTTTTTCTTAAACATGATTGTTGTGAACTACTTTTATTTCATCAGGAAGCTTATTATACTCAAGGCGCGACTAAAAGGATTATTTAGTGCAATATTGGTTCTTACATTCGGCAGTGCTATATCGTTCTGGTTTCTTGTATCATGGTTATGAATGCTATATCCATGCAGAATTTTTCCAATGCATTTTTGTAATGAATTTTTTATTTTATATGCTTACTTAACTTATTCAATTTTGAAAATACTCTCCAACTGTACTACATTTTCGTTACTGTATAGGGTCTCTCTGGGTGTTCTCTCTGGGGGTCTCTCTGGGTGTTGAACAGCATTTTCAAAACCATGTTCTGTAAGGTTTGCATTTTTTTGGATTGAGTTCGCGAACAGGTTCCCCAGATAGTTATTAGGTACCTAAATACACTGATAAAGTATGCGTTATAAATGTTGTATTTTATTTGTTGGTTTGTGACATTTTTAATTTCATATAACGCTCCTACCATCGGTATTATTTTGTTACGGATTTTGTCTATGTGTTCAGCCCAATTCAGCTCATTACTGATAAGTAATCCCAGATATTTGGTGACTGTAACCCTAGTCAACATGTAATCTCCCAATTGGATGTGAATGTTTTCTATTTCCATATTTTTTAACTGGAAGCATATAGAAACAGTTTTTGCTTCATTGATTTTCAGGTTATTTGTCATGATCCATTTTCTATAGAGTTCTAAGTCTTTATTGATTAAGTTTCATAGCATATTAAGTGACGTACCAGTATAGACTAATGCAGTATCATCTGCAAAGGTAAAGTATCTTGCTTGGGGATTGCATTTTTTTAAGCTCAGCACATGCAAAGAATAAAGAAGTAGACCAAATACTGAACCTTGCGGTATTCCACAGTTGATATATGAGGTATTACTATATGTTCCGTTCACAGATACAACTTGTCTTCTATTTTTTAGGAACGATTCTAGTATTCCATAACATGACCCCCTATTCCCATTAAATATAGTTTCCTCAATAAGGTCTGGTGGTCAACGACATCGAAGGCTTTTTTTAAGACAACAAAAATTACAACTACATATTGTTTTTTATCAAGATTTCGTGATATGTCCATAGTAGCACTTTGTGTATTACTATTTCTTAGAAATCCATACTGGTATGTATCCAGTAGTTTGTGTTTTTCAATGAAATTGACTATTCTACTTTTGTCTGACGTTTCAATTATTTTTAATAAAGCACTTACAACGGTTATTGGTCTGTAATTACCCAACTGATTTTCAGGTCCTGCTTTATGAATAGGAGTGACCCTGCCAATTGTTAAGCATTCAGGAAATATTCCAGTTCTGAAAATGCCATTCATTAGAGATGTCAATCCTTGCTAAATGTGTGTTTTAGGGTTTTTATATCATTCATTGTAATTCCATCGAATCCTGGTGCTGAGTCTTCAATCAAGTTGTCTATTATAGTACTCACTTCCTCCTTGGTGACTTCTCCTAAATATATGCTGTTATTTAGTGTGATTTCCTCAAAATTGCCTAGATCGCCCTCCTTCTGTTTCTCAGTTTCAATAATATTTATAATGCTTTCCCCTATTTCACAAAAATATTTGTTGAACTCCGTTACAATGGATTTGCGTTCTGTGATCACTTGCTCCTCAGTAGTTATGCAGTCAATGTTAGTTTCAGTCTTAGTCCCTTTTATAAACCCATTTACTATGTTCCATTGTTTTTTCACACTACTTCCTGCATTTTCCCATTTTTCTTCAAATAATTTTTGTTTCAGTAGTCTGCCCTGATATGAAACTTTATTTTTCGCTATTCTGAACTGTTCACAAATTTCATTATTTAGTGGATTTTGTTTCTTTCGTTTATAGAGTTCATTTTTTTTTATTAGGTCAAGTTAGTTTGCATCAATCCAAATATTATTTTCTCTGCACTTTATAACTTGCTTCTGATTCAGATATTTCAATGTGTTTGATTAATGTTTCAAAAGTATTTATAGACTCCTGATTATTATAACTCGTGAATTTTTGTTTGAATAGTTCTTTGTTGATACTTATTTTATCTATATAGGTCTTAGGTTTATATACAGGTACATTTTCTTTGAGCAATACATACATTGATTGGTGGTCCGATATGGAACTCTCACTCATCTCAACTTAACACTTCAAACTATTTCTCTTGCACATAACATGGTCAATGATTGTTTTTGAGTTTTCGGTGATTCTGGTGGCAGAGTCTTACTCAGTCTATTGTTGATTTGAAAACCGCTTACAATCCGTATATTCTCTGGTTGCCCGATCTTCAGCGTTCAACAGGTTTACATTCATATCTCCTAGCACAATGGTTTTTCCTTTGCTTTCTGCTAATAGGTTCCCAAACTGTTTAATGAACTCTGTGACTTCATATGCTGGAGGTCTGCATTATTGGGAGTCATATTTGACCACAAGCTGACATGGAATCAACACCTACAAAAAATAACTCAAAAAAGCACGGTAGCCCTCAATCTATTCAAAAGAATGTGTGGAAAAAACGGGGGGCTACAACCCAAAATGATTTTTTGGCTATATAGCAGGGTCATCAGACCCATGATAGCATACGGTTTGGTGACATGGTGGCCAAAGACTATGCAGGCTCCAAAGGCTAAGCGGCATTCAAAGGCAAGCCTGTCTGGCTACCACGGGAGCTATGAGGACCACCCCAACAGCCGCCTTAGGAGTCTTGCTGAACCTACCACCACTTCATGTATTCATAAAAGGCGTAGCTAGGTCAGTCGCCAGCAGATTGACCAGAGGGCAAGCGCCCATAAGTAGAATACACGGCAAAGTGTATAATCGATGCAAAAAGTAGGAAACCGACTCCATAATGGGAATGCCATCGGACGAGATGCTTCCCAAGTATAGCTCCAAAAAAGGGTGGGGAGAACTCAAATTAATGCGCAAATTGCCTGCTACACAGACGGCTCAAAAACCAAAGAAGGTGTAGGATCAGAAATATATTTAGCCAAGCCAAAGACAGGAGTCCCACTGAGTTTAGGCAAATATTTGACGATATCCCAGGCAGAAGTTGCAGTAATACATCACTGCGCAGAGGAGTTACTAAGGCAAGAGTTTAAAGGAAAAGACCATTGCCATATACTCTGACAGCCAAGTGGCTATTAAAGCAATCAGCTCATCGTTGAAAAGGTAATTCACTTTTTCTTTCAACTATGGTTGTTCTACGGAATCACAATTGCGAGTTCGGCTTTTTATAGCCCCCCCACTGTTAACTTTCGAACGCTTCGACAAAGAACAACGGGACGAAAACTATTTTGAATGATATCACCGATACTGCTCTTTGAAATAGAAGACATTGGATTCAACTTGAAAATTTCAAATAGCATGTGGGGTCAAGTGAAACATTGTTGAAAAGCTAATTCAATTCTCTTGTGAACGAATCAATTTTTTATGAATTTCATTCAAATGTTTTTTCATAATAGGCATTTGAAATTTTGTTATACTTGACATTTCAAATGCATATTGTGAAAAAATGTATTAACGAAATGGAAAAAAAATAGATTGTTGAAAAGAGAATTGAGTTATCTTTTCAACGATGTGCCACTTGACCCCCCCTACCATTTGACATTTTTAAGTTGATGTGCCCCCCGCGCAATTTATCGGGCACTTACAATGTTTTTCGTTTCAAAAAGTAGTATCGGTGATTTCATTCGAAAATGTTTTCATTGTTCTACGTCGAACCGTTCAAAAGCCGCACTGGATAGTACAGAGTTCATTCGATGCACTCTATTTAAATTCAATCCCAGTAACTAGTCAATTGTTCAATAACTTCAAACTTTGAATGTTCATGTGTCCCATTTTTCTGTGCCACAAATCTTATTTTATCATATCTGCGTGAAAACTCCGACACTTTTTATGAATGTTCAATTTATTTTATTTATATTTCCAACAAGAGAGGCAGTTCCCATGAGTTGTTAACTAGAATCGTTTATTCTGCAACCTGATTCATCAAAAATGACCGAATTACCTTTTTTCACGATTTTACTGACTGATAATAAAATTGTGCACAGATTTGGCACATCGTTCAGTTCTGTGCTGAACAGTCGTAAATTTCAATAAAACATTTCTCTCTTCACGTCAAAATTATATTTCCAACTTGACTTATCTTTGATATCAACTTCACCAACAAAATACAAATACAGGGTCATCAATCAATAAATAAATAAACATAATATATTATACGAGGATAAAGATCCGATATTTCTCCCCCTCGCTAGGAGAATTTTTTGGTCCGGTCCAGGATAAACATTAGTTATTCTTCCCAATTTCCATTGATATCTAGAGGCAGTGTCATCCACCAAAACGTCTCCAAAAAAAGTCTAAGAGTTGTCTTGATAACTTCCATCTCTTCTTGGGCAGTTTTTGTCTGGATTTTCAGGAAATATGGGGGGGCTCCTCCATTCGACGAACCAAGCAGAAAATGATTTGGCGTAAGTGCTTCGAGATCATTGGGATCATTTGATAATCTTGTCAGAGGCCTAGAATTAACTAAGAGATCTGCTTCTGCAAATAGAGTCTGCAAAACTTCTTCCTTCAAGGGTTGCAATGACTCTTTGAATAGATCCTATGAGCCTTTCCCAAGCCCCACCCATATGTGCCGAAGCAGGAGGAAAGAACCTGAATTCTATATTCTTTGAAGACATAGAATTTTCGATGGATGATGTATCCAGATCTTGAATCATATTCCTCAATTATTTGGACGCTCCTCGGAAATTTGTTCCATTATCACAATAAATTGTATCTGGTTTTCCTCTTCTAGCCGACATTCTCATGATAGCCATAATCGCAGAGTCCGTGTTCAGTGTGTTAGAAATTTCCAGATGAATGACTGAAAAGAAGTCCATATCTATGTTCACAAAAGGCCGAACTTCTTGCCTCAATCTTATTTCTGGTAATTGGCCCATGATTGGGCTTGCTCCGTCCTTTTTTTGGCATTTATTGCATTGACTAAACACCGACTTGACAGCTGCTCGTCCATTGATAATCCAAAATTTGTATCTCAATCCATTCAGTATCATTTTTTTTCCTTTATGACGAAATAATTCATGGAAATATCGAATCATCAGTTTGGTGTAAGAATGCTTCGGGGATAAAATTATCGGCTGTTTAGTGTCTTCGTCCAAATTTGGGGACAAGTTTGTCCTACCTCCCAAAACCAAAATATCATTTTTCATCTCTGGAGAAAGTGAAACAATTTTGCTTTCTCTTCTCAGCTCCTTTCCTTTTTCCATTTGACGAATGTCTTCACCAAAACATTCGTATTGTGACTGTTTTATCCATATAATTTCAGCCTCCTTCAACTCTTCCACTTTTAACTTCCCTTTTATTCAGTCATTCTCATTCTTCGTTTTCAAATTGTCGATGAATCTCAAACATCAACCAGTTGACCTTATTAATCTCAACTTTCCATTTCGCCTCAGCAATCTTGAAAAACTGAGAGCAGAACCGTCAACGAAGAGAGGTGTCTTGAGATCCATGATGTCTTTATTCGATCCTTTAGGGTTCATAGCATGCTTCACCATAAAGGGATTTGGAGATCAGGAGTCGACTGGCATGCAGAGCTTCCTGAAAGTTTGAAAAACACTTACAGGATGTGGTTAGAAAACTTGCCAAAACTAACCGATCTGAGAATTCCAAGGTGTTACAGTTTGAAAATTCCAACTGCTAGGAGAATTGGGATATATACATTCTGAGACAGCAGTGATAAAGCGTTAGCGGCTGTATCGCATCTCCGTGTAATTGGTGTAACCGAAATTGATATGTTTTTCATCACACAAGAACGAGAGTATCACCGCTGAAACATCTATCGATCCCAAGATTGGAGTTGCAAGGTGCTGTGATGGCAAGTAGCATTGCAGAATCTATTTAACAAGAACTCGAAGTAACCATCGATCAGATAGATCTATTTTTGGACTAATTCACGATGCGTTCTTGGATGGATAAGAGATGATGGTAGAAAATACAAACAGTTTGTTGCTCACAGAATCGGGGAGATTTAAGAACGAACAAGATGCGAAGATTAGAGATGGGTTCCTTCTGAAGTCAACCCAGCAGATGAAGCCACGAGGAATGAAATGAAATGTTACAAGAATATATCATCTGATGAAGGTACCTAAGGAATGGTTATCCCCAAAAAATGGTTTAATGGACCTGAATTGTTGTATGTTTAGATTACTGAAGTAAAGTCCATATCAAACTCAGGTTATATTTCCAGTGCTTTATATTCATCTTGACATCTGTCATCGCCTATCATCATTACATTTTTATCTACAGTGCGTATTCAATGATTCAATACTACAACATGTGAAGGCGGCACTTGCGTAACTCTCCAACCATTTCGCATAATCGTCCAAATTAACAATCTCATTTTTTCTGGCAACAACCTCTCCCCAGTTCAGTTTCAGGATATCTGGTAACTTATTGAGAAGATCTCTCGACAATTGAGGATTTTGAAGATGCCCCGTATATCCCAGGGTTTTTATAGTGGATACTATATTATTCACCTCGTTTGATAGATTAATGAGTTTTTCCAAATTACGATATTTTATGAAAGGCAAAACTATTATTTTTGAAATTAGGGTTTTGATGATGAATTCAGGTCTACCATGACGAGTTTGAAGTGTTTTCATAATTAGATCTACATTTGATGTCATCATTCCAGAAACTGTTGATTTCGCAGGTCCTTTCAAACATTTCCGCGGTTTAAGCACGATCTCTTCGTTCGAATATTTACATAGTTCAATGTTCGTGAAATGTTTATAGAAGAGAGGCCAATCTTGGGGATTTCCTTCAAAACAAGGAAAATCTTTGTGCACAACTTGTCTGGCACTTATTTTCGCTGAAATGGTCTGGGATTGTCCTGAAGTTTTGACTGAGCCTAGAACATTCCTCGAGTGTCACAAAGCATTCTGATGTCATTGTTGGAATTTCTATTTTCCCGGGAACTGGCCCATTGCTCTGACAACAAGATTGTCGTTTGTTTTATCAACAAATTTATCTATTTCAGCAATATTTGAAATTCTTGATGAAATACTGGTTTTTTCAGGGAGCTGGGCTCTATAATCAGCTTTCTGCTTTCATATCTATCAAACGAAGAGAGTTTTATGATTCTCTTTGCTTGGACTCGAGTTCGAACTGAACTTGTTTCCGTTTATTTTCTAGCTCTTGTCATTTATTCCAATTTTTCAGAATAAGCTTATTTCTTTGCAAATCAACGGAACTACGTTTTGATTCCGATAGTTCTTTGGATTTAATTGATTTGCTCTTCTCCTCACCTGAAGAGGTTTTCTTTCATGGAGATTGAACTTGAATTTGCACAATGTCGTGCGTAGATCCAGCTGATGTTGTATTTCTGTCTGCCCTGGAAGTCCTGGTACCGTTTCCAAAGTTGTCAGGCCACACAAAGTCTGCTGATAGAGATCTATTAATTCCTGCTAAATTTCGTGTTGGTCTATTCGTCTCCATACTAAGGATCACGTCGGGGTCACCGAATGTTCAGTTCTGTGCTGAACAGTCATAAATTTCAATGAAACTTTCCTCTTTCACGTCAAAATTATATTTCCAACTTGACTTATCTTTGGCATCAACTTCACCAACAAAATACAAATACAGGGTCATCAATCAATAAACATTATATATTATACAAGTATAAAGATCCGACACACATTAAGAACATCGTTCAGACAAACATCAGTAACAGTCCCATTGGAAAAGTGGGCCAATTTCACATTGCCGGTACATTCCACGGGTAAGCAAGTATTATCAGCAATTTTTATTTCTGAAGAATATGGTACAGTCGTACATTCGAGCCAATCTCATATGTGCTGATGCTCCTGAGTCGATAAACCATTATTCAGTACTTGCTTCACTGACGACAAAGGACGTATAGAGAATATTTTCTGATATTTGATTATGACCATATTTATTACACGAATAATATCGCACTTTATGGTCAACTTTTCTGCTCACCAGAGCCAACGGAGTCTCATTCTCCTGCTTGACATCTTCTAATAACTTCGTTTTTATAGCATCTGCAGTTATGGGGGTTCCTGAGCTTTCTAAACCCATCAACATAGGTTTATACATTTCTGGTAAACCAGCTTGTAAAAGAGTACCAACCCATTCGTCGATAACAGTCATACCAATTCCAGATAACTTATGTATGGTAATTATTTTGTTTAGATCACTATCTTCTGGCTTGGTAGTGATCAGAGTTCTGAGTAAACCTACTCTCCTAGTGAGACCAGAACCTTGAGAAGCTTTTTCCAAATTATCCCAACTTTGGTGTTTTAGCTGATTGTACATGAACAAAATTGATTGGTTCAATCAATAAAATAATCTTGGATTTTGCGTTAACATTTTTTTTCTCGTCGTTTTCGGTGCGGATGACACAATCCTACAGCTTTTCATGCTCCAGTAATGTTTGGGTAACAAATTTCCAAGTATCATAATTTTCACGACCTTCCAGCTTTTCTACAGATAAAAACGAACTGATAGTTCACCAGAATTTTGCAAAGCTTTGAACTATTCACTGCGTACTTTCCAATCAGGCGACAACTGGGCCCACTACCAGTTGAATATTGAACTGTTTCCTTATAATAATTGAAGAAATAAACGTATTCGTAGAAGTTCCTTCACTTTGACAATCTACTTATATTCAAGACAAAAGATAAAAACCCAAAGTTGACCTGGAGAAGTGTACGTTCTGATTCCAACAATATTACGTTATAAAAGGGCCCTGACTTCATATCTCACATAATATGTAGAAAACAAGAGGATTCATACTCACATGAACACTAGATTTCTTTGTCGAAGAAATGAGAAAAAATTAAAAAGAATGTATTAAGGATCTTTTCATAATAATTTAACAAAGGGGTAGATTGGACAGACTGGACGATACTTAAAAACTAGAATTTTTGAACATAAACGCAGTATGAGACCTAAAAACCTCTTTGAGGCAACTAATAAAGAAGGTCTGACAGAGCACACAGGCAATACCTTACACTAATTTGATTTTGAAAACACAAAACTTCTTGGAAAACAGCGTAACTATGAAAAAATCCACAAGTGATGATTAATATAGAAAATTCCAAAAGCCACACCAATAAAAATTTAAACACCGAATTATTGCCCAATGCTCTTCTAATAAACCAACTGAAAGTACCACAGTAGGTAATTTCCCATACTCGATAGGATAACATATTTTGGACACCTCATGGTCTCATACACCATATCGATTTGGGAAAAAATCATAAAGAAGGAATCATTGATTCTGGAAAAAGAGAGAAATGTCTTTCCAAATTCTGGTCGTTACCTTCATTTGAAAACAATCTCTCTTCCTAATGTCCCCATTATTTTTATTTCTTTCTCATTTCTTCGACAGAGTAATATGAGTATAAAATGCTCTTGTTTTCTACATATTATGTGCTATATAAATTATATAATGTAATATGCATAGGTGTATGTATGTATGTATATGTATAGGTGTATAGATATGTATACATGTATGTGTATGTATATTCATTTATATTTTACAATCTTTGTTTTCTTCACTCTTTTTGTGAATGTATCTCATTTCAAAATATCTCATTTCAAATATTTTGAATAACATTAATTATTGATAATAGTTCCAATTCAGTTCCAGTGTTTTTTAATTATTCTTGTGTTCAAATTTTTTTAATCTTGAACATCTTGACGTTACTTCTATGAACATGACGTTACTTCACAAAGAAAAACTTCAAAAAATGTATGTACTTACAGTGTTTTATATGTTTGAGGTAAACCTTCAAGACTTTTGAAAATTTCCTACCAAATGTTGATTTGAACATCCTGTGAACATTTGTGCTGTATATCGGATTTTGACATATAATTGTCGAAAATGACAAATATTTCAATTCAGATTATCTCTAATATTTCAGATTCAAAATTGGAATTCTTCGATTAAATTGGATTGAAGAAAGTTTTTGCCCACCAGTGAAAATGGGTAAACACTATATTATACTATACGGTACCACTTGGTTTATTAGCAACAGAGCAACCATTGACAACCGAGCGTTATTTTTCACTTATAATTGCACGAGAGGTTTGTATTTTTAACCGACGAAACCAAAAAGGAGGAGGTTCTCTATTCGACCCGTATATTTTTTTTCCATCATATTTTTTTATGTATGATCACGCATAACTTTTTACTGAGACGTCCGATTCCGAGAATTCTTTTTTCAGTGGATAGGGTGTACTTTGAATTTGGTCCCATTTGAATTTAAAAGATGAAATCTACCCCTAAGGGTAGCGAAATGAAGGATATTGATCACTCACCCTCTGAATTCTGGTCCGTTAACCGATTCTATCAGGCATAACTTTGTACTGGGTTCTTCGATTTGGATGATTCTTTTTTTAATAGATAGGGTATACCTTATATTTGGATTTCGAAAGGAATTAGCCACCCTTACGGGTAGAAAAATAGGGGATAATTGATTTTTCACTAGTGAACATTGGCATACACATACGTAGTTGACAATGACAGATCGCTACTGACATTATTCTTGTTTCACATCCGTCAAAATCAGTATATTTTATGAGAGGATGGAATGATATACAAAGTAATGAAATAAACTAACCAGAACAACGAAAATAATTTATATCACAACAAATAGTAAAAGTAGATAATCATATTATTTAACTGGTAATAGTTGAAGTAAGGTGGGTAAGTAAGTAAGTAAGTAATGGGAAGTAATCAAAAAAACAAGTAGGTAGTAATTGGTAGATTTTAGCCACAAAAAATTGAAAAATAAAAACTTTTTAACAAAAAATTAAACCGACGAAATACGGAACTGAAAAGTAAAAAATAAAAACTTTTCAACAAAAAATTAAACCGACGAAAAAATCAACTGAAAAGCAAAAAATAAAATAACCTTCTTAGTCTAAATGATAATTGAGCTCCTAAACTAATGTAAGTAACTGATTTTGAGTCGGCGCCAAACAAACTAGCAATTGAATTAGGTGAAGCGTAAAATGATGGCAGCGAGATGCACGGCTGCGTTTTGATGACTTCTTTCATAGATGATCTTCGATAATTGTTTGTTTGGCGCCAACTCAAAATCAGTTACTTACATCAGTTTAGGGGATCAATTATCATTTAGACTAAGGTTTATTTTATTTTTTGCTTTTCAGTTGATTTTTTCGTCGGATAAATTTTTTGTTAAAAAGTTTTTATATCGGGTAAATTTGGGTTGTTTAATGAGAAACTGTTGCTTAGCAATTAGACGAGAAAAACTGTCAACTATTAAAAACGCTACACCGAAGGTGGAGCGTTTTTAGGTTGACAGTTTTTCGAGTCAAATTGCTAAAGGAAACAGTTTAGAATTTGAACAACACAAATTTACCCGATACAAACATCGAGTGTAATTCGGCAGGACAATTTAATGAATAAGAAATTTAGAAACATATCAATGCAAACTTTATTTATTTTGGCAACCAATACCGCGATAATTGATAAACAAATGAATTAGTGAAAAAACCACTAGTGCATTTGTCGCTGTAAAAGTTGCAGCTAACTTGTGGCGCTGTCAAACTGACAATTGCACTGTGGCATATGCGATTTTTATACATGAGTTTGATTGTCAACATAATTGGATTTTCCATGCATTAGAGAATGTCCAAATCGTTCATTGCATCATTCATTTTTTGCTTTCCATATTTTCTTACTTTTCTGTTTCAAAAACGTTTTTGAGCCACGTAATACGTATTTTTCAGGTTTCATAGTTGATTTCGTATCTGGACCCGTTTCTTCTGGATTCACATCAGCGGTAGCTTTAATAATTCTGACTTCTCAAGTTAAGGATATTTTAGGCATCAAAGTGGAAAGTGGTACTTTCCTGACCAGTTGGGAGAGCATTTTATCCGAGTTAAACAACACGAGCCTATGGGATGCTGTTATGGGTATTTCCTGTATTGTCCTGCTTTTAATTATGAGAGTGAGTACTCATTTACTCAACAAAGTTTTATTATTGTTTTTCGAAAATTATATTCATGAGAAATTGTTTTTCGCGATGATTACACAGGCCAACGATGAAAAAACGTTTTTTGGCTAATTCCTGCGTTATTTGATGTGCTGATTCGGAAAATAATAAGTCGTATCACCCAACGACATTTTAACATATTAAATAAATATAAATTATTTTTAAAAATAGATACAAAAAATATTTTTAATTATTGAAATATTATTGAGTTGGAAATATATTTTAGTGTTATAAGGTTAGCAATAAAATGTTATAAGGTAGGTAGTTCTGGTAAACTACACAGCAGTTTGTTTTCTTCTAGTTAATATAACCTTGAATTGCAGTGCTTAGCCTATACTGTAATTTTTTTTTGTTAAATTATAATTGTTTTACAATACAACATATGAGTAAAATTACAAATCAGTGTATTGCCAATACAAAATATAATACAATTCGAGTAATATACCAAGACATGTGAGGAAATCTACTAAGATGAGTCGTAATTTTACAATCGACATGTAGTAACCCTATACGTATTGTAATTTTATCGAACTGTTGGTCAGTTTCCAATCAAAAGTTTTTAAAATTTACAAACATTGTGACTTGATTTACTCCAATTTTTTGTAAAGTTACAAAAATATATTGAAACTGAAATTACTCTGAAGTCATTAAAATTAACAAATTTTTCAGTATTTTTATAACTCTGACTTGAAAATTACATGATGTATTGTAATTTATCTGAAAATCATTATTTTTCTTAGGCGTTTTGTAATTTTTCCGAACTGTTGGTCGGTTTCCAGTAAAAAGCTTTTAGAATTCACAAACATTGTTTGTGATTTGATTTACTACAATTTTTTGTAAAGTTATAAAACTATATTAGAACTGAAATTACTCTGAAGCCATTGAAAATTTACAAATATTTTTGTATTTTTACAACTCTGATTTCAAAATTACATAATGTATTGTAATTTCACAAAAAATTTTAATTTTACCGAACTGTTGGTCGGTTTCCAGTCAAGAGTTTTTAAAATTTACAAACATTGTTTTTGATTTGATTCTCTACTCAGATTTACGCATCAAACGTTGGTAGGCTCTGCGTGTTGGAACTGTGTTTTTTGTTTTCCCGGCTTTTCGGGACAGTCGGCGTTGACACCTAGACAACGCTGCGATTTCGTTACTGAAAATTACTCTTTAGTGTTACTTGAATTAGTGAAGTGTTTGGTTATTTCACAGTCCACAAAAAGCAAGCAACTTTTGAATAATCAAATTTTTATAATTCTCATTGTTTAAACTTGTGTTAATAAAAAATAATGTATTCAAATAGGGAGAAGTTAATAATACTTGTGAGACTATTGCTAAAGTAACTGGAAGAAGTTATTGGTCATAATCAAAGGCCTTTTGTTGAAAGTTAAAAGAGCAGGAATTGTTGGTAAGTAATTCAATAATAATTAACTTTCTATTTGATATCAGTAATTATTCATGGTACTCGAATCTGACCATTTGTTCGCTTTATTTATCAATTTGTAATAAGAACTGAATTGAATAGTAAATTTACGATGGAATATACTGAAATTACAAAACATTTTCAATATTTTTTTTTAACAAAATCACAACACCTCTGTTGTAATATCACTGAACAAATTTCTGATAGATGTTTAGTAAAAATGCAACAAATATGTTGTTTAAAAGTAAGTTGAATTGTTAAATTGTTGGTAAATTTCAATGCAGATACTGAAATTACAAAACATTTTCAATAAAATTTGTTTAATAAAATTACAACATTTGTATTGTGATTTTACTAAACAAATTCCCGATGGATGTTTAGTAAATTTCAACAAATGTTTTGTAATTACACGCTTTATATTAGCTTCACTTGTTTGTTTGTAACCGACTCCTTTGGGCGCGATTTTGACCCACTTCCAGACGTACGAATGATTTGAAATTTGGCAGTTGTACATAATTCTGGTGACAATACATTGAGAAATTATTGTTTGAAAAAAAAATGGCGGCTCCAATATGGCGGACGATTGTGATTATGGTCCGATTCGCTTCAAAATTGGTATCTGAGGGTTTTCGTGGTCAGAGATTATGATTCTTTTGTCAAAACTGAAAAATTCAAGATGGCGGCTCCAAAATGGTAGACGAGTTTTGTGATTATGGTCTGATTCCATTCAAAATTGGTATGTGGGGGTTTTTGGGGTCCAGTATTATGATTCTTTTGTAAAAATTGAAAAATTCTAGATGGCGGCTCCAAAATGGCGGAGAGTTTTGTGATTATGGTCCAATTCTATTCAAAATTGGAGAATAATAGTTAAAAAAATTAAATAATAATAATAAGAGTTTTGAAAAACTAAAAAACACGCTTTAATAAAATTACAAAACTAAAAAGTTGAAAATAAATAATAGTTTAAAAACTAAAGAACACGCTTTAATAGAAAACTAAAAAGTAGAAAATAATTTTAAAAGAGTTTGAACTAAGAGTACAGTGATCAACAACAAATTTATTTCATCGTAAAAAAGCGTGGGGTGCTTTTTAAGATATTTTCATAATGATTCTACTTTTAACAATATCTGTCCATGAAATGGCGGACGAGTTTTGTGATTATGGTCCAATTCTATTCAAAATTGGTATGTGGGGGTATTTGGGGTCGTAGATTATGATTATTTTGTCAAAATTGAAGGATTCAAGATGGCGGCTCCAAAATGGCGGACGAGTTTTGTGATTATGGTCAGATTCTATTCAAAATTGGAGAATAATAGTTAAAAAAATTAAATAATAATAATAATAGTTTGAAAAACTAAAAAACACTCCTTAATAAAATACAAAACTAAAAAGTTGAAAATAAATAATATTTTAAAAACTAAAGAACACGCTTTAATAGAAAACTAAAAAGTAGAAAATAATTTTGAATGAGTTTGAAATAAGAGTAGGTACAGTGATCAACAACAAATTTATTTCATCGTAAAAAAGCGTGGGGTGCTTTTTAAGATATTTTCATAATGATTCTACTTTTAACAATATCTGTCCATGAAATATTAACAACAATTGACATCAAGCACCCCACGCTTTTTTACGATTAAATAAATTTGTTGTTAATCACTGTATTCTTATTTCAAACTCGTTTAAAAGTATTTTCTACTTTTTAGTTTAGTTTTCTATTAAAGCGTGTTCTTTAGTTTTTAAACTATTATTTATTTTACTAAATGGAGTTGGAATAAGTTGTGTAGTGAATTTAGGAAACTGAATTTAATTATTACTATATTGTTATGCGTGAAAACTTCCTTTTTTTTGTAAAATTACTATAGAAATTTTTAACAGTGTAGTACTTTCCATTCGCTTTTCAATATGGCTAATCGCGGTTGTAAAAACTCTCCTAACGCTTTTTGTTATAATGTGCTGACTTTTTAATTGAAAAACATCAAAGGAACATTACTGACTTTGTAAAAAAACAACAAAATGCATCACAAAAAGCTATGCAAGAAATTGAAAATATGGAAAAAAAAAAATTAGATTAATTTTTTTTTTAAAAATTTAGTGATAATTAAATGATTTCCAGATTTTTCATTTTTTAAATATATAATAAATGTCTTTTGGAAGAGAATCGTTGGTATAAAAAAAAAGATACGAAAAAGATTTAGGTAAACTGGTTCAAAAAGTTTTTACAAATATCTGTTTCTTTGGCCTGTGTTATTGAAGTGTCTATGGAAAGAAAAAATTCAATGTTGTGGTTTTATATATATATATATATATAATGCTTGGATTTTGAGTTAATATATTTTGTAGATTTGTTTCAAACATTTTGTTATCATAACAAAATGAAAACTCCAGCTATGTTATATTACCCTTTTTCAAACCTCTTTTTACCTTATCCCAGCTCAGTTGGTACGCCTATGAACTGAGTCTCCTCTCTCTAGATTAGCAAGTTCAGCAGTGCCATCTTGTGGAACGGCTCGATATCAAATGGGGAAAAGTGTGGTTAGATGTTCAAAGATAAAACACAGATTGCAGAAAATAATCGAATGAATGTTTTTATTCAGATAAAACCCTAAAAACTGACATATTCTGCGAAAACTACCTTATGGACTGAAATAAAAACAATAATGTGATATGGTGCAAATTAGTATGAGTGATTATACCAGTTGAAAGAATGTTTGAAAGTTATTATCAGTCCTTTTTTATCAAATTGTTATGGAATGTTCAATCAAAAAGGAACACAGTGAATCAGATACTCAATGTTATTAGATAAATTGAAACGATGCACTTTAGTGAGTTCTTGTGAATAGAATACCTGTTATTCTTCTTGCTGTGATGTGTACCAGCCTCGTGGAAGTACTTTTGAAATTGAAATGACAGCTTCCTTGCGTGCAAAACAAATTTTTGTTTCAATTATTGGCTTTTTCAGGATTTCTCTTCTGTCACCAGGTAAGTGGAATTTTGTGATGAATTATTGCTCCCAGTTGTGCTTTATTGGAATTGCTCTCGTTCGGGAATCGTTTAGCAGGTTTTTTCTTGAATTGACTATTATTCTATTTTCTCAAATTTTGTACGTGGCTTTCTTTTTTCCAAATTTTTCGATCTCTCCCAAAACTCGTTATTTTCTTCCATGGCAACACACACATTTTTTCTTTTTCACAGTTTTTAGAGTTTAGTGCCACTTTCTACCTAATTATTTGTCATTCTAATTACTATTCATGATTTTATTAATGAAATCTAATCCTAAATCTTATATACTATTTACAAATTTGTATAAAATGTATTTCTGACAATTTCTGCTTTAATATCTTTTATATTTCATCACTTTTTCCCACACAACTCTGTGGATATCTCATTGACTCATTGGTGGGTTTCCTGTTGATGAGATTTATCATACAGGATGTTACAAATTTATATATCAGTTTATCTACTTTAAATACAATGTTTTCTATAAATTTCAATTTTCATATACTTTAATTGTGAATTTTCCTGAGATGTATTGGTGGTCACATACTGTTGACAACAAAGCTACTATAAGGCTGACCTCTTGATATAGATGCATCGACTAGGGCATAGTATAAGATTCTAGAATAGTAAAAAAGGTAAAGAAAAATAGCAAAACAACATAGCATCAACCACGATAACTAAATTACCTAATACTACTAATAATTATTATAATTTATTATTTTATAATTTATAAATATATATATATATATTATATATATATATATATATATTTTATATATATATATATATAAATATATATATATATATATATATATATATTATGATGCAGAACTAGTGAGTAGTACTTGAACAAATGTACTCGAATAAATCATTTCTATTTGTAATTGTTCTCAACTGAATCCTTCCCATGTGTACTTGAACTTGAGAACTTTTTTTCTAAATGATTAGTACTTGTAGTTGAATGTGAAAATTGTCAGTGGATTTATACTTTTTTCATTGAAATGTACTCTTCCCAGTCCTATTCCTACACAGCTGCATAGGCTAGAGTAAATCAACTGGTAGATCAATTTGTGATATAGCAAAAAAAAAATACTCTAAATTGCTGAAATAAATGTTGAACTTCATGATGAAGCAATTTCGGTGGATGATTTTCGGTGGTAACGAGTTGAAGATTGTGTTTAGAAATTATCATTTTCACCCTGAAGTAAATTTTGACTTTATTCAACAAATTGCTAATACAAAATGTATCTTTTGAAAATATTTTTCTAAGGAATCTACTTTTCACGGCAGTGAGATCAGGACTAAAGGAAGAATATAAGAATGTATGAGTTACGAATCCATGAATTCATGAATTCTATGAACATCCCCCAAGAAGTTGTCAGTAAACTAATCAGTCAGATCCATGAGTGATCGCTTGAATGCTGTTATTACCTGCAAATAAAATATAAATTTTCTGACCTACTTTCTTTTTTATCCCCTGTATTTATGCAATGCCCAAGATTTCCAGTCAAGATTAGGTGTATTACACAGGTAAATGAATACACATTTCGGACAGATATACTCTGTTTTTTATTTCGGAAACATCCTAAACTGAGCTTGAACTTAAACTTTTATGGTAGGTCGATTTTTTTGCTCGTAAGTGTATATAATAAAAGAAAAACAAGCCAAAACAACTTCTCATCCAGCAGTTCATTGTTCTTTAAATTCAAGCTACAATACTTATGTCTACAGTGATACGGCGGTGTCTCAGTTCAACGGGTTAACTAAAGGTCAGGTTATATCAGGCAACAGCGGAGCATTATTTAAGCAAAGCACACGCAAAATTATGCAAAAACCCAAAGCTCTATAACTACTCGGATATCTACAAGCAAGGTTATACATGCGGGTTATACAAAGTGCAGCTTTTTCGTATGTTAAAATTCTGCTGGCGGGGTAACCTTCGATAAAGCTTGTTTCTCTACGATTTTACTACCGTAAAGTTCTGTGTCTCTACTTTGGACCAGACCTAAGTTGACGGGGAGCTTGAAAAACTTTACTGAGAATGCCGTGAGACCTCAGAGATCCTTCTGGGCACAAAAGTTATAGAGTCAGGGAGCTTTCAAGCTTAATGTTTTACTGAGAAAGCCGTGATATCTCAGCGATCCTTCTGAGCAAAAAGTTACGGCTTTCAAAGTATTAATTGATCTTTCGCGATACAACTTACGGTAGGTATTGGAGCTTTCAACTTAATGATAAATGAAAGCCGTGATAGACTCAGCGATCCTTCGGGCACAACTTTACTGTATAGGGAGCTTTCAAACTTGGTGATCAATAGGAAGGCCGTGATAGACTCAGCGATTCCTGCGGGCACAACTTTACTGTATTGGGAGCTTTCAGAAGCAAAGACACAGAGACTCTATTACCGTTTGTCAATACCGCGTACCTGATCAGCCAGCTACCTTTTCAAACCTTATGCGGCGAATTTGTCACTTACTGAATTTTCTGCTCTGTCCCTCCTGCTGTCCTCTTTCGCGGCTTGCTGCTAACTGAATTGCTGTCTTGGTCGTTTTGGTGTCTTTCGGATCTCTCTCGGTCTACTGCTTGCTGCTGTCCAGTGGTGCTCGATCTGCTCCCTAACGTCTAGCAGCTACCCGCAACAAATTACCCTGCGGGCCGAGCGAAGCCGAATGCCGATATCTAGGACAATGTGCATCTCGAGGACTTCGTGGTTTCGCCGCTGTGCCGCTTGAACAGCTGTTTCTCTGACATGTTTGTACCCAGCCCAGCGACATAAATGATAGATAGATAGATAGATAGATAGATAGATAGATAGATAGATAGATAGATAGATAGATAGATAGATAGATAGATAGATAGATAGATAGATAGATAGATAGATAGATAGATAGATCCTTTATTAGTTCTTTCAAAAGTACCTTTTCAGGTGTAGAACATGTCAATATAATTAAGATTACACATAACTAGCAAGTAAAAAATATAAAAACACAGATACATTAAATAAGTAGATAGATGTTACAGTAAAAACACAGATACATTAAATAAGTAAATAGATGTTACAGTCAATACACAAAGTTATAAATAGATAAAAAACACTCATTATATATATATATATAAACACAACCCACACACACACACACCCACACACACACACACGTATAAGTAAAAATTATAATTTCTGGATATAATCAGAATTATATTTCTGGATATAATCAGGAGAAGAAAGAAAAATAGTAAATTTTACAATTCATAAATTGAAGGAAAAGGAAGAGAACATTACCCGTCTAATATGTCTGTGAAATACTCATCCAATGTATAGTATGCTTTTTTGAAAAGAAGGTTTTTCAAATTAATTTTCAGCTCCCTAGTAGGCTGTGTTCTTAACGATTCAGGTAATTTGTTATATATGTTAATTACTGAGAAGGGAATGTTTTTCTGAATGTATGCGAGGCTTGGCCTAATATTCAGAAGATTGTTTTTATTTCTAGTATTATGTCTATGATCTCTGTTATAGCATGTATAGAGGGACATATTTTCAGTAACAAATATAGTTGCTTCATAGATCAATATACTTGTTAAGGTAAGAATCTTCTTATCCATGAATATAGACCTACAGCTGACTCTTCGTGGAATATTGAAGATGTTTCTTAGGCAGCGTTTCTGGAGTATGGATATATTCTTAACATCAGTAGATGTTCCCCAGAAAATGATGCCATACCTAATATGACTTTGAACATATGCATAATATGCTATCAAGGCTGCATCTGAGGATATGTTCTGTGAGATGACTTTCAGAGCATAGCAGTATCTCGATAAGTTCTTTGACAGTTCACTTATGTGGCTTTTCAATCTAACTTCGAATCGACGTGATGCCAAAAAAGAAAGTTTTGATACTGGAATTAAGGATGTTGTGCCATGGTTGAAGCTGTCCATATTCATTTTATGACCAAAGGGGATGATTTGAGTTTTATTGGTATTCAGCTTCAGATTGTGCATGGTGAAATATTCCTCCAGTGTATTTAAAGTTTTAGTGATATTGTATCTTATTGATTCTTGATCATCAGAACTGAATATGATCGAACAGTCATCAGCATATTGAACCATATATTCACTAATCACTTCAGGAACGTTATTGGTATAAAGTATATACAACAGGGGACCCAGCACTGATCCTTGAGGTACACCTCGGGTGATAAGTAATTTTCCAGATATAAACTGGCCATCTGAGTTGGATTCAGTCACATATTGGTATCTATTTCTGAGATATGAAATGATTAGATTGAGTGCTAACCCTCTAATGCCATAAAGAGACAACTTTTTGGTCAACAAGAGGTGGTCTACACTATCAAATGCCTTTGACAGATCAAGATTGACAGCAGTAGTTTTATGTTTCTTATTCAGTGATTCGATTACTCTACATAATGCCTAATAGGTAGCTCGGATAGTTGATTTATTTTTCCTAAAACCATTTTGTCTGTCAGATAGAAGATTGTTTGATTCCAAAAAGTTAGTCAATCTTGCACAGATTACTTTTTCAAATATCTTACTGATATTTGACAAAATTGCTATAGGCCTGTAGTTGTCAATGGCACTCTTGTCCCCTTTTTTAAATATAGCCCTCACAAATGCAGTTTTTAATTTATCAGGAAAGATACCCGTTGAGAATGACATGTTTATTAGATATGACAGAGGCTCGCATAACTCATGAGCTACATACTTTAGAAGTTTTACTGGGATTTCATCCTCCCCAACTGATCTAGTATTTTTTAAATTCATGATTGTATTATAAACTTCTTGTGGATTTGTTGGCATAAAAAATATACTCTTTTCGAAAGAGTTTGGCATAAAATGAGCCTTTTCTATATAATTGTCACAACTCAGATCAGGACAACTGTTTATAAAAAAGTTGTTTACTTTATTTAGGACCAGTGTTTCATCATTTGCATGTGGGTCAACATTTTTAATTATAGAGTCTTTCACACCATTTGAGTGGCCAGTATAAGCCTTAACAAGATTCCATACTGCCTTAGATTTATTGTTTGATTCTTGAATATAATTAATATTAGATAGCTTTTTTGCTTCATTTACCACAGATTTTAGAATCCTACAGTAATTTTTGTAAGTTTCCTTTGAGATTGTTCCATTTCTCTGCTGTTGATATAGTATTTTCTTATGTTTACTGGATGTTCTAATACCTGTGGTTATCCAATCTCTTTTCTTCCTACCACTAATTTTAATCTTTTTCAAGGGAACAACTACGTCCATCAGTTGTTTCAATGTTCCAAAGAAGTAGTCATATGCTTCATTCGGATCATTGTAGGAGTAGAGTGTTGCCCATGAGGCCCGTTACTCTGCTTCCCATGTGGGCCCCTGGTCCCTAGTTCTGCATCTGGTAGTTAGTATACTATAGTAGCAATATACGATTTTCAATGTGTTTGGGTGTTGAATGGTGTCTATAGTCGACCAGCACAAAATATAACAAATATGCGCGAGTAGAATCAATTGAACTGGACCACTCTTGATTTGCTCCCACTTCTTAGGCTAGACTGACTCCGCTTTTAGGATTTGTAGACTTAGTGTCCTCAGTCCAGTCAATATGAAAATTTTAGTGTGGATGTGTGTGTCTGGCTTATCAGGAAAGAGACTCTACGACGATTATTTGCTGCAATAAATGTAACAAATAATGTCTCTTCTGAAAATAAGTGCTGTGGTTTTTTTTGCCATAACGGCTTTGAAAATAAATATATTCTACGAATTAAAAAACATAACGTAACTTGGGAAAAATAAACTAAAATTTTACCCAAAACAAAAACTACGAATCCAATGTAATAAAGGTCCAAACAAACTACCCTATTGTGCCAAACAATAGTCAAACAGAGATAATCTCATATCGCTGAGTAGATTTGGTCTCAATGTTGGCGCAAAGTTGGATAATTTTCACCCTTAATTCATCAAGATTAGTAGCTCTCTCAAATTCATGTCGATAAGAGGATTCTTTCAGATATCCCCAAAGAAAGAAATCATTCGGAGATGAATCTGGTGATCTGGGGGACCACATGATCGTACCAAGTGTAGATATTACACGATCTGGAAACGTATATTGGAGAAATTGTGTCACTGCTCGTGCATTGTGACTTGAACAGCTAACCTGTTGAAACCAAATGTCCTCAAAATTAATGGGAAAGTAGCTGAACTGTCGGCATAATCTGATTTTGAAGCAGTTGTAGATATTTGACAGGTTATCATCGATTAAGAAGGGACCTATGATATAGTCTCCTAATATTCCTGTCCAAACATTGGGTTTCTGTAGTATTGAGTACGCACAGGATTACTTAGATGCTGATTTTGCCGGACCAATATCGTACAACGGATGAATTGTATTTCCTATGTAAAGAAAACAATGACTCGTCAGTAAATAATACGTTTAAAAAAAAATAATATTCTGTTTTTCCATCATGGTTTCACAAAATTCCATCCGCCTAATGTGGTCCTCGGTAAAAATTTCCTGCGTTGTCTGTACTTTTTAACAATGGTATCCTTTCATTTTTAAAATATTCCGAATAGTTCATCATACTGATTTAATCTGTGATTTGTCGGTACGTACAAGGTGCACTGGCTTCAACAGCGGCACATATGCTTATTTCCCTATTTTGACGCTCATCATTAATTGGCTTTACAGGTGGCTCATCGACATTTTGTCATTTCCGGCAGTTGTGAACACATCCACATGTCTCTAACTCTTTATTAATTCGACTAATGGCGGAAATTGACCCATTTTCAAAAGCAACAATAAACAAATTCATTGTATCTTGAATCGAGTGACCCCCAAAATACCACTTTATAATTTGTATCTTTTCTGCCTTTGTAAACGTGAGCATTTTAGAATTCGCAAGAACTTCTTTTATAGGTAGGTATAATGATATTGGGTTGAGATAATTATAAAGAAAAATCGCTTGAATATAATTGAGAATTGTTTATTTATATATAATATATGATAATAATATATATATATATATATAATTATATTATATTATATGATATACCTAATTAATGTAAAATGTCAAACTTTATACTTTATAAAAAGTTCAGTTTCTCGATAAAAGTTATTTATAAACAAAATTACTCACGAAGATCAGTTCACTTTCACTGTCGTCATCCAAATTGATAATAAACTTCTCTTTGGAAATTTTTGCGATACCCATATATGACTTTTCCACCTTTTTAATATGAGAAACACACTTGGCCCAGCTGCTATCAGGAATGTTTGCAGTTTCTGTTCGAATAAGAGCTTCCACAGTTGAACTTAAGGTTGGAGAAGTATTATTTCTTCGAACTGCTGACTTAAGCTGATGCCATATATGTTCAATTGTAGTAGTAGTAGTAGTATTCAAGATGGCGGAGAGTGAGAGCCAGACTAATGTGCTCCTCACTATTGCTGAAGAAAACTTTGGGGAAAAAACATTCAAATGTTGCCAAACTAAAGCAAACAAAACCATTATATGCATAGTTTGTGGAAATGCATACCACTTATCCTGTGCAATCAAAAACAAGTTAAAGTGCAAAAAAATCTGTGAATCGCGAATTCAGTGCTGTGAATTAAACCAAAGTGAATGGAGTGAAATACATAAACTGAGACATGAAAATAATATGCTCATGCAAATCATGAAGGAAAAAGATGACAAATACAATTTACTACTAGAAAACAATAAACTATTGAAAAGTAACAATCAGTTACTTCAAGAAAAAATTAATTTATCTCCGCTAGAACCCAACAAAAAACCAACAACTTCAAATACCAGAGACACCACCACAAAAACACAAACACCCAACTTTTGCTAGGAAATGCCGTAAATAAAAGGGCCAGCCAAACAAAACAACAGAAGAACACAAAAACTTATAGACCACCAGGAAAAACAAATTGAGGAAATCATAGAGATAAATAATGATCTAGATGATAAACATGGATTTACAACTGTCAGATATGGAAAGAACAAAATGAAACGGGACCCACAAAAAACTTTGAGAAAACAATACCAATGAAGCTTTTGGAGCTGAAAGGAAAATTTGGTTATACTTATATAGGATCCAAAGACATATCACTACCGAAAAATTAAGGATTACGTCAAAGAACAAGATACCCTGAAAATGCTGAAATTACAGTAAAAGAATTGCCCACAGATGAATCACAAAATAAATGTTTCATGTTTGGAATCGACGAACGATTTAAAGATGAAGTTTACAAAAAATCCACATGGCCTAGAAGTGTAGCGTTCAGACGTTTGATTTTAGAAAGTACGTAATTATCAGAGAAATGAGGATTTTTGATTAATAGGAAAACCTATGAGAAGAACCATGACTCAACTCAAACACTAAAACACACAGCAATTAGCAAACACTCGGTGAGCCTAATTCATCAAAATCTACAATCAATAGGAAATAGCATAGATCCAGTAAACGCACTACTAGACCAACATCCTGACTGTCTCTTTCTCGCAGCAACGGAGCATTGGAAAACTGAAAGTGAGTTAAAAACACATGGTATTAAAAACTTCAGATTGGCCTCCTACTACTGTCGACCAAAAGGTAAACATGGAGGAGCAGCTGTCTACATTCGAAATGGAATCAGTTATAAAACAGTAGGAAAAATTAATAAATTATCAAAATGTGAGGTATTTGAGTGTGCCGCAATTGAAAGCAGGGTAAATAACACTAATTTCTTAATTATAAGTGTCTACCGTCCCCCATATACTGAAAACCTAGGACCTTTCTACGGAAAACTCGAAGAACTGCTTGAGATAATAACTGATGAGAATAAGGTAATATTGATTGCTGGTGATTTCAATATTGAACTGAGGGATACTGTTGAAAACATAACTAAAATGAATCTTTTATTGAACTCTTATTCTTTTGTGTTCACCATCAAGGAATACACAAGAATA
This sequence comes from Gonioctena quinquepunctata, assembly GCA_018342105.1. Taxonomy (NCBI): domain Eukaryota; kingdom Metazoa; phylum Arthropoda; class Insecta; order Coleoptera; family Chrysomelidae; genus Gonioctena; species Gonioctena quinquepunctata. The sequence continues at coordinate 550,892 of JAFIRS010000477.1, forward strand.
ACTCCAACTTCGAAAAAATGTATTGACAATATTTTCACAAACCTGAAAGACAGTTATACAACAGACATTCTGAACTCTTCTATTTCAGATCACACTGCACAAAAAATTTGCTGTTTCACAAATAAAACAAAAAATAGAATTTTCAAATATATCAGAACATTCTCGGCAAAGAACAAAAACACTTTCATTAAAAAACTGGCCGATCAGAATTGGTCAGACATATATAACTTGAAGGAAAACGAAGTGAATGAACAATGGGAGAAATTCATGAGTCACTTCAAAAACATTTTCAACGATTGTTTCCCTATAAAACGAATCGAAGTAAAGAATCAACCTCCGCGGAAAGATCCTGAAATAGAAGAGTGTAGAAATAAATTAAATGTCTGGTTAGTTATATCAAACAACCGCCCAGAACTTAAATATGTATATAATGATATGAAAAAAAATTACAATGAATTGTTAATTCGGAAAAGAAAAGAAAACTATGAATATAAAATTACTAACTCAGATAACAAAATGAAAACTATGTGGAGTATTCACAATGAAATTGTAGGAAAGCAAAATCTCACAGATTCGGCTTTCAATGGTGAACCAAGCAATGTTGCAAATAGGTATAATGACTTCCTTCTAAATATAATTCCTAGTTTGTTAGAAAATTTAGAAGCTAAACAATTCAGTTGTAATAGCCCAAGTAGCTCACAATCGATGTTCATCAAACCAGTATCAATAAATGAAATTAAGGATTTAGGAAATAGACTGAAAAATAAGCACACATGTGGTGATGATGACATCCCTACTAGTATGGTAAAATTATGTGTAGGATCAATAGCAAGCTTACTATGTTATATAATGAACAACTCACTCCAATATGGAGTATTCCCAGAACAACTTAAAATTGCATTAATAACTCCGATCCATAAAAAAGGGGATTGTGAACAATTCGAAAATTATCGTCCAATTAGTGTCCTACCATCATTCTCTAAGCTCTTTGAAATGGCTATGTGTGATCGTCTAATGGATCATATGAACCGTCATAAGTTTTTCAATACAAGTCAACATGGATATATAAAAGGCAGATCCGTAGAAACAGCAATCACACAGTTCACTGAAAAAATCCTTGAATCATTAGAAAATAATGAAATCGTGCTGGGGATTTTCCTAGACCTCTCTAAAGCATATGACTGTTTGAATCATGACTACCTACTGATTAAACTCGAAAAATATGGTATTAGAGGAAATGCTTTAGATTGGTTTGAATCCTATTTGAAACATCGTCAACTAAGAGTAAAAATTATAACTGATGGACATGCAACCAAATCTAACTTACAACATACCAAGATAGGGGTCCCTCAAGGTAGCATTACAGGACCAGTACTTTTCATAATTTTCATGAATGATATTTTGGATATCTTAAATGACACTCATGCACACCTAACTAATTATGTAGATGACACTAATTTGATAGTTTCAAGTCCGGACTATCCAGACCTAATACGAAAAACTCAGGACATCACGAGAAACATTTATGAATGGTTTACAAAAAATAAATTGATACTAAATGTCGAGAAAACCAACGCTATATTATTCAGAACCAAACAACAGAGAATTGAAACTCCAGAAAATATAAACTTACTCAACAATAAAATCAAAATTCAGAATAATACCAAATTTCTGGGAGTCTTCATAGAGGAACATTTACTTTGGAACGTCCATATTTTAAGCTTAGGAACAAAACTGAACCAGATATGCTATAGCATTAGAGTCATAAGCAAATATCTTAACGAAAAATCATTAAAAATTATATACCATGCAAATTTTGAATCCTGTGCCAAATTTGGAATAATATTCTGGGGATGTCAAAGTAACATTAATGACCTTTTCTGTATTCAAAAAAGAGTGATTAGAGCTATGTTTAAAATGAAATTTCGGGAAACATGCAGAGGTGTTTTCAAAAGAAGTAACACAATGACAATTTATGCGTTGTATATATATGAATGTGTTCTGTATTTGTTCAAGAACACAAATGTTACTGAACATAGGCACAGTCATAAATATCCAACACGAAATATAAATGTGAATTTTCCGGTACACAGATTAGTACTATCAGAAAAGCATCCATCATATGCATCTAAAAAATTCTTTAATAAACTACCAAACAATATAAAAAGTCTGAATAGCATCAGTAAATTCAAAAAGGGACCTTGAACCTTACTCTCTTGACGAATATTTCCTACATACATTCACATAGCTCTAATCCTACTCACATGGTTAAATGTGATCTTGTTTTTGACGCCTATTTCATTTTTGGTTTTTGTATTTTGACTATGTATAAAAATATGAAATATTCCATGAAATAAAGACTATGTTATTATTATTATTATTATTGGGTTAAACATATAGTGATAAGGAGGAAGTCTGAGCACCGTATGTCCCAAGCTTTCAGCCAATTAATCACAAACATTTTTCTTTTTTATCGAATAACTGCGTAAAACTTCTAGTAACTGTTTTTTTTGTGTACTTTTCCTCATAGTACAATTAGTACATATCATTATTTAACATATATTCTCGTAGAGTGGCTTTGGTGTCATTTGAACATGGTGCTTTATCTAGTCTTCGACTGAGGTCCATTATCCATGATGATAATACTTTTGGGTGGAATATTTGGTATGAGTTTATTTTGGAACCAGTCTCCAAATAATTCGGCTGTAGTATCATCATGATAATCGACTAAAGAGTCCTTAATAAATATTATTGGCCGATAAAGACAACGCATTTGGTATAAAACCATTTTTGGTTCCTGCGTGAATTATCGTAATGCGTTTTCCTTTATTAGACGGCGCATTAGTTTGGCACAAGTCAGATGAGTCCACCCAACTTTTGTTTGGAATATCGTGTGTATCGAACCTAGTTTCATCCAAATACACTACTGTTCTACCATATTCTCTAAATTCGTTTATTGCCAATAAATATTCAAATCCCCATTTCTTAAGCGCACAGATTCCATTAAGATTTTTCTGCTACTAGTGAGTTTTTTAAATTCAAATCCGTTTTGTAAAAGAGACTTCCTCAAAGTCTGGATACCAGTTTCATTCTTTTTAAGCCGTTACATTGAAATATCTAATGTAGGCTCTTTATACAAGGCATATATTGTTCTTCGAATTATATCTACATCACAGCCATCTAGTTTCCTTGAACCGCCAGAGTCTTTTCGTTTCTTTCTTTTTAAAATAGGGTTACTTACTATTTTAAACACTGAGGAATACGGTGTTTTTGTTAAAGAAGCACTTTCTTGCACAGCTTGATCCTTGAACATTCCACGTTCCAGAAAGGAAGTATAAACATTTGATATAATTTTTTTTCCATGAGGGTGTAACATTTGTCGAAGTGGTACTACGACCACCAGTTGAAGTACTAGCTTCAGGATGAGCCCATGGACGCCACATTTTTCACGACACAAAAATCGAATAGACACAACTGACACAACGGAATATTAGGTAGGTAATGACTAAATGTTGTTTAACTTTCTCCTTTTTATTTCTGAAATTGGAAAGCGGTCAGTTCTCAAAACAGTCTTGTTTTCCAAATCTGGTAGGTAATTTATTTTGTAACCGTAAATAGACCATTATCGCTATAATCTCGTTAATAGCCCATTAGTATGAAAGTCTGGTGGCCAGGTAAGTAAATTTTATTATTTACACACATTTGAACATATCCTTACCAAGGGTTCTAAATCAACCTTACGAGATTTTTTATTATCAAATAAATTTAAATACAAAACTGTCAACAAAAGCCAAAAATACTGGAGAGCCCACTATTATTAAAATGCCAAACTATTTCATGAAATATTTTAATCCGGACCTGGGAATCTTTTGAGGGACACACACTTTTATTGCTTATCTATATTTCGAACAATAGGTAATAATGAGGGTCGTCGGCTAATATTGATTTACGACCTTCTTAGATTTCTAGTTCTACTTTACCTTCCGTATGACATAGAACTGGATCCAATTTTCAAAAGGTTCGTACGCATATATTTCATGAAATGATGTCAATGTAAATGAAGCAGATGCCTTCAGATCGGTATTTACAATTCAATTTTAAATAAAATAGGAGAAAGTAAAACTAATCCTTGCCTTCAATGCGGTGCAAATTTCAGCACTCCACGTCTTGTACGAACATTCCCTCGCAAATTAAAGAAACGAGTAAATAACTATTTCTGTTAAATTACTTCTCTTCGGTATATCTAATTTTATTTACTAATTTCAATATGGCATTCCGTTCCAAATAAATAATAAATATTAATGAGCAAAACCAATGACTTGTGGCATATTATTTATTCCCCTATCATAAAATATATGAAAATAAATACCCAATTAAAATTGTGATTTTTGAATTTCGTTTTGGAGTTTCAAATCTGCCTATTTACTGCCACATTGAATTAACCACCGCCCAAAAACACGGTATGGATTTAAAGCTGCCCCATGTCACCGGCAGGATGTTTAAAAGTCCGGTCGGAACCATACGGCGCCAAATAACACTAGATATGGGCATTCGGCTTCGCTCGGCCCGCAAGGTGATTTGTTGCGGGTAGCGGCTAGATGTTAGTGATCTGCTCGCTGGCCTGCTACTGAATTTTCGTTGGTCTGTCGAAGCCATAGAGAAACTAAAAATCAAAGAGAGTGGTCAAACCTGCAGTTAAAGTTGGCATCACTTTCAGGGATGTAGAGCAGTGGCGACCCGCATTGTGTCTGGCGGAACTATAATTGACACAGTAGACTTCTTTACCGACTGAGATATGGCGGGCTTTTTTAACGTAGAACTTTCATATAATTCAATCAACTAAAATATATTTTCCAAATGAATACATGAACGAGAAATCAATCTATCGGTAAACAGAGATTGATTCGTCGAACTTGTAACTTGAAGATTGGACAAAAAGTCATTTGTAAATAAATATTTCTATTTCATAACCTCTGTACTCTAGTTTCATCATTCTCATGTAAAACTCCACCTGTTCAACACTTTTATTTTGGTAAACATTCAGGTATATCGCTCAAAACTTCCGGCTTGGTTCGAATTGGTAGAGAAAATTTCAATAATTTTTCTAGTGCTATCAGAAAATGCATTATTTTCAAAAGTATCATATTTTTGGTGTAAATTGAATATTCAATATTTTGAACCAATTTCGTCTTTGCTCGACATTTGATGAAAATCAGGAGAGTTTTTTGTTATGTTAAATCGGTAATTGGCCAATAATAAATATCCTGACAATTGGCTATGGCACACCTGAATTTATATCTAGACCTCCTTCAAAACACAACACACTTTCCCTATTTCAAGTAAAAAATTATGAGCTACATATTATTTGAAATGGAGAACATTGCTGAGCTGCATTCAAGATATAATAGAGTTGTATGATTCTTAAGAAACTGAAAAGTAGATAATGAATGAAATTAAAAAACAAATAACAATCAACAAATCTTCTGTTCTTCTGGGCATTTGAGAATTTTTTGTTATATTAGCCCAATGGCGTATGGCAAATATTTCAGAGCGAAAGTCAACTAGCTCATTAAATTCACACTAATTCAAGTGTTAATAATTTCTGCAACAAATTGATTGAACCTAATGAGTTCGTGAGGCAATATAATTTTTACCATAACATAATTTTGGGCAAGTTCAGCCTCAACTCCAAAAAATTATGTTCCATTTCTAGGTTGGTTTTTGGTTTGTATACTCTCAGGAATAATGCGAAACTTCTTAAAAATATAATCTTACGTTTTTCATAAATATCAGCAGCGGAGAAACTTTTGAAAAAACAATTTTATGGACGCGAGTTCGTCGATTTTATCTGCCTCCCCCCCGCTCTTCGTCGGCATTTATCTGCCTCCCCCCCGCTCTTCGTCAGCAGCGTGACCCCTACGGTTGGTTCGCCATAAGAGCGATTTTTAAAACCTTTCATCTTGGTATTTTTAACTTAAACCTGCTTACTTATTTTCCCCCTTTCATCCAAACATTCCTAGGACCATTTGAGTCGACGGTTAGAACTATGTCCCCAATTTTGACGGCTCTTTGATCCTTATGCCACTTGGTACGATTGATGAGAAATGGCAAATACTCCTTCGTCCATCACAACCAAAATAAGTCGACGATCTTCTGTGCAGCTTTCCATTTTGATGGGAGATCAATATTTTTGACATCAGTGTTTGTACATGGCAAAGCAGTGTATGACTGCCCGATGAGGGAATGATTCGGTGTTAAGGCTTCTTCGTCGTCAGGGTCTACAGGTACATGAGTCAATGGTCTTGAATTAAGTATATTCTCTATTTCCGTAAAAACTTTCCTAAGGACATACTCTTGCGGGTATTTAGTTTTCAGTTCTTCCTTGATGTTTTTCTTAACAGATTGGATGAGTATTTCCCAGCATCCTCCCATGTTTGGTGCGTATGCAGATTCCAAAACCATCTTATAGATTTCAAGGAACAAAATTTCATAATTTCTGATGGATTCAGCTTCTCAAGATTCTCTAGAAAGTTCTGGTTCAGCTCCTTTGAAACAAGTCCCATTATCACTATAGACTCCTTCTGGAAATCCTCGCCTACATCCAAATTGTCGAATAGCATGAATAAAACCGTCTGAATTTTTTTTTTTATATCATAGTCAACTATCTGTAAAACAAACAACAAATAATAATAGTTCAGTGAATAATAAATATATCTGTAACATTTACAGCACCCAACCAAAGTGACCATTTGACCTAGTGACCGGTCGGAAATTCTTTTGTGTGCACACATAATAGTCAACCCGTCACCATCCTCGGCCACTCTTTACAGTACGTTCTATTTAAATATATAGAGTTTGTATATATGCGTAAAGCCGGGATCCATGATGACTCAGCAGACAGTAATATTGTAGTACTACAAACCTACTCATTTCAAACATTCCTCAATCAAGCTATAGTATAGTCTCATCTTGGCGATTACTAGTTTATAATGACGTGATTCGTTTCACTGGATAATAGATACGTTCCTCAATGTCCATAGTCCATTTTTCATTAAGAGACGATTACAATATCTATTTTCTTCCTAACCTTACTTTACTCTATAAATTTTATGTTAAAGAGCTTTTTTCCTTAAATTCATAACGTTCAATGAGAGAGATGATCAATTAAGTATAGGAATCTTAACCAATTCCTCTAGAATTTACTGGTGTGAGAATAATCCTTTAGTATGTTTATATTGCCACAACCAAAGAGTTTGTCTGAAATAAGCCTAGTGACCAGCTTGGAATCCTTTTGGGTGCACCCGTAAAGACAAACCGTTACTTTCCCTCTTTAAGTTCAAGGTTTTTGGCAAGTGGTAGAACCGGGATTCATTTATTTATGGCAAGAAGTAACATTGGGACCAGATAAACATACTCAGTTCCACTATTTTACAGTTGTGTCAAAAGGTGTATAAAACAGATACTTTATTCCAAGCTACGGTCAGATCCAGACTAATTCAACTGAAAAAGGCTGACTCTATTAATTATAATTGTTCTGATTTGAGAATGACTCTATGACTAATGATTTATTTCTTCTTAGAACAACTTTTATCGAACAGATAAAAACAATCAGAACGCAAACTTAAGACTCAAGGCATATTTTATTTTAATTGTTACGGGCCCGGACTCTCTAAAGGTAGGGGGATTGGAGTGGATGGTTCCATCTTGAGAAAGTACTTCCTTTATATCGTTCAGCCAGTACCTAAATATAATTCCATAGCAGGAGATGTTGTCAGGACCAGGACTCAAGCTGAACTCTTCTCCGATACTCCGATCGATTCTGGGTTCGCTTTCATAGGAAGAAGGCCGTTTCTAGGTTGACCGCATTTGTTTCCAAGAATCCCAAATTATCCGACTGGAACTTGCCAATATTCGAATTTTCCGAATGGATTTGCAATCTGAAACTTGCATAAACGTGGAGGTGTTGTACAATTAGAACCAGATTTCCATTCTGAATGAATACAGCATTTACCAAATTTCAGCTATAAACTTTGGTTGTTATCGTCTTATTGACATAAACGTGGTGGTGTTACACAATTAGAACCAGATTTCCTTTCTGAATAAATACCGCATTTACCAAATTTCAGCTATAAACTTAAGTTGTTGTCGTCTTATTGACATAGGACAATTTCCAGTTTGAAACTCTATTTTCAGCTCTGTAAGGTGGGAGAAAAGTATATCAGCTGTGGCTCAGTGGCACCAGCGTCGGTCTTGTGTCAACTGTTTCCACCTGGCGCGGGTTCGATTCCCGCAGCTGGTGAAAAATTTTTTCAAGGTCCCAAGAGTGGTTTCGGATCCCACTATAAAAGGTAAGGTCCCCGTGATCTTAACTCGTACAAGTTTTCATATTACTGGAAGCTGGCAGGGTAGCGTGAAAGTTGAAGTGTCATCCCGGGTTGGTCAAACAACTAAGAAACGGTTAAAAACAATTTTACAAAAACAATGAGAAAAGTGTATTCTTACATTTGATATATTAGAGTAGATAAATATTATAGGAAGCTGGCAGGGTAGCGTGAAAGTTGAAGTGTCATCCCTACATGTTCATAATGGTTCCTAGATTTGGTTTTTCTAACTCTAAAGTTAATATTCCTTCTAGCAGCTTAATTCGAAAGTATATTCTTTCATTTAAGGTATTGATTAGTAGATAGACTCATTGACAGATAGCAGGGTAGAAGTTGAAGGTGGCCCCAACATGCTTATAAAGTACCAAAACTCGTTTTCTCTACCTCCAAAGTTACCATTTCGATAAGCTTGATTACTAGTATATTCTACCATTCAGGATCAGCAGAGAATTATTATTGGAACATTACAGGGTATCGTTGAAGTTGAGTTGAGTACCCTCCATCTCTATAATGTTCCCAGATTTATTTTTGCTGTTCCCAAAATTGATATTAATTCCCTCAGTTTAATCAATGAAGTGTGTATTTCAATTCTAGATGTTAAATTGCTAGGAGAATATGATTGGGAGATGGCAGCGCAGTGCTGAAGTTGAATCGTAGGAAGTACATACAACGTTACATATGAAGCGTATTCACCTCATACTTATAAAGTGATTTATACTCACCTCGTTCTCTTCATGAAGTCCTAGACTTGTTATCAGCTGCTGTGCCATTTTATAACTTCAGGAGCAAGACAGGATAAGAAACCATTGAAGGAATTTACTTACTTTCTGCTAGGTTCTTGTCATCGGAGAACTTTTCACGTGGGAACAGATGGTGATTCTATCTGCTTGGTATGCTCTTCTTCTGAATGATATTTCCATTTTCAGTCAATGCTCTGATGTTTTCCATAGTTGATTTCATAAAACTAGTTCTTATTATGAAAAGAAACACTCCCCCTATCCACCAAGATCTAGGAATTTATGTAATCTAACAAGACTCCGGGTCAAACCGTCCCAGTATTTTTTTTTTTTTTTTTTTAGATAATGCTTTTTTTATTCAATTAATAATTAATATACAAAAGTCTACAATACAAAAAAAATCTTAACCTATACCACATATTTCAGACTATAAAGAATAACAATTTCAGCAGATGTATACATGCATATATCCATACACACATGTACATAGAAAATGTAAATAAAAAACAATTCAGATATTCAAGGACAAGCTCAATTAAAACTATTTAAAACTAGCGAACATATCACAATAAACCTGTTCCCGAAACAATGAAGATTCTAGACAAATATATGACATGTATATACCAATATAGTCAATATTTTTGTAAAGCATTGTTCCTAATCAGCAATAATTGCTGGTACCGGAACATATATATTTTAAATTTAATGGTTTTTAACATTCAGAAAATGTTTCATTATTCAATGGCGGAATTTTCCAACCTCTAAAATAACCCCCCTACCAAACCCAGATATTGTTTTATTCTAGCGTTTTAAAAACAATTTTCCAAGTAACAAATTAATACTTTGTTCAGGGCGTGTTTCACTCCTGTAAATGTCCAAATTCAAATGTCAGATTCTCATTTCCTTCTTTCATCTGAATATTGCTATATTATTTATTATGGGGTGGTTCTTCTCCCATGAGGCTACTTGGCAAAAATATTTCTCATTTCCAGCGGCCAGAAAATGACATGTATGACATAATATAAGAAAAAAATATTTTGTATTTCAGCACTTCTAAACCGTTTTTGAAAAAATATCCATGAAATGTTTACTAACGGACTCATTGTGTTTTTTTTTTCAGATTATCGGCGCCCAAAAGCTTGAATCCGAAGACAAGAAACAGATACCCAAAACATATCAATTATTCAACAAGTTAACTTGGACAATAGGCACAGCTCGTAATGCCATATTGGTGTTGATCTGCGGCTTCATAGGGTATTTCTATTGTTCGAAAGGACCCCGCCTTTCCGAGTCATTGGCAATGTTCCGGATGGGCTTCCGCAAGTTAAGTTGCCACCGTTCGGTTACATGGAACTCGTGAATGGGACCGAAATATATCACAGTTTTGTCGAAATGGTGAACAATCTAGGAAGTGGAATTATCATAGTGCCTTTGATTGGTCTCATGGAGGATATTGCTATCTGCAAAGCGTTCGGTGAGATTCATTTTACGTGAATATTCTTGCTTTTCATTACACGCATTGTATTATCTCCATCTGTGAGTTTATTTTTATGCTTCTATTTTTGTATGCAAAAAATAGGTATGCAAATATGTATTAAATAAAAATACAATTCGACATTTTCAAATGATAAAAAATCTAGATGGTGGCACAAATATGGCAGACAAATTATCAATCTTACCCCGATTCACGTCAAAATCGATATCTGAGTGGCATATTAGTATACATTTTCCTTTCATTCAATTTGAAATTTGTGGAGGTTTTTCTCAAAAAAAAAATCTTATATATTTTTTAATTGTCTCATATCGGTAGCCATAACAATCTCCACTAATATCGATATAATGCTGCAGTAATGTGTGAGTGACCAACACGCTCCATACCGACGTGTATATTTAATTTCACAAAAGTATGCATTAACTTTTGTTGCCTATGCGTAGTACTCGCTTATGAATTCAATTTCGCAAGGGCGTTTAGCTTCTCCTACAAGTTTCTTCAGTAAAATTCGACTATAATTGAGTTTCTATTTCAAGGAGAGTTCATGTATCATTCGCTGGCCGATATATTTAAGATTATTTACGTATAAAAATTATATAATAATCGCAGGTTGTTGCATATTTGAGAACAATTATCTTGTCTGATTTTATTTTGACAATTCAATTATTAATGTTTTTTATCAACAACCCTCTTGTTTGAGAATATAAAGAGTACAAAATGAATAAAGCAAACACTAAGTATTTCAATACACCATCCGTTTGATATTCATTTTGATTCCTTTGCTTCAAACTGATGCTTGCTCAACGCTTTAGTGAAAATATATCTGCCAGTTGGTCTTCACTTTTCACGAATTGCAGTTCGAAAATTTTTCCGAGTCTGTCAATATGTTTTGTTCGCTTATAAGAATATTTATCTTGTATCATTCTCATGGCACTTTGATTAACCATTCTGATGACAACTGGACGCTGAAAGATCTGCAGTTCTTCCATCAATTTCACTATTCCAATGGTTTCTTCCACGGCTTCAGTCGCTGATACATATTCAGATTCAGCAGTTGACAGAGCTACAATATTTTGACGTCTGGAAAACTGATAGGTGATCCTTCAAAAAACATCACAAATCCAGAAGTTGATTTTCTGGTTTTAGTGTAACTTACAAAATCAGCATCACTGTAACTCACTATTGGAATCTCATAAGAGTTTTGACTTTCAAACCATTCCTTCGCTCCTTTCAAGTATCTCAAAATTCCTTTCATTCCCTCCCAATGAATATCACATGGAGTTTCCACATATCTGTTCAACTTGTTGATATCAAATGTGATGGTCTACTAACTGAGGCCAGAAACAGTAATCCACCTATTGCTTCTCGATATGGTGAAGGACATGTAGAAGTTACTTGTTCTAAATCTTTGGTTTGGTCTGTAAAGTAATTTTTCAATGAAATTTCCCCTGAGTTCACTTCCATTTCGACTGATTTCCATTCCTAGATAGCATTTAACTTCTTCTCTAGTAATTTCGAAATTATTTTCAAGATGCAGTGAATTTTCTATTTCAGATTCATTTGTTGATGCGATTAGTCCGTCGTCAACAAATATAACAATTTATCTCCGCTTCTATGATTTTTGTAAAAAATACATGGATCATTCTCATACAAGATTAAATGTAATGTATCGACGAATTACTTGTTTCAATTCCGGGGAGCTTGCTTGAGTACATGAATACTATTTTTATTAACCGACGAAACCAAAAAGGAGGAGGTTCTCTAGTCGACGCGAATATTTTTTTTTATGTATGACCACGCATAACTTTTTAGTGAGACGTCCGATTCCGATAATTCTATTCTCAGTGGATAGGGTTTACTTCGAAGTTGGTCCCATTTGAATTTAAAAAATGAAATCCACCCCTAAGGGTAGCAAAATGAAGGATATTGATCACTCACCCTCTGAATTCTGGTCCGTTAACCGATTCTATCAGGCATAACTTTGTACTGGGTTTTTCGATTTGGATGATTCTTTTTCTATTATATAAGGTATACCTCATAGTTGATCATATTTGGATTTCGAATGGGATTATACACCCTTACGGGTAGAAAATTAGGGGATAATTGATTTTTCACTTGTGAAGATTGGCACACATATGTAGTTGACAATGACAAATCCGAGGACAAATCGCCATTGTCATTATTTTTGTTCTCCTACATCCGTCACAATAATTATATTCTATGAGAGGATGGAATTATATACAAAGTAATGAAATAAACTAACCAGAACAACAAAAATAATTTATATTACAACAAATAATAAAAGTAGATAATCATTGATTTGTTGAAAATATAAACAGGATGTTCATAAAATCAGATGTGGAATCATCTGCGACTGAAAGATAAACTTTAGTCACTATCTTCCATTGTCAAGATAACCTCTTGTGGGGTATTCATGTTGAAAAGGGAAACATTCTCAATTGAATATTGATAGAAAGATTTTTCTGTGAATTGAAAAATCTTTCTATCAATATTCAATTGAGAATGTTTCCCTTTTCTAGATAATCATATTATTTAACTGGTAATAGTTGAAGTAAGGTGGGTAAGTAAGTATTTTGGAAGTAATAAAAAAACAAGTAGGTAGTAATTAGTATATTTCAACCACAAAAAAATTGAAAAATAAAAACTTTCAACAAAAAATTAAACCGACGAGAAACCGAACTGAAAAGCAAAAAATAAAATAAACCTTTTTAGTCTTAATAACTAAGCTCCTAAACTAATGTAAGTAACTAATTTTGAGTCAGCGCCAATCAAAAAATCAACGAAGATCATTAAATTACTTCAAATAGCTTATCAAAATGTCACCGCGCATCTAGATGCCATCATTTTACGCTTTACCTAACTCATTTCTTGTTTGTTTGGCGCCGACTCAAAATTAGTTACTTACATTAGTTCAGGAGCTTAGTTATTAAGACTAAGAAGGTTTATTTTCTTTTTTGCTTTTCAGTTCCGTTTTTCGTCGGTTTAATTTTTTGTTAAAAAGTTTTTAATAAGATGACATCTCGTTCAGTCCCGTCTTCAAATCCTGGAGGTTGTTGCTATCTAGATATTCCCGTCCAAGTTTCCATTCAGGAATGCAGTTTTGACGTCGAACTGTGTCAAAAACATTCAATTGCATGATTTTATTCCCAAAATCGATCTTATAGATTTGTACTGTGCTACTGGAATAAATGTTTCGTGATAATCTGTTCCATATTTCTGACTACATCCTTGGGCGACTAATCTTGCTTTATGAAGTCCATTTGATTTCAATTTGTGAATCCACATACAATTCAGAGTTTTTTTATTCTGTGGAAGAGATGTAAATTCCCATGTTCGATTTTCAAGTTGAGCATCTATTTCTTTTTTCATAGCTTCTTTCCATTCCTAACTTTCTATTGCTTGACATAATCGTTGTATTTGGTTGGAACTTCCAACAACATCTTTCTTTCAAGGGCCTATTTTCTGTAGATTCATCAACATGTTCAACAACTTTATTTGCTATTTCTTCTTCAACTTTATTTTCATTTGTTCCATTCACCAGTTCACTGTTTACAGGTGATTTGGGAAGTATCATATCCATTGTCTGTATTGATTTTTCTTCCATTTTAGTCGTGAATTCGTCTTGACTTCTCTTGAAAATTACATCTCTGCAAACGTCAATATTTTTGTCAGTTGGAAAATATATTCGATACCTTTTTGATCGCTCAGAATAACCTATAAATATACACTTTCTTTACTTTTCCAGCCCCATTTTACCGTTTTTGTTTGGGTACATTTTTATATACTTCCGAAAATTTTTAGACGATCAATTTCTGTATTCTTATTGAGGATCAATTCAAAAGGGTTTTTATCTGGTATGGAACACTTACCAGTTATGTTCAAAACGTATGAAACCTATTGGTTTCCAATTCAAACTTTGGTATGAACTCAGATATTTTTGTTATGACTTCACTCTTGTGCTCCATAAAATAAACATTTCTGTAGTGGGAAGAATGATCTTTCAATAGAAGAAAATATACTGAACCGCTATTTGATTTTACTTCCATAGGGGCGCTGACATCTGCATGGACAATTTCACCTGATTTTGAGGTCACCCTTGAAGAATTTGGAAATTTTTCTCTGGTCTTTTTCTCTGTTTAAAATCAAAAATTTTCAGAATATTCCGACATTGAATGACATTTTGATAAACCGATAACTCATGCCAAAGTTTCAGAGATCGTTTTTTTTTGGAACCCACAAAGCTTGAGTATATTTTTCTAGATCCATTTGGAGTCTAAATAAATGTCCATCACGTTCACCCACAATTATGATTTGATTATCCTTGATTATTTTACATTGTCTTTTATTGGTGATAATTATGTAACCTTTATCAGAAACCGCACTGGCTGGAAAATAAACTACACTTTAGATCTGGAACATGTAGAACCTTTTCGATGGTATCATTTTTCCTCCGAATGTTGACCGATATAGTACCTCTTTCTTCAACTGCTAATCTCGTTTCATCACCGATGATAATATATTCTTTAATATTGAGTTTTTCATAATTGTTGAACCATGATCTGTTGAAAGTCATGTGATGACTCGCTCCACTGTCCAAATACCAATCACTTCTGGATCCACCATTCGTGTTGGTCATGAGAACGTAGTTAGTTAGACCTTGTTGATGATGGTCTTTGTTCCAACTTCTTCTTCTTGAACCAACAATCGCGTCCACAATGTTCGTTTTTAGCAATAATTACATATCACGTTTAATTTTCAATCCTCCTGGCATATTTTGTTCTCCAATTTGATTTTTCTGTAGAAAATGCTTCAACCATCCCTTCATCTGTGTGTCCTTATTCCAGATTCTTTCAATCTTGATATCATGTTTTTCATGGAGAGTTGTCCCAAGCGGAGTGGAAATGTTCAAACTTTCTGGTAATGTCATCAGAATTTTGTTTACTGGCATATTCGCACTGATTTCATCTCCACGCGATTTCAGTTCATGGCTCAGGTTCTCGAGCTCCGCTAAATGTGCTGCTACCCCATCATTTCTGAAGACGTATGCATCAAATCTTTGTTGAAGGGAATGTGAATTCGCTTCGGTTGTTTTTCCGAACAGAGTTTGTATTCTGGTCCAAATGTCTGCTGAACTTTTGCAAGCGATCAGATGAGTGATAACTCTTTCGCTAACTGAAGTCACGATTACTCGTTGTGCTTTCAAGGCATCTTCACCCCATTTCTTGTTTTTTTTTGGTATTCACTGAAGGAGAAGAACTTAAAGAATATTTTTTAATGATAAAGAAAATATTTAAGAACAATTATCTTGTCTAATATTATTTTGACAATTCAATCATCACTTTTTTTATCAACAACTCTCTTGTTTTAAAATATATAGAGTACAAAATGAATAAAGCACTACACTGAACACTAAGTATTTCAACATATTTATATTACAACCTTTTCATTTCAGCTAATGGCAAAGCCGTCGACGCTACGCAAGAACTCCTGGCCATAGGTCTCTGTAACATAGGCAACTCGTTCGTCCAAGGATATCCGGGAACAGGAGCTTTGGCAAGGAGTGCTGTGAATAATTCGAGTGGGGTTCGAACGCCCATGGGAGGATTTTATACCGGAGTTCTAGTCATTGCGTCTCTTCTGGTATTCACGCCATACTTCTATTACATTCCCAATGCGGTTTTGGGAGCTGTCATTATAGCTGCCGTTGCATTCATGGTAGAAATAAAGGTGATCAAGCCTATGTGGAAATCGAAAAGTGAGTATTTTTCTGGCCAAAGTGTATCCATGGATATTGAGAAAAACATTTTGTACTGAATTCCGAAGAAATTGAATGACTGCCACAGTCGGCAAAAATAGATAACATTTTCAAATATTAACATGCATGACGTTTTATGAATCAATCATTCATGATGAAGTTAATGTTTTTATACCATCGAATTTTATAGTTTTTTCTACTTTTCGGCCAATCTTCACGCTGGATACACGATAGTTACTTGTGGAGTGCAAAGTGGAACATTGCCTATTAAACTACTCAAAATCGGCAATTTTCCTCGCTTTCGAAACTCACATAACGTTTATCCTACAAGATACACAAACATATACCTACTTCGTAATTCATAAATGAAACTAAAAATTCAGATTTAATATTTTGATGGGAACTGCGTAGGGTCTACTCACAGTGTAAGTACCTCTCCATGGCAGTTAGACTTCAGCTGCCAAAGTCTAGTTGAATGGAATTAGACCTCTCACTCTATGAATTGATTCACGTGGTGTATTTCGATATAGAATTAAGGTGTTAGTCAAAAATCAGCCAGTCTGGATCGGTTAGCCAAGTTAACCCCGAGTTTGTTTTTAACTTTCCATTCAAAAACCGGGCCCCAGATATACTCTAACAATACAATACTTATTCACAATTACAATCCTTAACAATAATCACAAGAATAACTTCTGACTGTCTAACGACTTCTCATTGACTCGCCTGTCGCATATGTCGGACTCTAACGGTCGGTTTTCTTCTCGAGTCTTCGAATGGCGGTTATCGAACATTTGGAACATCACATCATCAGTAACGGCCATTTCTCGAAGTTTCCATTGGCGGTTATCGAACATCTGGAACAAGACGTCACTCCCAACGGTCGGGCCGTCGGTTGTAACAGCACAGTGGTGAACTCAGAGTATTTTCGTGATTTCCGTAACACTGTCTCCCCTCTAATTTTGATCGTCCATCAAAAGTATTCGGTTCACCATGATAGGGCTTCAGTCTGTCGGGGTGAACAACCTTAATCTTAGTCCTAGGGCTGCGCTGGATTCTGTAAACCACGACGTTGATCCTCTACTTTACCTCGTACGGTCCTTCCCAAAACGGTGTTAGTTTGGGGAATACACCTTTATTCCGCCGTGGGTTGTAGCCAAACCTGGTTATCTTCCTTGAATCGTCCTGAATTAGCTTCCAAATCATAAGGAGCTTTCATCCTGTCACTGGCCAGTTTCAACCTCTTCCGAGCTATTTCGTGGATTTTCAGTAGGCCGTCTCTTGGTTTATCTGCGTAGTCGTGTACTTCTACCTCTTGGGTGCCTGGTGATACAAACACCAAGTCACAGGGCAATGCTAGCCGGGGTTAGCTTGGTTGAGTCGTGGACGACTGCTCTGTATGCCATCAGAAAAAGTGGAAGGTGTCTGTCCCAGTCCTTCAGATGTTTTTCCACTACCTTGGAAAGATGCTCTTCCATAGTTCCATGCCATCTGACTGGGGTGAAGCGCGTGGTTCTGGTCTTGTTGATACCCATCAGCTCGCAAACTTTCTTGAATAACTTCGACTCAAAACTCTTTCCTTGGTCGGAATTCAGTTCTATTGGTACTCCGAATCTCGAGAACATATTGTCTACCAATGACCTGGCTACTGTGGATGCTTCCTAGCCAGGAGTGGCATAGACCCATATACTGAAATAGTCCATGGCAAGAGGATGTATTTGTTGCCATTGTCGTCACAGGAAAGGGTCCAGCTACATCAATGGCAATCCGTTCGAATGATGCGCCTACGTTGTATCTATTCATCACGCCCCTGGACCTTGTTTTGGGACCTTTAGTGGCGCCACCCTCTGAGCATCTTCTGCATCAGTTTCTACATCATCACGACATTGAATCCAGTAAAACATCTGCCTGATCTTATCCAAGGTTTTATTGACTCGCAGATGACTTCCTGATTTTCTTTCGTAAATTTCCTCCAAGACTTCACCTATCCTCTTCCTAGCCAAAACTAATTGGGAAATTGACGACCGTCCATCAGCTGATTTCCATACCCGTTTGAGTAATCTATTTTCCAAAACCAGGGAATCCCATTGCCTTGAAGATGGGATCTCTGTCTGAAATATCTCCCCAAGAGGGTCTGCCGGCTCCGTCCTCTTTCCAATGTAGAAAGTGCCCGATGATTGGATCGGTTTCCTAGTCCTGTCTCATATGTCCATTGATCTTTCAGTTAACAGTCTCGTGCGTGGCATTCAAGCTGGCAATACTTACAGGCTTCTGGACACGGTCTTCTAGATAAGGCATCCGCATTACTATGTAGACGTCCTGGGCTGTTTGATTCTGAAATGGTACTCATTCAGCTTTCCTATCCATCTAGATTTTTTTTTCTCCATTATCCATTTGAGGACCGCGTGATCGGTGCTAATGAGAAACTCCCTTCCATATAGGTATTTGTGGAAGTGATCTACTGCCCTAACTATCGCTAGAAGTTCCTTCCTGGTGACACAGGAATTCCTCTCGGGCTTAGACATCACCCTGCTGTAGTATTCGATGACTTTTTCCTGACCGTTTTGCATCTGCGATAACACAGCTCCAAGTACGGTGTTGCTCGCATCTGTATCCAGTATAAGGAGGCCTTTCTGCTTGGGTATCTAAGATTGGACTGGAACAAAGCGCTGCCTTCATTTTGTGGAAAACTTTATCGCATTCGATAGACCAATGGAAGTTGACTCGATCGCCTCTCAACGTATGTAGTGAAGCTGCGATTTCTGCAAATCTTTCCACAAAGCGACGTTAATAGGTACACAGGCCCAGGAAGCTCCTCACTTCGTTCTTATCTTTTGGTCTGGGCCAGTCTCGAATAAGCCTGTATTTTTAACCGACGAAACCAAAAAGGAGGAGGTTCTCTATTCGACCCGTATATTTTATGTTTCTCCATCATATTTTTTTATGTATGATCACGCATAACTTTTTACTGAGGCGTCCGATTCCGATAATTCTTTTTTCAGTGGATAGGGTGTACTTCGAATTTGGTCCCATTTGAATCTAAAAGATGAAATCCACCCCTAAAGGTAGCGAAATGAAGGATATTGATCACTCACCCTCTGAATTCTGGTCCGTTAACCGATTCTATTAGGCATAACTTTGTACTGGGTTCTTCGATTTGGATGATTCTTTTTTTAATAGATAGGGTATACCTTATATTTGGATTTCGAAAGGAATTAGCCACCCTTACGGGTAGAAAAATAGGGGATAATTGATTTTTCGCTAGTGAACATTGGCACACACATACGTAGTTGACAATGACAGATCGCTACTGACATTATTCTTGTTCCGTCAAAATCAGTATATTTCATGAGAGGATGGAATGATATACAAAGTAATGAAATAAACTAACCAGAACAACGAAAATAATGTATATTACAACAAATAGTAAAAGTAGATAATCATATTATTTAACTGGTAATAGTTGAAGTAAGGTGGGTAAGTATTTTGGAAGTAATAAAAAAACAAGTATGTAGTAATTGGTAGATTTTAGCCACAAAAAATTGAAAAATAAAACCTTTTTAACAAAAAATTAAACCGACGAAAAAATCAACTGAAAATCAAAAAATAATAAATAAACCTTCTTAGTCTAAATGATAATTGAGCTCCTGAACTAATGTAAATAACTAATTTTGAGTCAGCGCCAAACAAACTAGCAATTGAATTAGGTGAAGCGTAAAATGATGGCGGCGGATGCATGGCTGCGTTTTTGATGACTTCTTTCATAGATATGATCTTCGATAATTGTTTGTTTGGCGCCGACTCAATCAGTACTTAATGAGTTAGGCTCAATATCATTTGACAAAACGTTTATTATTTGTAGCTTCAGTTGATTTTTTTGTCGGTAATTGTTAAAAGCTTTTTATCGATTCATCGTTTGAATCCCTTCTGCCGAGCTGTGTGGTCCGACAAAGCCACTTGCTTCTGGAATACACTTCTGGAGATTCAGCTTGAGGTTGGCATTTCTTAAACGTCCGAAAACTGCACACAGCTTGGATAGAGTTCTTTGAAATTCCTTTCCAGGCAAGTTTTCCAAGTCAGTCCACGCAATATAAGCTCCATCGAAACTCTCGAAGGTCGCCGGAGCATACCAAAAGACATAACGGTGAACTGATACAGTCCGTTACCAGTAGTACCAACAGTCTTTTCCTTGTCGTCTTCATGTATGCTCACTTGCCACTATCCGCTCTTCAGCCCAGCTTGAAAACCATTGCTAACCTGTTAATGTGGTCAGTGTGTAATGGATTCTGGGTAATTGGGTAGTTGTCCTTCTTCCTGACGTCATTCAGTTTCCTAAAATACAGACAGAATCTTGTAGATCCTTCCTTTTTGGAAACTAGTACTATCAGGGCGAACCATGAACTTGATGATTCTTCGATAACGCCATCTTTGGTAGTTTTCTCGACAAGCTCTTCCACCTCCCATTGCTTGGCAAATTTTCTTGGTGGTTGACGGATTGGATGGGCTTGACCATTATCTATCCTATGCTGTACTAGGTTAGTACGTCCTGTTGGTGATCCTGGAAACTCAAATACGTCACATTCTGGCAATGAATTTCATGCGGCTCCGTATTCATTCGTGACAAATGTTTCAGGATTTCATGGTTCTCAGTATGTCATCAGATGTGCATTCTCTGTCCGGATAACCGCTTGTTACGCAATCTGCTACGCACTCAACTGGCTCGCATACTCCTATAATGACTCCTTTCCGGGAGGGAATACATTGGCAATTCTCACAGGGATATCTTGTTTTGTCCTATTCAGAGCTTGTGCAAGTAATAATTTGCTGGAGGATTCTTCACATGGCTGTACTATTCCAACGCAGCACCCAGGGTCTTCTTCTAGTCGAGCTTCAACGATCTTCTCAGATGAACCAGCTATCCGGGCAGTTTTGGCTACCCGCAATTTCGGATGGTGTTGTTAAAATGAATTCTTCCCATCCAGATTTCATGGTTTTCTGCTCACCATCGAAAAAAAATCCATAGTTACTTATCAGATCCATCCCGAGGATAAACTCGTCTTCTATATCTGTCACAAAAACTGTTTCCATTATTCATAGTCTTCCAAGGGTTAATGTGATAACCGCTTCCCCTCCAGTGACCGTTCGTAGGACGAAATTGGATGTAAGCGGTCTTATGCTGTCTGTTTCTAGGATACCGCTGCGGACCAGGGAAACTGAGGCACCAGTATCTATAGTGCATATGACGTCTCCTACCACATCTGACGCAATTTCCTCTTGGTTGGTTAATAGGGCTGCTATTTCTGGGTTCCAATTTGTCTAGTATATTTTACTAAACATCTACTGCATGCTGTCATTTTGCGTCTCTTGGTGAGGTGGCTCTTCGATCGATACCGCTCTCACTTTCGGTCTTGAGGTGTTGAAAGCCGCTTCCACTTCCAAGGAACCAACCATAGCTTCACCAGATTTCTTGAAGTGTGTCAATCTCAGGGTCCTTTGTATTTCAATGTCCCTCAATCCATCAATAAATATCTGCACTGCCAACTGTTCTTTAAAATCCTCAGTGGCATCTGGATAGGCAAGCTGGACAAGTCTTTGCACGTCTGCTTCAAACACCTACAGACTTTCACCCGATTTCTGCACACGTGTTTTTAACTGTGCCCGGTATAGCGGCTCTCGATGTTGGTTGCCGTATCTCAATTCTAAAGCAGCAGTAATCTTGCGAATTGGGTCTTCTGGGATGATCTGTAAAATTGCTGAAGCAGGTCCCCTCAAAGCCACTATACGCGCCGATGCCTTTTCTTTGTGCTTCAAGCTGTTTCCGATATAGGGACCATGGTGACTGTCCGTCAAAGTCGGTGATTTTACGGAATTGTGCGATGTAGCAACCCTGTCGTGGTGCTCTTGGATTTTAGTGGAACAATTTTCTTTTCTAGTTCTTTTCGCACCGCCCACACTTTTTTTTTGCTTCTTCTCGTGCCACCAAAACTTCTTTCTTCGCCTCTTCTCGTACCATATGAACTTCTTCCTTCAGTACTGCGATTTGTCCCTCGGTTCTCTAGAACATCTGCTCGAAAAATAATTTATGTTGCTCTCGTTGTTCCGTCTCCTCTTATTTTTCTCTTTCTTGTCGTTCCTCCTTCTTCTGCCGACGTTCCTCCTCCTCCTGTTTTTCTCTATTTCGTCTTTCCTTCTTCTCTTGTTTTTCTTTCAATCAACGTTCCTCTTCCTCTTGTTTTTCTTTTTGTTTTTCTTCCAGCATTCGTCTCTCTTTGTTCGGCAAACTGTTGTTTAATCATTTCCATCATGGCCTCCATCTCGTCATAGGGTGTATTTCACGTATTCACCATTGATTGTTCACGAATAGTCACTAAAAATCCCAGTTCTAGCACCAATTGTTACAAATCTGGGGTCCGTTTATGGAAACTCCTGGACAACTAATTATTTCTTTTTTTTTTTTTCACAACTCGCATTTACTCTAACAATGCAATACTTGTTCACAATTACAATGCATACTAATGTTCACAAGACTAACTTCTGAGTGTCTCACTGACTCGCCTGTCGCATATGACCCGCGATATATATATATAGGTCGGTCAAAATTTCCAGAACAGTGGCGATCGGGGATGTTCCATAACGTCATCGCTAACGGTCGGTTTTATTCTCGAGTCTTGAATGGCGGTTATCGAAAATTTGGAGCATGACATCATCGGTAACGGCCATTTCTCGAAGTTTCCTATGACGGTTATCGAACATCTGGAACAAGACGTCACTCCCAACGGTGGGGCGGACATTTTGAATAGCACAGGGATGGACTCGTGGTATTTGAGTGATTTCCGTAACAATATTATTGTGCATTTCCAATGCCCAAAAACACACTCACAAAAAACCTTGTATTGAAATTCGTTGCGAAATCGATGTGTTTTTGCAACTTGTTACACACATTCATTCATTTTATACGCTCGTTCCACATACAAAAATTTACTATTAACATAAACCATAAGATCAGTATTATAAGGTATATTTCCATATTGGGATATATGATATTTCCATTTACCCCCCATCCAAATCAGTATGTATGTTCAGTCTGCTATTTCTAAATGACACAACATGGTTTCCTTAAGTAAGGTTACAGCAAAAAAATTATCTCCACTTCAACCACAATGTGTCGTTCTTGATTATTCACATTTGATACTAATTCAGATTTTTCCATGGTACAATAAGCTTATTCGATCTTCATATGTTATAGGGATATTACTTTCCCAAACACTTTTCCTATAAGGTAGTATCAAAACAGTACTTAGTCAAAAATGCACTTCCAAGCTTCCAGTTAAACTTGTTTGATTTTCATCCATTTTTACCCTAGCCACATAATGTTTAGCTAGGATTTTTATTGCAGCTGTGATAGTCACATATTCCCATGACTGTCCCTTCTCGTGATAAGTGGTACCCTTGCAAGTTCAATCTGCTCTCAAAGTTCCTGCTATAATTATTGATGCCGTTGTGGTCTCATTCATGCGATTTCTCCGGTCTGATGATAAAAACGAAGTGTACGATATCGATGTAATGACATAAATTCTTCCGCATCAAGTCGATACATAAAACTGGAAAGTTCTCCAGTCACTACCGAACTATGACTGTGCATACCGCAATGCATTCCTAATCGTATAATCTCAATCAAACATGTACATAAACGCTTTATATTAATTACATTACGTTGTACGACTTTTATTGGAGACTCGTCACTGGTATACGCGGACTCTGGACATTGAGCAACGTCCCTCTTTGATACCGTCATAATGTCTGTACTTGGATCACTACAGTCATAGACTATAATCCTCAGAGTCCAATCGATTTTCAAGAAGGATCAGAAATAAGGTAAATGCCCTAATTGCAAATGCAGAAGTCTTCAGGTGGATCACATGATAAATTCCGGGCGGTAATAATATTAATTATGCGCATGTACCTGGCAGGTTTTCATGTGGTTGGATACTGCTGGAATAAGACGTATAGGTCACCTTTTGTTTATTCTGTCGACAATTGTGAGTTGCCTTATGGACATCATGATAATGTAACAACATTACTTAGTCAAAGCAATCATATTATCCGGTGTTTGTCTGTAGGAGTTTCCAGGATTTTTATAATAATTAAAAGGATTATTGCCAATACTTCTGAGGGAAAACATTTGATATCCAATATTTTCCATGGCCTTACAGTTTTCCAGGCTGCTTGAAAATTGATCAATAATTATTCATATCAAAGAATTACAGATATCTGAAGGGAAACGCGACGCTAATTTTAATTATAGTATGTCAGAGTTCATACTTGCTCCAGTTTGGAAATGTCCCTGTATTACAAGTCAAATATTCATTCACTTTTTCCATCGAATATACTTGTTTTATAAACATCCAATGTCCACTGAACTCCAAAGAATAATGACTGTCTAAGGGTGATTCCGGATTCATAGAACATCCATTGTAAATTCTAGGGACATCCAATGAATGGCATTTTCTTTCATACAGGTGGGCATATTTATGCTAGTTGGCATGTAAAATTAATGCCAACACCCAGCCTTGGGAATTATACTTATAAAAACACTGCTTCACCAAATGTTTATAAAAATTCTTCAATATTTTCTGAAGGGTTATTTTTGAACATAAATAAACAGAAGTAAATCCCCATAAATACCAGTTAATATATCGAACAAGGGTGCACCCAGGATTAAATTTCGGGAGGGGGGCGCGGTCTAAATCAACATGTAACATTTATGTAAGAAACAAAATAGTTTATTCATCAAATATAAACATAATATAAAACAAAACATATATTTACCTATTATAGTAGGCTGGAGTGGGAGTAATGGGTCCTAGTTTTAGGCTCTCAGAATCCCTAGGCAAAGCCCCAACAATTTTTCAATCAGAAACCCATGCTATAGAAATTATCGGCCAACAATGCCTTGCAAGAGGCTAAAGGGGGGCGAAGATCTATATTCAATCAGATTAACCTGGGACTGCAAACTCTCCCTAAGACAACTGGCTACGAACAATCAGGTTACCTTGATGTGGGTGCCAGATCACAAGGGAATCAAAGGCGATGAAGAAGCAGAAAGCCTTGCCAAGGAATGGGCAAACACTTAATTTTCTGGCCCAGAACTCTTCTGTGTTTTCTCCAAAGCCCACAACAAAGAAGAGTTTCGGCACTGGGAAACTGACCAAATTAAAAACCACTGGAATGAGGTACAAGGACAAGGCTTCTGAGCCCATCGCCAAGGAAAGCTAAACAGCTTCTCGAGTTGGACAAGAAAGACTTGAAACTGATGGTAACGGGACTGCTCACTGGACATTGTCCTCTGAGATATCACCTCAAAAGAATGGACAGATCAGATAGTGAACTGTGCCGTTACTGCGAAAACTTCGCTGAAACTGCAGAACACCTGCTTTGCGACTCTCAAGCATTGTTTTGCAAAAGGCTTAAGTTCCTCGAAGGGGTTTCGATAACGCCCTCAGACATCAGAATATAGTATAAAATCCGCCAAATCAACATGTAAAATGTATTTAAGAAACAAAATTTAAAATTAAATATAAACATAAACTATTAAAGTACAAAATCCAGACAACGTTTTTCCTGAGCAAGTATTTCAATGATTTTTCTGGATTTAGATTTTCCTTGCAAATGTGATGTGTAGTTACAGTTCGATTGTCACTTAGGTACTTTAGATTTTTCAGGTTCCAAATATCCGAGTAAAGATGCCTGTCTCTCACTCATGTTTTTCTGAAAAATATGAAATATGTTTATTATTTACAATTACGTAATTATTTTCAGGTTATATAATGTATATTAACTTTCAGTAGTTGTAGTTTTAGGTACTTACTCTCTACTTTACTCTTACATCTCACACAAATTATCTTATTATGTGCTGGTATTCTAGTATTTCAACGAAAATATTTTAGCCGTAAAAAACACCATTTTTATGTAGTAAAATGTTCGAATATGTGATGGGGTTGGGATTTATTGAATAGTTAACCAACTTCGATTGACTATTGACTTGTCCAGACAATTGTCTCGTTACGAGACTTCGTAAGTGTAGTCAAATTCAGAATTCGGCTTACACCGTGGTCATCGTTTCGCTATGGTCGTTGCCATGCACACATCCCGTATCCGGTACATCATAATAGGCCTGTGGGACGTTGGATGACCGATGATGGCCAGTCAGTCAGCATCCGTTCATTCGTTGGCAACGATCTAATATGTTCTATTAGTAGGTGGGCTTATTTTCTATTTGTAGGTGAGCATATTCTACAATTATTATCTAGTAAAAATCTCAATTTTTTTGTAACTATTATCAATTTCGGGTGGAGAGGCCGAGGCCCCATGCCCCCCCCCCTGGGTACGCCACTGATATTAAATACTCTCGAAAAAATAATATTAAAAAAAATCGCTGATATAAATAAACACTTTGTACTGTTTCTTGGGAATAAGAAAATTCTTTTTGTTTCAGAAAGTTGTTTCATAGTATTCTGTGCTACTTTTGTAGCCTGTCTAGTACTCCACCTGGAAATTGGAATATTAGTCGGCATTGGAATAAACCTACTTTTCATCCTGTACCATGCTGCTCGACCGAAACTCAGTGTTGACAAGTTAAAAGTAAGTTATTTCTACAACTTCATTGGATATTTCAATATTTTTTTCTCTGTTACTAAAATTATCATATATTCATTTCTCTGTACATAATCAAGAAACTTTTGGTATAGTTTAATCCAATTATTAAAAGGTATTATTATAACAAATTATGATTCTATCAAGTGCACATGTTACTGAACATAATATTGGACAATATTAATGCATAACTGGGATATGTCCTATAAGTGGCACCACTAAAAGGGCCTACAGATAAAAATCCAAAGCTTGTGTAATCACCAAATTACTCATTGCGCTTTTTTGATCATCGTTTAAATGTTTTTTCTTTTTTAAAATTACAAAAATGGCACATAGTACAGTTAATTCAAGTTTTACTTCATCCTGGACTAATTATATCCATAAAAATATCTCAGATAGAGAGGTAGTGGACCCAATTTTTAGTTGATCTATATTTTAGGTAGATAAAATCAATTATAATGAAGATTATTTTATTATGAAAACTCAAAAAGATCTCGTTTGCCATTGCAATTTTTATTATTATTTAAATTGCAATCGCATTAAACCTGTAAATAAATTATATCCATAAATCATCGGCCTCTCAATTCATGTGTTCATTGAGTTAAATAAATTGCCAGCATGTACGAAAGGCAGTAATGTGTGCTGCTCCATTGATGAATAAAATATTCCTAGTTCTTTATGTGCAACTTAATGTGGAAATTCCGACCATAAACTGATTCGCACATTTTGCCCATGTTATTACTTCAGCCCCAGAAAAATCACCTCTGCGGGTCGTTCCGCACTATAACTCTGCTGATTGGTTAGGATATTTTTCTCGGAATTTCCTTGCCATCGAATTTTTTATTTTTCATCCCCTAGGACCCCTCTTAGTGCTCTCAACCTATTATTTTGCTGTAAATAAAATCGCGTATCTTATAGCATCAAGTCCCAAGTTTCCAAAAAACGTTCAAGTTTGAGAGCTGTAATGATGAAACAAAGAACATTATATCGCTAGCAAAAAGATACGTGGAAACAAGAACAGAGTATATTGGAACAAGAAACGTATGCAATGAGTCAATCCACTCGTCAAAAACTAGCAGAATGTCTAATAGTTAGAGAGCTGTAATAACAAAAAACGACCTGTATGGCAGGAAGTCTTGCATTATGATAAACATGTTCCCTGAGCCCCCCAAACCCCCTGGTCATGTCATTTGTCTGAACACGTTCTACTTTTCAAATTATGGCCATTGGAGATACAGGTCGAAATCACCTGTCGAGAAGGACATCTTGCAATTCGCAAAATTGATAGTCCAAGTCGCCAGAAATCAGGTTGTATAAATTTTTTCGGCGTGAAATGGACGTAGTTAAAATATAGATCAAAAAGGCCAAAAAATAAATAATTTTCAGGCACCAGTGTTGAAGTGAACCTGAAAACTTTTCCATATTGTTCCTTGAGAGTCATGAAGTGGGACAATCCATTCTCAAGACGAAAACCTGATCATAGAAATTTTTTAGGTTAGATTGAAAAATCCAAAATTGAGCAGATTGTAGATTTGCTAGCTTTTTTCCAAATTCTGAAGGAAAATGTCCCGCAATTTTTTTTCTTATTCCTAGACATTCAAGGAACAGAGAGAACCAATTGCAAGACGTTTTTACCTCCTGGAATTTTTTTGGCAAACCTTACAAAATTTGGAAAATTAACGAATTTTCAAAGTAGAAAAAAAAACCTTTTTGACACACAACATACTTTCCGACATTTGACTTAATTTGATGTCTGGCATCCCCCTAGTGGGGGGGGGGGGCTTGGAGCTTCAGTAACTCTTTAACTGGAAAAAGGGCTTATTTGAACCAAGGTGGCGCCACCTCCATCTCCACCACCCTTATTAACTACTCCGAAGGGAAGTCGATTGAATGAAATTGTGAAATAAAAAGGACTTTCCTCTCTACAACCCTATTTTAAAAATGGATTCTTTTTCTCATTTTTTTTCTACTATAAATTTTAAAAACTAATTTCAAAATTTTTTCTCCCAAAAATAAAACTTGTTAAAATGGGGTGTGATTTTTTTTTCTCTAATAGAACTTTGAAAATAAAATTCGTAAATTTTTCAAATTTTTGAAGCTTCCCAAAAAATTTCCAGATGTTAAAAACGTCTTTCATTTGGTTCTCTCTGTTCCTTGAATGTCTACGAATATGAAAAAAATATGCAAGATGTTTTCCTTCAGAATTTGGAAAAATAGGCGGCCAAATGTACAATCTGCCAATTTTGGATTTTCAATCTAACCTAAAAAATTTCTGTCTTGGGAATGGATTTTCCTACTCCATGACTCTCAAGGAACAACCTTCAACACATGTGCCTAGAAATGAAAGAAAATTATATTTTGCTCTATATTTCGTCTAAGTCCACTTTACGTCAAAAAAAATATACCACTCGATTCCTGGAGACTTGGACAATCAATTTTGCAAATTACGTCCCTCACGACAGGTGATTTCGACCTGTATCTCCAATGGCCATCATTTGAAAAGTAGAACGTGTTCCGACAAATGACACGTACCAGGGGGTTTGCGGGGCTCGGGGAACATGTTTATCATAATACAAGACTTCCTGCAATACAAGTCGCTTTTTGTTATTGCAGCTCTCTAACTATAAACAGATCTCGTTCATTCAGGTCATTTGCGAAAACAGTTGGAAGAAACTCCACCTCCAGCTCTCTTCTTCTTCTTACCAAACGTGAGCCAACCTACTATACAGAATTTTTTTCCTTGATCCACAAGGAAAAGCGCCACCTACCCATTACCCCTATCCTTTCCCAATAGAGCAGAAAATTGCTGATTCTGTTACAAAAATACTGCCATCATACGAAAGATGATCCGTAGTTATATTCTGTTATATTTCCTACTCGCAACTATCATTGCTTAATTTGTTTTAAACATTTAAGATAAAAAAAAAGGTTGTAGCGCAGGCTCTCCGCGACATAGTAGTGATTGATATGTACTTCATTTGATGAAAACTCAGTTGCTATCGAATTATTAGTTTTTGCATAATTGCAATTTGAATTTTTCAAGAACGTATTGCAAGTCTCATTTTGCGTTCAGATGCTGTGAAATAGGTGAGAAATACTTGCAAACATGACCGAAAACGAGCAAGCGCGTGAAAGCTGCTGAGTAGTGGAATAGGGCAGCAGACGAGAAACAATTTGATAGATTTCATAAATAGTGATGATGAAATGAAATGAATATTTTATCAACATAGGATCTCGTTCATCTGAAGTTACTCCCGACAGTAGTACTCCTGATTCAAAAATCCAAGAACGTTCCTGTGTAGACTCGATGTATTTGCAGCCTACTAGTTGAAGACCTCATTAATGAATTGAATAATGCAAAAGCACCAGGGATTGATGAAATAAATGTGTATACTGTCTAAGCAGTTAAATCAGAATTGAAACCGTTACTCAGTAAATTCATTAATTTATCATTTAACACAGGCCTTGTTCCAAAAAAATTTAAAATTGCAAAAGTATTACCAATCTACAAAAATGGGCAAAAATGTTTAATGGTCAATCACAGACCCATTTCGCTGTTTCCAATTTTATCAAAGATTCTGGAAAAAGTGATGATTATGGGATTACTTGACCAAAATAAAATTTCTTTTTGATGGCCTGTAGGCTTTCGAAAATCTAGTGATACAGAGTGTGTCACACTAGATCTTATTACTAATATTCAATTGAAATTAAATGCAGGCTTCAGGAGTGGACTGTTATCACTAGATTTACGAAAAGCATTTGATACTATTAACTTTGAAATTATCCTTAAAAAAATGGGTCAAATAGGCATAAGAGCAAATGTGTATTCTTGGTTTAGAAATTATTTATTCGATAGAAAGCAATTGTTTATATGGGAGATTCGAAATCTTCCACAGGAAACATATTTAAGGTGTACCACAGGGATCAATCCTTGGCCTATTTTGTTTCTCATTTATATCAACTCTATTTCAAATTTGAATTGCAAGGACATTTGAAATTATTTGCTGATATACTCTTAATTTATTATGGAAAAAATATACAAGAATTAAGAATCAAATGGAAGAGGACCTAAGTTTAATAATTGTATGGTTACAGAATCATAAATTAACCCTAAATGAACCCTAAATGAGTAGAAATCTTCTTTTATGTATATTTCAAAAAGAATAATTCCTGATAAACAAATTGATCCACTAACATTTGGAAAGTTTTGCATCAAATACTCAAGAAAATCGAAATTTTTAGTGTTAACCATTGACCAAACTCTTTCATGGTCAACACATATTCAAATTCTCAGGAAAAAATTTCTCTTATTATTGGCATTTTATATAAGATACGGTCTTTTGTTTCTCTTAAATATTTGAAAATTATTTCATTTCAGTCTGATTTATTCAATACTCCAATATTTAATATCAATTTGGGGTACTTCAACGAAATCTGTACTTATTGAAACCATTGAAATCCTTTCAAAATAAAGCAAATAAATGTATTTTCAAATTACCATTCTTGGAACAAACAACTAAATTATATAAACCAAGGGATCTGCTTGACATTGACTCGTTATTCAAATTGATAATATGTATTTTAATCCATCTCACAAAAAATAATAATAAGCACTGTAATCTCACATTCAGTGTAAATTCTGAATGTCATAAATATCACACAAGACAGTGTCATTTAAAAATTTTCCAAATAAAAACCCTGTTTGGAAAAAATTCTTTATATCATCGTGGAATAATTTATTATAATGTTTACCTAAAAAAATTAAAAATATTAATATCATAAAATTAAAAATGAACTAAAAATACATTTTGTCAACTATGCCTTCATGATTTATGATTTATGTCAACTGTAAAATACTTTTTTTATATTCAGCGCTTGATACTGATTTAACTGCTATAAATCTTTTGATTGTTATTTGATAATAAGTTTCATTTTATCTCTGTCCCTCCATAAACATGTATGTTTCTTGGGATGAATAAACGTTATTATTATTATAGCGTATATAAATTCTACTGCAAAAACTCGAAATTTATGGGATTAGGGGGAACATTTTAAAATGGTTTGAATCGTACCTATCTGGTCGGGTACAGATGGTAACTTTCAATAGTAGTAAGTCTGTTGGAATGGAAGTAAAATTCGGAGTCCCTCAAGAGTCTGTGCTCGGCCCATTACTCTTTTTAATATATATAAACGATTTGGCCGACATATCAATTCAGGGAAAGTTCACTATTTTTGCGGATGATACGTCTATACTGTGGCATAATAACAACATGCTTACTTTACAAAACAATATAGAAAATGATCTAAAAGTAGTCAAAAGCTGGTGTGATGCAAATCTATTAACTTTCAATGTCTCGAAAACAAATCTCCTAACATTTAAATGTAATATAGACCAAGTCTCTCTAAATGGACAAATTGTTAAGAGAATAAATTTTCAGGACTATATATTGATAACAGATTAAAATTTGAAAATCACATTAACAGATTATGCAAAAAACTGTCCTCAAGTTGCTATGCGATAAGAGCAGTTTCCAAGACTCTCGACATTCAGTCAGCAAGAAATACATACTTTGCACTGTGTGAGTCTCACTTGCGTTATGGAATATGTTTCTGGGGTGCAAGCTCCGAGTATTTAACAAATGCTGTATTTAAAATACAAAAAAGGGCTCTCAGACTTGTATCTCGAGCAGGAGTGCGAGATTCGTGTAGACCGCTTTTTATATCACAAGGAATTTTGCCATTAGCCTGCCTTTTCATTCAGGAAACTGTCAGCTTGCTGCATAAAAAACACAAGGATACCATTATGTCAGAGTCGAACCACGTGACTCGCCTTTCGCATAATATCACTCTTCCTATCCCCTCGACAACACAAATCAAAAACTCTATTCATTACAATGGAAAGAAGCTATTCGATCACCTTCCTCTTTCCATCAGAAAAATAAAGGGAAACGAAATCAGACTTGTATCTCGAGCAGGAGTGCGAGATTCGTGTAGACCGCTTTTTATATCACAAGGAATTTTGCCATTAGCCTGCCTTTTCATTCTGGAAACTGTCAGCTTGCTGCATAAAAAACACAAGGATACCATTATGTCAGAGTCCAACCACGTGACTCGCCTTTCGCATAATATCACTCTTCCTATCCCCTCGACAACACAAATCAAAAACTCTATTCATTACAATGGAAAGAAGCTATTCAATCACCTTCCTCTTTCCATCAGAAAAATAAATGGAAACGAAAAGTTTTGTAAAGAGGTGAAAGTGCTACTGCTTCGGAAGGCTTATTACAATTTAAACGAATTCCTCACTGACAGCTTCACAGCTTATTCATAAATTTTCCTTGAATTTTCTTGATTTTTAGGGTATTTCATTGCATTATATTGTATTTATTGCCTTTAAAATCTATTTTGTGGTTCTGCTTTGCAGATTTTATATGTATATATGTTATTTTAACTATGATTTAAATGTAGCCTCTTTCGATAATTTCTTTTTTTTTGCATTTTGTTTTTAAATTGTTGTTTTTAAATTTTATAATGTGATGAGTTAGTACTACCTTGTTTGTTTGTATGTATCTTATGCTATGTCTTAGTTTTAGGTGAGCTTTGTCGACACAATCAATGTTCTATGACAATAAAGCATTTCTGATTCTGATATATAGTAATACAAGCACGCTGCGGCAAGTTATGAATCTGCTGCTCTTCACCCACTACTCAGCCACTTTCACGCGGTCGCCCATTTTCGGTCATATTTGCATGTATTTCTCACCTATTTCGCAGCATTTTAACACAAAATGAGAATAGACGTTTTGTAGTACTGTGTTTTTGAAAAATGTAAATCGGACCACTTATGACGCATCCAGGATTGTCCAAAAAATTGCATTGAAAAATTCAAATTGCAATTATGCAAAAACTAACGATCCGGCAGCACCTGAATTTTTCACACGTAAAGTAGGTACATATCATTCACTAAAAGAGTCTGTGCTACAACTTGAAAAATGGTGGTGTTATAATTTTTTTTAAACACTGGTTTTTTCGGTTTTTACCGGTTTTTCTCTGTTACTAATAATACGATCGAGTCGTGTTAGACTTTATTTTTCTCGCATTTGGATTTTCTACAATTCATGCATTGAAAGCATCGAAATTGTTTCATTAATTTTAGCGAAAAACAAAAAAAACACGGTTTTTTGCTCTTAAATGTTTATAACAAATAAAGCGATAATACTTGCGAGTAGGAAACAGGATATAACTACAGATCGTCTTCCGTATGATGACGCAGTCGGTTTTCTGGTACTATTTTTGTCACGAAAAAACCTCTAATGATTGGCCTAATGTGGATACGATACCAATAAAGATACAGCACCCAACGATAATTCACCAATGGTCCTCAAGAGATGTGTCCCGTATAAAGTTTAGTCCAAGAAAACTCTTCCAGAAAACTAAAGACCTATTGCCTCATTGCCTGCCAGCTCAAAAGTGATGAGAAGAGTCATCAATATCGAGATTGTGAGATATTTTGAACGATCAGGTATGATCAGCAATAGGCAATATGGTTTTTGCCACCAAAGGTAATAATTGACAGGTATTTGCCTTTCGAAAACATATGACTAATATTTTTATTTCCAGGGAGAGAGAAAACCCAGAGAATAGAAAGAAATATAAGTGTGATTTTAATTGAGATATTTTTTTTCAGACCATCGATGGTATGGAATACCTTGTGCTCACTCCAGACAGATGTCTCATCTTTCCATCAGTTGCCTATATTCGAAATTTGGTAACAAAATACAGTTTGCGTCAAAGCATTCCGGTTGTAATGGACTGTTCACATATTTATGGTGCCGATTACACTGCCGCAACCGTTATCGAAATGCTGACACAAGATTTTCTCAAAAGAAACCAACCTCTACTCTTTTACAACCTCAAACCATCAGTCTGCACAGTTTTTGAAGGTCTGTCACCAAAAGGTTTCATTGTGTTTTATTCATGGAATGATTTAGATGAATTGTTGAAAGATCATACTTGTAGCACGAGAGAAGCTGTGTGATTGATTCCTGGTGAATTTTTGGAAAGATGTACTAGTAAATAGTATTTTAGTCAGTGATATATTTATGAAACGAGGCAGGACCTCATTTTGTTAATAAGTTGAGCAGTGGAATCTAGTCTATATTTTCCAGGACAAAAACCAGATTCCGTCAATTTCATGTGATGTATTTATTATGATAAATATAGATACGTATTTTATTTTGATTTTTGTATTTATTTATTTCCAGAAAACAACATTTATATATATATATATATATATATATAAATAAATATATTAGTGGGTGGAAAGTTTTTGCTGACTAGTTAGGAACAAAACTAGGGATATTGGGGTAAGCAGCAATGAAAAAATAAACTGTTTAAGGTTTATCCAAGCATTCGGAAATTTTTATTTCCATCATCATTCCATGTGGTGACTAGTGAAACTCACAGGTTATGAATAATTCCCGCAATTTTATTTACGCCAGCCCACCTGACGGGTGTAACTTGGAAATTATTGGATTAGTACCAACTGTTGTTACCAGGTGGCAGTACTATTATTTGATATTGCATTGTTGCCCCCATTTGAATCGTTATCTAAAGTCAATAAATAAGAGTAGATCTCACTCAAGGCAGATGTGCAAAGGAGGGATGTTGAGGATTGCTGCTGTCGAAGTGGTGGACATTGCCCCTTTTATGATCAGACACTCTTGCCTCTGGAAATTGTTAAAAAAGTTACAGCAACTTTTCAAAAATGCACATTTTCGAAAAACATGCTGTAACTCAGAAACGATGATAGATATCTATATGCGGTTTTCACCACCAAGTTTGTCATAAAAATTTACCCTCAGACACAGCCATCAGTTTTCATATATCTAGTTTGAGAACAGGACTTTCCCTTTAAGTGTCCAATTTGGCCCACTCGGTACAATGTGATACCAGCAACATCATGTAAGCCACTTTATAATAAATAATAGTTTAAAATCTAAAGAACACGCTTTAATAGAAAACTAAACTAAAAAGTAGAAAATAATTTTAAATGAGTTTTAAATAAGAATACAGTGATTAACAAGAAATTTATTTTATCGTAAAAAAGCGTGGGGTGCTTGATGTCAATTGTTGTTAATATTTCATGGACAGATATTGGTAAAATTAGAATCATTATGAAAATATCTTAAAAAGCACCCCACGCTTTTTACGATGAAATAAATTTGTAGTTAATCACTGTATTCTTATTTCAAACTCATTCAAAATTATTTTCTACTTTTTAGTTTAGTTTTCTATTAAGGCTGTTCTTTAGTTTTTAAACTATTATTTATTTTCAACTTTTTAGTTTTGTTTTCTATTAAAGCGTGTTTTTTAGTTTTTCAAACTATTATTATTATAATTTAATTTTTTTAACTATTATTCTCCAATTTTGAATAGAATCGGACCATAATCACAAAACTCGTCCGCCATCTTGAATCCTTCAATTTTGACAAAATAATCATAATCTCCGACCCCAAAAAACATACCAATTTTGAATAGAATTGGATCATAATCACAAAACTCGTCCGCTATTTTGGAGCTGCCATCTAGAATTTTTCAATTTTTACAAAAGAATCATAATATTGGACCCCAAAAACCCCCACATACCAATTTTGAATAGAAACGGACCATAATCACAAAACTCGTCTACCATTTTGGAGCCGCCATCTTGAATTTTTCAGTTTTGACAAAAGAATCATAATCTCTGACCACGAAAACCCTCAGATAACAATTTTGAAGCGAATCGACCATAATCACAAAACTCGTCCGCCATATTGGAGCCCCTTTTTTTTTTCAAACAAAAATGTCTCAATGCATTGTCACCGGGATTATGTACACCTGCCAAATTTCAAATCATTCGTATGTCTGGAAGTGGGTCAAAATCGCGCCCAAAGGAGTCGGTTAAAAACAAACAAACATACAAGTGAAGCTAATATAAAGCGTGTGAGAAAGCAGAGATACTAACATTACCCACTCTTTTTTATCTACCAATTAATTTTATACGCTAAACAGACTGAGCATTCTCTTAAGAAGAATGAATATATGCATCCGTACAATAAGAGAAGTAAAACAATTATTCGTCAGCCATTTTCAAGCCTAGAAATAGGTTAACATTCACCAAAACAAATTGGAATCAAGTGCTCCAACAAGTTCAATAACACAGTGGATATAGAGGTGGCTACACTTCATAACACTATAAATACCTTTAGGAAAAAGGTCTAATCATTTTTAACAGACCATACTTTTTACAGTATAGAGGAATCCCTCAATTTTTAATGATTGTAAAATGTGTTCTATGTACAACAGTATATTTTATTTATTTTATATTTCTCTATTTTTGTTTCTTCTAGTGTTTTCTTTGTAATTGACTAGTCGGATAGGTTTGAACACTGTATATTTCATCATATGTAATGTATAAGTGGCAAGTACAAAACCGTTTTTCAATGTGTAATATATAATTATTTTTAAATTTGAATACATTGTTACAGAACCCTGATAAAGAATTCAATAAAATTCGAAATGTTGACAAGAAAACAATAGTTGTTCTTCAACATTGAACTGACCTTTATCCCAATCAAATAAATTTAAAGAGAATTGTTACTGGATCACCAAATTCAACAGATAAATTTGTGAATTCGCCCCGATACGGCATTTCTCAAATTTAAGCAGCCTTGACCGTGACAGTTGGAGTACATGTTTGAGCAGCACATTCCAATTTTTACACATCGGCATCATTTCCTGCAACCTTTTTGGAATTGCAAAATACCGGGGGACCCGAAACCAATTTACCCCCCTGTATCTTCGTTGTTATTTTATATGGATGTTTCAAATTCGGTACTCCAATTTGATGTTATGACTGTACAATTTAGCAAGTATCAAACCACATATGACACTTCCGGTTTGACCGGAAGCGCATCCAATTTTTATATTTCAAATGGAAAGTATATATTTTTTTGAAAATTACGATTTGGTTTAGAATTAGCTTTCCATTGACATATCACAATCATACTTCCAATTCACAATCTACTGATATAATTGAGATTTTATAAAAAAAATCTTTTTGTATTCCCCTCGTAACGGAACATTTTCATGAAAGTATGCTATGGAAGATTGAACAATATCATGTAAGTAACAATAATTCATGGCCAAACTTTTTACACAATAAGTTTTATGCAGATTAACTATTTTTACAATTTTAGTTTTTCTTCATTTTTCAACATCAATACCCTCATTTCTTTTAAATGCTAACATAGAAATTTTTAAAGTTGTTAGAAACTCCAATACATATTGAAATACAAAACATGAAAAATCCTCCATATTTTTGTTTTAAATTTATTTTTTATGAAGATAAGTTCCAAGCTATACCTACATTTGTATTGAACCTTTCAACTTCATCTCAATTGGCTATCATATTGAATTTCTTCTATAGGTCTGAAATTATTTTTGAAACTACAAAATCGGACGCAACAAAATATTTATTTCGATAATTTTCCTACAAAATAGTCGACATTTGGAACATGTACAGTTTTCCAACTCAATTCAAAAGAAATTCAACACCTATGACAGACTAAATGAATCTAATTTTTCAAAATGTCGCCCGTTAACGTCAATGAATTTTTGTATTTTTTCAGAGCATGCCCGCATAACATTCACTTGTTGAGCCGGAGTAATTTCGTTGATGGTTCTCCTTACCCTGTCTTCAAGTTCCTCGCGATTTTGAGGTCTATTATGAGCATAAACTTTATTCTTCAAGTGAGCCCAAACAAAAAAATCCATTGGCGTGAGGTCTGGTGACCATGGTGGCCAACGAACTGGACCATGAGTCCAATTGTCTTTGAAAGTTCTAGTAAGATGTCCTCGGACTACGTTCGAATTATGTGGAGGTGCTCCATCTTGTTGAAAATACATAACGCGGTGTGTCGCTAAGGGAATGTCTTCAATAAAATTTTGGATTTCATCATTTAAAATTTGTAGGTACCGTTCACCTGTTAAAGCTCCATCAAAAATAATTGGTCCCACTATTCTGGTTCCAAAAATTCCTAGCCAAACATTCAATCCGAATCTTTCCTGGTGTCTTCCTTCTCTGAAATTTGGATTTTCTGTTTCTTTTCGTATAACCCAGTTACAATACACAATCCTCCTCTGCGCATCATTTTCATACAAATATTGATGAATTTGATATTTGAATGAACAAAAAATTTATTGCTGTTTCTCTAGATACCCCGACCTCATATATTCGATCTGCCTTAATGATGTATTTGGATCAATTTCAACCGCTGCTAGAATAGTGATCTCCGTATCTTCGCTTACAAGAACATGTTCCCCAACATGATTATTCCGTTCTTTCCTGAACTGTGACACCAATATCGCGAAATAGTTTCTACTACTGGGTTGATGACGGTTAGGATATCTCTCCTGATACAGAGGCAAGGCTAAACAGGAATTTTTCCTTGCTCCTCTATAAATCAACAGCATATCAACTTTTTCAGTTTGGGTAAATCGGTAGTAGTTGTTTTAATTCACAAATGATTATCTCAGAAAATTCAGAACATTCGAAATGTCAACAATTTGGCGTAAACACAACGACAGAACAATTCAACAAATTTAATTACATAGCCAACTAACATGAAGTTGAAAGGTTCAATACAAATGAAGGTTTAGCATGGAAATTATCTTCATAAAAAATAAATATAAAACAAAAATAAGAAAGTTTTTTTCATGTTTTGTATTTCAATATGATTGGAGTTTCTAACCAATTTAAAAATTCCTATGTTACATTTAAAAGAAATGAGTGTATTGATGTTGAAAAATGAAGAAAAACTAAAATTGTAAAAATAGTTAGTCTGCATAAAACTTATTGTGTAAAAGTTTGGCCATGAATTATTGTTACTTACATGATATTGTTCAATCTTCCATAGCATACTTTCATGAAAATGTTCCGTTACGAGGGGAATACAAAAAGTATTTTTTATAAAATCTCAATTATATCAGCAGATTGTGAATTGGAAGTATGATTGTGATATATCATTGGAAAGGTAATTCTATACCAAATCGTAATTTAAAAAAAAATACTTTCCATTTGAAATATAAAAATTGGATGCGCTTCCGGTCAAACCGGAAGTGTCATATTTGGTTTGATACTTGGTTTGAAACATCCATATAAAATAACAACGAAGATACAGGATGGTAAATTGGTTCCGGGTCACCCGGTATAAGTTGGAGGATGGAAGACGGAGCTGGTGCGTCTGTTCTGAAAATGGGTGAAAGAACATTATGTAATACGAGCCAAAGGACTGTATTTAGAATGGGAACTCTTCGGATCCTTACTTCCACTCATATGAACTACTCCTGGATAAAACATAATTTGTACATGAATTGTTTCTTCTATTCGCTATTTTTTCGTCTAATTACCATGGATTAACACATTCACTGTCCATAACATGCCGGCGCGTCATTTCCCAAATGTTGGTGCTACATCCATCTAACAATTTGTCCTAAAAGTATTAGAATTGATGAAGGGAGTTTAGAAATCAATCCAAACACTAAAATCACTCTGCTGCAATTCACAGAAGAAATAATCAAAGGTTTGTTGCCAAAAAATGTTTTCGCCGAAGGGGTACAAACGCCTACTGCAACCAACCCCTGGAAATCACGTTCTAACAGAAACAGAAGTACGAGGTCATAGAAACAGACGTCTGAGAAAACATTCAGGATGCTACAGTAGACTATGTGAAACCATGAGTGCTAATAGACCCTGGAAAAAAATGCTAAAAGAGTCAGTGCAAAGTAACATTTTGTTTGCATTGTTTTTTTCGAGAAATATTGAACAATCTGTTTTACTCTAAATAAAAAAAATTATTTTATCTGATTTTTTCTCAAGTCCCATGTGCATCCAGGGGCTCATAAATTATGTATATCAGCATCTACTTGAAAACGAAAGGTGAATTAAAGTACGAATAAGACATACCGGCAGATCGTAGACATCATCATTGGCCAGTGAATGTGTTCATTCTCTTGCAGATGGAGTTAACCCATCCATAGTTGATACGGGAAAATATATTTCACATAAGGCCGAACTAAAGTTTTCCCAAATTCCTTTTAAAATGTGTCTTCAATGTGTTGCTGTGTGACAAGAAATAATTGGAGCAAAACATGGAATAATACTACAAAATACAGATATTTAGATTTTTATTATATAAACATTGGAATCAATTATTTAACACTAGTAGTAATAAATATAAGATTTCGAATACAGTAAGATATATGGCAAAATTTGGCTTCAATTCATCATGTAAAAATTGAGCACAAATTATATTTGAACACAGAAATGTTTACATCTAGAATGGATTATGATATTCGGAACAGTATTACTTAGAGTTTATACCATATTTTGTGTCGAAAGATATTTTTTTTTAAATATCTCAAGACGAAAGGATATGAAATAATTATTTCACTGTTTCATATATCTTCCATTATATCCAAACCTAATAGAATATATACAATTTATGGTATAGGTACCAAAAATATCAATTCACAATTCGAAAAATCACAAATAAAAACCTTTATGGCAGAATAAGTTTGATATTTTCAGTTAAACTGTGCTTTATAAAAAATTCACTACCTTAACAACTCGACATGAAAAATATCTATATATAATAAAAAATAAATCTTAACATTTAACAAGTGAATATA
Source organism: Gonioctena quinquepunctata (assembly GCA_018342105.1). NCBI lineage: Eukaryota > Metazoa > Arthropoda > Insecta > Coleoptera > Chrysomelidae > Gonioctena > Gonioctena quinquepunctata. The sequence continues at coordinate 592,661 of JAFIRS010000477.1, forward strand.
ACTGGAAAAGGTAAACATGTACGAATTATGAACAAGGGCTTTCAATAAATCTCAATCATCTTGGGTGGACTGAGCAATTGCAAATGGCTAAAGTCAATTTCTATTAAAAATATCACTTGGAGAATGTGCAGGTCTCACTTCCCGATTAACTTCCATTACTTTTGTTCAGTTTATTAAAAATACTGGATACAAATGGCCACCTTTATCTATTTGAACGGGTATAACATTGGAGTTACATCAACCGAATCAAGAAGAGTTCATTTTCAAAAGTTAAAGCACAATTGTAATATTTCTGCGACAAACTAATGCCATATTTTATATTTTTCCCAATTTGTGTATTTCATTTTTGTAATTTGAGTATACAGGGAGTCACCGAAAATAATGTGCTCTTTCAGTCATTTCATAACAAAAAAGTTTTTCCTCGAGCCAATTGTTATCTCAATAATCAACATTTTTCATTCTAATTATCAAACTGTACACGTACGTGTGAGGAACACACTATTTTTTGGAATACCCTGTATAAAAAGAGTTTTGAGATCAAATTATAAAAAAACTGCATATTTCTTTATTCTTATGCTATTATATTTGAATTAGTTGAAAATGAACGGCAGATCTACGTCTATTTCATTAGATATGTAGATTAAAAAATATACATGAAATTCCAGATTAATTCCTACATATAATCTCAAAAAACAAAACATCTTTGCAATGATTGCACAAATAATTTGATCACAGGCTATCAGTGTTAACATGTCTTATTTCACTATCAAAGGTTTATGTTTATTGTAAAAAACATTGAAAGGGCCTAATAAAAACCTAACTACATTCTCTTATTTGATTTGACTAAAATTATTCTAAAGTTGAAAAGAATATTTCAGAAAGTTGAGTATATCACATAAACCATATCTGAAAAATTGTTAATTAATTGTTACATTTTTGACTATTCTGCTGAGCTTGAGCAAAAATAAACTGTCTTGTATGTACAACTCATATTCTCCATAGTTGAATTGATTATATAGTGAAATGTATCTATAGTGATGGAGATAAGATTATTTCCAGAAGATTTTATGGTTTTCTATTTTGAATTCTTTCAGTTTGTGATTATGTAGATCCACGTCAGTCTGTACATTTTTTCATCCATCTTTTTGATCAGATCAAATCAGTCTAAATCCATTACTGGTCACTGAAAAATCAAGTTTATTAATTTTCATTTTTCAAAGCTTTAAGGAAGCATTTCATAAAATATATTTCGAATTTTTATTGTGATTTTAAAAAATCAGATGTGGGGCCGATTCTTCGGAAAATTGGACTTGGAATTGTAATAATTATAATATTTCTTCATTAGGTTGAAGGTAGAATACTTGAAAGCTTGAACATTTTAAACACACACAAAACGATTTTTTGACAACTTCAATTAAGGGCAATTTGTACACTTCCATCAATAATCCATCCATCAAGTACACTACGGTTACAGATTAAAATAAAAATATTTACGTCAAATTTCTCGAATTTTATTCAAAAATTCACAGACTTCGAATAGTTAGATTTTGAAAGTTTTTCTAATAGAATGAAATGGTTCTATTATGGCATACAGGGTGACCCAGGGATGCCTGCAAACTTTATAACTTTTTTTTCTATCCAAGCTTTTTTTTTCAAACAATAGCTCTGGCATTAAGCACATTCTAAAAATATTTCAGGATGTCCCAAAATAAAATCATAACTGAGTTTTTTTTAAATGGCAGGTATCCAAAAGCCTGCTCATCTTAGCTGGAACTACAATATTCTTGATGCCAATGGGATAATGATAACATGGGGCTAAATGTTGACTGCAACCCGAATTTACCTGCTGTGATATTACTGAATTGTTTCAGCTATTTGAATCTCTATCAACTCAATAGCATTCCCAATAGTAGAAACACCTTCTTAGACTTGGTTTTTTCAAATATATAGGACATAACAGTTCAATATGCAACTGACCCACTCTTACAGGCTATCATATATTCATCATTCTCCGCTTTCATTTGACATTATAACACACATTTCTAGCTATTCACTCGACTATAATGAATACTTTTAGGATTTTAAAAATGCTGATTATGACTCCATAAATGCATACATCTCCGGTGTGGTTTGGCAAATTCTCTGTTCCTACGATGATATCGAACCAAGCAGTTTCACATTTCTATGAAGTCTTGTATAATGCCCTTAAATGTACCTTTAAAAAATTCACATCATCAAATTTTCCCCTTGGTTCTCTCCTAGTTAGGCAGTTGGTCAGAGAAAAAAAGTATCACAAACTTTACAAACAATTCGGTTTAGACGAAGATTACATCATGTTTTCAAATTTAAGAGTTCGTAAACGCTTAGTCAGATTTGTTACAAAAGTTATATTGAAGGTATAGAGGAAAATATATCTAATAATCCTAGGCATTTCTGGTCACATATCAACAAAATTAAAAACACACAAAATTCCTGAAAGAATTCACTATAATGACATGGTTAGTTCCGATGGCAATGATATATCAAATCTTTTTGCCGACTTCTTTTCAACAGTCTACTCAGATGTTTACCATAGGAATACTTATGTTAGACCCGAGTTTAATTATGTTAGAACCGTTAATATGTCTGAAATCAAAATCAGTGTAACAGAAATTTTTTTATCGCATTGCAAGCCTGCCCCATAAATTATCTTATGATCCAGATGGTATCCCTTTGTACTTTATCAAAAACTGCTTTTTCTCTATCACAAACCCTATTCATACAATATTCAATATGTCTCTGAAGTCAGGGATTTTCCCGGATTTCTGGAAACAGCTTCTTAACACCCATTTTTAAATCAGGGAAAAAAGACGATATTGAAAACTGTAGAGCAATTTGCATGCAATCAGAGATTCCTAAGATGTAACCAAAAATGTCTCGTGGATATGCAAAAATATAATCAATGATCAACAACATGACTTCGTACAGGGAAGATCAACAAACACCAATTTATTTCTCTATGAAAATTATATTCTATCGAATTTTGAAAATAATTCTCAGGTTGACTCTATTGATACAGATTTTTCTAAATATTTCGACTGGGTCAACCATGATATCCTTGCACTCAAGTTGATTTCTCTCGGTTTCAACGGGCGCACACAATGTGTGAAAGTGGCTGGATGTATTTCACATGTAATAAAAGTACCTTCTGGAGTACCACAATGGTTTCATTCTGGTCCATTCCTCTTTAACTTGTTCATAAATGATATATCTTTCTCGATTAGGAATTCCCAATTTTTGTTATTTGCCGATGATCTGAAATTGTTCCGTCCTGTGAACTAATTCCATGATGCCAACCTCGTGCAAGACGATATTAATAATAATAATAATAACAACTTTATTCATCCCAAGAAATAAAACAATTATTTATATTAGGGATACAAAATAATACAAAATAAATAACATATATTTTTAAACAAGTGTATGAATTATTTCATCATATGGGATAAATCAATAAAATAGGTTATATTTCTCTTATAATAATTTTGTATATTATGTTTTGCAAAATAAAATGAATAAATTATCGAGAGATCCAACATTTTTTCAAACAATCTTGAAAAGGCTATTAAAAATATTTTTCAAGTAATCAGGAATTAAATTGTATGTCATTATACCTTGATAAAATATTGACTTACGACCAAAGTTTGATTTTATTGGAATAGTACATAAATTTTTACAGTGACAAGTATTATAGTCATGGATATAATCAATTTGTGTGAATGTGAGGTTAGAATGTTTAGTAGAATTTTTCATAGAGTGGATTAAACAGCAGATTTTGAAATTATATAAATTTCCAATATTGAGTAATTCATTGGGTTCATATAAGTTTACTGATGGTTCGAGGTTCTGGTATCTGTAACTGAATATACATTTTATTATTCTGTTTTGTATTACTTGCAATGGTTTTATAATATTTTGATTTGCAGTTCCCCAGACTGATATAAGGTATTGTAATTTTGAATAAAAAAGACAAAAATAAATGTTTCTCAAATATTTCAAAGGAAGATAGTCTCGAATCTTGAATAGAATTCCAACAATAGGTGATAGGGTGACGTCTTAAATTTTCTATATGTTTACTGAAAGAAAGAGTTTCATCTAAATATAGTCCAAGGAGTTTAATTGTAGAGGAATATTTGAGATTATTAGTGCCGAATTTAATTGTATGATTTTGAACATTTGTAAGTTTGGTTTTAGTTATAAACATAAACGAAGATTTTTCAATATTTAATGTAAGCTTATGCACATCTAGCCAATGTGAAATTATTTTCAAATCGTTTTTCATATGAATTTTGATGGAATCTATGTCATAACTATTGTAAATTAATGTAGTATCATCTGCAAATAATTTTAATGATCCGCTTAATTTCAATTTTGAAGCCGAATTTATATATTAGAAAGAGTAATGGTCCTAATATAGATCCTTGAGGTACCCCACAAGATATATCTCTAAAAGAACCATTATAATCTCCAAGATTAACATATTGTTTCCTACCATATAAATAATTTTCAAACCAGTTATGAACCACTCCACGAATTCCTATTTCTATAATTTTTTCAATAAAATTTTATGATTAACAGTGTCAAAATCTTTACGTAGATCCAGTGAAAGAAGTCCACATTTTTTATTTTTATCTAATTGTAATTGGATATCTGTTATGACATCTAATACTGCAGACTCTGTATCACTGTGTTTACGAAAGCCATACTGTCCCTCATATAGAAATTTTTTCGAATCCAAATATTCCTTTAATCTAGTGTCAAAACAATAAAATGAATTCAAAGGTTATGAAATTTTTTGCAATATCCTTCTCCCGGAAGAAAACATCTACCAACTTTCTGTACGAAACGCGAGGTAATTCAATTAGCACGTGTCAACGAGACAAAGGACCTGGGAATATAATTTGATTCCAAACTCACTTTTACCACACACATCAACGAAATCACTGTGAAAGCTTATAAAATAAACCTTTAGAACATACAGAGACTTCAGTCATAACACACTGAAAATACTCTACAGCTCACATGTCAGATCCATTCTAGAGTAGGGGTCTATTGTTATGTTGAACAAATTAAAACAGTGTAAAAAAAAAACTCAGATGTTGCGCTTATGAATTGGGGGAGCAATATGAACGTCGAAGTGGAAGAAATTCTGAATATTCAACCACTTTCTCACAGAAGATCTGTCAATGATATAATATTTCTGCAAAAAATACTCTCAGGCAATATCAACTGTCCACAAATACTTGAGACTATTTTGCATTAAACCCTCTGTTTATAATACCCGTGCTCCCGAAATATTCCCAATTTCATTCCATACAACCAATTATGCCTATCATCCCCCTCTCAACAGAATTTAAATATAAAATATAAATAAGTTTTTACAGGAACTTGACTTATTCTGTATGAATATGAATAAGATCAGGAAAGTTCTAAATGATGGTTAGATGTTTAAAATTTTTAATTTTTATGTATGTTCAATATTTATGTATGTATTAGATGTAACATTAACTAAAGTAAATTGGTATTGTATGTATTATTCTATTCTTGTAAATTGGGTTATCCCTTATAATAAATAAACCCCCATTTTTGGATTCGCCACTAAATTGTCGATATAACGCATCCAGGTTTCTTATCTCATCTGCAATAGTATGTCAATTTATGTGTCAAAATAGCGTCGTGCAGAGACTCACAGAAAAATTCATAACTTCAGAACCATTCAAGATAACTCAATAAACTTTTTTTCAGTCGATTCCTTAGGCTTTAGTACATGTTTTGATATGCTGGCGAACTCGGAGTCGATATTCCATCGCCTATTATGATTTTTTGAAAATGCAACCCCCTATATTTTATCGCATCATTGCATAACATTTTCCAAGAGCTTTTCATCGATATAGGGTTGGTGGCGTCTACTTTGTAAAGTTTGCGAGATTTGTTGCAAAATAAGAAATTTCGATAGTTTTTTTGAAAAAAAAAGGAATTTGGGCAGACCACTGCAAAATTTGACACACATCTATGTTCTTTCAATAATTAAACATGTCTATTTGTTAATAATAAATTTCACTCGCGAAGAATATCTCCTGTATTGACAAAGCTTACAGAAATCCTTTATTAGCAGGCAGAATCTACCATCAAAAATATCCAGAAGCAAGAACAAAACACTACAATATAATCACAAAAGCGACAGGGCAGTCAAGATCAAAATAAAATAATAAATTTCACATAGGAAAACAGTAATTCAAATATTGAAACTCACTATACGGAAAAGTTAAACATCTCAAGTGGTGTTTGTTGATTCGGATGCTGCAGTGCTTTCACCATTTCAGAAGAGATTGTGCTGTGTATTAGTGAACCTGACATATTCACAAAAACGTCATTTTGAAAAATGTTAGCCCAGGTAAATTAATCTAATTTGAAATTACCAATGAATTAAAAATGCCTAGACGGAAAGGAAAAAGACTTTCTAATGCTAATGCTGATGAAGAGGATCAGTCTTCGGACTACATTCAAATCAATTATGAGGAAACTCCAGATAAGTTGAAGGAATTAATGGAAATAATCACTAAACTCAAGAACGAGAACATACATTTATGGAAAATTAATGAAGAAAAATAGTTACTTCTTAATGAAAAAGACAAAAATATTAAATTTTTATCGCAAGAAAATGAAAGAATTCAACAAAATTGCAATCTTATTGTATCAAACATAGTTGAAAAGGATACCATTATGGATAGTCTACAGAAAATAGAAGAGGAGTTAAGAGAAATGAAAAAGAAAAACACTGAAAAAGTTATTCAAAATGATGTTATGTCATATGCAGAGATCACCAAGAATAACTTGAAAATATTACCACAAAAAATATTGAAACATTCACAATCCGTCCAAAAACAATTCAACCTACTATCAAAACCCAAAAAGATTTGAAAAATAATATTAATATAGGAAAACTGAATATCTCCATTGACTCTGTAAAGTTTGTGAAAAATGGGGGTATAGAAGTAAGCTGTAAAAATAATAGTGACTCCGTGAAATTAAAAGAAGAAATAGAAACGAAAATGAACAACCAATATAATATTATTATGCAGAAATTGACAAATCCCAAAATCATAATTACTGGACTTCGAAAGGAGAAAGAAATGGAAAAAGAAGAATTGGAAAAATAATTAGAGAACAAAATGATATCAATGAAGAAGATCATCTGAAGATAAATCATATGAAGTTCGTAGAATCAAAGAAGTGCTATACAATTTACGCTGAAGTCAATGGAAACCTATTTCATAAAATTATCAATAACTCTGATCAAAAGTTGTTTTTTGATTGGCAAATATGTAAGGTATTTGATGGAAACAAAGTAACACAATGCTTTAATTGTTTCCAGTTCAACCACAGTGCCCATAAATGCCGAAATATTCCCTTGTGCCCCTACTGTGCTGGCAATCACAAATTGGAAAGTTGTCCACAAACGAACACTAGCAACCACCAGTGCGGAAATTGTATATTGTCCAATTCAAAATATAAGACGAAATATGACACCAAACATTCGGCAGATAACCAATTGTGTCCTACCTTTGAATATTACAAAAAAATATTTCAAAGTCGAATAAACTATGGCCTTACAAAGTAACGTGAATGTTCCAGACAACTCTTTTACATTAGATCATAACATCAAACTTCATGAACTACCATCGATTTCTGACTTCAATTATATTGAACAAAAACATTTTAAAATATTATACCTAAATTCAAGGTCAATCAAAAACAAAATGGATGATTTAGAAGTGATGATCAATGAACTGAAATTGAATATAATTATAATAACGGAAACTTGGTTGAGAAAAGATGAAGAAAAATATTACAACTTTGAAGGTTTATCTTCCATATATTCTTGCAGAGAAAAACGTGGTGGCGGCGTAGGTATTTTCTTTCATCAAGGAAAATATTGAATTTGAAATTGAAGAAAAAAAAGGGGATGTACTGTCGTTTATTGTGGTAAAAATCAAATTTTTTAATTTGTTGTTATGTGGCTTATATCGTCCTCCTAATTTAAGTAAACAAAGATTTTTTGAATTCATGGATGAAACCCTTGAAAATCTCAACCATCACCACTCTGATATATTGTTTTTTGGCGATATGAATATAAATATTCTATCTGATAATAAGGAAACCAAAGAATTGATTGATATCTATAATTCCAATCATTTAATATTGGTCAATAAGATAATTCCAACAAGAGAAATAAATAATAGTTCAACTCTAATTGATCATTTTCTAATGAATTCAAAAAGACATATGAATATCTTTATCACCAATACTTCACTCAGCGACCACAAAATGTATATCACATGTATAAATACACAACCTACAACAAACAAAAATAAAACTGATTATATTTCAGTAAAAAAATTCAATCTTGAAAGATTAAAAAAGGAACTAATAAATTTAAATCATACAATTCAATTTTATAATAATCCAAATGAAGCATATACAGTGCTAGTCAAAAGTCCTCTCCCCCCCTCGTATCTTTTGAATGGGTATACTTATAATAATGAAATTTGGAGGGTGGAAATAAACGGATGTAGGCTTCTCAACTGGTCATAACAGGTGACGCAATAGTCATAAATGACGTCACAAGGCCACTGTGACCAATAATTTTAAATGGGACCCTATGGCAAGTGACAGCTCGTTTGAAAGGTATTGAAAATACCTATTCAGTCATACCAATTTTGTTTGGGTTTCGGCTGATTTTGATTGATAAATTGAAGAAATACGAAAATTATAGTTTCAGCATTTAATTAATAAAGATTTTAAAGTACTCTGGTTAATTGTCAAAAGGTTGACGTTTTGAATTCTCTACTTGTCAAAAGTGTTTATACCTTGAAAATTTACCTAAGCTATTGTTTAACGAGCGTTAAGTGTTTACATAGGCAAAATGGTGCTACTGTAGCCGACAAAGTAGCAGCTATCTTAATAATTGATGAATGTAGAAACAATTTCCATGCAGCGAACGACTGTTTAATGAGAGGTACCCGATCAGCCCTATATCGAGGGTTTATTTGAGGGAGCTTCTTCGGAAGTTTGAAGCATCAGGTAGTGTTCAAGATGCCAAACGATCTGGTCGACCAACAATTAGTGATGACAAAAAATTGACATAATTGGAGAAATGGTAGTAAACCCTACTTCTTCCACAGCCCAAGTTGCGTCTATCTGTGAAGTCAGTGAAAGGACAGTACATAGGGTGTTGGCTAAAACAAATTTCATCCATACAAATTAAAAATGGTGCACCAACTTTCAGATGATGACCCGAAGACTAGAATTCTGTGAAACTATGTCCAATAAAATGAACCAACAACCAGGCTACATACAGACAATTTGTTTTAGTGACGAAAGTACTTTCTTTCTCAATGGAATGTTAACACTCAAAATGTGAGGTATTGGAGTGACACAAATCCTCACATCTTTCGTGAAAACATACTCAATTTCCAGAAAAAGTAAATGTTTGGGCAGGTATTTTGGGAAACCACATAGTTGGGCCTCTTTTTCTGAATGCTAACTAACCGGTGAATTGTATCTGGAGATGTTACAAAATGATATTGAGGCGTTAATTCTTGAAATTCTAGAAGATAATCCAGATGAATTCGACAACTTGGAAATAACGTTCAACAAGATGGTGCTCCTGCACACTATTACGGTGCAGTAAGACGTTACCTAGATGAAGAATATCGTGGTAGATGGATTGACACGAGGTTCGATCGAATGGCCAGCTCGGTCACGGACCTTACACCATTAGATTTTTTCTATGGGGTACTTGAAATCTAAGGTTTACGCTTACAGCACCTGACAGTATTGCCATTCTGAAACAACGAATTGTTGAAGAATGTAGGGCAATTCCGCTGACACACTGGGACGATACGACAAGAGTTTAGCAATAGGATGCATTACTGCCAGGAAGTAGATGGAGCACATTTTGAACACTTATTATAAGAACTGGTTCTTAAATCTTTATTAATTAAATGCGAAACCATAATTTTCGTATTTCTTCAATTTATCAATCAAAATCAGCCGAAACCCAAACAAAATTGGTATGACTGAATAGGTATTTTCAATACCTTTCAAACGAGCTGTCACTTGCCATAGGGTCCCATTTAAAATTATTGGTCACAGTGGCCTTGTGACGTCATTTATGACTATTGCGTCACCTGTTATGACCAGTTGAGAAGCCTACATCCGTTTATTTCCACCCTTCAAATTTCATTATCATAAGTATACCCGTTCAAAAGATACGAGGGGGGGAGGGGACTTTTGACTAGCACTGTATAAAATTATTAGAAGTTTTTGACTCCTGTTCATTCATAAAAAAATATAAATGTAAAAAAGAATCTAAGCCATGGTTTGATGATCACATAGCAAAATTGATAAAAGAACGTGACAAATACTTCTACAAGAAAAAAAAAGACCCACTTTCAGATAACTTTTTAGAAAAATATTCTCATCTCAATAAACTTGTTGAAAAAATCTCCAGAGAAAAGAAATTCAAATATTATCAAGAGCAATTCACCAATTCCACTCCCAAGGTAGTATGGAATGATATAAACTCATTGTTGCATAATACATCAAATCACAATAATCATAAATATGTTGAAAGTTTGGAATCAAACAATGTTAAAATTGAAGATCCAATCAAAATCTGTGAGGCATTTAATATTCACTTTGTAAATATCGGAAGTAAATTATCATCTGCTATTCCCAAAACGTTTGAACCTGTTAATGATATATCAAGTGTTTCATCCATGTTCCTGAAACCTATCAGTATATCTGAAATCGAAGGAGTCATTGAAAATTTAGATCCAAAAAAAGCTTGTGGTTATGATAAAATTAGTGTAAGAATTGTTATAAAGGAGGAGAGATAAAGGAAATATCACCAATTTTATTCTTTATCATCTCAAAATCATTTGAAAAAGGTATAGTACCAAATGATATGAAAATTGCGAAGGTGTCACCAGTTTACAAAAGTGGTAAAATAAATTATTCAAATAATTATAGGCCAATTTCTATTCTTCCAATTTTTTCGAAAATTTTAGAAAGACTGATGCATGTAAGACTTTTTGATTATCTTGAAAATAATAATCTACTATACGAAGGTCAATATGGTTTTCGCAAATCAGGGATACAGAGGTGCAGCGATGGATGTTATTACCGAAATTCAAATTCAAATTGATAATAATAAAAAATGTAGTATGTTATCCTTGGACTTGTGTAAAGCCTTTGATACTGTTGATCATGAAATTCTACTAAAAAAATTATTTAACATTGGAATCAGAGGAAACCTTCTCAATTGGTTCAAAAATTATTTGTATAATAGAAAACAGTATGTTCAAATGGGAAATAATCAGAGTTCTTTAAAAAATATAAAGTGTGGAGTACCACAAGGTTCCATTCTTGGTCCTGTACTATTCTTAATATATATAAACAATCTTTCAAAATTGAAATTAGAAGGAAGTATGAAATTATTTGCTGATGACACTACAATTATGTACTTTTCGGACGATTATAAAAAAATACAAAACTACATGAATAATGATATAAAAAAAAAATTCATTTGGCTACAGCAACATGAATTGACCATTAATTTCTATAAATCTTCCTACATGAATATTTCTAAAAGAACAATTGACACTCCCACCAGTTCCATTCATTTCGAAAAAAATATCATAAATTACACTAAATCAACAAAATTTTTAGGACTTCTATCGATAAAAAATTATCATGGAATAAGCATATCGAAAAAATTCGGAAGAAAATATCACCTCTTATAGGCATTCTTTACAGAATAAGAAATTATATACCACTAAAATTTTTAAAAAACATTTATTTTAGTTTAATTTATTCACACTTGCAGTATCTCATTTCTATATGGGGAACTGCAAATAATTCAATTTTAAAACCATTAAAATAATTACAAAATAAATCAATAAAATGTATATATAAATTACCACATCTGGAACCAACAATAAATTTGTATAAACCAAAAAGGCTTTTGAATTTAAATTCTCTTTATAAACTCAAAATATGTTGTTTCATTCATTTTGTCAAAAATAAAATAAAAAAACATCTAATATAAGTTTCACTGAAATGGACAAAATTCATAATCATGCCACTAGGCAAACAAATTTTTTATCCATTAGTAATGTTAAATCCGAAATTGGAAAGAAATGTATTTACCATAATGAAATAATCATTTATAATTCAATTCCTAACAACATAAAAAAAATTAAAATAATGGCGAAATTCAAAATCGAAATGAAATATACACTTCAATCAACTGGATAAAAATTTATAAATATGTTTTTTTTTATTTACAAATCAAAATAATTAAAAATGTTTATTTGGTTACACCTTAGTATATATACTTTCTTCAACTATTCGTTTTTGACTACTTCCATGTTGTATATGTATTTTTTTTTATCTTATAACTAGTTTAGTCCCTAACCATAAACATGTGATGTTTCTTGGGACAATAAAGTTATTATTATTATTATAACTCCACGGGTGTCTTCATTCCAAAAGTTGAGAGACTGGTTTGAACTCACTGGTAGTGTGTCATATACCAAAAAGGAAATTATTGGTTGTCGAATCAATGGGGAGAATGAGTTGCAAGTTTTATTGATGCTACAGGAAAATGCTCACTTAAGCACTAGGGAAAAGCAGCGGAAACGGTTATTTCACAAAATAGTGTGAACAAAATATTATAGAAACATAAGTTCCACTCTCATCATCTGATCCTACATCAAGAATTGTATGGTAATGATTTTTTATTCAAATGAATGGCATGATTGAGGATTATAATATAACAATTTAAACAAAATTCTGTTTTCTGATGAAGCAACGTTTGAGAACAACAGGTCGGTCAACAGACATAATATGCATTATTATGCAATCGAAAATCCTCACTGGTTAAGAAATGTTGATCACCAAAAGCGATGGTCGCTTAATGTTTGGGGAAGAATTATTGGAAATCACATTATTGGCCCCTACTTTTTCCACAATGTGCTCAATGGTAAAAGGTATTTACATTTTCTTCACGAACATCTTCCACGAATATTAGAAGAAATGGATTTGAACATCACGAGGACCATGTTATTGCAACACGATGGTGCTGCAGTGAATAACCATAGGATGGTGCGAGAATTTTTAGATAATTGTAACCCTCAAAAGTTAATGAAAATTTGTACTAGTTAAGCTCAACTTTTATAGTGGGTTCCGAAACCACTCTTGGTTCTTTGAAAATTGTTTCACCGGCTGTGTTGGGAGTCGAACCCACATCGTCGGGTAGAAACAGGGCACACAAAACTAACACTCGTACCACTGAGCCACTAGCCCCGTCAATCCTATCCTAATCGTTGGATAAACAGAAGAGGTACTATTCCTTGGCCTGCCCGATCCCCAGACCTTACTCCTATAGATTTCTTTCTTTGGGGGTACGTGAAGGAAAAGGTTTTCAGAGATCGTCCAACAACTGTAGATGATATGAAACAGGATCACGGAAGCCTTCCGTTCAACTGAGCAATGCAATGATATCAGATGCCGTTTTGGAAACTATGAATTTCTAATATTTGCTGATGACCTGAAGCTGTTCAGATCGATAAAATCATCTAATGATCAAATTCGTCTTCAGGCTGATCTTGATAAATTGTACGATTGGTGTGTTACAAACAAATTATTCCTCAATGTGAACAAATGCCACTTTATTACTTTCTCAAGAGTTGGTAGGAAATTTAATACATTTTACTAGTTAAATAATCAGCAGCTAGAATATACTTAATCGAGCATATTTAATTGCCTTTCCTCAAAATTTTCACAGTTTCGTTTTAAACATTCTTTCCTGTTCATATAACGATTACGAGAATGAATTCCTTTGTGATGTACTCTAGTTTCTATTACAATTTCATTTTGTTGAAACATATTATTTTCAGAATTGTATGGATGTGTCAAATTTTAGGACAGCGGCCTACTCGATTTGTTTTTTGAAAAAAATCGTCAAAACATTTCTTATTTAAAAAAATACTTCATTTTCCAAACAGGAGTTCACCCACTTACAGGACAGCTCGAGTGAAAACATGATTTTGCGAATGTAAGAAGAATTATAAATAATATTTTTGTCATATATATATTATAGTGAAATGGTATTACAACGGCTGTCTAAAGATGCAGTTTTGTTGCGACGTCTCGCTGCTGCGGTAGACTGCAACTGCACTGATATGAATGTATAACAATGAACCCGACTTCATCCTCAATTAACATTATTTTTAACAAGATTTTTAGAATTCATGTTCACGACTTTGAGCACGGCCGTTAACTGCCACAATTTGAGACGTTGCAACGAAAACACATGGCCGCAGCGTGCAGCCGTGTCGGCTAGCAGTTGCGGTAGACCGCGGCGGCGAGATGTCGCAACGAAATTGCACCTCAAGCAGTGATTTCTGAGCTCATTTTCAAAATTGTATATAAATATGGGTCCATTGTTTTACATATTGAATTTGCTACATATGGAGTTTACCTATATGCAACAAATCTCGCAAATTTTACTACATAGAGCACACAACCCCTATTTCTGCAAAAAGTTCTTAAAAATGCCATAAAATATAGGGTGTTATATTAAAAAAATCGTAGTAGGCGATGGAACATCAACTCCCAGTTTGCCTGCATCTCAAAAGATGAGCTGAAGCCTAAGGAATGACTGAAAAAAAGTTGGTTAAGTTATCTCGAATAGTTCTGAATTTATGAATTTTTCTGTGGGTCTCTTGGCGCTATTGTGACACATAAATTGACAAAAACTATGACAGGTAAATCTAAGAAACCCGCTTGTGTTTTAGTGGCAAATCCAAAAATGTAACCAAAATGGGGGGTCACCATTTAAAAAAACAGAACTTAGTTGTGTATCTTATTTTGGGACATCCTGTATATAAATAGAAATAGTTTCAAAATGTGCCTCATTGTGGGACCTATCGTTTAAAAAAAATCAAATATTATCGTGAAATGACAATGATCTGAAATAGTATCTTATTTTGGGACATCTGTATATAAATAAAATTTTTAGAATGTGCCTCATTGTGGAACCTATAGTTAAAAAAAAAATCAAGTCAATAGCTTGGACAGAAAAAAGTTATAGAGCTTGCACGCACCCTTGGGTCATCCTGTATATTGAGGTATAAGTAATTTTTTTCAGATGAATATATATTTAGTGAACTGGAGTATGATGTGAAATATTATCGTTGAAATTGACAATGATGTGAAATATTATTTTATTTTGGGACATTCTGTATATAAATAGAAAGAAGAAAGAAATATTTATTTAAATAGGTTACCCTAATATACAAAAAATATAATATTATACAATAAATTAAACAGTAGTATACAATAAATTAAACAATAGGTAGGTAGTTAATCTAAATTAATAAGAAAAAAAAAAAAATATATAAAAAATTCAGAATACAAGTAAACCTAATTTAGTTCAAATATAAGGCATAATTTAAAAAACAAAGAATTCATGGCACTTCTCTTCATTTTGTATGGATTCAATAACTGTTTTAAAAAATGCTTAATGATGGACTAGATTTAACTATGTTTGGTAGTTTATTATAAGTAGCAAAGCCTTTAAAAAACAAAGAATTCATGGCACTTCTCTTATTCGTTCTGTATACATACAAATTGGCGTTGTTTCTTGTGGCATAATCATGAACATCTGAATTCAAATTAATAAATTCACTAAAGTATGAAGGTGCTAAGTTATTCAGTATTTTATATATAAAGATCATTGATAAGTAATACAATCGTAGAGAAACTGAAAGCCACTGCAATGTTTGTAACATGATTCCTATTTCCGTGAATCTACTCGCTTTTAGAACTATGCGCATACCTCGATTTTGAAGTTTTTGTAGTTGTGATGTTTGATTTAGATACAAAATATTTACAGAATGTGCCTCATTGTGGGACCTATCGTTTAAAAAAAATCAAGTCAATAGCTTGGATAGAAAAAAGTTATGGAGCTTGCAAGCACCCTTGAGTCAGGATATTGAGGTATAAGTAATTTTTTTCAGATGAATAAATTCAGTGAACTGGAGGATGATGTGAAATATTATCGATGAAATTGACATTACAGACACAATTTAGATGGGAATATTTTAAGTATTGTAAAATACTGTCTGACAAATTTTGATAACTGAAGACATGAGAGGATGAAGGTGTTATTGTTACAATCCTTAAAAATCTGTTTCTTTCTGCATCCATGAAGGTTTTCTCGTATGTACCCATCTTTCACATTAATGAATCGTTAGTGAGTGAAATTGTGATCTTTGATAACCACCTGACACACCGTCAACTTTGACCTTTCTTTACTCAAAAATTTTGTAACACTCTCATCCACTCACGTCTTCAACTGTCACGTAATTTCAGTAGCATTTTTTCCAGAAGTTTAAAAATCTACTTTGTTCAGAAACATAAATATTTTGATCATTTTATTTTTTCCCAGTGAATATTGTATGAAATATTTTAAATAAAGACATATTTCTTGTCAACAAAACATCTCACAGAGAACAAAATAAACTTACCCTGTTCCAGGATAGTAGTATGGTGGCGGCCTCTCATATTCTGTGGGTGCTCTTTGGTATTGAGGTGGACCTCCATTGGGAAATTCTTCCCAGTGCCTAAGCAAAACGAACAAAAGTTAAGCAAAGCATAGAAAACATACAAATACAAAAGTAAAAATATTCATTGTGTAATCTAACCTCTTGCACACCCGTGAACGACGATTATATAATGCCATTTTATAAGGAATTACGGTGGTTAAAAAATCAAAAAAAAAAATTAAAAAAAAAAACATTTTTTTTGTCAAATTCGTCCAAATTTTGGAAAACACGCCAAACAGCGACATTTTGTAGGTAATTTTTTCATAAATTTTTGTTTTTGGCTTATTAAGAATTGTATATTTTTTTATGGTTGTGTAAGAGGTTAGTTAGATTACACCTTGTTATAGCAGACCAGTGTAACCAAATATGTAGCTGGTGTGAAAGTGAATATTGTTACGGAAATGAGTGGAGTCTGCCCCTACATTGTTTGTCATAAGCTAGGCAGATGTCGTTTATATTGAAGCAACTGTTGACCTAAATTCTCCTAACAAACCGTCTGGGAATTCCGATGACGTCATCGAATGATCCTGATGATTCGAGAAGGCAAGATCGAGGATATATAAGTCGACGAATCACGGAAGCACAGTTTTTTAATATTGTTGTGCAGAGAAACAAAGTAATTCATATTACGAAGTCAAGGTGAATTTATTTATAAGTGCAATGAATATTGAATTGTCAGAGTGTATTATTGTGTTTTATTTTTTCAAAGAGGAATGAACGGTCATTAAAATTAATCGTGAGTTTCAATAAACGAACTGTTTCATAATAAATTTTTTAATACACATTAAAATCAAAATGAAAAATTGAGTTGACCATAAAAATGCTTATTTCTTTATGTTATGTTCACTGAATAACTGCAGAAAGCATGAAAATTAAGATCAATTGAGCCAACCGATTTTCATCTAGAATATTTCAATTTTGATACTGATAATACATATTTTGAGGTGATAACATATTGAGGTTTGGATAGGGAAACATTCTCAATTGAATATTTAATGATAGATAGAAATCTACGATAAAAATGAATTTATTTTTTGTAATATCTAACAGAAAACAACTACTTCTACGGCTAAAGCCACTACATCTGATAGATATTGTGAAAGGACTCTACTCAGATGATTTTATGACACCATGTTCATATTTTTAAATTAATCAAGGTTTGGATATTCTGAAAGATTTTTTTAATTCTCTGTCAGTTTTCTTATTAATTTTTTTTTATCATATAATGAAGTGTATTTTTTTGGCTCGGCATAATACAGTTTCGTAACAATACTGAAAAAAGTCATGGATTATCATTATTATTATGAAAATTACAATTAAAAGATAGTTTCACACAGTTATCAAGAGCCATTTTCTTGAGTTGAAAGGCATGAAAAGACAACTTTTTGCAGTGATATCTATTCTACTGATATATAAATGGTAATGAAAGAAGTAATAGGATTTTTTCAGAAAAGGATTCTCAAAGGGCAAAAAGAATACAAAAACCTATTGAAATCTTGTAAATTAGCATGAGTTTTTCAATTTTCCAAACAAAAAAGATAATATCCCGAAATTAATAGGAAAACAAAAAGAAATGAATTATGTAATAGATGTGATTATGTGGGGTCGATAGACATACAAAACAAACATAAAAGCACCCAATGCTTTCCCCACTCTTGTGGTAACTCTAAAAGAGGAACTGAAAGCGTAACACACAAAATATATGCAACTAGAATATTTTTATACAAGACACTGCTTTTTGTCAACAATATGTTGATTGAAAATGAATGCTGTTGAATTGCCTGTAACATAAAAAAACAACATTTCAGTGAATCATTGTTTTGGGAAGTTTCCTACATAATGTAGATTTATAAGATTTCTATAAACATGAAATATGATTTGTAAATCAAATAGATGGGTAAAATGGAATAGGATGTTTATTCATCTTTTGTATTTAAACAAATGAAATGGGAAGGTTTCATGTAGTGTTAACATCTTAAGAAAAATATTATGCCAAAATTGTGAGCTAAAGATGACAAAGTGAATGCAAGGTAGTGAAAATGGAAAAAACCTACGTAATTTTTTATTTCTTTTATTAAGATTAAGAAGTGGAAAAATTTCCTTTGTCTTTATCAATTGACTTTAGAATCAATGATTCGTAACAAATTTCACTTCACAGCAGAAATAATTTTGGGTTGAAGTAGTAATTCTTCGAATTTGTGGAATTTATGAAATTGAAATAATTTGTGCAACTAAGATGTTTTCTAGTGTAAACCTGCGACAGTACGCCACAATATTTCTGGCAGAAGTCCATGTAATCAAACTCTGCATGCAAGAAATTCTGAACAGAAACAGTAAAAATCAATTGATCAAAATCATGTTGGACAGCCAAGCAGCACTGAAAACCCTTCAAGAGCATAGGCTGTGGCAAAAGGATAGATAAAGGTCCCTGGACATAAAGGCTTTGAGGGAAATGAAAAGCCGACCTTCTGGCAAAAGAAGGCACTATGAAGAAATTTGTAGGACCAGAGCCCTTCTTCGGAATATCAAAGAGTATAATTAAAGAAGTGTTTTCAGACTGGAACGAGTGGAAAAAACGCGAGCACTGGTATGAAACAATGGGACAAGTCCACTCGAAGGCATTTATACCTTTCGAAAAGGAGAAGTGCAGCTCTATCAAAACTGAATAGAAAAAAACAGAGGATTATAAGAGGACTAAAGAAGGTCACTGTAGAATGCGAAAACATCTTAAAAATCGGACTTGCAGAAAGCGCAGAGTTTCGCTTTTGCCAAACGAAAGAAACAGCAGAGCATATCTTGTGCAGATGCAAGGTCTGGAATGAACAAGATTCTATTGTAAGGATAATGGGCAGCTAGAGCTCAGAGTCCTAGAAAAGATATCACCGAGTGTCATCATCGACTTTGTCAGAAGCGCGGTGCTTGAAGGTATACTTTAATTTGATTAGGATCGAGCCACACTAGATCTGAGAAGGTTGCAGTGGAAGGGGTAGTTATCCCCCCACTCGAAAAGAACCATCCCAAACATCTACGAATAATTTCTGCAGCAATAATATAATTTTCGAAAGTGATAATATCACATACCGCCTATTCACTTTGCAAAGGCGAAAACCACTTCCGCTGGTTCCTAAGCAAAAAAGCGGTATGTGAATTCTAGGCTTCTACAACCTATATATTTTAAAATTTCGGCTATGAAATGAAATTCTAAAAACAGAAGAGACAGTGGGAAAACTTCAAACCCTAATATCTCAGTTCCGCCAATCAAACAAAAACCGCATTTTATTATTTATTTATTTATTTAGCACATAAAGATAATTTCACATTGTCAAAGTAAAAATACAGTCACAAGTATAACAAATATATCACACTAAAGATGTAAGAAATAAATTATACAATAGAAAAACAATAGTAGAAACATTGTAATTCAAACACATTAAAACTTCTGAACTGGGTAGGTAGGCTAGAGTAATAGTGACAATCATGTGTGACACTCGCGTAACAGACATATTTTCAATTCTTTTTGAAAATTGTAATAGTGCCAGGTTTTCAAGAAATCTTCTAATTCATTGTAACACACTATGCCTTTATGGAAAATAGAGTTTTCTGAGCTTTTTTTGTTTTTTGTTGAGACTTGTATATCAGCTCTTCTTCGTGTGTTGTAGTTATGCAAACTGTTGTTGTATACTAATTTAGATGACAGATACGATGGGGTTAATGACATTTTCATTTTATGGATTAAAATCAGAGTATGGTACTCCAAGTAATGTTGTATCGAGAGCCAATTCATATGCGTAACATAGACTTGATGGGCGAGTCTCTTGGAACATTCAATATAGTTCTCATGGCTTTATTTTGCAATTTCTGCATCCGTCCCATCTCATTTTTATTTGCCAGGTACAGTATAGACGAAGCAAAGGTGAAATGGGGCAATATTATCGTATTATATACTGTTTTTCTAGACCAAGGTGTTAAAGATGGTGCCACTCTAAACAAGAAGTTTATGTTTTTTGATATTTTATTGGTAATGTATGAAATGTGTTCTTTGAAAGTTAAATTTCTATCGATAATAATGCCCAAGTATTTAATCTTATCCACCATTTCCACCTCCTCCTTACCAATTTTAATCCTATGATTATTATCTTTGAACTCCGCATACTTTTTGTGGTTGCTAATTAACATGAATTTAGTTTTTTTTTGCATTAAGTTTTAACAAACTACCATTACACCATTGTAAAATATTTTCCAGCTCCGCGTTGAGTGTATCTGTTAGGGTTTGTATATCTTCAGAACAGAAATACAATAACGTGTCATCGGCAAACAAATGGATTCCACAGTTTTCAACCGAGTGAACAATATCGTTGATATACAGCAGAAACAGCAATGGTCCCAATATACTTCCTTGAGGTACGCCGTTTTTATTTAGGACTTCATTTGATAAAGTGTCGTTAATTTTAGTTACCAGTTTTCTGTTCTGTAAGTAATCAGTGAGCCAGTCGAGTGCTTTTCCAGTCATACCATACTTCTCTAGTTTGATAATTAATTTGGCCCTGTCAATTGTTTCGAATGCGCGTTGGATGTCCAAGAATACAGCTCCAATCATAATATTTTTGTTGTAGTTTTCCTTCCAGTCATATAGAACATTTTGCACAGCTGCGGCCTGTTCTAAAACCTGACTGGTTTGAATATATAATGTTATTTTCTGTTATATGTGTTATGATTTGTTCATAGACTATTCTTTCGATTAATTTTCCTAGTGTTGCTAACATATCAATTGGTCTTAAATTTTTGCTGAGGACGGCAGTATTATTATACATAACATAGGCATATGAAAACCGTGGAATATACGAGAATTACGAAAATCAGTTAGTTTACATATTTATTAAATATTGTAGAAATATTTTTACTTTGTCAGCTATTCATTTTGTTCATCAATGACATAGTACACCATGTTCAAAATTGCAAAATAAAATTGTTTGGAAACCAAATACATGGTAATTTCAAATAAATATAACTTGAACAAATTGAAAAATGTAACATCCAGCCACCATTTATTGATTGATAATAATGTAATTGAAGAAGCTAAACATTTCAAGTACCTGGGCTTCATGATAGATAATGAACTGAATCTTAAATCACATTGTGAGTATATTAAGAAGAAAATGGCAAGAAAAATTAATTTCCTATATAGATTGAATAATAAGGTATCATCTTTTACTAAGTTAACTATATATAAAACCATAATATCTCCTCATCTTGATTTCTGTGGAACATTCATATACCTGATGAATAATGAACAAATTGATACATTACAAAAAGTACAAAATCGTGCTATAGAGACCATTCTATTATGTAGAAAACGTACATCAATAGCTTACATGTTGGAATCCTTGAATTTATTGAATGTTCGACAGAGAGCTGCTTATAATATGCTCAAGTTTGTGTATAAACTCAAGTCAGGATGCTTACCAACCTATCTAACTGAAGAAATAACTTATCTCCAAGAAATACATAATCACAATACCAGATCACATGCTTCCAA
This sequence comes from Gonioctena quinquepunctata, assembly GCA_018342105.1. Classification (NCBI taxonomy): domain Eukaryota; kingdom Metazoa; phylum Arthropoda; class Insecta; order Coleoptera; family Chrysomelidae; genus Gonioctena; species Gonioctena quinquepunctata. Next base: position 614,915 of record JAFIRS010000477.1, read on the forward strand.
TGATTTCTATATTAATATTGCTAATGCTGCTACAAACACAGTGTTCATCAAAGGCTTACAGCTTTACACCTCATTACCAAGAGAATTGAAAGAATACTCGTCATTTAGAGAATTCAAAAGACTGTGTGTAAAATATATAAAAGGTTTATAACCCATCATTGTAATATCTCTTCTTGTATTATTTCGATTTATACTGCTAATTTAACTTGTTCGTGCATTGTATTTTATGTGTTCTGTACTTTATTTATGCTATTTTATTTATACTATACTATTTTATTTATACATTTATACTACTATTTTATTTATACTATTTATAATTGAGAGCTGATGCTAATAAAGATTATTATTGTATTTGAAGAGTTTGTATTTTTTATTCAACAGAACTGAATACTTATTCATTGTTGCCTCTTCGGCACTCATGTTTAGAGATCTTTGACATTAAATTTATTTTAATTACAAATCCAAATATAAAGAGGTTAGTGTTAGTGGATCGAACACACCAATATTCATAAGACTAGTTTTTCAGGTTTACGTGTGAGACCAAATAATATGCTTGAGACTTATTAATGTGAATTATTGGAGACATTTAAATCAATATTTTAAATTTTTAAATTACCACCAAAACTGAGGCTGTGACAATGCTTGAAATAAAAAATCGGTTCATGTGAGAGATGTCATCTGACACCTCTTTGTTAAATTCAAAATTACAATATAATAATAGTAATCCTAGCAAATTAATTTTTTTTATTTACTTGTGTCTTTAAGCTCTACTTTTTTAATAATTTCTGTAATAAAATGAGTTATGATTCCTGATTTGGAATTCCATAAAAGAATATGTAATATTAATTACCAGAACAGTAATTGAACTTGAATGAGCGGTAAATAGACGCGCTGTTGCTGTTAACTGCGGAAGTAAATAATTGGAATGATATCAGTTTTGCCGCTTTGGCTGAACATAGCTATTTATATGGTTAACCCGTTAAAATTTGGATAATCGCGCCATGTCGTTTGACACAGTATGTGGCATTACGCGCCGCACCGCTGCGACCTCTGTAATGAAACTGCAATATTGGCATTACTGAATATCACGTTCGCAGTTGGCCCTACTGCTGATTTCATGTAGGATGATAAATCAGATATTTTCTATTTTGTCTCGTCATTGTGATATATGGTCATGAAAAATCATCAGTAGCGAGAATTTTTTCAGATTTGTGTGTTGTCATTCTATCTATTCGGTGAAATATTTTTCCACGCCAGTTAAAAAATGTAATATCTGGGAAATATGGATGAGTATCTTGGAAACCATTTGAGATACAATAAAAATGGTAGAAATGGAGAAAAAGTTGTCTATTTGAGTAAATAGGAACAATCTGGCTCCACAGTTTCAGAAATCCTCTACAATTAGTGGCTTCAGAGAGTGAATTGTATATATCTAGTCCATGAATCAGTCGATTTTGAATGTTTGGTGAATTTATTGGGTATAATAATGACCTATTTTCATTGTTTGCTGGGTACCTTGATAGTCAAAACATCTCCTTTTTCCCTTTTACTATATTTATTCTGAAAGAATGTGTGTTACTCGAGGTGTAACAATTTATAATCGTGAGAACTGACCAAATGGGGCTGCTCCATTTCTGAACTTTGAGAGTGGATCGATCGCATCTGTCTCAGTCTCTCTCTCTCTCTCTCTCTATGATAATAAACGTTCCCAGAGTAGATCAGACAGTATATGTATCAAATTTATCGAATGCTAATCCAATAGAGAATATCGAGTTAAAAATTGAACCCTCCCATAAAAGGCGAATTTGTTGAGTTGATTTTGGAACAATTACATCGAACAGAATAGATAAATTATTTGATTCTGGAAACTATACGCCCAATTGGTTCTTCGCATAATAATTTATGCACAACGAACGGGTCTCAACTAGAAAGGGATGCATCAGTTTGGTATTCTGATGGATCCAAGATTGACGAAAGGGCTGGAGTGGGAGTAACGGGTCCTAGTTTTAGGTTCTCAAAACCCTTAGGTCAAGCAAAAACAATTTTTCAAGCAGAAATAGATGCACTCAAGAATGCCTTGAAAGAAGCTCCAGGGGGGCAAAGATCTAAGATCTATATCAGACAGATAAGCAGCACTAAAAGCTCTAAGGTCACACATTTGTGAGTCCATACTGACTTGGGACTGCAAACTCTCCCTAAGACAACTGGCTACGAACAATCAGGTCGCATTGATGTGGGTGCCAGGTCACAAGGGAATCAAAGGCAATGAAGAAGTGGACAGCCAAGGAAGGCGTAATTACTCAATTTTCTGGCCCAGAACCCTTTTGTGGTCTGTTCAAAGCCCACATCAACGAAGAGTTTCTGCGCTGGGAAGCTGACCAAATTAAAACCCACTGGAATAAGGTTCCAGGGCAAAGACAAGCAAAAAGACTTCTGAGCCCATCGCCAAAAAAAGATAAACAGCTTCTCAAGTTGGACAAGAAAGACTTGAAACTGATAACGCCCTCAGACATCAGGAACTTAGCTCCCAAGGAACTGATACGCTTCGCAAAGAGTCTCGAAATCCCAGGTCTTGAATAGATGAAGGGTAATGTACAAAAGACCTTATAAATCAAGGTGCGGATAGGCTGAAGAGCCATATCGACCCCCTACAATCTATAATAATTTATGTGATTTTAAAGTTGTGATAATTTTTTTTATATCATTACACAGTGGCACTTAAAACAAAACACATGACTGGAAATTTGAAAATTAATTCAGAAACTATTGTCAACGAAAAAATAATAAAAATTTCGTTTTTCAATTTAAGGAAGGGAAATAAAAATAACAAACAAAGGAAGGTATTAACAATATTCACATGATAAGAACAAATTAGGTAGTTTGTTCCAAGGAGTAATTTGACTCTTGGACAGGAAACAAATCAAAATATATTGTTCATTGAAAAAGAACTGAAACAAATAATAAAAATATAATTATTAAAGTACTCACTTCGGTGCCATATCAGCATATCTGGAATCAGGGGGATGTGATCCTCCAGCAAATTCACGGGCCACTACTTCGCCTCCAATATGTTGAGGTCGTTCCTCCTGTTTCTTTCCTTTTTTCTTTTTTTTCGCTCCTGTACGTTTACCGCACGGCTTAAATAAAACTTTTGGTTAGTTAATGATAAAACAATGAAGTGATATGATCCCAAATTCAATAAAGGAATATGAATTCGTGTGGAACAAAAGCTGAAGTTATATCAAAAGCTGTTAAATGACATGGAAAGCTGATGTAATCTCAACAAGAATTTCGTTTAAAAATTATGAAAATTAATATTAGAGTCTGGAAAACTTTTGTATATTCAGTTTTCATCAAAGCCCCCCAAAACACACAAGGTGCAAAAATAATAAGTCTGACCGTTAATGAAAAGTAATAATTTTTTCGAAATTGACAACTATTCTCTTGGCTTCGATTTTTTTTACAAGTGGACAAGCAATAGTAAACCTTCATATCATTTAAATGCAAATTACATTTGCTAACATTAATTTCTTGAAAAATAACATAGCAAGGTGATATAACCGGAGACCGTTTGAGAAGTAAATCTGACCAACCAATCTTACGATTGCTCGTATTTTTGTTAAAGCTAAGCCTTAACCATACTGAGCATTATCAGTCTATTGACCAATAACTGGACAACCTCCCAGAGCGGCTTGAGAAATTATCTCACTCAGTATGAAATGAAGCGTGGGACTTAATTTGACAGTACAATTACCAATCTCAGATAGTTCAGAAACATTAATAGACTTGTAATAATATATATGTATTTTCTAAAATATAAAAACAACAATTGATACCCCTGGTATAATTTATGGAGAAATTGTATAGAAAGTCAAAATGAATTTAATATATATATATATATATATATATAAAAACTTGAATGAGAAACAAATATGGAATGCCAAATAAAATAACTTCTTCAGTTATTTTGACGATTGATACTATTACTACTTTTGACAAATCAATAATTTACTCTACTTATGAAATCAACAAGGGAATAGTTCCTTATTATACTATACATATAAATCTTGCCAAGCAAACAGTTTTATTTTCTTACCCTCAACTGAAGAACACACCAAGTTTTTAAATGTTACTTAATTATTCTTTGTTATTACCGAATTTTATTACGCATTCACTGGTCCTAATATGATTAATTACCCAAGTAGCACAGAGTCATAAAATCAACATAATGACTTCTTATACCGTTTTAAAGACCACGAATTTGTAATGTTTTAGAACAAAAAAGGTAATGTGCGTTTTATAACCTTTGCTATGACATCGTGTAGTAGATATAACGATAGTACAATAAAGAATTTTCGAGAAGTTGTACTGTAGTTTGTATGTAAATAAATTGTATGTGTCGTTAAGTAGAACTTATGAGCAGTTGCTGTGAGGTTATTATGACAATGAACATATGTGGTTCAAATGAATAGATTTTTGAAACGTTTCTACGACTACATATTGTACTCACGTAATGTAGTTTCATCAACTGATGAACTTTGGTCGTAATGATTACGTTATGTATCTATGGTTAGATTATTTTTGTTGGTTATGTTATTTTTGTTGGATAGGTATATTGTGTTATGTATGTAAAATATTCAGTTCCGTATGAATAATTAAAATGCCAAAACAAAAATTCAATCTGCCTTACAAGAGAACTGGAGCATGTAGAACAATTGAAAAAAAATATAAAGAGGAAGGAGTACCTACCCCAAAATTAACATCTGAAATAATTAATCAGTCTATCGGGACACTGCAAAAAAATTAAGTTCATCCAGTCCCTTCAATTGTTTTCACAACAAGGAAAGACATAAATAATATGTATGTGCACTTCGAGTGATAAATAAAAAATATTTAAATATAACTGTTCAACATCAACATAACCTCTATTGTAAATGTCAGTTATTCTAGCGTTTTCCATTAGGCGGAACTAGCGGAATGCTTATGCACTCAGTGTATATCTTCTTCGGTTTTGATAGCGTTACGATGTTAGTACAACAAAACTTGCTACTTGTGGTCACAGCGACTACATTACAACTTTTTTATGTAAGATATTGCGATGTCTTTGAGACACTCGTAAACTATTCTATGATAGTACATACAGTAATTACAACTTTTCGACACTAGAAGGACGGCATCCATGTTTTTCGATTGATTGATAACATCATTCTGGTAGCCATATTGGAACAAAAATATTTAAAATAAAAAATATGGGACTCTGGGTGTTATATCAATTTAAAAATCATTGGAGATGTGCTAATCAAGTATCTTTCGTGATATGGTCTACATATTTCAACGATTAATGAGAAAAATTGATGAAATATATTTTTTCTGAAGTGAAAATTAATATTTATCTCTCTTTATTTTCGAGGCGCATGAATTTTAAGTGAGTAGAATTGGATTTAGATCGTTAAAATGGATTTGCTTGGTCACTAGAGTTTCAGAACAATTCTTAAAGACACATAAATGAAAATCATTTTTATCTCGATAACTATCACGGCCATTTGTTGTTAGTATATATTGTGGATATAGGACATTACCACAGAGTATCATGAACATGTAAAGGAAGACAGAATTATATATTATATTAATATTATATAAAATCTTTTGATATGGTATACATATTGTAATACTATATTAGAAAGATTATGACCTTCATGCATAATGATATAATGACTACACTAAGGCCACAGAACGACGTAATAATAATATTCAATCCAACCCTTTTGCGACTGGCTTATATAAGTCTATAGTGGCAAGTCATTACCACTACTTTATAACGTCGATGTGACGTCGCAAGAGTGTGCCTTTTTGTCGTATTGGCATACATAGCGACGTCTCAGCATATTACAAGACATAAGTCATGGACTTTTGCGAAAGGTCTAGTAGACGTCTGTACAACCGAATTATGACCTCTGTGTGCTACTTGGGTAGCTTCTTTGAAAAATATCAATTCCATTCATTTAGTTATTACTGAGATGATTTCTGAGAGTTACACTTCCACTATTTTTCTGCATACTTTTGTTGAATTGGCTACTTTAAATATAACATACGAAGTCTACATTTACTTCGCATCAGAAGATGGGAATGCACCTTCTCTAGTTGAAACTAGACTTTACTTTAATTCGCTTCATAACTATGAAGACTAAAACAGAACGTCTCTCTCTGCACTGGCTGAACACTGAATGAATTCTGATTGTCGAATGATCTCGTTTACTGTTGACTTCCTTCTTATATAGAATCTCGAGTTGTTTTTAATACGCCGCTAAAGTCATAAATTTTATGTTATGTATCTGAAATTACTCCGCAGTCTTAGTATCACAGTATAGAAATATATTTTTGGATTCAATAGCGGACGAAAATAAAACAATCGCTGTCTTTTTATGGTCTCATTCTTCAGTTTGGGTATTACACAGGGATACATTAAAATACTTGATAGATCATCACAAAAGGGACCTGAAGGTTACTTTGGCCTACATGATATCAAAATTAGAATCACATCGAACTTTCAGTGATACCAAAGGAAGAATAAAACTGTGAGGGGTGTCAGATTCACATTTTAGAGTTCCTTTGACTTTATTGCCGATCCAACCAAAACAATTTTTTTACAATGTAGATGTCAGCCCCTTGCCAGGTTATTCTTCTAAAAATAATTCATATATATATATATATATATATATATATATGTAATAAGCATTTTTAAAACAGAGCAGGAAGGGTAGGTAAACAAGCGCTTCTCCACTCTCAATTTCCACATTGATTATAATCAACCATCTTTTTTAACCTGTATCGACAGGATAACTGTCTTTGATAATTCAGGGTAAAAAATATTGTTTGTGTAATTTGTTCATTTAAGTCCCACAAAAATTTGGAAACACTGGGTACACCAGATTGATATGAATCAACTTGAGTTCCAGATGATTATTACGCATTAGCAGTTTCAAATTTTGTGTGCTACTATAGCAATAATTTTGAGTTTTGAGGAAGGAGCAATTAGTTCATGTTTGAAATTTTTGGTAACTTTTCTGAATGGAACTTTGGTTGTTTTTGTAAAAAGGGAGTTTTACACTAAAATCTTGTTTTTTAATATCATCCATATAGGTATTTCTTTATTTCTATCAGTCCCCTTCCCCGAACACAAAAGCCAATACACAAATATTACAATAAAAACCCAAAACCACAGAAATGAATTTTTGCAAAAGTTTTTTTTTTCTTTGGTAGTTAGATTTATCAAATCGTACCATGCAAATACAGCTGAGCTTCCTATACAGCTGTGTTTTCAGTAATTAATTCATTTTGAACAATTAGCCACCACTTGCATGCTAACCCCTAAACACAGAATACCTAACTAGTCAGAAAGGAAACTACGCCAACTTATTATTACTTATTTGTAAATGCTTAACTGTGTTAAGTATTACCCAGTGGTGATTTAACACTAAAAGTATATTTACCCATAAAGTGATGTTCTAAATAAGAAACATTATTATGGTATATAAAGAACCTTTCTCAAATTATTTTCATTTTTTCTGATTGGTAATCCAGAAAAATAATTATTCCTCCACAAAAATAATCCTCAATCAATACATAAATACCTTGCGAAAACATAAAAAACAGCAGATAGTTAAGAAAAATTGCATATGGAATAGCTGATTTGTGTGGAGTTGCCAATGTGATTTCTCCCAATTACAAAAGCATTGGTTATTCAGATTTTGTTCGTCTTGGATCAATCTATGAACGATTCGAAGTAAGAATGAATAAGCTTGTTTCGCCAAAATGTTTCCTCTAAAATTATCCTATTCAAACACAATAAGAACTAAGTATTTGAAATAAAAGTTTTTGAAAATAGTATTTCAAAAACCTTTTCCCATTTTATTATATTTGCTGTTTCAAATATATTCAAGTAATATTTGTATTTGGTAGCTGTGGTCTTTTTCATAATTTTCAATGTAACTGAAATACTTCATAAGAATTTTAATGCTGAGGATTTAAAAAATCTCGAATATAAAAAATGCATTTGGAATGACTACCAAAATTGATTATTTCAAATAGGGTACTTTAAATATGTGGTACATCAAATAATTTTCGAATCTTCAAATATTTAAAAACAAAATACCTAAGAGCCCTTCACACTACTTTCTGAAATATTTTAAAGGAAAAATTCTCAAATGAAACCATAAAAATATACTTCTCTATCAGAAAAAATAATAATATCAATCTGATAAATAATAATTCTTATGTTCTGTTTGCTGAACCTAACCAAGCTACATGAAGTTAAACTGACTTCAACGAAAGTGGCTCCCAAATAAATGAAAAGTATACCCAGAAAAAAGTTTAGGTGTTTTAAGTGAACGATCTAGTATACAAAATATTGTTATTGACAAACATGCATACAAATTGTGAATTTCCACTTCAACTTTTGCTGCCATCATGCACAAAGCAGAGCAAGCACACTCACCTATTCAGGGGAATGCTATCCCCACGATCAGCGTAGGCGTCATACAAATATTCGCTGCAAAGGACACAACACATCTAGTTACAATATAATCTGACAATCAGTGTTGATAGAACATATATGTAAAGTAGGTTCATCATTTATATATTCAAAGTAGCGAATGCAATTAATTGTTAGCATCTAAATTCGGAATAATTTATCCGTGAGTGAGAACTCACGCTTACCAATCACAGTCTAAGCTCAATGTTTGAAAAGATTTGTTTTGTCAAACAAACTTGTCGGTTGGCAAAGAATATGTCTACGGAATGTTTCCCTTTCCAACAAATTAATGTTTAAGGGACATATGTGACCAATAGGGTAAACGTTAGGGCCTCACAGTCTAGGCTAGCGGTAATTATAGGTAGTGTGTGGGTGCCTAAAACCTCCTGAATCATTTGTGAAAGCTACCACCGCGAACCAACATACGGATCAAAACATAAACCGCTTGTAACGCAATGACCTGCGGAGCACTGCAGTGCATGTCACAAAGGGAGTTCTGGAGACCTGGCTTTACCGCCAGAACTGTGTGGTAAGGTCACTTTAAAAACGTCCTCTAATCCCAAAGTACTGTGCGCACTGAAGGAATAAATGGTCAAGTGGTGCTCGACCACTAGTGCCAGAACTGTGGGAACCTGACAAAGATTTTTTCGTATTGTTAATAGAAAATAGCACATTTTATTGAGAGAAAATCGTAAAGAAAAGTACTAGTTTTATGGTTAGCAACACTTTTCTACTTAGAAACACTTTTATTAAAGGTCATCGCCCCTCGTATATGACATCCATCAGATAGACGATTCTAACCGTAAATAAAATATTTTCATCATATCCCTGCATTTTTTTATTTGTTCTCCAATGAGAAAATAACTTGTAACATTGTTCGTATTTTTCTTTTGACTTGGATGGTAATAGATTCGATGTAGCTACAGAAACGACCTTTAAAATTTCATAACAATCGTCTTCTACCTGATGCATTTTGTAAAATGAAAAAATAGATAGATATAGCTTATTCAAAAAACTGTACGTATACATCACACAAAATATAAATACAATTAGGTGAAACGTCGTCAAAAGTGGTGATGTTTAGTATAAAGAAAAACTAACCTCAGAGATAATCCTAAAAAAATACAAAATAAGTATTTGACAAGAAACAACTACAAAAACGCGTTAAAAAAACAGATATTTCAAGATTGTAGAAATAAAACAAAGAAAAAGAAGAATTGGTTGACATTGAAATCACAATAAACTGGATGTAGAAATTAATCTAACTTAGTTAATAATTCCTGAACACGATGTTTGAATTTTTCAAGACAGGATTCGGGACTTAATGCATGAATACATAGGGGTTTTTTCGGTCAAAGTTAGTCTGTAGGCTGGCGAATTTAAATCCACAGTTCTTGTACTATAATTATGATGTGATTTAGACTTAATAATTGCTTGTTTACTTATCGTTATGTTTTGTTGTTCGCAACGCAATATTTACATTTAATGGCACATGCACTTCCATACTTGAATGAACTGTTTAATTTATTTATCTATATGGAGGATGTAGTATACGAGGGGCGACTATAATGATCTATGATGATTTTTATTTCATTAATTAATGCTTTTCCATTCAAAATACGAAAGAAAAGTGTGCCCAATGCGTAAGAAAACTGAGTTTTCTATCTCGTGGACATTTGAATCAAGACATTTCCAGTCAATAGAAAGCTATCATTTTTCTTTACTTATAGAAGAATCTACTAATTTCCCAATACTAGTGAGAATCAAATGGACGGGGAGAGTAAAAAACCTTTGAAAATTGACCATACCAAACCTTGACACTTCAGACCACCACCATATTCTCATTGGAAGGCTCTACGACAGAGCTCTCCAGTCTCCCCTTTAAGCTGTTTGGCTCCACCTTGGAGTCCTCCAGATCGCTATGCAAGCAGGAGTTTTTTTTGTTTTTGTTACAAAGCAACCCTCGGGAGTCAGAGACTTGTGTGAGTTAGGAAGACGGGGACCTTAGCTTTTTAAGAGTCATCTGAAGCACAACTCGGCTGGTAACCGTGGACAGTCCGAAGGATTGATATCTTGGTACCAAGAAGGTTCGGTTGGTCACCTATCTCCTCCCGCTCAACGAAACTACGGAAATAAACTTTTATTTCAGTAGCCAAGCCGAGATTCGAACTCGTACCATCTGGACATCAGCCAGCGCTTCTACGCTCACGACCACCAGCCCAGTTAGAGCGACTCCAGCCAAGCTGATGGGCTCCTCTAAGAGGACGGCGAGCACTCCTATCCAGATGGGCTTGACATCAATCGCCCAGGCTCACAGTCAAAAATGGCAGCCACATCGAGGAACCAATAACAGATCCCGAATGTAGCAGATATTGCCCAAACCATGGAAAAGGTGAGGGTTAAACAAATGCCGGCAGATCAGAAAAAAGGAAGAAGAGGAAGGCAGAGGGGCTAGGGTGACTACAGATAGCACGATCCTATCTTCCGTTGAACCAACCCACTTCAACAAATGAATGCTCCACTGGTTCCAAAACTGGGGCTGATGAAACAAACCAACCCTTCGGCAAACGAATAGGAATCGTATGATGGGCTCTATCAAAGTGCCTACAGACAAATCTGTTACATGCCCCAAAACCAAAGTGACCCAACAATGCTGTATTCGGTAGGGAAGATATCCGAGTCCTCCTCCAAGAGGAGCAGAAACTTCCGGCTCAACACCCGATGACTTCTGGCAACCAGGACATCTGAGAATCGAGCCTTACAGCTCCCACAAAAGCAAAACCAATGTGGCATGGAGGGTCAGGAGCAGGATTGACGAAAAAACGCAACCTGTGTCTGAATGTGGGGATGGACAACCAGTCCTAATTTTCTAAAATGAGCTGGGACGAAACTCCGGCTCCTGCGACAGACCTTTCAGTAGAGGGCTCCAAGGACCAAAAAAAGGATGCTGCAAAAATCTCTGTTGCTGGACCGAAGATAACCAAGGTCAATCTCCTATGGAACGGATAAAAATATATCTAGAACGTTATATTATAGAACTTCCAAAGCCAAGCACAGAGTATGCATTTAAGTGCAAGGTGTCAACGTCACTCCGCTATCAAAGTGGTCGACGAAAGGAAGGGGAGCAAAAGCAAACAAAAGACACTCTTTTCACTAAATGATTTTTACTAAATGGTGTTCACAAAACCACGACACGTGTTTCGCTATACAATAGCTACTTCAGGTGAAAATAATAGAATATTTATTATATATGGAATCGAGTACCCACAAATAGTAGTATCACTAGTAGTAACCCCTGCTGATGGGTTGCGATGCCAACTCTAACCACTCACAAGAGGCAGGACACTTCTAGATTTTCTAGGATCTAGTAACTTGGAGATCCTCAAAGAGGATCAGTGCCAACGTATTTTATGCCCATGACACAAAAGATTACTGGCCTCACATTATGTTCGACAGAGCTACCGAGGTTCCTCAGCGGCTGGTATGTGTCGACAGATGAAACACTAGCGAACTAGCGATCATTCTTCTATTATAAATGTTGAGGATATATTTGATACATGATTTTTGAATAGCAAATGAAAATAAGGAAGTGAACATTTATTTTCACACTGGAAAGCTAAATACATAAAAAACTTTGAAATGAATTGTTAACTCAAAATTGACAGAAGCAGAAAATAAATCAGAGTAAAAAGTTAATAATTGATATTTTAAATCGACAACTCGAAATAAGCAGCTATAAACTATCAATATTGTTATACATATCAAGCAGTAGTAGAAAATGGTGTTACATTTATTATGAGCAAGTTAGGTGTAGGTATTTTATTGAGGCGTGTACTTTACACAGTGAAGTATTTATATAAGTTATGTGCAATGAATTCAACTGAGAAATTTTAAACATTTCTAATCAACTTATTAATCAATGGCTTGCAGGCAGTAGTGTTCATATAAACAATTCAATGATAGGCAGGGATTAATAATTCATTACTTACGTTTCAACATACTGTCCATATTGTTTGTATTTCTGATACAGTGTAGCCAGCTTCACTGATACAATGATGGTTGGGATGAACAACAGTATTGTGAATAACAGAGTAACACCAAATCCATTCTGTAAAAAAAAAGTTCAGTATTAACTCAAATTATGCGAATCTTGACAATTCTTCTTGTGTTTTTAACCTCTTTCCTAGTTGTTTTACCAACTTTCAGAAGTTTTTAATGAAAACTCGTACGCGTTAAGATTATGGAGCTTTACCTATTACAGTGGGTTCCGAAACCACTCTTTGCAATATCAGTTGATATTTCATAGCACTACTCTTGATGAGGCATAAAAACTCAATTCCATTGATTTTGACTTTAACAAAATGTATTTTTTTATTAACGGAAGTATTAACTTATCGTCAAGAAAGTACTTCAAATATGAAATACTATTTAGGAATTTCGTCAATTTTTCAGAAAAAAAATTAGTAATTCCCACCCAAGCCCCTGACACATGGAATTAGTATATTTTATTAAAATAACGAAGATCGCCAGTGGGATAAATCAGAAACATTTCCTTAAAGAAAATTAATTTCTGCTCTCACTAACGGTGGCAAATAAGTAATTTGTTCCTATTTTCATGTACACTTTGACATTTATACAATGTACATATGTTATTGTATTCATCAAATTGCAAAGCACAACATTTTCCTTAAGGTGGGAATTCAATATTGTAAAACTAATTCGATAGAGGAGCCACCATGCATTATAGTGAATATTTATCCAAGTCTCCAACCGTGCAAATGAGTAATTATAGTTGGTACTGCTGTAAGGGATGAAGCAATGAGAGTGGAAAGATATAGATCGCTGATAACCGCAACGCAAAGGAGGATGCTACTAAGAATAGCAATGGCATACATATTACAGTACATTCTGGTGTTCCACAGGGGAGTCATCTTGGTCCATTGCTGTTAAACATTTTCATAAACGATATAGAAAATGATATAAAACATAGTCAGTTCATGTTATTTGCCGATGACTTGAAACTCTTTGAACGAGTTTGCTCAATAACAGACTGTGAAATGCTTCAATCTGATTTGGATAATATTGCAAGATGGTGCTCAAAAAACGACCTATACCTCAACTTATCAAAATGTAAATCAATCACTTTCCACAAAACACGTCAAAAGATATGCTTCAACTACCATATTAATAACAACGAATTGGAAGAAGTATTCAATATTAGAGATTTGGGAGTTATAATGGACAGTAAACTAAACTGTGGTCTACATCAGGATCATATCATAAATACAGCGTTGAAAATGTTAGGTTTTATAAATCGACACACAAGAGACTTCAAAAATATAAACACTCTAACTTATTTGTTCAACACTTTGGTGAGGCCAACTCTCGAATATGCATCCAATGTGTGGTCATCATCATACAACAATCATATTCTCAGAATTGAAATGGTTCAAAATAAATTTCTACTTCGTCTCGCATAAGTTGGGGGCCCTAGAACTGAATTTTCTGCTAGCCATACGTGAAACGTTGAATATTCAAGAATTGCATACAAGGCGCATGCATGCTGACCTCATACTAACCTACAAAATTGTTAACAACTTGGTCACCTGTCCTAACTTGCTTTTTAGATTTGCTCTTTATGTCCCAGTAAGGGCTACCAGAACAATTCAGACCTTTGCCACATCTCTGCATAGATGTAATTATGGAAAGTATTCTCCTATATCTCGTATGATAACCACATTTAATTCATTCAATGTTGATGTCTTTGGAAGCTCATTGGTTCGCTTCAAAAGCGCCCTCGAATTACATCAAATCTGCGAGATAAGGACGTGTTTGAGTGAAGCGGCTCAAATCTTCGTTATTTCACAGTGTTTTCAATCTAGAAATTTCGAGAAGTACCTTCGTTATGCCGCAAACACGCGAACAGATAAGTGAATTGAAAAACAGCGCCGAAATAGTTATAAAACAGCTATTCAAGGAACCATATTTCATAAAACAAATAACTGATAGTGTGTCGGACGAAATCGCAAAAAGTGTAAAGCAACAACTGGCTACATTTGAGAAAAAAGTGGACGAGCTGAAATCCAATATCCATGATGTGAAGAAAGAACACGAAAAAGTTGTGAAAAAACTCAATGATAAGATAGATTTATTGAGTGCCAAAGTTAATGATTCGTCAGTGGCGTTCCAAAATCCCATGCAAATAATATCTGAAATAACCGAAACAAACAAGAAAAATAATATAATACTGACCAAGAGGCAATAGTAAAGGATGTTGTCAAAATTATTATTGCGGATTTTGAAATGACAGGTTCAAAAATCCATCGTTTAGAAAAACCATCTGCTGGGAAAACCAGACCTTTAAAAATAATTATGCCTAATAGCTCGAAACACTCCCAACTCATTAGGAATAACAAGAAGATACAAGCTGTTGACATCAAACCCGATCAGACAGTGATGCAAAGGGAGCTTTTTATTAGACTGCCAGGAACTGAGAGAGCATCAAGAGTCCGGTGAAAGTGACCTGATTATAAAATACAGAAATGGATTTTCATTTATTACAAAAAAAAACTAAATCACTCATCCAGTAGGTCCTCCCAAGAAAATTGTATCTTAATTTCTTACCAAAATTGTAGAGGTCTGAATTCTAAAACCCACTTATTTTACGAAAACGTTCTGGGAAGTGACCAAAATATAATAGTAGTTACAGAGAGTTGGTTACATGATGGAGTGAGCAATGGAGAATTATTTCCAGATATTCGTCAGCATACTCTATCGTAAATGCTTTTGCAGCACACTTCAGTGGTGTATATAGTCAAGATGACAATGACGTCAACAGTAATACGTACCTGCCAAATCACATAAACCATCCTTATTTGAATTTAACAACAATTACAACTCAGCAAATTATTGAAGCTACTAAAAAACTCAAGAATAAGTTGTCATGCGGTCCTCATGGAATTCCAGCCAAAACTGCTAAATCATTAATTGCAGGAGGACTTAAATACATTGACTGAGTGGTGTGCTCGTAATAAATTGTACTTGAATACAAACAAATGTAAAATAATGACATTCACTCGTAAAATCCTACCAGTAATACTCAACTATGTACTAGATGGTGAAAGTTTAACGCAGGTCACGGAATCAAAGGATCTAGGGGTTATGTTTGATCAAAAACTCACGTTTTCCAATCACTTTCAGAATGTGATATCAACTTCAATGAAAAGTTTGGGCTTTTTGATGCGCAACTGCAAGGAATTCAGGACCTTTGATTCCTTGAGAACCATTTATTTCACACTGATCAGGAGCAAATTGGAGTACTGCAGTGTCGTTTGGAATCCGTCTCATATGAACCATATATCTAACTTAGAAAATGTTCCAATTTTTTTTTTTTAAATATGCATATTTCAAAAAACGAGGTGTTTATCCCGAGAGAGGTTATAGCTATGATTCATTGTTGGACGAGTTTCATATGATATCTCTAAAGAAATTCAGGGAAAGCCGAGATATGTGTTTTGCATATAAAATCATACATGGACATATAGATTGTTCACCCCTAGTGTCTCATATGCTATTCAGTGTACCGCATATTTCATCTAGGTTCTGTAGCACATTTCATATTTCTGTTTTTAATACAGTGCATCATTTTCATTCTCCTATAGCTACAATATCTAGAAGTGTTAATAAGGTTCCTAGTGTAGATATATTTTTTCTAACTTTCCAAAAATTCAAAAAAGAGATTCTCTGTTTCATTCAGAATTGATTCTGTTATATGTGTAATTATTCATAATACTTATTGTATACACCTGTAAATGGGCTTTTGGGCCTGCTGGATGTATTGTACAAATAAATAAATAAATAAATACCAGATGGTGTGCTATCCTTGTTTAGTTTAAGTTATAGTTTAAGTTTTCAGTAATTAATCAATTTGTTGAAATTATTATCATTATAGTTAATTGTGAAATGGTTTACCCGTTTATAAATAAATACAGGACTGTATCGCAGACGCTATAAATGTTATTACGGCGATCCCACCTATCGACCTCCTGGTGAAGGAACGGATTAGATTAGATGCTAGACCCAACGTTGATGAAAATGCAAAAAAAGATGAGTGGCAGAAAGGCAATAGAAGAGTGGCAGAAATTATGGAACATCAATACAAGTAAGGCACAAACGACTGGGTACAATGCGATTTTAAATTATCAAACTACTTCATAACCCAGGCACTCAGTGGGCATGGTTCCTTTAAATCGTTTACGCTGAGGATAGGGAAGCCACAAGACAGCAAATGCCCATACTGCCTGGAAATAAATGATGATCCAGAGCATACAATCTTTACATGTCCCAGGTGGACCAGATAATGAATGGACCTAGAAATATAATTCGGACAACTAAATCCAGATAGTATGATAGGTAAAATGATCAGTAATCCAAATCAGTGGACCAAAGGTGCAAACTACCCAGTGAAAGTGATGAAACAAAAAGAAATCGAAGAGAGAACTTTTCTAACACAAGCCAGGAGGTAAATGGAACAATTTGTGAAATACCACTTATATCCGACGTAAAGTCTCATTGGACACTTCCAGATATAAGAGTGGGCATGGGGTGGTTTTAGTCAGTAGGAGTCCAACTCTGATATTTTGCGATGGACACCAAGCAACCAGTGTCCATGAGGATTTCCAACCACAAAAAAAAAGTAGCCGAAAATAGAGCCTAAATGAGTGTTATCAATATTGGCATTTCATAAATATATGACAACAACACATCATAAATGTGTGTAGTTGGTTACATTTATATTTTGTGGATAAATCTATTAATAGCACTTCATGACAATACTGTTTATGATTCATAACCACAGCCTTTTGTGGAATTCAACAGCAATAAAGTATTTAATGCAGATATAACAGTATATCTGTTAATGAATAGTGATGAGGAGATATTTGACTTATATGAATAAAAACAAGAGTCAAATTTTGGTTTTTAATTGAGAAAACAGATATAATGAGTAACTGCAGAAAATAAATATTTCCAGAAGCGCTTACCGCTGCCGCATTGGCAGCAAAGAGTCCATCAAAAGCCACAGTGAAAGAATTAAAACAGAAATATTTGGCAGAACCTTCCAATTTTCTGTAATAGTTGGGATTCAGTGTTTCACTCTCATTTGATTCATGAAAAGATCCACAAGTGTGTGTGTTTTTTTAACATTCCAATTCCCTGCCATAATGAATTGATGCTTTCTACTATCGTTTATCAGAAGAGATTATTTGTTGAAAATGATCCAGTAGTTTGGGATCAGTGAGCCAACATAACCCTTCAATTAATCTTATCCATAATCCCATACTAAAGTTATATTTCAGCTGTCTGAGATACAATATTTCATAAGAATGTGAAGAACTCAAAAAAAAATTGCAACAATTCCAAAACAAGCCTAGTTTCAGCACAAAAAATTATTGAGATATAACAAGCAGAAATGTTATTAAATATCTGTTATTTTATGTTCAGTAAACTTAAGAACTCACCCATGGCAATACAATTCTGTCACAAGTAGAAATCAATGTGGAGTTAATGGCAACACTCAAAGGCCCACACTGGCCTAATTCTTCACTAGTCACATGAACGACTCTTTCCAAATAACTGTTAACTTGCTTTTGTAAAATATCGCCGATCCCTTCAGCAGCCTGAAAAAAAAATACGTTTTATATTTGTTGCAGAAAGATTCTGATTTATCATTATCATTTATTTATTCATGAAAGATCGCAGTGTAATACAGCATTACGACTGAAAAGGGGACAGTAGCCAATAAGAAGTCACCTATTGGACAATAACAAAAACCATAGATTCATATAAACAAGACGATCATGAACGGAATACATTACAACTTAACAATTTAGTGAATAATTCGGGCTCAAATGATTGTCCGACGTACATTTAACCCGCAGTTAAGATCTTGAACAATTCCTCAACGTTTGGATGGTGCTGGATTCCCATGGTTACCAGACGGATCTCACACCCGATTAATTCTATTCGCAAGTCTACAGGACTATTCAAGTAAGTGGTAATGCTGTTCGTATTTGCTTCAACTGTACAAAATAATTGAGATAATACAGTCCATTTTAATTCTCTCCAAATAGTTATCGATATGAAACAATATTTTAATAGCTTTATCCATTAAAAATTTTGATGTGGTATCCAACATTAATGTGCCACAAACTTATGCCTCCAGTGGCCTGTTTCATAATACTCCGGAGTACTTGAGGAACAAACATGGGTTCTGTTGTCATAAGAACACTATATCAAGTATTTCCAATATAGCCATATGTAATACACTCAACTGAAAAATGCCAATATAATAAATCAATTTTGTTCGAAATCAAAGGCGGCAGCATTAATAATGTACACTTCATAAAAATATCAAAGAACCTATTAAAATCATGACACATCGCCCCTAATTACAACTGGACAGTTATTTTATCTCTATTGAGCCCAAAGCTGCGACTAGGTAAATAACGATTCTTCGACAGCAGGGAAAAAACATAAACTCGTAAAGATCGCTTCTCAAAGAGGCCGCTGTCACATTAATGACCCATTAATTTAACATATCATGGCGGGGTGTCAACTCAAAGGGGTACTCGCCGACACATAAAGAATAATTTATTGTTTTCGGGCGGTATCGGTTGAATACCGAAACGCTATATATATAAGATTCTCCCTAACAGGACAGTTCATTCAGAATCCAGTCGTCGATCGAGAGTCAGTACAGAGCAATTTCTGCTTCATTATGAAGCGAATAAAAGTAAAGTTTAATTCCAATTAGAGAAGATGCAGTCTTATCTTCCTACGCGAAATAAGAGTAGACTCCGTATAGTTTATCTGAAGTAGCAAATTAATCAACCATATGCAGAATCATAGTGAAAGTGTAACCATCAGAAATCATCTCAGTAATAACCAAATGAATGGAATTAATATTTATCAAGAAGCTAAATAACCATAGTACAACAAGTGAACGCGTAATATAATTCGGTAATAAAACGGAATAAGTAAGTCTTAATTAAAATATTGTGTATTACTTCAGTGAGGGTAAGAGATGAAACTGTTTATTCGGCAAGGTATATATGTATAGTGTAATAAGAAAATATTTCATTATTGATTTCATAGTAAAAGAAATTATTGATTGGATAAAAGTAAAAATATTATCAATTGTTAAAATAACTGAAGAACAGTTATTTTAATTGTCATCCTATATTTGTTCTCATTTTAAGTTATTGTTTATTCAATTTCATTTTTGACTTTCTATACATTTTTTCAGTAACTTATACCAGGTGTATCAATTGTTGTTTTTATATTTAAGAAAATACATATATATTATTACAAGTCCTAATTGTATTATTATTTCGAAACAATCTGAGATTGGTCATTGTACTGTCAAATTAAGTCCCCGCTTCATTACATACTGTGTGAAACAAAATCTCAAGCCCCTCTGGGATGTTGTTCCGTTTTTGGTCAATAGACTGATAACGCTCAGTATGGTTAAAAGTGGTTATAACAGAGATTGCTCATCGTAGCCTATAACATCATCATAGAATGTTGTGCTACTTCTGCGTCGATGAATTGTGCTTCTCACTAAAGATTAGGATACATAATTATTTCATAATTCGATGTTCATTCCATGGTTTGCTCTATAAAATGAAACATTACACAATGAAGAAAAAGGGGAGAAAATCCAAAAAATATACAGAAATGTAGTGATACCTCCCCGAAAAAGATTCCCATAAACATTTTAAACAGGGACATCTGATCTAATATTCTTCATGGTGGGGTGACATTTCAAACTTCCAGAAATTGTGTGTAATCTTAGTGAAAAACTAACCTTTCCTTTATCAAAACTGCCCTTTTCTCCCCCAGTAAGCTTAAATAACTAAATCATTACATCCCAGAGATGAGATACGATAAGTTTGAGCCAGATATAAGATGTATATGGACCGGGGGGATACATCCTCCAACGAGAATCAATGCATGAGAACAGAATATAATAATAAAAAAAACTCGACACAATTAGTATACTCCTGACAATCAAGAAAAATGAAAGAGCTCAAGTTAAAGACTATTATATGAAGAGGGATTATACAGTATGTTAAAAAAAATACCATACTCAAAACAAGGAGACTAAATAGACGAACAATAGTTAAGAGTGAAACTATGTGCCAACTGGCACGATTTGGATAACTCTCACAGACTATTTCCCTCATTATTTTTGAGCCAATCAAATGTCCGAAATTTCAAAGAACCAACCAGATCAGTTTTATGGTGATAAAACATATTCTCGCTGTTTTATACTGATAAAACCACCAGTAAATTCGATATTGTTTTGCTATAAAACTACACTTGGTCCTGTCAGAATTAAATGTCAAAATAATCAATTCCTATATAGGGAAATAGGAAATGTAAAATTGATGGAATAAGTGATTTTGAACCCACTACATACAGTGTTTTTATATATATGAATTCAAATATACCCAGGCAGCACCGTATATTCCTGGAATATTCCCTAAATATCCCCAAAAAGAAGAATATATTCTGAATAATCATAAGATATTCCTAGAATATATATATGCTTCTGGCACATTCAAGGAATATTCTAAAAGGAATATATCTGGAATATTCCCAGATGAATATACCAGGAGTATTATTTTTTGAATTTTCTCATATGAATACTCATATAATATTCCTGTAGGAATGTTCATGGAATATTCATGTACGAATGTTCATGGAATATTCAACAACGAATATTCTGTTTTACGTATTCATGAAATATTCACAGTTCATTCCTATACGTATTTCAATAAACATAAATCATAATTATACTGAGCGTAATATATAGAAAAGTATTTGAATTGAAAAAAGTCCATGAATTTCACCACTTGGGCATACAAAATTATTTTAAATGGGAATAAAATACCAAATGAAATATTTCAATTGAATAAAATGCATTACATATATTATTCAAATTGTGATTGGTTGTCAATATTGAGGCACATCGTGAGACCAATCAAAATCTCTGAACGGTCAGAGTCAGTCATTTCTGTCAGCTAAACATAGCTTAATTGTGAGACTTTGGCCATAGCTGTGCTTTGACGTTTTCGTTTCTGTGTCTGCGTGTTGCATGTATACGTGTAAACACCATTGCCCCATGTTTGCTAGTTGTTTGTGTTTGGTTCGTAGGTCCGTGTTTCTGAACATCTCTTTCCATAAAAAGTTTGTTTCAATTAATTAAACTGTGCCCTTCTACTTTTAATACATCACGTAAGTAAATATTCATATCATTCACAATGTCAATTAGTTCATTCATCCCAATATAGTCTTGGGGGATATAAACAAAAAAAAGTTTGAGAATTTGTGCTTGCGTTTTAGGTATTTCATAGTTTCTCTTATAATTTCTCCTTGAATAATTATAATGTGATAATGGACTTTTTTGGAACAACTACATGAATGAGTAAATCAATTAGAATTATTTCCAAAAGCAATACAACAATGCCATAAAGAAACAACATTAAAAGATATTCAAATTGTGGTCAATGCCTATCTGGCTAAATCAAAACATAGGCTGAAAAGGCAAGGATAGGTGAATTTGAATTTATTACAGAACTTATTTTCAAAATTTTATTACCAACTATATTGAGATAATAAAATTAAAATGGTAAATATATTCAATCAAATTATTACAAATACTTACTTTATTACTTTCAAATACTGCAAGTAATGTTAGATATATAATTCATTCTTGTTAAATGTTTGTGGAGAACAATACACCAAATTGGCGAATATTCAACAGTTTTGGTAAAGTATGGAAAAATTTATTTATTTTATATATTTTATTTTTCAGTCATATTCCTTAGAGGATGGAGATGGCGAATGGTTGAAAAAAAGGGAACAGAGTACCCGATAATTTGTTATATTTTGATTTAAGAAGTATATGTGTTCAGTTATATTTGTTTATGTTGTTATGTTTATTTATGTATAATTAAAAATAAAAGGCTCCTTACAATATATTTGACTAGCTGATACCCCCGACTTCGTCCGCGTGGAATTTATATTTTTTCTTATGTTTCACTTTATCTCCTTCTATCTAACTTATGCCTGTGGCTTTGGCAGCTTCCCTTTATCCTGTTTCCCATTATCTCATTTCTCGTTATCCACCTCACCCATTATCCCGTTTCCCGTCATTCCGTTTCCAGTTATCCTGTTATCCCGTTATCCCGTTTTCCGTTATCCCGTTTTCCATTATCCTATTATCCCATTATCCCATAATCCCATTATCCCGTTTCCGTTATCGGTTATCCGTTCGTGCCATTATTGTTCTGTTATCCCGCTTATCCCGTTTTGCTTCTCGCGTTATCCCATTAGCTCCTTATCCTGTATGTATTTCATCCGCTATGATGACGAATAGAGTATGTGACAATAAAACCACATTTCTTCATAACCAAGTGAAACCAATAGAAGGTGAGCTCCATTTCAAGTATATTTATATATATATATATAAAGTGATATCGAGGACTTAAAAATGGAGAATTTAATGGATACACTTCTCGAGGCTATGTCCATTAAATTTTCCATTATATATATATATATATATATATATATATATATATATATATATATATATACTATAGTCGCTGGACCGTGCCGTAGTATGCACTTCGGTTTGCCATCGTTACCAGAATAGCTCGCAGATGGTAGATTTTTCCTACTTACTTGACACTTATCGTCATATTTTGGACAACTCACACATATCTTTATAAATTGTAGCCTATGTGTTTTCTGATGTATAAGCTATTTATTGTTTCATCAAAATCCATCCAGTAGTTTTTACGTGAAAGAGTAACAAACATACTTACAAACTTTCGCGTTTATAATATTAGTAGGATATACAATTATTTCAGAATCCTAGACCGAAAGTTTAAAAAATTCAGATTAATTAATACATTTATTTTTTTATTGGAGAATTCCCTATTATTTCAAACTACCGAGGAAATCAATTATCACTAGCTTGTTTAGAAGATTTGTCAAAAATGCACTACTGCATTTTGGTCATTTTAATATAATATAATTATATTAAATTTTACAAGGTTGATTTTTCTTTTCACAATGGTTGAAGGCAGAAAAAAAATACATTATTTTTTGTTGGTCTTTTGAATAATGTTTTCCTGTATTATATGGAATACACAGGTATAATCTGTTTCTCACACACACCTTAAAATGATCTTTGACCCACATGGGTTAGAATAATGGATGGAGTATTAATATTTCTGGTTTTCAAAATGTGTTTTTTTTATGGAAATCTATAGTAGCAGGATTTTGGCAAATTTCTGAGGTATTCCTGGATTATTCTCAATATCCGGGGGATTTTCATAAAATATGTTTTTGGTATAATCCAAAAATAAAAATCCTTTAATATTCCTGGGATATTCTATGAATATTCCTAAATCTTATCCAGGGAATATTCTAAATAGAATAATCCTGGAACATTATGAGAATATCCATGAAATATTCCTTATGGAATATTCTAGGAATATTTCCATTTTCCCCCATAGAATATTATATCAAAGATATGTATATCCATAGCATGTTGAAGAATATTCCAATATTCCATGATCATTCAAGGAATATTAAATACTGTCTGGGTACCTTTTTCAGCATGTTAAAAGCCTCAGTTTTTTCAGTATGGCAATAATGTGATTGCATCATTTTCAGTATATCAATAATAGATTTCATAGGGTAGTGGTTAGCATGTTAGCATCACTCGATAGGCTCTGATTCGATTCCATACCAAGGAACCTTTTTTTTTTCAATCGGTTCCAGATACAAACGAAGCATTTAGAAACCGTAATTATTCAGAGACAATTCCTTCGATTTTGGATCGAAAAGAATTGTTTCAACTTTCCACGTAAAAAATTCGAAACAGTGAATTATGGTAGTTTTATTCAGTTATAAATGTGACGGGAAATATTCTCATCAAATAACATTCGTGTTAGAGGATTTTATGACAAAATTTTTAAAATTTTCCCTCAAGCATTTTGCCTCAAGTAAATTATTATCAAAGATTAAACCACGCAAGCTTCGCGTTCATTGTTTAATCAGATAATAAGACCGCAAATCGCACTCAGTAAAATTTCCAAGCAAAATGCTATCTCGAAAATTTCAAAAATTTTTGAGCCATAAAACCCCTAGCGCTTATGATATTACCCTCGATAAAACTATCCTTGAGTATATTGAAATATTTTCACACTGCACGCCAGTGGAAGTCTACAGAGTGCCGGTCTGCTTTACGGCAATACAAATAAAAAAATGAGAGTAAAAAGTTATGCCACAATAATTCACAACTATATGAGGAACAATGCCCCAAACCAACTTTATGCAAATACTGCCAGAGCTCGGAACATAAATCCGTAAGTAAATGTTACCTGAAAGAAAATAAAAGTGTCAATTTTAGAATAACATATTTTCTTAATTTCCCTAGACGAAATGTTGGACTATCTCTCCCTTTGGGTAATTCAAATAAACTCCTCACCAAATCAAAAGATCCCAATATATTCAATGTCCTATCCATAAAATAGATCCCCGTATCCCTTGAATCCCAATCGAGAACAATAAATCATTCAATTCTATCACAATACAGTTGACTACATTGTAACATACTAACTCCTATTATAACAAGTTAGATGAGCTACTCAAATGAGGCAATAAGATTTTTTAATGGAATACAGACACAAATATGTTTAAAATGATTTTGAGGACAAGCCGTTACACAAAGAAAAAAATAATATAAAGTTATGAACATACAACACAATCAGTAGAAGAATTCATCAATGGAGTACATCACAAGATGGTTTTTCGGACTTGTTTTAAAGCAGTGCAAGCTGGAGGCAGACTTGATATTGTCATCAAGTGCGCTATATAAGTTAACACCTCTCGATCTTGGGTAATTCTGCGACACTGAGAGTCTAGTATTCGGTTGATGTAGTTCAGATTTTTTCTAGTTTCATTAACAGGCAGGATAGTTATGTTTTTCCTTTCATAACAGGGGATAGATGAAACTATGACAGCGCCCATGGTGGCAGAAGTAGGTAATGATCCTGGTAATCACTAATCACAAGCACAAGCTGAAAACTTTCAGTTTCTGAGGTCTTCCCGTTCATTCACAAATCCCTCAAAAATATTTTACCATACTTCAGATGAATAAACATTATTATTATCATAGTGGCAACGGTCACGGTTGGGTAGTATAACAACAATCATACATATAGTAACAATGAGCCCTCGCTATTGCTGTGTAGTCGATTGCAAAAATAGTACGTGTAAATTTTATACATTTCCAACTGCATCGCAAAAACTGCAGCAAAGAGATTATTCCACGATATTTCAATCTCTGATTCTGGGACGTGAGGTTTTTATTCGATAAATATTTGAGATGTTTTCCGTTTTCTTTTTGATTGTCTAGAAGTGGATAGTAAAAGTATTAACCAAGTTCCGTGGGATGGTGTTAGCCGGTGATGGAAAGCAAATAGCGACTTAAACTGCGAGTTCGGAAACGCCTGGACGGTGTTGTAAACTGATCAATCAGCCTTATGAAAGAGGACAGAGATACTTTTGATGTATTTCCAAGTTGTCTATCAAACACGGCATTCTATCATGACAAAGTACCTCGCAGAGGATTATTAATTTGTGTTTTAATTTTCACGAACTGGTTTCAGTTACAAAGGCAATTGGCCTTACATCTGAACTAATGTAAAATGTAATGCAGTTCAAGTACTAAGAGTAAACATCGTTACTTGTACTGTATAAGCAATACCCAATATTTTGTGGACAATTATACGTGTTGGAGAGTGTTGAACGTGTTTGTATTATTTAGGGACCGTTCAACGTCCTTACATCCTTGCAAGGGTAAAAGTGGGATCCCATATTCAGGTACAATTGTGAACCTCATTCCTTTTCTGATTATTATATTATTTCAGAATTTCATTAAATAGTTTTGCGTTGAATCTGATGTTATTTGGTGGTTTCCTGTCAGGTTAAAGCTAGCCAGGGTTATATGGGTACTTTTTTAATTTGTTAAACTTCTTATGAACCTGCGACCTTAATAAACTAACAACGAGCGAGCATATTACTTGTCGTACCTAAAAGTACACACAAGTAGCATTACTTCATGATATTCAAAATATCATAACTTTACATGGATAACCTCCAAATGCGGTCAACTATCGTATCAATACACATATTTTTTATCATTTATTAACTTTTTTCTTTGACAGAAAAAAACTTCGATTCATCTGGAACTAGCAGTGAGCACAAAATTGTTACATCGTGGTAGATTATTTAGAAGTTGTTAAAAAAATTAAATTGTTACATAGTGAGTATTGGAAATAAAACAGGAAAACTTCAGCTATCGAGTCACTAGAGCGCATTACCAGTCTTGCACACAGCGAATAATATAAAAGTTCCAAGACTTCAAGCGAGACAGTGTTTTTTAGTTGACGAAGAAGAAAGATATGTTTGCTAAACTTACTTCTGGTATTCTCTATGTGATTGTTTCAAGTGAGCTTGGAGTCAATATGAATTCCTAAGAATCTTGTGCCAGAAACTTGTTGAACGGACTTATTGACTTTTACCTCAACTTACTGAATTGCCTGAATCTTGCAACATCCTACTTGATCATCAAAATAAACCCACAAGACAAAAATAAAACAGTTTTATAAATACCTTAACACTCAGAGATGCAGATCCCAATAATAAATAGCACCAACCCACCATTGAAAAATATACAATTCACACTTTCAACAGCCAGACAAATAACCTCTAATAAATGATTTGAATCCAGATATATTACTAAACGAAACCTGGATACATCCAAACTTCAAGATTAACATACCCCATTTTGTGTCAGAACATTCAGACTGACAAGATAGTAAAGGAGGAATAGCAACTGTCAAAAGATCAAAATTAGAAAACTTAAGACCCAATATCCCAAACAATCCTAATAACTTCCAGTACCAACAAATACATCTAACCACATATAAAATATCTATAGTGATCCTATTTGATTATGGGGCATCTCAATAGTCACCACCATTAATGTATGGATAGACAAATCGGATGTTTTTGTTCTAAATGATGATTGATCCACTCGATTAACTCCACCATCACAAAATGGCTCGGCAGTGAATTTGGCTTTATCCACTAATGAAAAAGCCACTAAATGCTACTAGCATAGCGATCACTATCCAACATTCTGGAAATATCTGGCATTTCAAGACCATACATTAATCAAATACCTAGGAAACAATTCAAACAAGCTAATTGGTCTTAATATAATAGAAACCCTTTATACACAAATATAAAATATCCTGTACACAGCAAGTATTGCCTTTATCTATCTATCTATCCCAACAACCATATAAACAGGCAATTCCGAGGGGGATTGAAAAATTTACAGCTGAAATTAAATCAACTTATGATACAGTTAACATTTACCAGCTCTATTATGAAATAGATAAACTGGGAGTTTAAAGTCAATTGAATAACCTTATATTTCAATTCCTCACAGACACATTTATGTGAAAGAAAAAATTAAATATTCATGGATCCAAACCCTTCTCCTTTGGACTCTAATAAGGATCACCATTAAGCCCCATCCTATTCAAAATTTATAATAACTCTTTGCATAACAGTTTTGATGGAAATATAAAAGTCATACAATATGCTGATGATATGATAATAGCATAAGGAATATAAATCCCTACCCAGCAAACATGAATGAGCGGTAAATAGACGGGCCGTTGCTGTTAACTGGGATCAGATGTCGGCAGCGGCACACCGATGTCGGTAAATAATTGGAATGATATCAGTTTTGCCGTTTTGGCTGAACATACGCATATTTATTATGGATGTTTTGAATTTAGCCAGAAATTACCCGTTGAAGATTTACGATAATAGCGCTGATGTCGTTTTGACACAGTATGTGGCATTACGCGCCACTCCGCTGCGACCTCTGTAATGAAAATGCAACATTGGCAGTTGGCCAAACTGCTGATTTCGTGTAGGATGTCAAATCGTGAATTTTCTATTTTGTCTGGTCATTGTCATTGTGGTATATGGTCATGAAAAATAATCAGTGGCGAGAATTTTTTCAGATTTGTGTGTTGTCATTCTATCTATTCAGTGAAATATTTTTCCAGGCCAGTTTGAAATGCAATATCTGGGAAACCATTGGAGATACAATAAAAATGGTTGAAATGGAGAAAAAATTGTCTGTTTAGGTAAATAGGAACAATCTGGCTCTACAGTTTCAGAAATCCTCTACAATCAGTGGCTTCAGAGAGTGAAAACAGTGAATTGTATATATCTAGTCCATGAATCAGTCGATTCTGAATGTTTGGTGAATTTATTGTGTATAATAATGACCTATCTTCATTGAAATTTCAGTTTTCGAAGATATAATGCTAGATTGTTCTTAGGCTCTTATATGGGCCATTTTGTTTTCATTGAAACCGTCTTTATGCTCATTGCCTTCCAAGATACCTATACTTCCATGTACTGTATTTTGAATTGGACGCCCCTATATTTGCATAGATGATGAAATCCCAACAGTGGAATGACGCAGTTGATTAGAAGGATACCCGCTATCACACCATAATCTGTACCATGCAATATCAGTTCATTTTAACTCTGTCTATCCGCTGAGGTCCCGCTATATATTAAAGCGGGTGGTAGTCTGGAGGCCTACTGATGGCCGTTGCGACACAGGCTAGCCGGGCTGACAACGTATCATGATTATGGCCGCTTATGTTGTCTGTCGGCTGTTTTTAAAGTGCCTCTAGAGGCCCATGCGTAACATGTTTGCTGGGTATCTCCCTCTCTTCGACCGACTATTTACATGTAACTATATATTAAAATAATTTAATTTGCAAATCAAATCAGGTCTGACTGGAGGGTGCATCGATAGTATTAAATCTCGATTGAAAATAATGTAACATTCATTTACCTCCTTCAACATGGCTGTGCCGTTGTTTCTCAATATTTCCTGTGCTTCCTTTATCTCAGCTATCAACTTGTTAATGGCTTCTGAGAAATCAGTAGAATTCATCTTCAGACTCGAATCCAGACCTTTGGCTATACTCTGGATATAAAATTGAGATATATTAATTGATAGGAAAAAAACTTTCATAATTATGGCTTATGGAGAATAAAGAGTTATTTTCAATTATGGAATCATGGCCTCTTTCAGAAAACATAATTCTTCTTCAAATAATTCAAAGTTGAAATAGGATTTTCGAAAGCCATTCAATAAATGATGATTCTGCCATGTCTGAACCCATTTTCTGTTGATTGAATTGAATGTTTCCAAACCTATGAATTGGAACAATGCATGCACAAATAAATGAAACGGTTAAAAAAGTTTTGCAATGAATCGTTCTTTTCAACACATTTTTAAATTGAGAAATTTTGTTTCGTTAAAAAGATCTGGTAAAAAATAGAACCACTATAAAAGATCACAAAAAAATTAAAAAAATATTCATAGGTAGCCTTTTTATTGGTAGAACATGCCCATGAAAAAAAAACAATTTAATATAAATATGAAGTGATAATAATTTCAAGCAGTTCCACAAGTTGAATGAAAATAAAAATATTTATGGAGTTATACTTACAATGACTTCCTTGGCTTTTTCTTTCATAGGAGAAAGAAGCTTTTCATCATAAGTATTGATGTGCAAAATACTCAATGTCACTTCCCTTCTCACATCCTGCAATCCAGGAATATTTTGAATTTCATCTACCAACTTTTGTAGAGTACTGGATATCTCTTTCAGACTCAAATTGGTGAAGTTCTGCTTCAACTGAAATGGGAACATACATGTTCTTTAGTAAAATGGTCATACTCCTCCGTAAAATATAACTATTTTCACAAATCATTTCAATATCTGAATAAAAAAGCTGAATAAATAAATTAAAAGTTGAACATAATAATTTATGTTGGTGCAAGGAAATGGTTGATAAGATAAAAAACTTTTACATGCTTAAAACAATGTATAGAAATTTCCAAATATATTCTTGATAGTTGAAATGTTACTAAAATAGTTCCATTATACTCCTTAATTACATCAAATTGAAGTACAGAACAATATATAACTAACCTCTTCTTGAAACTGATCAAAGTTTATACTAGGATCAAAATTTGATAAATTCCGCAAAATCTCTTCATTGGAAACACTCAGAATTTCAAAATTTGTACTCAAAATATCATTTAACTTCGAATTCATCTCATCCAAATATATCGACACATCAAATTTCTGCTTTATCGTTTTTATATCAAACTTATCCTTCAAATTGAATACTTTGTAAATGCTTTCGTTTCTGTAACATCTCTGCAGAATATCCTTTCACACTGAGATGTGGATCGGACTCGGGCACATTTATATCGATGAACTGATCCACTAGATCTATAACTCTTGATTCTCCAGGATGTCTCGCTGGATAACAGACTACTCGGTCAGTTGCCATACCTATCAGTAATGTTGCTAATGCTACCACTCCAATGAGTAATGTGGAAATGAATATCATCATCACAGCACTGAAAAACAAAATTATCAAAAATGTACCAGAGATCTTTTTTTATTACTGCTATACACAATTATTCAACGAGGGTCTAGCAGGAAAAAGTGGTTTTATAGATTGAAGCTACTATCCCTGCAGTTGCTATTGAAAGTCTATATGCAGTTATTTATGTGCTACCGAAAAATTGCCAACTTTCATCTCTGGCAATAGAAGCAGCATTGAACAAAAATTTCTAGAAAGTTTGTTCACATATTTTCATTTGCAATTTAAATAATAATTAAAAAAAACAGCAAAGCACAGCTGACTCAAGATAATTTGATGTTTGTCTCTCTATCAACTGAGAGTAAGTAGGCTAAAGCTGCGAAATATGGATTTGATGTCATTCTGATTAAAACAATTAAAAATAAGCCAGCTCATAAAATTGATTAATTCATTGTTAAACCAATCTATAAAAAAAAGATATCCATGAACCAGAGAACTACAGACCATTTCATTGCTTCCAATAATCTCAAAAATAGTAAATGTATGGCAGTGCAAATAACTAGGTTTTCTGAAAGTAAAGATACTTCTCAACATCTCAGTTTGGTTCAGAAAGTACAGGACCATAGTGCTTGGCATTCTTGAGCTGGTCTCATACATTCCTTTCACAAGTTGCAATTCGACACTGTTGTTTTTTTGCAATCTGAATAAGGCCTTCATGGGATCATGGGATGCTCTTTCGAAAGGTCAAAAAGTACAATTTCTGTCCTCAAAGCGTAAAACTAATTCAATTATACCTTCAAAACATGGGGGTATTGTCATGGGAGAGAAAGTGTTACTAATATTGAGGTTTTTCAGGGCACTGTTCTGGGACCCATACTCTTTTGATTTATTTTAATGACTTCACAAGCATTGGAACAAATGCAAAATGCATACGCTTTGCTGATGATACCACGGTCTCTTTTGCAGCTGACACACTTGACTCATTTGAGGGATCCGTGTCCGCACTTGCAGTGACCAAAAGTCGGTTCTGTATAAACAGATTACTTCCCAATGAGGAAATGACCAGCAGGGTTATTTTTTCTCTTAGGGACACTCAGAGTGAGAATGATGATGTGTCCAGTGTCAGATTTCTAGGGGTACATTTGGACCCCAAGCTCCAATGGGGTATTAACAACCTAAGTTTAAAGCTAGCAAGAAACCTATATGTATTTAGGAACCATCAAAGCACATGAAGTCTTGCGAACAGCCTACTTTGCAATATTTCATTGCCATTTAGCCTAGCAATCTTGGCTTGGGGACATTCGACAGATATGCCGAGAGTCTTTGGTTGGCAGCATAAGGCTATCAGAATTCTTGCAGGCATTGGGTATAAGGATGATTGCACAGACTTAAGCACTGGAAATTATCACTGTCACCTCTCTGTACATTCTTGAGAACATTATGTTTGTTAGGGGTAATGGGGGGCGTTTCGGAACTCATGAAGACATACATGAACACGACACCAGGCATAAATTTTGACACGTGTTAGACTTTCCTTGTACATTTGCATGAATAAATGAATTTGAAATTAGAGTACCAAGTAAAAAATTAATACCGAGATCACTAAAAAAAATTCATGGTTTATATACACACAACTTTTCATACAACTGGGAAAATGATGTAACTCCATTCTTGGGACCTGAACCCTTTTTACGAAAGCAGCAACAACAGAATATTAAGAAAACTAAATAGTGAAGTGGATCACAAATAAAAACTTTTTAACAAAAAATTAAACCGACGAAATACTGAACTGAAAAGTAAAAAATAAAATAAACCTTCTTAGTCTCGATAACTAAGCTCCTAAACTAATGTAAGTAACTAATTTTGAGTCGGCGCCAAACAAACAAGCAAATGAATTAGGTAAGGCGTAAAATGATGGCATCAAGTTGCGCGGTGACATATTCTGATAATTTTTTTGAAGTAATTTAATGATCTTCGTTGATTGTTCGTTTGGCGCCGACTAGTTTATTTCATTACTTTCTATATCATTCCATCCTCTCATAGAATATAATGATTGTGACGGATGTAGAACAAAAATCCACTAGCGATCTGTCATTGTCAACTACATATGTGTGTGCCAATGTTCACAAGTGAAAAATCAATTTTTCCCTATTTTTCTACCCGTAAGGATGGATAATTTCATTCGAAATCGAAATATGAGGTATACCCTATCCATTAAAAAAAGAATCATCCAAATCGAAGAACCCAGTACAAAGTTATGCCTGATAGAATCGGTTAGTCGCCATAATATACAAAATTCCAACCAATATGGATTTCAAGCAAAACGAGGTACACAAGATGCAATCTTCTCCTTCTTGGAAAGGATATACCATAGTTTAAATGAGGGAGTCATGGCAGGAGCCGTATTCTGCGACTTCTCCAAGGCGTTCGATTGCGTGATTCATGACATCTTGTTGAAAAAGCTTCATTGTTATGGAATTAGAGGTAATACTCAGAAGTGGTTTTCTACATACCTAGCTGACAGGCATCAAATTGTGAAGCAAGGTAACCAGTATTCAGATCGTGGAGTCATTAAAACGGGTGTACCTCAAGGCTCGGTTCTGGGACCAATACTGTTCCTCTTGTTTATAAATGACATTACCCTCCTACCGATTACTGGTATAATTACACTATTCGCTGATGACGCAACAATAAGCTGGTCGGACAGACACCGTGATAACCTACACCATAACATGTCTAAAGACCTCGCAGTGGTTACAGAATGGTGTGCAGCCAATAAAGCCACATTCAATTTTAATAAAACACACACTTTGACCTTCAAAGGCGACAGCGGGACATTATTGTAAATAACCATACCATTGAATCCAAACAGAGCAACAAATTCTTGGGAATACAAATTGACAGTAGACTGAATTGGGATGATCACGTTGTGGCCCTTGGAAAAATAATTTCAAAGGGTGCCTATGCTGTAAGAGTTATTGTAAGTGAGCTAGGTACAGTAGCAGCTAGACCCGTGTATTTTTCACTTGTAGAAACTCACCTTGTATATGGTATACCTTTCTGGAGAGCATGTAGTGGATATCATTTCAACATGATATTTGTTTTGCAGAAGAGAGCACTCAGATATCTCTGCAGAGCAAACTACAGACAATCATGTAAACCCCTTTTTGTTAAGAATAAAATATTGACCCTTCCAGCTCTTTTTATTTTATTCTTGACAGTCTGCATCATATATAAATATAAATGTTCATTCCCTACTAGAGTTCATGTCTATAACACACGACAGGATAACAACATAAGATTGGCAATTCCAACATCAACTCTTGTTAAGAATTCTTTTATTTATAATGGTTTAAAAATGTTTAACCACTTGCCAGAACCAATTAAAAGAACTGAAGCCTATTGTAGGTTCAGGAAGGCAACAAAAAAACTACTTGTAGAACAGCCATTTTATTCTGTCAAGAGTTTTATCTTCTCTCTCTAAAATTTATTTTTCTTGTTGTTTTATAGATTTATATATATATACATTATGTGTAAGTGAATACGAAATAGTATTGTGTCTTAATTAGGTTTTTAATTATAGGTTTTCATTTATATGTTCTATTGACTGCTCTGCTAGAAAAATGTATAAATTTGAACAAAAACTATGAGGTATAATGTTTTAATTATGTTTTATTTTAAGTTCTTTTGTCATGCTTTGTTACAAAATTTATATTTTTAAACAATAAAGCTATTTTTGACTTGACTTAAAGAACCGAAATTCAGAGGGTGAGTGATCAATATCCTTCATTTTGCTACCCTTAGGGGTGGATTTCATCTTTTAAATTCAAATGGGACCAACTTCAAAGTACACCCTATCCACTGAAAAAAGAATTATCGGAATCGGACGTCTCAGTAAAAAGTTATACGTGATCATACATAAAAAAAAAACATATAAGCGTCGACTAGAGAACCTCCTCCTTTTTGGTTTCGTCGGTTAAAAACCCAAACATTGGGAAGATCTTCAGGAGATGAGACAAGCGAAGATACTTCTGGGAACTCATAACCAGAAGATCTACCGAATGCATCACTCTTAGCAAAAACAAAATCCAAATACTAACAAGAATCCTAACGGGCCACTACCGACTGAAAAGGCACCTGAAGTAACTGGAACTAGTAGAGGAAGCAGAGTGCAGATTCTGCCAAGAGGAGGACACAACCTCCATCCACATCCTATCAGACTGCATAGCAATGCACAATTCCAGATCATTACACCTGGGAGATAGGAAAAACTTACCCAACTTGAAGCCATCACACATCCTAAACTTCCTAAGAAGAATAGGACTAGTTCATAGTTGAGGAATCCTCCACCGCATAAAAAGATCTAATTGGTCGTAGTGTACTTATCACCCTTGACCACATACATTTTTTGCTCGCCCTCAACCACATATGTAAGTACATACATATTTTCCATGTATTAAGGAGCCAGTGACTCAGTGGTATAAACATTAGTCTTGTACCCACTGAGTCCACTCGACGTTGGTTAAGGACTCACACAGCCAGTGAAACATTTTTCAAGGTCCCAAGAGTGGTTTCGGATCTCTCTAAATAGATTAGGCTTAACTTATACATATTTTCATTAACTTTTGAGGGTTGGCAAAACAACTAAGAAAGCGATTAAAAACACTTTTAAACACAAACACAACACTGTTGATTGCAATATTTCAATTTATTGCTCTCCTGCAGACCTAAAAGGTCTCGTAAATTCGGCGCTTTCTGATTTGATGCCTGAAAAATCTAAACAACAATAGCAAAAATGTTCATTGGATTATTTAATTTAGTTGGTGTCATATTGAAATGTCAATTAGGTTGCGCAGAGTATAAAATAATATAATTTTTCAACTGTTGCAATGTACCAACTACATCTAAGGAGTAGGTGGATTACTCAATAATCAATACTCAATTTATTTCATGTTAATCACAATTTCATTGTCTTACACACATCAGGTCATAGCATTAAATAAACTAAATTTAAATTTAGAGCAGTTAAAAGAAACATACATGCATAAAACACTATTAAAATAAAATACAATTCACTTAAGTAGAAGCTAATAAAATTACCTAAAACTACGATAGTGAATGTACAATTTCACCTACAATACTACATAAAACGATAAGAGAGAAATTCATGTACTGAATAGAAAGCATTCTCTTAGAAAGCATTGAGGCATCTTAGTGTGAAACCAGTTCCTAGGTGACTAACCATTTAATTGTTCAAAATCAAGGTATGAACACAGAACATACACAAATATTTTTTTTTTCAAATGTAATTTTTTTAAATTTTATTGAACATAACCTGTGCATGATCATAATGAATCAATAATAAAAATAACATAAAAAATTCAAATATAAATTGATGAATATAAAATCCGTTTTCTTTATGGTCCTTTTATTTCATCAAGAATATTAAGGAAGTGATCGATTTTAAACATTTAGATTTGAAATAACAATTTGTCAATTCCTGATATTATCAATTATCCTTTTTGATATTACAGATATGCCGCGGCTTTGCCAGCGTGATTTCAAAAGGTATACTTTTTTATACAATTGTTTTTATTCGATGCAAGAAATATGCTAAATATAATTTTCGTCTCTGTCTGGGAGAAGAATCTCATAAGGTCTATCAAAGTTGTATAGCGGGATTATTTTTCTGATGGCATTGCTACAATCGGATGGGATTTTATCTCGTGCTCGATCTTGCGACTACTTCCTCCCTTATTACTCGTTGACCTCGACAGGTTTCTGTATAAACTCACTCTTGCTTCCTTCTCTAAGCAAATGTTCAAAGGAGGTATGTTGAGGAGGACTTCCATTGCTGCTGTCGGGGTGGGTGGGACATTGCCCCTGTTATGATCAGACACGCTTGCCTCTGGAGTTTGTTGAGCTTTTCTGGTGCACTTTTCTGTGCCCCTTTGCTCCACCAGATGTCTGCTCCGTAAGTGACCATAGAGGTGACCATGAGGTAAAGCCAGTACATTTGTTTGGGTTGCATTCCCCATGTTTTCTCACAGATTCTTCTGCAAGTCCATAGGGCTTGTCTTGCTCTGTTGGATAAGCATTCCACGCGAGTTTCTTATCTAGAATTACCCCTAGGTATTTGACTTGTAATTGTTTCACCATAGAGGACCGGCTTTATTAGTAAATCTAGCTTCCTCCTTCTGGTGAATGGTACTATTACTGCCTTGCTGGGGTTGACCGATAGATCTTCTTTTTCACACCACCTAGTGATAGTCCTGAGAGCTGCTTGGAGTATGTCCGATATCACCTCTCCAAACTTTCCTCTAACTGTTATAACTATGTTGTCAGTGTAGGCTTGAACCTTGATTTCCTCCGCCATAAGAGTCGTGATCAGATCGTCTACGAGAAGTGCCCAAAGTAGAGGTGATAAAACTCCACCCCACCCTGGCGACGATTTTCTCCTGGTGGAGGGAACTCGAGATTATTCTTATCTTAGCATCACCTCGATCCAGTTACAGTTTCCGAAATCCCTTTGTTAATTGCTGCTCTGTGTAGGGATATCGGTAGTGCATTGCTGAATGCTCCTTCAATGTCAATGTTCTTCTCCCCATCTCAGAGAATCATTCAGTTTCTCAACGAGGTTGTTTAAGGCAGTTTCTGTTGATTTTCCTGCCTGCTAAGCTTACTGGTGGGTGCTGAGAGGATTTTCCTTCAGCACATCTAGGTCGTCTTGGTCGTCCTGGTTGAAGTGGAATTGGCTGGTTTTCATCAAGAATCATGGCGCCTGGGAAATGGTTTTGTACTAAAAGCTCTAAGGTCTCCCTTCGAGATTCCGTCACAGTTCTATCAGATCGTTTAATCAGACCCTCTTCTTGCTCCGGTTCTCAAGAGAGGATCTTGTGGATTCTTGCACTTGTAGGTATATCAGATATACTCTGGCAGAATTTCCTCCAAGATTCCTTCTTGGCCTTCCTTATCGCTTTGTTGTATCCCGTTGGGGTAGAGCGGTATTCTTCTCAGCATCCTGATTCTTTGGCTTTATTGAATAGCCTCCTTACTTCTGCTCTCCACTTTTCTAGGTTTTTGCTCCCCTAAGAGGTTGTCTTCATCTTTTTTGGTTTAAAGTGGTCAATTTTGTTGATAGGCGGTCACAACTGAGCTTTGAATGTGATTCGCTGCCAGCTCTATCTCCGCACTATTTCTTATTCTACGAATATCGTTTCCCAAATTGTCTCTGAGTGTTGCCCTGAAGCCTTCCCAGTCCATACATTTGGGGTCTCGATATTGTCGAATTCCCGCCTCCACGTCAAATCTAATGTGCCGGTGGTCCGAACACGAGGGTTCTGTGGAGACGTACCAATTGGTTATTTTATTACTTATGTATCTTGTGCTAACCATCAGGTCAAGAACTTCCTGTCTGTTGCTAGTCACGAAGATTGGTTCTGAGCCGATATTCTGAACAATGAGCCCTTCATCTAGTATAAATTCAATAAGATGTTCACCTCTGTTATTTATGTCTGTAATTCCCCAGACGGTGTGGGGTGTTTGCATCGC
Organism: Gonioctena quinquepunctata; assembly: GCA_018342105.1. NCBI lineage: Eukaryota > Metazoa > Arthropoda > Insecta > Coleoptera > Chrysomelidae > Gonioctena > Gonioctena quinquepunctata. The sequence goes on from JAFIRS010000477.1 coordinate 653,583, forward strand.
TCCCCACGATTAGTTGTTGGTTGTTTCTCCTACAGGACTAGGTTCTTCACCAGAGTAGGAGGATTTTCTGCTCCGAAGTCTACGGCAAAGTAGGCTGAGCAGACAGTCAATTCCAACTGCATTTCATCCATTGGGACTGTTAGTTGTGCTGCCACCACGTCTTCGGAAAAAAAATCTGTAAGTAGTAAACCATTAATGTTTTTTCTTAGTAAGATACATGCCCTGGGTTTATTTCCCAAGCTGTGGAACATTACCTTACCAGGAATATTGCCCAAGCCGTTTATTCGGCCTAGTCCTGTTGTCCATGGCTCCTGTATTAGTGCCACGTCTAGGAGCTCATTGGCGAATCTTCTGCTAATGGTGTAGGATGCCGCTTTTTCGTGTTGAAAATTCGCCTGTATAAGCTTGACAGTTTTACCCATCAAACTTTCCCTTTGGGTGGCGTGGTGATTGTTTCCTCCGGAGTAGGACTAACCTGTACCTCCATTGGGATGGATTCAGTCAATGCGGAAGTTGTTACACTCTCACTTGACTGAGCCTGTTGAGCCGGAGAAATATCCCCACCGACCTCTCTTGGTTGTTGTGAGAGAGCGTCAGCGCCCTCGCCCAAAATGATTTCATGAACATTCATGTTGGTCCCACGAGTATCTGGGAAAATAGGATCACCACGGCAGAGCCCCGCATGCCGAGGTTTGGCATTTATACTTCCAGAGGTCGCCCAGTGTCTGATAGCCTCCGTTCTAGACTGACTCACCTGCCAGCCATTCAGCCCTCAGCAAGGTTCGGATCACACCTTAGCTTAGGGGATGTTTATCGACTTCCTAGTCTAGATCAGCCGTGTTTCGCTTTTTAACAGGGTCACCTTGTGTGGGATGCGATTCTTCATCGCCCTCTGGTCGGTCTTGGCTGAGTGAAGCGTTAATGCCACCTTCACCCTGGGATAGTGCAGCCTCCGCTGCTACAATCCCCTGGCCATCCGGCATCTAGTCACTCATCTGCTGCATTGCCCGGAGATCGCAGCACCTTTGCACCACTTACCCCTTGACCCCAATCCATTCTCATTAGCAGGTGTCTGTACTATTTGAGCCCCAGAAAAGTGAACCCTAAAGAGTTCTTTTATGGTTTCTTCTCCTGTAGTGGTGTACTCTCCTTGTTCATTTTTAAGGGAGTGTATTGCTTGATGTTTGTCCTTAGAGAGGATTCTTTGGAGTCTAGCGCACTCTTGAGTACTTTCTATCTCCTTCCCAGTACCTCCTCTAGGAGACTCTCTTGGCTTTATTTAGTGCCTCTTTGTAGCTGGTCAAGGCGTTCTTATAGTCATCCCACCTTCCAGTTTTCTTGGCGCTGTTGAATTTTTTCTTTGTTTGCCTCCTTAATCTAGCAAGTTCGGCATTCCATCAGGGCACTTTCCTGGTGGAGTCCCTTGTGATGAGGGGACAATTGTTGTTGAACGCAGAGATGATTGTTCAAGAGTAGCTATTAGCTAATCTTCGCCTTTTCAGGGCAAATGCATGTACATTTGTTAAATAAAGTCGATTTATTATTATTATTATTGTGTCATTGAGTTGCTCCACTACCATCTCTAGGTCCCTGTTATGGGTCTTTTTAGGAAGGCCACATGCTAGGTCCGCCTTGTATGCTTCCCATTCGTTTTCCTTGGATTCTGCTAAGTTTCTGTATGGTGTTGCTCTTTATTTAGAAGTTTATGTGTCTGTGGTCTGAGCAACTCTCCTCTTCAGACACATGCCATTCCGTAACAAAATTACTCACATAGATAGAGGCTATTGTTACGTCGAGTACCTCCCTTCTGTTTTTAGTAACAAAAGTTGGTATGTTATCTAAGTTCAGTATGTCTAGCTCGTTTGCTATTACGAACTGTAGCAGCGACTCCCCCCTTTCGCTGGTGTCACTGCTGCCCCAGACGATGTGGTGCACATTTGCATCGCAGCCTATTACCACCTGCAGTTCTTTTTGCCTGCAGTACCTTATCAGCTCCTCCACAGCCTTTGTGGGTGGTGGTTCAGGATCATCCGAAGGGAAATAGTACGAAGCAAGAATTACCTCCTGCGACCCATTATCTTCCCTGATCCTCAGCTTCACTGCTGTCAAGTCTTTTGAACACAGGTCATTAACGGCAGTATGTTGATATATTTTTTTTTAATAAGTATACGGTCCGGCATAATCGAATTGAAGAGTAAAAGTAATGCTTTGTGACACTATTACAAATTCACTTGGAAAAAGGCAAAGAAAATGCGTGTGATATATTGATTATCTAATGACAACTCTCTCAAGTTTCATCGCAATCGGATGAATAATATAGGAACACATATTTCATAAAATCACGAAATCTAGAACTGTTGCCAGTATTTTCATGTATATCCAACCATTTGGTTAGCGCACTTTGATAAAGCAGGGCTTTCTCTTCCGACTTAATTTACAAATATCGAGATTTTGAACTAAAAACTTATTTCTCAGGGATAGTTTTGCTTTTTTAAAGAGTTCAGTAGTTTTAGAGATTACCCCCTACATACAAACAAAAATTTGTTTACCTCTTCATAATATTAGTACAGACTGTTGAGAAAATATTTTCTACTCAAATATGACATGTTGATAAATCGAAGATTGCAATAAAATGGCCATTCCACACTGCTTATCCTGCTACACCCTATCTGTACTTGTTAGAAATACTTTTTTCAATTGCATTTCATTAATCTCCTTTCATGTGATATTATTTTAGAATAGATTATGGACCAGAAGAGTTAAAACAACATTAATGAATTTAACTTCACAACTTAATATTAATCCATAATATTAAGCAATGAAAATCAATAGTGGCTACATACCATATCAAAAACTGACTTCCAGCACCTTTATTGCAGCAGTTGTCGCTGTATCCATCAGGTCGTTTTCCACAAATACCACAAATCAATCCAAATGTGATACACACAGCAATTAAGAGTAAGATACAACTGATTGCCAGGCATGCATAATATCGATATTGTCCATAATGATCTATATAATAGTTCACGTCATCTATTGTGCTATCGACAGAGTTTATTTTTTCCTGAATTTCTGATACCGCATCTGTTACATTATTCAAATATTTTTTGATCGTTCTGCCTGAAATAAAAATGTTCATTTCACAAAACAACATATTCTTATAATGTAATGTCTTCACAAAGTTCAATGGATTTAATTATTGAATGAAAAGAATTAATAATACAATAAAAACCAATTGAACAGAGAATACGCCCAAGAATCTTACCAGCATCGTCAACTTGTATTGTAGCTTGGTTCAAGGTTTTGTTTAATCTAAGTTCAATTTCACCTTCGATACCATCTAGTTTCTGTTTTCCTTCTTCAGCTGCTCTCCTCAACCTATCAGTGTCAAATTCATTCAACTTATCAATTGTCGGTGAAACATCAGGAAGCTAGAAATCAAGAATAAAAAATAAAAAGCAGAAAAATAAAAATGGGGATGTTGGGTATGAAAATTACAAGACTTGACTATCTATAAAAAAACAATAGATGTAAAAGCAAACTATAAAAAATCAGGTACAGAAAATAAAGCAAGTAGATAAAATATTTTTTTAAATAAAAAATCACAAGCAAACATGAATTCTAAATAATCAAAATGTTCATTATGTTTAAAAAAAGAATACAACCAGAGTTCACTTTGGGTCGCACTATTATATATATATACACTAATTAAACACAATTTTAGTACTCACCCTTGGAAAATATCTGTCAACGTACTGCATGCAAAAAAGATTCAAATAGGCTAATTCATTATATTATTGATAATTTTGTAGTGGAAAAGTAATATAAGTAGTGCAAGCTGAGTCTTAAGTACAGGATGCCGTTAGTGTCAAAATATATTTTATTTTCCCAAAAAAATAATTGTTCAGACCCATTCATTAGGTAACCAATATACAGGGTATAATCTAACCTCCTGCACAACCACTAACAGTTGACAGTACTTAATAAGCCAGAAAAAATAGAAAAAAAACTTCTCTGTTGGAAATTATAATTTGAAAAAAAAAACAACCACATATTCGTTATAAAATGGCATTATACACTCGTTATTCACATGTATGCAAGAGGTATATTGAAATTGAACTAATATTTTTATTTTGGCGTTCATTCATATATAAAAATATCCGTATGATAAGAATTGATTATTTTAGAAGATCAAAGTGTAGATTTATAGAGCATGTTCACTGAATCATATCCAAATCATATGGGTGTATAGTAGAAAATTATAGTTTAAAAAACTAAAAAACTCGCTTATAAAGCAATAAGGACTAAAAAGTTGAAAATAATAAAAATTCATTAACCAAAAAATTTTCTCTTATGTAAAAAAGCGTGAGGCGCTTGATATCAGTTATCCTAATATAATTATGAAAAGTAAGTAAAGAGCACCCCACACTTTTTTACATAAGAAAAAAATTTTTGGTCAATGACTTTATTCTTATTATTTTCAACTTTTTAGTCCTTATTGCTTTATTAGTGTTTTTTAGTTATCTCAAACTATAATTTTATTTTTAACTTTTTAGTCCATATTGCTACAAAAGACTAAAAAAGACTACGGGAGAAAAACTCTTCCATTGATTCCTCCACATAAGATGAAAACTATAAGTAAATTTTGGCGAATGTGCATTTGCATACCTTTGAAATAAAAATTATGCTGGGAAAAATCAGTGCTTTCGCCATATCTTTGAAATAAAAATTCTTATTTTTTCTGATGATCTAGGTGAGAATACCAGGTCATAGCTATGAAATTATTGTATTGTCATAATATGTATGCAAAATTTCAAATACTTCGGTCATCGGAAAGTGGATGAAAATTAATTCCAAAGATTCCATTACCTACATTCATACATTCATAGAGGTGAAGTTAATAAAGCGTGTATAAAAAGGGATTGGATCACATACACACAAAAATTGCAGAATATCCAGTTGAAATGTAGGTTTTGGTTAAAGTTTTCAATTCATTATTGCGTTGAGCACTCAGTGTGTTGAAGATATGGATTTTTTTTTGAAAACTTTACTATGACTAGTTATACCTGGAAAGCCCGGGTACCTATGTAAAATATCTGATATATTTTTTTACCATGAGCTCCATATTATTTTTGATTTTGTAAATATAAATTTAAGGTTGATAATTCTATTCCTATAATTTTATTTTCCAAGCAACGATTTTTTGTTACAATCTCGGAAAATTTTTTTTTTGTCCCGTTTCAATAGAAGTAACCAAAAACAAAGTTAAAAATGTAGAGTTAGTTAGTAATGTTTTTGTTAGGATTTATATTTATTTTGTCTAACTGCATATGTAGTAGCCGAATAGGGGCTTTCCCCGTTTATAAATAAATAAGTTCTTTTTTAACACTGTACAAAAAGTTGGGCAGATTTTATGTCCCATTTTTTATAACATTTTGAAAAACGATAGAATAAAAACCGATCGTTTCTTGTTGAAGTTCTTATGGAAGTTTTGTACGTACTGTACTTACTGGAAGATAGAAATTGGAAAATCACCTTGACTCCTATTGAAATGTTTATGGCTGATTATAACGTTATTATAGCGTTCAGGAAAAATCGTAAAATTGTTGTTTTTTCTGTGTCTAGTAACTGGGAGGTATATGTAACTTAATTTCGTTACCATTGTTTTCACCTGATTTGATTTGTTGCGCTAAAAAATCATTTTTCTGCTTTATATTTTAATTGTTCGTAATTATATACAAATACCCAGCCTCCTGCTCAGCATTGTCACTTACTGTCTGTACATTTGTAAGATTTCCGAGTATAACCGTTCATAAATTCGGTTCTATTCAGTTCATATATTACCTGTACCAGTATGATTTACCATCATTTGATATTTATTTTGATTATTAACAGTTTGCCATCATGCTTATATATAGCGTATCGGCTACCGCCGCTTTGATCGTGAAGCAACAATAGGAGAAGAATAATGTTTAGCAAAACTGGGGCCGGAAGGTTACTTCTAAGCTTTCGTTTTATTTGCTACTTCGCAGGTATTTTGAGTGTGGAGTAATTTGTAACTTGTTCATCTCTTAGTGACCATAAATATCGCGGACATATTACATCCATTCACTTGTCGGCTATTCCTCAGGAACAGCTGACAGTGAATTGATGGAGTAACTTACTGCATTGCCTATCAGTCCTTAACTTGATTTCTGAAAAAACACTTTCTGAGGAAATGCAACGTTTCCTCTCACATACCCATTAGTAAATTTAACTGGGAAAACATCAGTGGTTTTTGACGTTCGACCCTTAGTGTATAATTCAACTCCCAAGAGAACTGTGTAGGTCAGTTAGTCAACACTGCCGATTTGTATATTTATTTTTATTTGGGTTATCATTAAACATTAAAAAAAAAATATTTAAGGGTGTTACTACCGTAACTGTACAGCCCTGGAATTTGATTGAATGCAATCAGTTATTTTTAATTTGAGTATGCCAGATTGCCTGAGTAGAGTATCTAATTTAGTTAGGTGAAAACAAATTATCTAATAGAATTTGATAAATTTTGCCAATAGAATAGGTTTCTGATGTCCATTTAAAAGGCCGATCCACCAAAAGATAACATAGGAGACTTACTGTTATACGTTCTGATTTGTGCTATAAAGCGAGTAAAACAGATTGGAGCAAGTGAACTCAAATAACTTCTTTGAATAATCACTCAACCTTCTAAATGCCAGCAACCCCAACATTAACATTTGAAATATCACCACTTTTCATTCAACAAATATGGATACATAGAATGAGAGTATGTGGGCGGACAGAACCTTTAGCATGTAGGCCTCTCCATCGGGCCCGTTATGCACCCACCGCTACTGGGAATTGGTTCTGCTTTGGAGGTATCCTATTTCGGGGGCGAAGGAGGCCAACCTTCTAACCGATACCATTCTCACACTCTACGGGTTCAGAACTATATTCCCGAGGTGTGCTTCCCGTATTCCTGCCACTGCTGGGCATTCCGTGAGGATGTGGGTGGCTGACTCCTCATCCTCCAAGCACCACCTGCATTCAGTATCATCTGTGATACCTATAATGTTGAGGTGCTCGTTTAGATAGCACTGCCCCGTGAGGAGCCCTACCACTATTCTGATTTCCTTTCTGCTCCGTGTGAGCAGAGTCTTGGCCCTCCTGGTAGAAGGGCTTCAATGTGGAATTTTACATCCAGGATTTCCTTCATGGTTGAGACGCTCAATGATCTAGTATTGGTCCTAGTCCAATCGTTGAGCTTTTTGCCCCTTGTCTGGCCAAATGGTTGGCACGTTCGTTTCTGGGCACACCGGTATGACCCGGGACCACAGTAGCTTTACCTTATTGGCGATGGATAGCCTTTGCAGATCGTCAATTTATTCAGACACCAGCAGCGAACTGACTTGTATGATGTGAGGGCTTTGATCGCCTCTTGGCTGTCCGTGCATATCATAATTTGCTGACCGTGGTAGCCTCTGTTGATATTTTCTCTAACACAGGCGAGTATGGCAAAAACACCTGCCTGAAATACTGAAACAAAATTTTCCAAGGCATAGTAGAGTTCAGCTTTTGGAGATTGCCCGTATACCTCGGTGCCGGCTGATTCACCCATCTTGGTGCCATATGTGTAAGGATGACTCCAAGGTACTTGACGACTGAGCTTTTGTATTGCACGGACCTCCCATTAAGTTGGACGTTTGGGAGGTCCCCTGGTTTGTGTTTCTTGGTAAAAAGAACCAGCTCCGCCTGTTCAGGGTTCACACTCAGCCCTACTGAACGGCACCTTTCATCCTACCTGTTGAAGGCTCTTTGTATCGTGCCCCTCACGAGGCCGGACCCCTGGTCATCGACCAGGATGATAATGTCGTCCGCATAGGCCTGAGTGTAGTAACCCAATTCTATTATTTTTACTAGGAGGCCATCCACCATGAGGCACCATAGCAGAGGGGACAAGACTCCTCCCTGTGAACAGCCCCTCGTGGGTAGGGCGTCGCTAGAGCTACTTCTAATAGTTGCTTTAGCTAGTCTTTGAGATAGCAATAGCATAAGTAAAATAATTAAAAAGAAAAAAGAGGAAAGACAACACCAGAACAGACAACTCTAAGACTGCGGTCAAACCACGCAAAGGCAGGCAAAGCGGAAATACACCAGCAATCAGAGGCACAAGAAAAGACCAAAGTCAAACGCCGCTCGCACCAGACGCATGTTCTACGACGATCCCTGGAGCGAGAGAGGGCAATGGGTGGTTTTAGTCGGTAGAAGTCCGACACTACTAATTCGTGATGGACTCTCCGTGGTACGGGTGCTGGAGGTCGCTGAGCGGATTTGGTTCCAGTACCTCCTCTCTGATGTATCTGGCCACCAGCCTATCAGTTGTCTTTAGAAGAAAAGATGTGAGACTGATGGCTCTGAACGCTTTTGCCTGGGTGTAGTCATTTTTGCCAGGCTTGGGAATGAAGATGACCTTGGCTGTCCTCCATACTTTAGGAACGTATTGGTGTGCGATGCAGCTGCGGAATATCTTCAGAAGATGGGGGATTAGGATATCTTTGCTCTTCTGTACTAAGGCTGGGAATACACCATCTTCCCCTGGAGATTTGAAAGGTGAAAAGGACAGTCCACTCTTTCGTAAGTTACATTCCCAGCAGCCATCTTGTAGTCAACCTTTGTTTTGGGTCGTACAGTTGGCTGTGGATTGGGTGTTGCAGTGTCAACAAATATATTGGAGAAAAAAATCTGTTAAAATTGCATACAATAACCTGCTTGATTCATGAGCTATAAATATTTAAATAGCCTGAATGAAATAATGATCTTGTTTCATGACTTTCATATATATAAAAAACTCATAGAAAATGTAATTTTTTTTTAATCTTAATAATAAAATTGCAATATATCCTCGAGCAGAAGCTTAGTAGTCTGGAAGATGAAAGGTAATATTTTTATAATATGAAATTGATTCATATATCTGAAATATTTTAAATTAGAGTTTTTATGAAACAGTTCATTTTAAATTTGTTAATTTGTGTGTATTTCCTTACTTGAGTTTTTTGCGAAATAATGTCAAGGAGTGAAACATGCCTCAATAATTGATATTATCATAAAAGTTCTCAAGACTTGGAGAAACTTGGAATTTGGAAAAAGTATAAATGAGGTAAGAAAAGAGAAGAGATAGAATTGTATATTCCAAAACTCCAGCCACAAGATGGTGGAATACCTTAACAAAATTTACTTATTCAATATATAACAAACTGACAGTTTTTTTAATGAAAAGCCTGAACACATCAATTCTACTTCTATATTATTACGATGTCAGGCCACTGCCTCTTTTGTCATCAGCGACCCAATGCCAATATTTGAGTAAATCAAATAGTTCGATATATTTACCCACATATCCGTTATTGAAATAAAAACTCGGAAAAAAGATGATAGTTATGAATTTTTTTTTATACTCCAGCAATTGAAAGTTTGCCCAACAATGTTTGACAACACTGTGAAAGCCATGGAGAAGTGGGGAAAGTTGAGCCTTAATAAAGTTGTTGAAAGGACAGTAAAAGGACAGGGGAAATAGCTACCTTGTTGAAATCGATGTTGGTTTGAAGTGTGGAGATATTGTTGAAGATGTCAATGCATTCTTTGAGGCCGCATTTTTGTAGTGTTGCAAGAAGGTCTCTCTTCACTTTTCTCATTGCTGTAAAAATTATAATATCTCATTATTTGCACATACACAATTTTTTAAGTAAAATATCCTGTCAGAAGACTTATGCATTAAATTATTGAATTAGAATCAAGTCTTCAATACTTCTGACATTGTATAGAATAAATCTCATTATTTATAATAACAAACCTTTTTTATTTAACATTGACTAATTTTAAAATACCAATGTGTCCTAACATATTAAATAACTATTTTTGTAGTATTACTCCCAAAATAATTACTTCAGAAGTAAACAATGATGCCTTTGAGAAATTGAATCATGTTCAAATTGAAATACTTTGCAATAGGCCTTTTCATTTAGATGATTTTTTAAGGCGCATGCGCGCGTTTTGATACACAAAGTCTGATTGGCTATTGGGAAAGTGAATAGCCATTTAAGGCGCATGCCCGCGTTTTGATACCCAAAGTCTGATTGGCTATTGGGAAAGTGAATAGCCGTTGGTTAGTTTTGAAATAACAATTTGAGATTGGCTTAGTTCAAAATTAGCGGTATTTTCACATTATGTCAACAGTCAACTTCATGACAAATGCACCTGCATACATTGGCGTTCGTAACTTTCTTTGTAGGTTAAGTACTTATCACCTATTTCATACTGCCAAAAACCAATCATTCGTAGATAAAATAATATACATGAATATTTTCTAATGGTGAGTTTTCTTCTCCATGTAAATTCAAGACAACTATCCATAGGAAAAAAAAAATTATTTCCTTTTAAAAAATAACAGCACTTTCCATACTCCCCTCTATAGAACCAACTATACAACAGCTGTTTACCACGTATCCAACGAATAGCGAATATTCATGGTCACCTAGACTTCTTTAATTCGTCCTTAAACGACTTTAAATCCCAGCTTAGGACAATGAATAAATAAGACCCGCAACCATCCACAGTCTTTCTCCTCGAGTCCACGACAACAACTGTTACATTTAATCATTTAATCAATTAATCATTAATATCCTATTGTACATTCCACTCAATCTTAATTTAATTTCATTCATCTTAGATCGTCTTAATATGTAAAACTTGATTCTACCCTCAACTGTATATTAGATGTATTGGGCTAGTTCCTGTTGAATAAATAAAAAAAAATAAAAAATCGACGTCAATGCTGTTGGGTCTGACAGGTAAACAAAGTTAGTCATTTGTCATCTAAATGAAAAAGCCTATTGGAGCCAACTGATATCCCAAAGATAAAATAAATTCTTAATAATATCAACATTAAAAAATCAAGACTTAATGATTTACCCATAAACATGTTTGAATGTCTCCCACTTTGTGTTCTGAATGTCCTTGTGCAACTAATGAATGATTTAATTTAAGACAAAAACTTTGAGAGATACAGTGGGTGTGGATAATCAAACATGTTCTATCCCTCTGAAATATTTTCATCATAGCCGCTTGTATCAGAAAGTAGTAGTTACTTTGAACAGCTTGTATATCATATCATTTTTGGAATCCATATAGGATTCCTCATAACTTTCCCTGATAATTCCTTAAACTTATTTGTGACAGTTTTCGCGATGAATATTATTTTAAAAATTCAAATTTTTGTGCAAAACCAGACCATTGAAAAACAACGATTTTTTCACAATGCAAATTTACAAAATATTGCAATTTGGGTCATAGCTGCATAGTGGATCTTTTCAATATTTCTGAAAGTAAGTTGAAACGAAGATTGCCATCGCTTCTATAATAACAACACAATATTGATATACACATATTTATATTTTTCTCTTGCATTATATTCACTCATAGTTTTTTAGTTTCTCAAATGTTTTCTTTAGTTTTTAGGTTAAATCCTAATCATAAGTATTCATGTGTCATACACCTTACTAAAAACATGTTCTTATTTTTATATTATAAATAAATAAGACCACTAAATATTCTGCCGATTAACCGGATCTCAGTTTTAGCATACAAGGAGGCTCAAAAGTAAGTTCCTTCCGGAAACTCATGAAAATGACTGAAACAATGGAACACCCTGTATATTATTACTTATTTGGGAAGCTGTAACATTTTCCTATTTAATTTTGTATACCAGTTTGTGAGTTATGATCATTTATGTTAAGAAATGTTTTAATCATCATGAAATGCAAAAAGTATCAACGTTAAACATGTGTATTACTAAATGTAGAAAGATGTAACGGTGCTGAATCATTTCAATAAATGTTCAAAATGTTAACCATTAGTTTCCAAACACTTTCTTTTGCGAAAATCAACAGCAAAATTCCTGAAACGCTCGAGTCACTAGATGTTCTAATTCTTCCCTCGTGTTGACCCGTGTTCTGTAGAATATTTGCTTGTTAATATCCCACAAATAAAAGTCTAGAGAAATAAGATCAGGGGATCTAGGAGGCAAGTTTCATGGACCCAAAAGTCTAATCCATCGATCATCAAATATGCCGTCCAGCTCCAACCCAACTTCTGCTGTGCAATGAGAAACAAGATGGCAGGAAGTAACACAGTCAGGGGAGAGAACTCTCTCCAAAATGTAAAAGAAATGTAGTGGTTGGTGTAAAGTGTATGCAGTGCAAATGCACCTTCCATATTAGTTGTACAAAATATTCTAACTACGTGAAATTTGTTAGTGAAGAGAATATAATCTGCTGCGAACAATCCGAGGTACTTAACCTCGAAAGTGATAGTGATCAAGCATTCTTCAACCATGGAAAACATCTCCAACTCCAATAATGGTAATGTTGATTTCAGATCTTTAACTATGTTATAAAACAAAAAAGACATTATTATTAACGAACACGAATAAAATTAATCTGCTAACGGACCAACTGACTCATATGAAAACAGTTGAAAAACGGCAATCCCAATAAAACCTGCCACCTCGAACGAAAAAACGATCCCACAAAGGAAAGATAACAACTTGGCTAAAAACAAACAGCTGCGTACATCGAAGCACATCGACTAAACCTACATATTCGGACAGTGTTGCCGGATCTTCCAAAAATACTATAATAACAAATAAACAACTATCAAGTGCCCTGATCGAAATTGATTCTGAAAATAAGTGCCAAGAATACATTGAATTAGCCAGTGATGAGAGGAAACCGAAACCTGGCGAAAGTGAAGAGTGGAAAAAAATCCAAAGAAGGAAGCCCAGGAGACAGGTTGTTATTGGTAACAACACTTTAATCCACGTGAATGGCAGAGACATGAAAGGGTACCAAACTAATCGACTATACACTGAGAGTGGATCCTTCCATGAGTTCAGAGGATTTGAAAGAATTCGTGAAACTTAATTTTCCTGAAGCGCAATGTTCAGCACTTCGGTCGAAATACCCTGACGAATATTCATCATTCAAGGTTGGTATTCTTGGCAAAAATTTTAAAGCGGCTATGGATCCAAACAAATGGCCGAGTGATGCTCGCATCCAACGTTTTTTTCAATTTCCCAACTCAACAACAAAACACCTTCTGGTTGTGATCTACTTTTGCTGAACATTCAGAGTTTATCTCAAATTAAATTAGACAACATTATCTCTGATTATATCAATGATGACTTGAAATTTATTTGTTTGACAGAAACCTGGTGTTGTTCTGAAAGTGTAGAAAGCTTTGTATTCCCTGGATATATCCTTTGTAATTATTATTGTAGAAATAGGTACAGGGGCGGGGGAGTAAGTATATGGCATAAAAAAGAATTGAAAGTTAAACAGATTGATCTCAGGACGTACTGTATCAATAAAGATATTGAAATCGCTGGACTAATCTGGGAAACCAAATCGAATGAAACGTTGATTATTCTCTCTTGCTACCGGTTTCCATCCGGAAACTTTCAAGTATTCATGCAAAACATAAATATAATTTTGAATAATCTGTTTGACCCAAAGATTCCAATGGTGCTGGACGGAGATTTCAATATGAATTCAATGACTGCCAACGAAAACGATAACTTTTTATGATTACTCACATCTTATAACCTCAAACCCAGAATCGAAGTCCCAACCCGTATAAATTCAACCACCGAATCAATACTGGATCAAGTATACACCAACCTTCCCAGTATTGGAAAGTGGTATGTCCATGACAATAATATATCTGACCATCGCACGGTCCTCTTTTGCACTGGGGTGAACGAAGTCAGTGAACCAAAAAAAATTTCTATTAAAAGAAGATCCCTAAATGATACTAATATCAACAATCTGAAGACGTCACTTGAAAATGAAAATAGGGAACAGACCTATACAGCCATCGACTATGAACAAAAATTCAATAATTTCCACGATACTTCGATGTTTCACCTGAATCAAGCCTGTCCCATGAAATCTTCATCATTTTCTAAAGCAAATACCAATAAATGGGTGAATGACACTGCGAGGGAATCCAGTGAAAATTTGAAAAAGCTCTTTTATCTTCAAAGGAATTATCCTATTCTAAAAGAGCAGTACAAAAATGCAAGAAAAAGGCACAATATGTTAATAAATACTACCAAATCTAATTATTACTCTGACAAACTACTGCAATCTAATAATATAAATAAAACTGCCTGAAACCTTATTTCAGAACTAGGCAGACAGGAAAAAGAAGAGCAAAACAGAAACATTACAATAAAACAGGAAAATGATAGTATTTCTAATCCCGCGGAAATTTCCGAAATTTTTAACGATTTTTTTGTGAATGCTCCACATGAAACTATAAAAAACATAAAGAAGCCTTTGCTGACAGGTGAAACATCAACTATGACAAATAAAAGTCTGGTCAACAGTATGTTCATTTCCCATATATCGGAAGAGCAGGTGCTCTTTATTATAAAACATAAACTAAAAAATAAACATACATGTGGTCCATTAAAAAATTAAAAAAATCGCAAATACGATTATAAAACCTTTAACTTACCTCATTAATTTATCATTTCAAACAGGAATATTTCCATCCAGAATGAAAGCCGCGCTTGTCTCGCCCATTTTGAAAAAAGGAACTCCACAAAATTTGTAAAATTACCGTCCAATCACTATTACACCCATCATTTCGAAAATTTTTGAATATGCGATATTAGAACATCTACTGAATTTCATGGAAAAAATAAGGCAATTGCTGAAAACCAGCACGGTTTCCGTACTGAACATTCTACTATAAAAGCTATTCACAGTTTTACAAAAAATTTACTCTCCTGGAAGAAGACGAGGCTGGGTTGGTGTATTCTGTGATCTCAGCCGTCCTTCAATTGTGTTCAACATGACATTTTATTGGATAAATTATTCAGATACGGAATCCGGGGCAAACTTCATGAATGGTTTTCGTCATATCTCAAAGGACATCTTCAGAAAATCAAGATAAATCACGTGGCGAACAATGAAAAATTGGTATTTACTGCTAGTGAAAATTCGATAGGAATAGGAGTTCCTCAGGGCTCAGTATTGGGCCCTATTTTATTTACACTTTACATCAATGAATTACCTCTGATCCTCCCGAATGCATTTACCTGTTTGTATGCAGATGATTCCACGTTATTATTCACAGGCAGATCTGAGGTACAAATTCAAAACAACATTAACACTACTTTTCAGTCACTTCGTAAGTGGTTATACGATAATTCTCTATTTTTGAATAGTACTAAAATAAATCATATAAATTTTCACACCAGACAGAATAAAAATAACCCAGCAGTAGAAATAACTATAGATGATCAAATTATAGACAAGGTGTAATGCTCTACTTTTCTAGGTATTAGACTTGATCAGAATGTATCCTTCAATACTGACTGTAAAATTCTAGTCAACACACTGAGTATTAAATGTTTTCAACTGAGATCTCTCAAATCTATAATTGACATACAGGGACTCCTGCTCTTCTATTTCGGGGAAATCCAATCCAGATTAACATACGGAATAACCATCTGGGGTAGTTCATCTGCAGTTAATGAGGTTTTTCTGGTGCAAAAGAGGATTCTGCGATGTCTTGCTAATGTTCCCAATGGTACCTCATGCAGGGATCTATTCAAACAATTTAAAATTCTTCCTCTCTATGGCCTACATATATTGGAACTTTTAACATATATACACAAGCAACGCAAAACTTTGGTTAAGAATAACTCACTACATGATCATCATACAAGATCAAAAAATAATTTCCATCTGCCCAATGTTCGTTTAACAGTATCTCAGAAATCTGCAGATATACTGGGACTAAGATTATATAACGTTCTTCCTGAGGAACTGAAATTGATAGAAAGAGTGCAGACATTCAAAAAAGAGATAAAAAGACTTCTCCTCGCCCTCTGCCCCTATAACATAAATGAATTTTTTGATAGTTTTAGATAAAATGTTTTGTTTGCCTATATTTTATATCTTATCTTATACACTTTATGTAAACCTTTTCTGTATCTGACTTGTCCGATAGCCTCACAGCTCTACTGATTAAATAAAAATTGAATTAAAATTGAATTGAATTGAGCCGAAGCTCCATCAAGTTGATACCAGCATGTTCCATGTTGTTCTAGAGTCAGTTCTTCAATGAAATCCCCAAGTGTTGTCTGTAAGATATTCAAATATTTTCTAGAATCAAGGTTTTCATCATAAATCAAAAAGCGCAATTGATTGTCCATAATTAAAAAGAAAACGTTGAAACAAAATTTTTCTTGAAATCCCATTTTTCTTGTGACATGCGGATTTTCGTTTGCACAGTAATGAAAATTCCTTCTGTTGAAAATACCTTCTCTCATCAGTCCATACTATCTTCAATCTTCGTGGAGCGTCTTGGGGCTTAAAAGATTCAACTTTATGAAATTTGTAGTCATACATTCCATGTTCCTTCAGAATCCTATGAACTGATGAAAGTTTCACACTTAAATCATGAGCTGCACTACAAAAGGAAGCTTGAGGATTTCCGTAGAAGTATGCCAAAACATTTATTGCGTTGTCCACATTACCTGTCACAGGTCTAGGTCTAGGCAAGTTCCTTGTGGTTTTTCAAAGATGATCATCCAAACATTTCAAAATTTCTACTCAATCTAATGAATTTTCTCAAATTCATTTGAGGTGAATCATTGAACTATCTGCATGTCCTGCTGATATTTTTGTTGCAATGACCATAAATGATGAATAAATCCATCAAAAACACATTTGAGTAATGAGCCTTTTTCCTCAAGTTCCCACTAGAAGCGCTAGTAGTCCGGTAAGGACAAACATTACCTAAATCACATTAAAATAGATGTAAAAATAAACATCAATATTTTTTTAACAGAATACGACGTTCCAGGAGCCAAATTAAAATTTACAAATGTGAAGGATAATAATGTAGCAACATTAAAACGGTGGCTTACTTGTTGAAATCTTAAAATTTTCGGAAAAAAATTAATTAATTACAATGAATATGATTCAAGGCACCGTTTTCGCGCACAAAAATCACTCACAATACCTCCTTCTTTTTACTAGCTTAAACTACAAACACCAAATCACTCATTTTCGGTACAACTTTGCACAAAATGTTGCCGGTTTTATCGAAAAAATACTCTTTCAACATTTACACCTAACCTAACTTTTCACATTTACTTAATTTCATCTGTCAAAGGTGAAAAGTTAGTATTTTTTCGATAAAACCAGCTTTATTTTGTGCAAAGGTAACGAAAATGAGTGATTTGGCGTTTGTAGTTTAAGCTGGTAAAAAGAGGGAGGCATTGTGAGTGATATATGTGCGCGAAAACGGTGCCTAAAAATGACGTCTTCAAGAAGGAGAAAGTCAATATATCTCGGAAACGGTATGAGACCGCCGCGTTTTTCTTTCGGATTCTTGTTCAGGAGGCAAAAACACGTAAGTAAAGTCAAACAGCTATTTTCAGGGAGCATGAGCACGACCCATTAACATTTACCTAACCTACCTTACTAATCGTTGCAGAAACTGGAACAGGATTTTCTTCAGTTGGACCTTTACCACCAATAAAATGTTTAGAGCAAACATTTAAATATTTATTTATTTTTTCTTTTGTTAAATTTTCTCTCCTCGAGGCATGGATCCATTTATTACATCTAACCTCATCAATGTGAGGTTTAAGAATGGTATAAAAAACACACATTATCCGAATTACAGTTCGCAAAACTGCAATGTTTTGATGGCACTTACTTTTGAGCCTCCCTGTATGGTTCATCGGGGGAATACTTAATGGTCTTATGCAGCTATGACCCATATTGTAATATTTTTTAAATTTGCATTGTGAAAAAAACGTTATTTTTCAATGGTCAGGTTTTGCACAAAAATTTTACCAAATAATTTTTATCACGAAAACTGTCACAGATAGGTATAGGGAATTATGAGGGACAGTTATGAGGAATCCTATAGGGATTCCACAAATGAAAAATATACGGGGTGTTCCATTTGAAATAACAAAGTAGCTACTACTTTCTGATACAAGCGGCAACATTGTTTTGTATTTTAGACAGATAGAGCATGTTTGATTATCCACACCACCAAATCCACATTTGAAGTCACTTCGGTGTGACTTTAGTCAATTTTCAGCATAATATCCTGGTGTTCTTTTTGACCACATATAAATTCATCATATTTTTTCACTGAGTGAAATAGGGGACTGAATGAAAAGTATTGTACAACGTTAATGAAGTTTCTTGTCCTTGGATTAAAATCTCGAAAAAAGTTCGTGGGTTTGAGGACAGGTATAAGACAACAACGCAATTTTAAGCCGACGTTTCCTCCATATATTCAGACTTTTTCAGGGCTACAAAGAAATGATTACTAAGTTACGTTTACTTACATGTTTTAAACAAACAACAATAAGGACGATGATTTTTTTCAAACAATGAAATAAATTAAAAAATAAAATTTGTGTGAAATTTAAAACAAGAAAACCATTATATGGAAATAGACTGAGATACATATCTATATACACTTACCAAAAAGTTACCAAAGTTGTCGACCACAAAGAACAATTTGAAATGTTCACATTTTGATCGTGATATACTCCATACATTACTATCGCCACAGCTCGATAAAATAATGTATTCATTTTTCACTGGTTATTCTAACACAATATAAATATTCAACCGTTGCCTTTCAGGATTCTAGGAAAACCAGTGAAAAATAAACACATATCATTTTATCGAGTTGTGACGATAGTAGTGTATGGAGTAAATCACGATTGAAATGCGAACATTTCAAATCGTTCTTTGTGGTCAACACATTTTCCATATAATGGTTTTCTTGTTTTAAATTTCACGCAAATTTTATTCTTTAATTTATTTCATTGTTTGAAAAAATTCATTGTCCTTATTGTTGTTTGTTTAAAACATTTAAAATGTGTAAACGTAACTTAGTAAGCTTTTCTTTGTAGCTCTGAAGAAGTCTGAATATATGGATGAAACATCGGCTTAAAATTGCGTTGTTGTCTTAGACCTGTCCTCTAACCCACGAACTTTTTTCGAGGTATTATACAACTTATTGCCTACCAATAATAGTAATAATCAAATGAAACCATTTAAAGGAACCGCCAAAAAAAAATACAAACATCGTTTAAACAAAACAAAAAAAAGACACATTTAATTACAATATAAAGAACATTCTAAAAGAAATTTACTGTTTCCTGAGTTTCAAAGAATCGCCAATTTTATATCACCAATACTTGCCCTGTTGAGTTACTAAATTTACCAAATGTAATATTAAAGAAAAACCTAGGAGCGAAAAATTAAACCACTATACTGGTTAACAAGGCCTTTTTATTTTTGTTCATAAAATGTTTCTGCTTCATAACTGTTTAGTTATCTTGGCCAATATGATGATTTATTCTTCTGACAATGAAAAACATTTTTATTGGTGCAGTTCCTCATTTTTTTTAATTTTCATTTGCTAATATGGTGCAAAAATATTCAAGAAATAAATTGTAACTGTTTTTTTCTGGCACTTCTACTCACCATCATTAAGCTGAGATGCCGATGCTCGCAAACTATTTGTATCATCTTTCAAAATCTGCAAATCTCTGGATATGTTTGGGATGGTTGCAACAAATGTATTTAGATCCATCATAGCTGTAGCATTGCTCCAGATGTTAAGTTGCTGCATAACATGAATACCAGCCTCTGAAATATATATTTTTTCAATGATCCATCCATTGAAACCCAATTTCGCGTTTTAAAATCCAATGAAATTCGACAGGAAGGAGCAAAAGTATGGGAAATTCACTATATATTGATAAACATATTTTGGGTTCCCTTTTCCATTTGTAGAAGAAATGAGAATACTTTTCCATATGTATAGATCATTGTTGGCACACATATTTGAGGAAAATAATTTGCTTTTCTGCTTCTCCATTCAATATATTCATGTAGCATTAGAACTTCAATGTAATATTTTACTTACGTTCTATGGTAGCTTTGAACACCTTCGAGAAATCTTTGTAATTGGTGACACATACATTTTCGGCTTGATTCTTTGTACTATTGAGAAATGTGATGGCGTCTTTTTTAACAATCCTCATGTTCTCTGGGAAGCCTTGAATTCCACCCTGCATTTGCTCGTTACTGGCAAAGGCACAAACTACACAGAAACTGAAAAAAAAATATTTCTCATTAATTGATAATACAATATTATCCATAATACAGGGTGTTTCATAATTTAATGCTGATCCTAAAGGGCGATAATCCTTGGATGATTTTAAGAAAAATTCGCCATATGAACATAGGTCCGCAACCGCTTTATTTCTGAGATACAGGATGTTGAAATTTAACAAAAAAATCAATTCTTCCCCAATATCTCTGAAACCGCATAAAAATATATTTTTCCATGATAAAGGATTTCTTAATTTTCATCTGTGGCTTCCCTGTTAACATGCCCTGTCATATTTTTGATCAAAATAATGATACGCCACTGTCTTTTTTCCAAATAATTATTATTTTTGTAATTGTCCTCTATCTTCTTATAAAAATGGTCTCCTGCCTTTTTTTCGTCCATCGGACGGTTTTCAATTTAGAAAATAAAATACATTCATTTGCTTGTCCCTATTCGATTTTTTCTCTTAGTCTTAATTTCACAATTGTGGTAACCAAAGGATCTAGGTACGATTTTTATAATTTTATGGTAACTATTATTTAGTTTTTGTAATGAGTATACATAAAAATACATTTCTTATTTTAAAAAACATAACTATTATGAACAAAAAATACCAAAATCAAATTAACTGTTCAAAATGTCCGCCTCCTGCAAGTATGCACGCTTCAGCCTTCCTTGTCATTGACTCGCGTACTCTTTGGAAAATTCCTTATTGCTTCACAGGAAACTATTACGAGGTTTCACAATTCTTCCTCAGTTAGAATTGATTGACTGTACACCAAAGTGTTAAGATGTCTCCCAAAGAAAATAATCAAGACTGTTTAAGTCTGGGGACATAGCTGGCCATGACTCTGTTCCCCCACGACCTGTCCAGCGATTATGAAAGTTTTGGTTTAAATATTCGCGTGCCAGAGCACTAAAATGAGCAGGTGCACCATCGTGCATAAGCCACATGCGATTTCGCATTAAAATAGGAACATCTTCCAACAGAATTGGCAAATTATCTTCAAGAAATCGGCGATAATTATGTCCATTTGATCTGAATGGTAAAAAAAATCCAATTAGGTAATCTCCAATAATTCCCGCCCAGACATTTGATGAGATCTGCTCCTGGTGATGAGATTCCACAATTGCATGCGGATTTTCCTCGGCCCAAAAATGATTATTATGGAAATTTCTAATCATGGTTTAGTAAAACTAGCTTCGTCCGTGAATAAAATTTCCCTGTCAAATAAAGGATTTTCGGTAACTTTTTGGAGAAACCATTGGCAGAAATTCACTCGTAATGGAAAGTCTCGAGGAAGTAGAGCCTGGAGGCGTTGAATGTGATAGGGATATAATAAATAATCATGAAGAATCCTCTATACTAGAATATGGGCGCTATTCAAATTATTAGCATTTTGCCTCGTACTTATTTCAGGATTTTCGTCAACTGGATTTAAAACAGCTACCACAATTGCTGGAGTTCTTGCAATCCCATGTGCTCCTTTCAAGTGATGATTTGGCTCCAAACTTCCTGTTTCACATAACCTTCTGTGGGTGCTTGAAATCGTTCGAGTATCAAGAACCTTTCTATTTGGGAAGCCTCTTGATACAATCGCCTGGCTTCATATGCGTTCCCGTCAGCAAGCTCATACAAGTAATGCATGTCTGCTAATTAGGTATTTGTAAAATTTACGTCACGTATCTAGCTATAGAATGTCAAAATTGTTTATATTGAAAACAAGAAATGTGTTCTTAGCATACTAGATGTTTCTAGCCCACAAGATAATCCTACTACTCTTCAACGGCTGATTTCGCATAGAGACAAGCAAATGAATGCATTTTATTTTCTAACTCAAGAACCGTCTGGCGGACGAAAAAAAGGCAAGAGACCATTTTTATGAGACGATAGAGGACAATTACAAAAATAATATTTATTTGGAAAAAATGCAGTGGCGTATCATTATTTTGGTCAAAAATATGACAGGGCATGTTAACAGGGACGCCACTGATGAAATCCATTATCATGGAAATAATGTATTTTTATACGTACTTTGCATGTACCAAAATTGAAAAAAAAAGCCAAAGCGGTTTCAGAGATATTGGGGAAGAACTGATTTTTTTGTTAAATTTCAACATCCTGTATGAAGAATTTTCCTTAAAATCATCCAAAGATTATCGCCCTTTGGGATCAGCATTCAATTATGAAACACCCTGTATATTTTTTTTGCATAGTAACATGATCAAATAAGGAAATACAGCAGAACTTATATAAATGAAAATAAACAAGATTCTTCAAATCTAAATTTTCATAAATGGAAATCAGGTAAATAGGAAAAACATAGGAAATGAAAAAACTAAGTACATTTTAGAGTCAAAAGGCATCGGGAGTCGAAAAGCATGGTGGAAGTGTCAAATGATATAGCAGAAGAGTGGAATGACATGGCGAAGAAGAGTGGAATGAAATGGCGGAAGAGTCGAATGATATGGCGGAAGAGTCGAATGATATGGCGGAAGAGTCGAATGATATGGCGGAAGAATCGAAGATAGGAGATGATATGGAGGAAGAGTTGAATGATATGGCGGAAGAGTTGAATGTTATGGCGGAAGAGTCGAATGATATGGCGGAAGAGTCGAATGATATGGCGGAAGAGTAGAATAAAATGGCGGAAGAGTCGACTAAAATGGGAACAGTCGACTAAAATGGCGGAAGAGTAGAATAAAATGGCGGAAGAGTCGACTAAAATGCTGGAAGAGTCGACTAAAAGGGAAAGTACTAAAATGGTGGAAGAGTGATAAAATATCTCTGATCTGAACTTGAAAAAAAACTAACATGGAAGTAGGATATATTCAGTGACTTCAAACTTCCGAATTAATATGAGTTACAACTAAGATTTACGGAACCACAAACCATTGGTTGCTATGGATAGGTGACAATTAAGGCATAAGTAAAATGGATACATACAGCAGCCCGGTTCCCAGGATGATCAACAGTGTTCCTTGGCAGATCTTTTTGCATAGGTCCCTTTTCTTGTCACAAGGTTGAGATCTAGCACCACAATTTCCGCAACATCGACAACAGCAGAAAAATAAACCGCAAAATGGCACGAGTACGGTTAATAGTACCAGTATGAGCACCAACAGTACTAGGCCCCAGTAGTTTTTGAATATTTGTCCAAATCCTATTTCTTCATTAAATCTGATATTCTTGCCTTGATCGAAAAAGAATAAATCTGAAAAAAATACATTAATTATTATTTGCAATAATTCTTCAGCAAATGCTCAAATGTCTAGAAACGAATATCATATAAACACTTTCTAGATCGGCACAGATTTTTTTGAAATATTTGTTTCATAAAACTCCATAAAAAATCGTTTTCAACTAGATTCTCCAAAGACACTCGGTTAAAAGAAAATGGGAAAGAAATGCTCTCCCGACTTATTTATCTAAAAATGTATCCAGCCACATTAAATAATTTGGTATATGTCAACAAAACGAAAATGATAATAGTTATTCCCAAGCATCAATTATTTATTCTAGAATACAAAAATCAGATTTTTTATAGGATGATTTCCTTATTTATCGTCGAAAAATCAGGTCATTTTTCTTTACTCAAAAATATAAATTGAAGCTGATAAAACTTACTAAAAAGGAAGTATCATACATATTTCTCGTCATAATTTTTTTTTATGACCGTTTGTGAAAACTATGGTTCAATGTTGAGGAGAGCTTCTGCACCCCGTTCTGCACCTTCTGTGAGCTACAGACTGAATTTGTAAACGACCCCTTCCAGTATAGACCAGTGCTGAAGCCTTTAAAAATGGTAAAAAGTGAAAAAAAATAATAGTGGGATGAAACCCATTGAAAAAGGAAGAGAATATAACAAAAATTAAAGGAAAAATAATTTACGGGCGATCTGATGTCGGGAAGTGGAAGGGGGTGAGTTTTTAGGGATAAAAACGGTTTATCTTGATTTCCGGCAAAACTACAAGTCCTATGGAAAAAAGTTAAATGGCAAAGTTGTAGGTAATAGAAAGATCTAAAACTTTTATTTCCAAAATTTTTCACATAACCTCAAAATTTATGTGAAAAATTCATAACCAAGTTTTTGGTTTTTTATTTTGATCTTCTACAGCAATTTTTTTTTTTCACGAAATTTGGTGAAAACCTCTTTTTTATGTTCAAAACACACTGTAATTTTTTTTATTTAAAATATTTAATTTTTTCACCTTATTTTGACTTAATATCGAAAAAGCACCCTAATTTTCAATCGAAAATTCTCCCGTCAAAATATCAGCGTTTTTAAAAAAGTCGGTGGGCTTTTTGTTCGTTGAAATCTCTACTTTCTGATG
Organism: Gonioctena quinquepunctata; assembly: GCA_018342105.1. NCBI lineage: Eukaryota > Metazoa > Arthropoda > Insecta > Coleoptera > Chrysomelidae > Gonioctena > Gonioctena quinquepunctata. Next base: position 678,147 of record JAFIRS010000477.1, read on the forward strand.
GTATAAAAAAAAAGTACATTACTGTGACAGAAAATGCAAAGTAACGAAAAAAACTCGAATCCGAATTTAATAAGACATCTACAATATTTTGAGAAAGTTGTAGAATCTTCTTTAAATTATATGCGTAGATGCCTATTTATTGCTATTTTAAGAAAACTTATATACCTGAGTGACCTACTGAAAATTTTAGCACATCAAAAGGTATTTCATAGAGAAGTGGGGAAGGGGCTAGGAGGGTCTGGGCCTTACTACCTGTTATTTCTTTGCATTTTCTGAGAACATTTACCATAGTATTGTATTTTTTTTTACACTATCAGAAAGTAGAGATTTCAACGAACAAAAAGTCCACCAACTTTTTTAAAAACCTGATATTTTGAAGGGAGAATTTCTGATTGAAAATTAGGGTGCTTTTTTCGATATTAAGTCAAAATAAGGTGGAAAAATAAATATTTTAAATAAGAAAAATTACAGTGTGTTTGGGACATAAAAAAGTAATTTTCAACAAATTTCGTGAAAAATTTTTTTTTTTTGTAAAAGGTAAAAATAAAAAACCAAAAACTTGGTTATTTGAATTTTTCACATAAATTTTGAGATTATGTGAAAAAAGTATGGATACCAAAGTTGTAGATCTTTTTATTACCTACAACTTGGCCATTTAACTTTTTTCCATAGGACTTGTAGTTTTGCCGGAAATCGAGCTAAACCGTTTTTTACCCTTAAAAACTCACCCCCTTCCACTTCCCGACCTCAGATCGCCCGTAAATTATTTTTCCTTTAATTTTTGTTATATTCTCTTCCTTTTCCAATGAGTTTCATTCTACTATAATTTTTTTTGGTTTCAAAAATTATCGACCCTGGTCTAGTATGAAAGTCGAGAAGATAATTTTAGTAAGTTAGCTTTATCCCTTCTCCCAGGCATATTCCCCAGCATAGGAAAGTAACTTCTAAATATAAATATATATATATATATATATATATATATATATATATATATATATATATATAATGGAACACCTATAGTATATTATTTTGTATGCAAATCATTCAATTCGAAAAACCGAAACTTACATCTTTTTGGAATTACTAGATGATTGTGTCTATCCACAACTAGTACACATCATTGAAAATGACGATCGTTACAGGGAATAACACTTGATATTTCAACAAGACGGGGCACCTCCACATTTTGCAAATCCTGTTCGGGCGTTTTTGGATAGGTGGTTTCCTGGACATTGGATTGGAAGAAGAGGTCATACAGAGTGACCAGCCCGATCTCCCGATTCAACCCTACTCGACTTTTTCCTGTGTGGTAAAACTTGAAAAACAAAATCTATGCAACGGAACCTGCATCTCTGGAAGATTTGCGACATAGAATTGTTGACGAATGCCGGCGGATAACGCCAGAAATGCTACAAATGTGATGAGGTCTCATTCCGGACAGAATTTTTATTATTGGATGGAAACCGGTGGTAAACAGTTTGAACGTTTAATTCATTGACCATGATAATTATTCAACAGTTGCATTGTCAGCTCTGGTGTCTATTGATTGAATAAGCAAAGAGTGATTTTCCAACTTTACCTTTGCATATCTCGTAAACAATCGACATAATTTGATTTTTTGTTGTTGTTGCTTGGGGGACTATTTTTCCCATGAGGTATCACTTGCCATATGTTGCCATTTAAATTTTTGGGGTGGCGAACAATGTCCCCCTCGAAACTGTTGGAATGAAGTTATCCACAGATTTCCAGCCCTACATGACATAGTGGAAAATTAAAATATATGGCGGGAATACATATTTATTAGCTACTGGACTAAAAATCCGTGGCTGGAAATATTCAACATGCACAGGGGACTTGGAATTCAAAAGCTTTCGATATCGTCATCATATCAGTCGATATGAAACCTGGAAACATGCCAATTCATATTATGAAAAGGGCATCATAAGATGACGTCACTTTTCTACGGAAATGATTTTGTCATCCATAAAGTTTTTGAGAAAATGGTTTTTTTAACGGACATCGTCAATTCTTTACATCCCTCGTAAAATCAGAACCCCAAGATGTGCGTTCATGAAAAAATTCATACAAATTATAGAAAATTTCATGTTGATTACCGCAGTGAAATCGTATTTTCTTTCACCCTTACAATTTTAAGAATTACATTTGAGGCATTAACGATGTTTTTCTTGTCACCCTTACAGTTTTCGAGAAAATGATTTTCAATCAGGCAATTACGATTCTCATGAACGCACATCTTGGGGTTATGTTTTTACGAGGGTGTAAAGAATTGACGTTGCCCGAGAATTTTTTTTTTTTTCGAAAACTGTACGGGCGATAAGAAAAATGATTATACTACCGTAATGAACATGGAATTCTCCATAATTGGTGTGATTTTTATGATGGCACATCTGGAGGGTTCTGATTTTACGAGGGGCGTAAAGAATTGACGTTGCCCGATAAAAAACATTTTCTCAAAAACTGTATGGGTGACAAGAAAATGATTCCACTACGGTACTCAAATGAAATTCTCTATAACTGGTGTGATTTTCATGAGATGCATGGCCTTTGGCGTAGCAAGAGGACAAAATCAACTCAGTACCGACGAAGCCTATAAATCCATATTTGTAAAAAAAATGCAGATGGATAGTGGAATCCCGAAATGGCCACATGAAGAGTATGTTTCAGTTTTTTTCTAAAACAATCAATATGCCACATGTGTATAATCTCGGACAATTTTACCGTATAGCTGGAGCAATCATCAATAAATACCGTCCGCTAATCATCATGGAAGGAGCAAATCAACAGGTCGCAGAGGAATTGCTTCAGCGATCACGATTGCCCAGTGTTGTGCAAGCTCGGGTAGCGGTGGATCTGCTTCATTTGAGAAATGGAAGATGGATACCCTTGAATCAACAGCAGGTGCCATAGTTCCCAAGAATAAGTATGGACTATCTAAGTGATCTATCTATCGGTGTTTACCCGGTTAATTTAGCACCATCTTATGTACAGGATAAACTCCAGAGAGAACAGCAGGAAATATTCCAACTCGATGAGTTACTTGAGGAACCTGATTTTGAGAGTAAGAGTTTATTCGAGATTCCGGCACGCAGCAAAGTATCAGCTCTGGATTGTGTACACTAACGACGAAAATAAGAGTACAGGGATATTATTGCACATGCAAATCGGATGCCAGGACCATCGGATGCTGTGCTCACGTTGCTAGCGTTTTATGGTTATGCTCGCCATAACCAAGGAGTGAAATATCCAAATACCAGTTTATTAAGCCACGTGCTCGATGCCGCCAATAGAATGAACCAGATAAATCCTAATGATATGATGATAAATGAATAAGGTAGTATCCACCCAATCAACGATCGATTACTTAGATAGGAGTTGACATGGCGTAAGAGGCTTGATTTTTCCTTTATATTGTTATATTTTTATTTGTAGGTTATTTTTTCTTTATTTATTTTTTTATTATCATTATTGTTATTATTATTATGAATGTTACTCTTATTATTATATTGTTTTTGATTGATCTACTCATTCATTTTGCCAACGATCATATTAATAGATAGTATTCATTCGTATGTGTAAACTTTAATGCAACATCTATTAAAAAATATAGTATTTTCAAGAATTCGGGGGTAAATACTGAAAGTTACATTCATATTTTGCTTCCAACACCTGGACTTCCCCATTCTAGCTGGAAAGTACTATAAGGTATTAAAGATGCAGACATATCCACGGATTCGTTTGTCTGTGAGATGCTATCATCCATTTCGAGCCATTCTGAGGAAAATGTCTTGGCACCCTATTGTCAGATTATCGAGATTTGTGAGAAGCAAATCACATGTAAATGACATCAATAATGATGACAATTGTTATCTCTGAGGATATATGATATATGGACAATTTCGTGTTGTCACTGTGAGATACGTATTATTCAGCTCCTCAACAATTTCATAAATAATAGTAGTTATAAGCCAAGCAAAAAGGCAAAATTTTCTCCAGTACTCAGTTAAATCTCCCCCAGCAAAATAAGCGCATCAGATTGTGAAGAAGTTTTCAATCAAGGTGGAAATTACAGCAAAACGGTGCATTTTTCATACCATCTCATCCAAGAAGCCAACAAAATAAAAAAACGCTAACATCAGATAAGTACATAAATCTCGTTTTTAAACAATAAAACCTGAATAAAATAAAAGCAGATGTTCAAATAAATTATTAACTGTACTCCAGGAAAAATAGGCAAACCTCTTCAAATCCACCACAACCAAGATTAAATTAAACCAATCTCTCTTCTGCATAAAGGACGATGTCTAAGATCTGCACCAAATGCGAGGATGAAATTGTAGATGACTCATACTTCGAGTGTGACTCTTACAAACGGCCTATTCATAGTCATCCATCCTGTTCGGATTTGACTGCATCGGAGATCAAATGTATGCAACTAAAAAAAGAGTTCTGCTATTTCTTTGTAATGACTGTAATAGTGGACTCAGGCAAATACCCCAAATCGAAATCGACAAACTGAAAAGGCCCAATACAACCCCCTCCACGGCCTCTCACTCAGAAAACCATGCCTCACAAATGAACGAGATGATTATGGAAATTTCGGAACGTGAATCCCGCAAAAAAAACGTTATGTTGTTTGGGCTCCCAGAAAATCGAGCAGACAGTGAAAAAGACAAGGAACTCTGCGTTGAAGTCATCAAATCCGTTCAACCAAACAACCCACCAAACAGTACGAAAATATTCAGAGTAGGACGCTTCGATAGCAACAACGCCAAACCCAGACCAGTCAAAGTGATATTTCAATCTACGGAATTGGCTATGTCAATCATCTACAAGGCAAAGAATATCAAGGGAATCGAAAGATTCAAAAATATTACCATCACCTCTGACAAAACTCCTCTTCAAGCCCAGCAATACCGTGAAATCAAGATAACCCTGAACGACCGCATAGCTAAAGGCGAAAGAGATCTGAAAATTAAGTATGTAAATGGTGAACCAAAAATTGTAAAAAACCTCTAGGGCCGTCTAAACAGGATTTTTCCAGCATTCAAGCCTATTATCAAAACGTCAGAGGCCTCAACACTAAAACCCACGATTTCCTCAAATCCGCATCAGCATCCGAGTATCACATCATTGCTATTACTGAAACCTGGGTGCAAGATAATATCTCCAGCTCTGAACTAATACCAAATAACTATGTGCTGTTTCGAAGTGATAGAAATCTTGTGGCTAATGCAGTCTCACGTGGTGGAGGTGCTCTGATAGGTATCAGATCTGACTGTGAAGCATCAGAAATAGACCTGTCTGAATTTCGCGAAAACTTTAACACTATCGACATCGTAGGCAGTAAGGTACTATTCATAAATCATTTTTTATATTTGTTATTTATATTCCTCCCAATGTTAACATCCTACACCTCCAAAACCTCTTTACTACTCTCGAATCCCTCCACTATCTATATGGCAGCAACATACTGATTTTAGGTGATTTCAATCAACCCTACTTTTCTACCCCTGATGCAAATATTTTCAATGTCAATTTATCAACTATAAAGCAATTCAGCAGCTTCTATGACCTAAACCAGTTCAATACAATTCAAAACCAATCAGGGCGTCTGCTAGATCTGATTTTTTCCAACTTAGACTGCACCGTGTGCCATGACAACCTACCCTTTTTCCCAGAAGATGGATACCATCCAGCTCTACAAGTCTCGATAACGTTTCCCAAAACCAATGCAGCAATATCATTCCAACAATAATAGAATAAATTACAACTTTCGCAAAGCGAACTTTCCCGAATTATACTCCGCCATCATCAACGCCAACTAATCCTGTTTAGACCAGTACACAGATGTAAACTTAGCGTTGGAAGCCTTTTACTCAATTATTTACTCAATACTTGACCTATTGGTCCCCACGCGATCCAATTTCACAAATAAATACCCTCCCTGGTTTAACAAAGAAATCATAAACGAAATAAAACAAAAACACAAGCTATTTAAAAAAATTAAGAAAAACCACTCCGATTATGACAAACAGCAATTCAAAAATCTTCGAAAATCTGTTAAATCTAAAATATCAATTGCATATGATCAGTACAGATCAGCAGCAGAGAACTCAATCAAGGCTGACCCATCCAAATTCTGGTCATACTTTCAAAATAAGAAGGGAACCTCTAGAATTCCTGGTATTGTCTATTTTAACGATACGGAATTGAACGATCCATCTAACATAGTAAATGCTTTTGCCGAGTTTTTTGAAAGTGTCTATTCCCCTATCCCAGACCCTGTAGCCAATGTACCAATCACACCGACCAATTATCCAACTATATCTATCAACTACTTCTCTGAAATAGAGGTGCTAAACTGTTTGAAGAAACTGAAAGCCAAACACACATCCGGACATGATTCAATCCCAAGCTTTCTTGTGAAAGATTGCGCCTCAATCTTAGCCAAACCACTTCAATCCATCTTTAACCTTGCCTTGAAAACGGGATGTTTCCCAGAAAGATGGAAAATCGACAAAATATGCCCAATTTTCAAATCTGGGGCAATTAATATAGTTGAAAATTACCGACCAATCACGCTGCTCTCCAATTTTGAAAGGGCATGTACCCATTCCCCTTAAAAAAACTCTCGAGCAACACGGTTTCATGAGCAAACGATCTACCGTCACGAACCTTATGTGTTTCACCCAATCAGTGAGTAACGCCCTCGATAATCACTCTCAAATGGATACCATCTACACTGATTTCTCAAAGGCATTTGACAAGCTAGATCATCAAATAATCTTGAGCAAACTCAACCTGTATGGTTTCAACACGAATCTAATTAATTTATTTCAATCTTACTTACAAAATCGTATACTATTTGTAGAATTTAGAGGTCACGAATCCCACCATTTCATAGCTTCAAGCGGAGCCCCACAAGGTAGCAACCTAGCCCCCCTATTATTTTCTATCTTTATCAATGATATTGGGAACAACATCTCAAGCAATTTGCTGCTATTCGCAGATGACTTAAAATTGTTCAGAAGAATTGAATCAATTGATGATTGCCATATATTACAAAATGATGTCCAAAACCAAAACCTTTGGTGTATCGAAAATAAACTCCCTCTCAATATAAAAAAATGCAAATCCAATACATACTTCTTAAAAAAGTCGCCAATTGAGTTTTCTTACTCTATCAACAATATCACATTAGAGCGCTGCCAACAAATAAAGGACCTTGGTGTCGAATTCGACTCCAAACTTAACTTTTCCAATCATTACAACAAAACATCTTCTGCCGCTAAGAGAATGACCGGGACTAATCTTCCGTACGTGCAAAGACTTTCAAAACAAGGACTGCTTCATGGCCCTTTATAATGCATTCGTGAAATCTAGATTGGAATACTGCTCCCTGATATGGTCCCCCTTATACAAATGTCATATTGATCAACTTGAATCAGTTCAAAGATTCTTCATGAAATATGTGTCCTTCAAGCTGGATGGGACCTACCCCCCTCAAGGTCACGACAACAATTTACTACTCAATAGATTTTCATGTTTATCACTAGAAAATCGTAGATCATACTGTGCTTGCTTATTCCTCTACAAATTAATAAATAATCTAACAGACTGCCCTGATTTATTGGCACAAATCAACTTTCAAGTCCCTCGTAGCAATTGTAGATATAAAACTTCCTTTCACCTACCTAAACCTAACACCAACATACTTTTAAAATCACCGATGTATGCAATAAGTAAATTGCTAATGAAATCTGTTCTGGAATCGATATTCTTAATGAACCTATAGGTTCTTTCAAAAACAAAGTTAAACAAAAACTGTATTTAAAACAATCAACCTGTTCTTAATACTACATTTGCACCCCTCTGTATTACCTGTATTTATCTGAATATGTATTCTCCAACTGTATTTTCCGAACTATCTTGTATTTATATTCATACTAATTATCCTGTATTTGCTTTCCTCAACTTGTAATATTAATCTGTCTTGTAATTGGGATTTACCTGTTTAGACAATAAATGTATTTTTTTTATTTTTTATTATGATTTTCCCGTTTTCCTCCATTACAGCTCGCTGAGCATCGTTATGAACATTTTGGAAAACATATTTGATATTATTGGACATCAGATATATTCGGATTCAATTATTATGGTCTCTCTTCAAAAAATACCCAAAATATGTCGTTTTTCGAAAATTTGAATTATTCTGGCGTTATCTTGTAGCATGAAAATATGTATGGAAGATCTTGAATGTGTATCTCTTTTCATAGCCAGTGTGGAGCAGTGTATGAAAAATTATCGATGGCGGTGCCTAATATAAATGAGGAAGACCATTTCTCAGTCGGGTTCTCCCAACCAGAAATGAGAGCTCTCCGATTGATGAGTAAATACCGCAAAAAATGATAAAAAATCCATTTTCAAAGCTCCATATCTCGAAAACTGTGCTCCATATCTCGAAAACTGTCCATTTTTTAGCTTTGTGGCTATGGACACTTTTGATCAGCCCATCAAGAACTACAGTATACAAAAAATTCAGCCAAATTCACGGAAAGCCATTTCCCATAAGAAATGTGCGGGGTCCTTTAAAATATCATTTGTTTTAAAACTACGTATAATAATAAATTTTGTTATGAAATGTCGTCACAAGCTAAGTAAGTTAACGATGTCGATTTCTTTGGGGGGATTGGCGCGGTGGGTTAGCGTCCGACTCATGATCGAAAGGTCGTGAGTTCGATTCTCGGCCAGGGCAGAAATTTTTCTATTTAATTAGAGAGAATTAAATGTTAAATCTACGGCCGGATGTCCTCGACATTCGCTTGCGTTCAAATTAACAGTGCTCTCCTAGGTGGCGTATGGGTTAGTACAAGGCCTCAGAACACTGAAATATCATAAAATACTCAACTTGATGGCGAATGGAATGTCAAAGCCATTAAAAAATGTCGATTTCTTATTTAGGCGCCGTGCGGAAGTTAGGTACCAACTACGCGATTTCCATGCGACATTTAAAGAAATTACAAGTCCTTCATTATTATTGAATGTCATTTACCAGTTGCAATAGGGAACACGCTTGATTTTCTTTTTTCTTTTCATCAGTTCAGTCCTCGAAAATTGCATTTTGTGAAAATAATTTCTGAAAGTCTGTCAATCACTGACGCGGAAAGTGAGCGAGCATTTAGCAAGGCTGCTTCAATTAAAAACTACATGCGAGGAACAATGCATCAAGAGCGATTGAATAATTTGGCGTTGTTATCTATAGAGCATGAAACTGCACGAGAAATTCATTTCAGTGACGTTACAAAGGACTTCGCCACATTAAAAGTAAGAATCCTCATTTAAAGTTAAAATATGTCTTATTTCTAGCATTAAATAATTTTTATCATTTTATTATATTTGTATCTACTTTTTTTTTTATTAATTTGTATCTACCCAAATAAATATAAAGCTAAACTATAGCAGACTAGTACTTGCTACTATAGTATACTAACTACTAGATGCAAAACTAGGGACCAGGGGGCCCACATGGTAATCAGAGAAACGGGCCTCAACATTTATGTAGCCGGGCCTGCCCACTACCTTAATTGCTTTACTTGTACGAGTTAAGATTATATAATTATAATAGCTACGTCATTTGAATGCATATAACAGTGCTGAAGAAATTTACAGTGCGATGACTCAAGCGTTTACCTCGAGTTCGAGAGTATGGCTATGGTCAGAGTGGATCCGTATTCAACCGATTTATTACACTGGCGTATTCAGCGGATATCGGTAAAAAAACAGATATTGGAAATATGGTCAGTGCCAATTTACACGAAAAATTGGTCAATTTTGTGACTTTGAATTTTATTGATAGGTGTAAACAGAAAATTGTCGTCAATTTGAACTTGCCCAATAAATTGATGAGTTTAGAATCGGTTCTAATTTTTCATCAATTTCTATTGACAATTTCCAGTAACTTTCGGCCATGAATTGGATGCCTGCTAGAACAGAGATTTTCAGGTTATATTTTAATTATTTACGCGATTTCCACATACCCTACCCTAACCGCGAACAAAATGATAGTGCGAAAACAAAAATTACGTTGCATTACATTCGCAGCAATGTGCATTGCTGAATATAAAAGACAGATATGCAGAAGATGGTGGATTGAGAAAAGAGGGAAAGGAAACTTGACATTAGTTAACGAAAAATTCCTGAGTGCAGATACAAATCAATTCAAACGATATTTAAGAATGGATTAGAGACAATTCAATAAGCTATTGAATAATATTCGGAACTTTTCCTATAGTTGAACCATTTCTTGTCAGTATGTTGGTATTCCTGAGTAAAAATTGACCAATAAATTGTCAGGTGTAAATATAACCCATATTGGTCAATTTTATTGTTCAATTTATTGGATCGTGTAAATTCGCACTCACTGTCGGTCGAAAAAAATAGTTTTGTTTTTTTCGGCCGTATACGGCAGTGTGCGTTGCAATTTGTGGAGAAGTATACATATCGGAAAATATTATTTCAAGCCGAAATACAGAATGGTTGACGTTGAAAAATTAATTAATTTAGTTCATGACAGAAAACCGATGTGGGATATAACTAGTGAAAGTTATCATAACAGACACGTAGCAAGAAAGCTTTGGTGAGAAGTAGTGTGAAATTCGCCAACACTTCTCTTTCAGCAAAAATGGAGTTCACCCGTTCACTCGTCTCCTCCTCTAACAATAAATATAGTAGCAATGGGTTTTCTGATACCAACAGTAATTCATTCATTTTTTAATAATTGAAAACTCATGAAGAATGTCGGTCATACAGGGTGCACAGTGACCACGAAGTCTGCAAAACAAGTCGGTCGATTGGGTCGTCCGAATTCGCCAGTGTAATAAATCGGTGGAATACGGATCCACTCTGATCGTAGCCTAGAAGTATTCTCGTCAAAAGTGGAGAATATACATGGTTTATTAACCGACGAAACCTTAAAGGGAGGAGGTTCTCTAGTCGACGCGATTTTTTTTTAATGTATTATCACGCATAACTTTTTACTGAGGCGTCCGATTCCGTTAATTCTTTTTTCAGTGGATAGGGTGTACTTCAAAGTTGGTCCCATTTGAATTTAAAAGATGAAATCTATCCTAAAGGGTAGCAAAATGAAGGATATTGATCACTCACCCTCTGAATTCTGGTCCGTTAACCGATTCTATCATGCATACCGTTGTACTGGGATCTTCGATTTGGATTATTCTTTTTTTATTAGATAGGGTATACCTTCATATTTGGATTTCGAATGGAATTATCCACCCTTACGGGTAGAAAAATAGGGAATAATTGATTTTTCACTTGTGAACATTGGACACATATGTAGTTGACAATGACAGATCGCTAATGTCATTATTTTTGTTCTCCTACATCCGTCACAATCATTATATTCTATGAGAGGATGGAATTATATACAAAGTAATGAAATAAACTAACCAGAATAACAAAAATAATTTATATTACAACAAATATAGTAAAAGTAGATAATCATATTATTTAACTGGTAATAGAATAGAATAGAATATTTATTGGTCCTTTATGATCAAATACATGATATAGGATAGGTCACAATGGGCATATAGTCCATTACGTCAATGTACAAATGACAGAAATATCAGTATATTGGAGTATATGTTCGGAGATTCAATAAAGAACCACACAAGTTGTGACATAGAAATATAAAATAGGTCACTAAGTAGCAGTGTGTACATATATAACATCAAATAATATAACAATACATCATAACAATATAGGAATATATAAAATATAATATAAGATTACTTATAAACATAGGTTACCACTATAACAATATAAAAATCCCCACAAAGTAAATTGACATGTACAGTTTACAGTTTTTCGATCACCTGAAATTGAGATATTCTATGGTGGAATAGAAACTATGGGTCGTTAAGAATAACCTGAGTTTTTTTTTGAATAATTTTAAAGGCTTGACATCTTTAGTTTAGTTGAAGTAAGGTGGGTAAGTAAGAATTTTGGAAGTAATAAAAAAACAAGTAGGTAGTAATTAGTAAATTTCAGCCACAAAAAATTGAAAAATAAAAACTTTTCAACAAATAATTAAACCGACGAAATACGGAACTGAAAATTAATAAATAAAATAAACCTCCTTAGTTTCAATAACTAAGCTCCTAAACTAATGTAAGTCACTAATTTTGAGTCGGCGCCAAACGAACAATCAACGAAGATCATTAAATTACTTCAAAAAAATTATCAGAATGTCACCGCGCAACTCGATGCCGTCATTTTACTCCTTATCTAATTCATCTGCTTGTTTGTTTGGCGCCGACTCAAAATTAGTTACTTACATTAGTTTAGGAGCTTAGTTATTGAGACTAAGAAGGTTTATTTTATTTTTTACTTTTCAGTTCCGTATTTCGTCGGTTTAATTTTTTGTTAAAAAGTTTTTATCCGAACATACTGAAACTGATTGGAAAAAGGGACAATTTTTTCAGGAGACAAGAGAAAGAAACCAACAATATAGAGCTTCGAAGGAAATACCATGATCAATGTCGGTGTGTGATACGAAATACGAAACAAGGCAAAAAAGCATCAGTTTAAAATAATATTGCATATACACAGCATTGAAACGCGCCTCAAAAAATCCATATTGACTTGAATCTGTATCGAATGTTCATAAATACAAAACCAGACAAAATCAAAATCTATATATGCCTACATGTGCGGTCCAAATTCGGTCATAAATCAAAATATCATGAAGGTTGAAAATGTTTCAAATCAATATATTTTATTTTTATGTATTTTTTCCTATGAATAATATAAGTTGCTATTTTCAACACGCTTTTATTTCTTCCCATCGTTCTTAAAATTTAATAAAAATAGTACCTGTCGAAAAACGCTCAGTCCTGCAAATTCCTGTCAGTTCAACCCTCCACTGTTTATTTATTTATTTATTACAAAGTAGGGATACAAACAGATAAATCCAACGAGTATCCTCTTTAAGGTAATCTAATAGAAAGATGCGCCCGAAAAATCTAATAAAACTGAAGGAAAATCTGGGAATAGAGCTAAATGCAAAAAATGTAGTTATGAAATGCAAGGTCTTGTCGAACGGATGAAATTTCACTGGCAAAAGGAGTATTGAAACAAATACAGAAATCGAAAAGGACAATGAATCAGTTGTGAGGACACAAACATCATATAATAATAATAATAAGTAAATAAGTTTGTTTCTTTAAATTCTATATTTATCATAATTTTCCAAAGATATACAGAATACAGGGTGATTTTTAAGTTGATGCTTTTTTTAACCCAACAAGAAAATAAGCAAATTTGCCAAATAAGCTTATGTCCGGAAATGCGTCGTTTCTGAGATACAGGGTGTTGAATTTGAAATTTTATTTTCGTTTTTTTTAAATAACTTTTAGTGAAGATAAAGATTTCGTTAACTTTAAACACAAATATTGTATTTTTTTTAAGGTTGATGGTACTTCTAGCGGTTATGCGTCATTAAACTCACAGGAATCTAATACTTCACAACCTTGACAGTCACTTTCCAGTCTTTCCACTCCAGATTGTAGGAAAAGAAAAGCAGTGTCAGAAACAAGGTCAGCAAATTCTAGTTCTGGATCTTTGACATTTTTTGTCGTACGCACTACCAAATCTACTAAAAACAAAGACGAAATTGACAAACAGATAGCCAGAGCCCTCTTCGCTACAAAGAGCAGTTTTAACTTTATGGAGCAACAGGAAGAAAAGCTATAGCTCTTTTACGGCCTGGATACATCTGCAAAAATTCAACAGGCGTTATGAACAGTGTATAACCCCATATCATTTGTTGGCATATCTTCTTGACCCAACAAAACCTCAGCAAACACTAACAGAGAATGAAAAAAAATTTGCTTTAATAGCTGTTAAAGAATTATATCCAAATAGTGGTTTAATACCACTCAATCAAGTTTCTCGCCAGATCAGAACCTTTCACTGATATTATGTTCCATGATGATATGCTTCGCAACAAAATATACCCATTATTCATGAAGAGTTCTTCATAATTAGACAATTATTTTGTGCTGCTGCTTCTTCCGCATCAGTCGAGATAATTTTCTCAACATTTGGTTTATTATGTCCATTCCAAACTCAGAAATCAATTAAGAACGGAAAAAGCTGGAAATTTTTTTTTGTACAAGCAATACAATTAACTAGAATAAAAGTTATTTTGATATATGTGGTATAATTTTTTTAATATAATAAACCATCAATTAAAACTCAATTTTTTTTTCTTTATTAAAACTTATCAGAAATTTTTATTTTAATCATGATTTAAATTGAAAAAATCATGTGATTCAAATTCCGATTTAAATCATGTATTTACATCAATTGATTTGAATCGTTTCAACCCTGAATAGGTTCTCTATATTACTGATACTGTCAATTTACTACTCATATTAGGATTAAGGACACATTATATATGTACTCCAGACTGTTGTTTTTTTTTTGTTGTTAAAATTTCATTATTAATTTTTTTTTATTTAAGAATCGTGTTATTCTTCTTGAAATGAATAAAGCTTACCCCTAAGATAACTGAGTCTTACCGTGGAATCCGAAATCACTTTTCGGGCCTTGAAAAATGTTTTGTTGACTGTGGGGCTTGAACCCACCACCAAGGACCCCATTTATGTACTTCATGTATTTACCCAAACACGTTTATAAGAAAGTTCAACGAGAAGTCAACATCGTCCGGGTTCTTCATCTCATAATGTTGATTCAAATTTCACGTTGATCATTACGCAATTTTGCAACATCACTATGGATAAGAAATATATAAAGGCTCCTCTACACCATTGGCCATGATGGTCGCCCTATTGCTACGATCAGTGCGCAACGGTCGATCGTGCATCCTATATTTGACCGAACAAACGGTACTGCGGCGATTATGCTCGATCGTAACCATCATAGGCAATTCCAGGCGATTATGCCCTCCACACGATCGTGATCGCCTGTATTCGTCCATCATGGCCGATGGTGTAGGACCCTTAAGGAGGACTATAAACTAGTAGCATTATATTGTGCAAATAATATACCTAACTCACACTAATCAGGAAAGTCATATTACATTCCACTTCCTCTTGTCTTAGTTATAAGATTTCGACATCAACGAATATTGCTGTATCATCAGGCTTCATGTTTTCTTTAACCTTCACAAGAAATGTCGATGGTATCGAGTTCAACTGTACACTTTCATCGCGAGTATTATTTCCTTGGCAGTGGCCTGAATGTATTTCCTATCCGTATTCAATGAGATCGAGAATTAATTTAAAGGTGATGTGGTAACAAGTCACATATTTATTATCCTTAAGTTATGTTTTTCTTCTAACCTTGCAAATATCCATGAGCGGGTTTTCTCCACTGGATATTCTATTGGCTCATAAAAAGCGGATAAGTATAGTAATAGAATTCCCAAAGTGAAATAGCCGCTGAGGGATTTTATAACTGGTGAAAACTTGTCAGTATTGAATAAAAATACAGTAGCGGCCTAATGCGGATTAAAAAAAAAAGAATCATTGTCAGAAATAATACTTCAGAATACTATATTACACTACGAGGACAGGAAGTTAAAATTTCCTGCATTGCGCGACATGATGCACGAGGCAAAGTCGAGGGCATCATGAAGGTGTGGTGTAAACTATTGTTCTTTATAGCTGGTCGAAAGTACGCCACTACTTACATTTTTAATTATTTATTATAAACAATACACGTTCCAGCTGACAGCTCGTCACAAAGTTTTAAATATTTGCTTCCGCTCTTCGCCTCTCTCTTTCTCACTTTCTTGCGTGTAATCCCATCTATATCGGAGTACATGAAAAATATTTGCTCCCGCTTTACGGAAAGCGTGATCTGTTAATGTCACGATGCTAAGTGCAAGCCTCTTGGGATTATTATGTTTTCTTCCATAATTTCTAGAACACCCATGCAGACGGTCTTGACCACTGTATAAGCGAGCTCGAACAGGCCCTTTGCATATTGTTCCTGGCTCAGTTTTACTCTCTCTCGTATATAATATATTGAATTGGCGAATTTTTTCTATATGTATATTGTATTTTTCCTTATTCATTGAACGTATGCTACATTTGGTGAGCTGAGAGTAAAATTTTAGCAGACAACGGAAGTTGCGCGCTAACGAAAATTCGACAGTATGAAGTTGGCCCTCTAAGAAAGAGGACTAGACTGTGATACTCAGGCGCGGATCCAGACCCAAATTAAAACTTATCAGAAATTTTGATTTTAATTATGATTTAAATTGAAAAAAATCAAGTGATTCAAATCCCGATTTAAATCATGTATTTACATCAATTGATTTGAATCGTTTCAACCCTGAGTGGGGGCCATCCAAAATATTAAAAGAAATATACAACAAAAATATTACTAAAGCAAAAAAGAATACTATAGTATTTTTTTTAATGTTGGTTCTATAAGTTCTATAAGAAAAAATAAAAAAAACGACCATATTATGGTGCATATTATTTATTATACCTACACAAAACACAAACAATACTAAAAAGAAATTTTAATATGTAAGTTGTAAGTAATTTAAAGGACAAATTCTACTCTCCGATTCTTTTTGTTTGCAAATCGTTTAATGATATTGGTTATTTCAATCTCATCACATACAGCTCGGTGAATATGCATCAAAGCCAATCTAGACCTAATCCACGTTTTTAATCATCTTAGAGTTGAAAAACTTCTTTCCGAACTTATGGGTAGAGTACAGAGAATATTTGAAAATGTACAAATTATCGGGAATATTGTTTATATGAATATTGATTTAGGGTTAGGGGAGGGGTCATGGCCCCTATGGCTCCTCTCTGGATCAGCGCCTGATGAGACTGATAGGGGTATCGTCTAGCTATGCACAAGTGCAAGGTACGCAACATAACACGTGGTTATGTTTTAAAAATCGACAGAAAATCAGTTCATAGCATAACCAAATTGAAAAACATGCCATTCATATTGTATATATGAAGTGTACAAAATTATAGAGTTGACACCTATAATGTGTGGGGTGAAGTTTAGACCTAATGACGTGGAATTTAATGACACGAAATTTCGTGCACATTAATGGGTCACCAACAGATGTCAGTATAGGCCAACCCACAACACCAAAAGTCGTACTCCTAGTGCGTTCAGAGTAACGCAAAACAAATAACGAAAGAAAGAGATATTTGTTACGATTCCAAGAAAGCCACCATCCGCCTACAGCTGTTTCATGGTTTCCCAATCATCAGGATGGCTTGTGGTCTTTCTCAAAATCGTACCAAATCTCTCAGAGTGCTAATACCTACCGGCAAGTATGAAAATGTGAAATGCACAAAATTATAGAGGTGACACCTATAATTTGTGGGGTGAAGCTTAGACCTAATGACGAGCAATTTAATGACACGAAATTTCGTGCACATTAATAGGTCACCAACAGATGTCAGTATTGGCCAACTCAAGACAACAAAAGTCGTGCACCTAGTGCGTTCAGAGTAACGCAAAACAAATTACGAAAGAAAGAGAGATTTGTTACGATTCCAAGGTGTCACTTCTATAATTTTGTGCATTTCACATTTTCATACTTGCCGGTAGGTATTAGCACTCTGAGAGATTTGGTACGATTTTAAGAAAGACCACAAGCCGTCCTGATGATTGGGAAACCATGAAACAGCTGTAGGCGGATGGTGGCTTTTTGGAATCGTAACAAATCTCTCTTTCGTTCGTTATATATATATATATATATATATATATATATATATATATATATATATATATATATATATATACAGGGTGTAATCTAACCTCTTGCACACCTGTGAATGGCGAGTGTATAAATAATGCCATATTACAGCAAATTACAGTGATTAAAAATCCGAAAAAAAACACTTTGTTTTTTGTCAAATTCGACAAAATTTGGGGAGCGCCGCTCGCCTAACCTCAGCTGTCCTGGTCAGAGCTGTAAGTGAACGCCATTGCCTGATGCAATAAACATTTAAATAATGTGGAATATTGAATGGGATTGTGTGGTAGAAGAATCAATTTTTTTTCTATTACTGGCTGTTTGCGATAGATATTCAATTTCAAAGTGATGAAAACAAACGAACCTGGTAGTTAAAGTCAGAACTAGTAGATGTCAAATCGCACTTATCAAATCACAATTATAAAAAAATCAGTTGTATAAACAGGAAATACTAATATTTTTATTATCACTGTATATTCAATTGTTACTGAATCATCACATTGCAATTGAGATTGATTTTATGTTTGGGTTGTAAGAAATAGTATTGTCTATCAATATTTCTGAAACGCCCACAATTGGCGCTAGTGTTTGGGGGAAGTTATTCAAGGTCAAATCAAGTATCATGGGGCCATTCACGGGTGTGCAAGAGATTAGATTACACCCTGTATATTAGATTTTTTTTCTCAAATTTGACTAAGATTCAAATTAGAGGGTGCAAACGAAGAGAATTAGAGGTTTAATGATAAGGTGTCATTCTGTTTATTTATCTCAAAAGCCTTTTCAGATCAGATACTCACCGACTGAAAGAGTAATTTTCGAACACAATTATTTCGATTTGGAATAACTCAGAAGTGCGAAACCAGCTTTCTGCTACACGCCTTGCGAATTGTTTATTTCTGATTGGAGGCATTGAATTTCGAACCAATTAAAAACTGGTTACACACGAAAGTGAAATGACAAATCCATGATATCGAAACGTCACTGTCAAAGAGACTGACTTACACAGCAAGATTTAAACCGTACCATTTTCTGTGCCGATAACTATAATAACATTTGTACCGTGCAAAAGTGTTACAGGAAATTAGTTGGACCTTGAATTAATAAAAAACGAGACCACTATAACGTCTAAACGCTGCTTGTTGAAGGAGGAAATCACATCAATTTGGGGAATGATCGGTGTAAACTCCTGTCAGATAAGTTTGAAATAACTACCTATATTTTCACACATACCGTTTAGTGATAGTTCTTCAATATCTTGAAAGCCATAATATAAAGAGAAAAACGTTTTCAGTTTCCTATTTCAATATCTTGAAAGAGCCATAACATAAACAGAAAAACTTTTTCAGTTTCCTATTTCAAAAATATTCTCAACTGAACCGGGTGTTTCACAAAAGCGGGACAACTTGAAGTCGATTTTTTTTTATATAGAATATACTGAAAATTATTCCACTTCCTTTTGCCTTTTCGACGAAATGGATATAATCAAAATCCGTTGCGATGTGGCCAAGTAATATTATGTTTTGCTATTTTCACCAATATTCCAGGGTCGTGAAAAGTAAGGCATAGTTTATTTATTTATTTAGATTTTGGAAATATTTTCTCTAAACAATACCTAGTAACAAGGTTACACGGGTAAATTAAAACGAAATTAAAAAAAAAATTCAAAGGGGCTGTTCATAAAATACGTCACGCAAAATTTTGCATTTTTTTACCCCCTCTTCGTCACACTTTCTGTGACCCCCTCCTATAAATATCCCTGTACATGATTTATTGCGATTAATAGAACACAAATATTGATACTTAATTTTTTCATTAATAAAATTTAAATAAATTAATAAATATCTAAAATAACCAACAAATAAATAATTTTTGTATTTATCAGAAGTCCAAGGATTTTATAATGCTCAGCAATATCTATGATTGGCATTGAGGTATCTTTTTCTTTATGCTCGAAACTACCATTTACTTCATCTATCCACTCTGCATTTTCTATACCAGCGCTTTCATCTCCTAGTAGCTCTCGAGCTCAACTAGCAGGAATCTGAAGAAGATCTGGAGTTTTAGGCTGAAGACAAGATTTACAGCGAGACGAGCAGGTAGATCAATATATACCGGGTGACACAGGATATCGGGACACCCCTGTAACTTCTACATTCGTGAACGGATTTTTCTGAAATTTGGTACAGTTATATAAGCAACCATTTCGGATTTGATCACATTATAATCCAATATGGCGGACTTCCGGTTTTTCTGGAAATGCCAGTAATTTTGTTTTTTCAAATAGAACACCCTGTATATTTTTACATAATCAAGTTCAACAGGTCAAAACAAGTCCAAACCTTATGTTGAATGTAATTTTTTTGAAACAATTAAAATTAAAATTATCTTTACTCGTCATTCATGTGTGTGTGTGTATGTATATATATACACTGTGTTCGTAAAGTATGGAACAAATTCATTTTTAGCTAAACAGGTCATTTTACGAAATAATCCTGAAACACGTCGATTTTTGATGTTAATTTACCGTATTTTAAAATAATAATCTAATATACAGGGTGAATTACGTTCGAGTAATGACGTCACCGTAATTTTTTTTAAATGGAACACCCCCATTTTGTCTCAATTTTCGGATTACTCTAGCTGAGCTGATTCCAAAAATGTATCACATGTTGATTCCAATTGGTACAGGGTGGACAAAAATACAATAGTTTTGTGTGTGCTCATAAAGTAACGCGCAACATTCTTTATTAGGTAAATTAACAATATTATCAAAAATACTTATTGTCTAGCGGCAATTGGTTTAAATGTAACACCCCGTAGTTTGCTACATGTTTAGAGTAATAAAAATTAGCTGTTTCCAAACATGTTTGGTACTTGTGGTCTAGCAGACAGAATATGGCAAAAAATATTTCTTATCTATTTATAAAAAACATAGTCGTCTACTTTTTTGGGAAATGTCATTATTTGTTTAGTAATTTATTGATGTTCAGTGACAGTTTAGTACTACAATATTTTTGGTATTCGTGAATATTCGAATGATTGCTTAGATTTGATTGGAAGTAGAAATGGAGTTAAGTGTAAAACAAAGAATTGAAATACTTATGATGATTGGGTATGGAGACAGATCGCGAACTCAGATGGAAGTGTGCAATTTGTTTAATGATAAATATCCAGAAAGACCTATAACGCGTTCAACAGTCAGTAAGATGGAAACGAAATTTCGAGAAATTGGTAATGTTGAAAATGTACGCAAATCAGGTCGTCCCCCTGCAAATGCTGATACAGCATTAGATGTTTTACTGAGTTTTGAAGAAGATGCGCACACTTCTGTTCGTAAAGTTAGTCGCTATATCGGTGTTAGCAAAACAACGGTACACAAACTATTGAAGCTTGAAAAATGGCATCCTTATAAAACCAAACTTGTGCAAGAATTAAACGAAGATGATCCCGATAGAAGACTCCAATTTTGCGAAGAAATGATGGATAAATGTCACCGAGACCCTCTCTGATACAAAACATTATTTTTTCTGATGAGTCCACTTTCATGTTAAATGGTGAGGTTAACCGTCAGAATTGTAGATACTGGGCAAAAGAAAACCCCCACTGGATGCGTGAGCATCATACACAATACCCTCAAAAGGTAAATGTATGGGCTGGAATTGTACGAAATCGAATCATCGGACCCTACTTTTTCGAAGGTAATTTAAACGGGGCAACGTACCTTGAGTTTTCAAGGGGGTATCTCGTACCTACTTTACGTAATTTGTTTCCCAGCAGACGTAATCCTGGAGGTTTTGATGAAAGTTTATGGTTTCAACAGGATGGTGCACCTCCACATTATGCTGTAGATGTTAGAAGGTACCTAGATGAAATTTTTCCAAACAGGTGGATTGGTAGACGTGGACCCACTGAATGGCCAGCGAGGTCACCAGATTTAAATACTTTGGATTATTTTCTGTGGGGCCATCTGAATAATGTTATTTATAAAACGAAACCAGCAAATATTGCAGATGTACAAGAGAAAATTCGAACAGAAATAAACAATATTACGCAAGAAACCATACACAAGGTTCAACAAGAATTTGTACACCGTTTGGGTTACTGTCAAATACAGTTCGAACATTTATAAAGTCATGTATTCCAGCATATTCTGTCCGCTAGACAATAAGTATTTTTGATAATATTGTTAATTTACCTAATAAAGAATGTTACGCTTTACTTTATAAGCACACACAAAACTATTTTGTTTTTGTCCACCCTGTACCAATTGGAATCAACATGTGATACATTTTTGGAATCAGCTCAGCTAGAGTAATCCGAAAATTGAGACAAAATGGGGGTGTTCCATTTAAAAAAAATTACGGTGACGTCATTACTCGAACGTAATCCACCCTGTATATTAGATTATTATTTTAAAATACGGTAAATTAACATCAAAAATCGACGTGTTTCAGGATTATTTCTTAAAATGACCTGTTTAGCTAAAAATGAATTTGTTCCATACTTTACGGACACAGTATATATATATATATATATATATATATATATATATATATATATATATATATATATATACACACATGAATGACGAGTATATAATACCATTCATAACAAATAACAGTGGTTAAAAATTCGGAAAAAAAAAACAAAAAATATGTTTTTCGTCAAATCTATCGAAATTTTGGGAACCGCGAAACAGCGAAGATTTGGTAGGTAAATGTTTTTTGCTGGCTTATTGAGAACTTATTTCAGTCGCAAGAATAATCTTGCTAACTGTATTACTTTCGAGCAAGGGGATCAGTTTCCCCTTTCCTAATTTTACCGATATATTCATTGAACGACTTTCTTGGTCAACCTGAAATATTCCTTCTTTGGGTGTTGTCTGTAATACCTTTATGACCATTCAACCCAGTGGCGTAACAATAGGGTGGCAAGCCGGGCAAAATGCCAGGAGCTCTCGGCCAGAGGGAGCCCCACCCGTGAGGGCAAGATAAGTCCTTGCCACATGTAGACGCGGCGCTGTTGCAATGCTGTCAGCTATAGAAGAAATGTTTTGTCTATGGTTTTTTTGTCAGTTCATATTTTCGCCGCGGGACTTCTCTCGTAGCGCGGGCTCTAGTAATAGTTACGCTCGGCTCGGGGAATCCCATAGACAAATTAAAAATAAAGAGACTGTTTGAAACATTGGCAATCTTGACCACCAAGTTTTTAGTACGGCCAGTCGCGCATGGAGGCGCTGCCCGCAATCAACAGACGACTGACATGATAACTTTCCAATTTCGACATTTGTCAGAAAATGACAAACCACGTAATAATTTCAGAATAATTCTACTGTAAATTGTCATCAAAAAATTAATTATAGAAATTATACTATGGACTTGAATTATGAACCCAACGTCGAAAATGGAATGTTTTGTTATTCGAATTGACGCTGTTCTTGGGAAATATTTTTTCCCACAAGGAAAAAATATAAGCTGCTTCTCACAAACTGTTTTCCTTATTTCCATCCATCAGTTGCAAAAACCCGTTTTCAAAAACCCGAAAATTTATTTCCGTCCATCAGTTTCCATTTCCCATCACCATTTAATGGGAAATTTTCAAGGAAAATGGGGTATTTGTTAAGATTCCCACTGTTCTCCTTTGGCAATAAATGAACAAACTTATTGAGGTTTGTTGTAAATGTAATTTGTTTTTTTTTTGGTTGGGTTTGATGATGACTAAAGAATATTTTTAATTTTGTTTTTTTCGGAGTTTTATTATTTTTTTTTTCTGTAGGTACCCTTTTTCCTTTGATTTTTATAAAATGTTCAAACTTATTATTCCCTTTTTTTATAAGATCTTTTTAAATTTTTTTCTTGATATCATGAAATACTTTTCATTTACTTTGAAACCCTTTCCAACCACGAACGAACCAAAGATTCTAAAATGAGTACTGATATATTTTATCAGTGATCGATTTGCCATTCCCGTATTTTTCATATGATACAACCATTATAATTCAAAGGAATACAAGAATGGCAAATCGATCACTTATAAAAAATAATACCATATCAATTTATATAAAAGTAACACATTTGAAAACCCGCCTTTTTCTCAACGGTTTTACCCAACTGTATTTGTTCGGCCATTTTTGAAAAATATGTCGCCCCTGTCTAAAACGTAGTGCCAACTTTTACCGATTTGACAAACCCCCCATTTTTAGTTTCTCTATGGGGAATCCCCACTTTTTGTTAAAATGGGGACAAAAATATTACGCATCTTTTTGCTATTCTTATCCACGAACATTTCCCTGGTCCGGGAAATTTTTAACTTTGATGTTGTCATTGACACCCTTTTCTGAACAGAAAGCCCCAAAAAGGGGAAATTTTTAAAAATTGGGCTGGAAAAAATTTTTTTTCATTCCAATAACCCCAAAACGCACCCTTTTAAAATTAAAAAAATTACAAGAAAATCCATGAAAAATGCCTTTTACA